>JAECWS010000080.1:0-1200000 GCA_018150905.1 Drosophila ambigua
TGAGCCTCTGTATGTATTCAGGTTTAAAACGGATTCTTTCTGCCATTTCTAATCGAGTTCTTTCTCCATTTCTTAGCATCCGAGCAACGTGGTTGACCCAGCATATGGAAGGTCTCTCCTCTGGTATTCCGAGAGCTATGCGACGCTCTTGTTCAAGGCGTTTTCGCAGAACATCTGCCTCCTTGTTTCGGGCTTCGTTTAGTAGACGCTGCTGCTCAAATCCAACCTGCTCGCAGTGAATTAAAGTTGGCAGCGGTTGCTGCTGCTGGGCTGCTGCTACTTGCAACAGCTGCTGTTGTAGCGGACGAACGTAAGTTATTAGCTGCTTTTTGTATCTCGGCCGGTCTAGTCTCTGAGGAATGAATGGATACATAATGAGTTTTCTTGCTTCCAGATTTGGGTGAGTAAAAAGTGATATTGTCATCCTGTGCCAGAAGTGTTGGAGATTCTCTGCAGTCATGTTATGCCTCCGGACGAACGGAGATGTATCTGCTATAAAGCTTTCTCACTCTGCTGGGCATCTAAATGGGGCATCCAATCCCTAAACAAAGGATATTAAACGATACATGTATTATACACAAGGAAATCTTTAATGGGCTAGAAATGGAATTATGGGGAACTGTCACCAGGAAAATGTATGATACTCATATTGTTAATAAGCACAGTCACCGCTACTTAGGCCTGATAATGGACAGGAAGCTGGTCCTGCATGCACATGTATCCTGCCTGGTGAATAGAGTGAGGACAGCAGCCATAAAGCTAAATTGGATCATAGGCTGCCAGAGCCGGCTGTCAAAAGAATGCAAAATGTTTGTGTATAAGCAAATAATCGCCCCGATTTGGCAATATGCCTTACCTGTTTGGGGAGAGCTTTGGTCAGATACATCTCGCAGGATAGAAGGCACGCAAAACCGACTCGTGAGAAAGATTGCAAGGCCAGCACTTCAGAAGCCAGGACATCCGAGGATATAACATGGACTCAGCAGATCACTTTTTTACTCACCCAAATCTGGAAGCAAGAAAACTCATTATGTATCCATTCATTCCTCAGAGACTAGACCGGCCGAGATACAAAAAGCAGCTAATAACTTACGTTCGTCCGCTACAACAGCAGCTGTTGCAAGTAGCAGCAGCCCAGCAGCAGCAACCGCTGCCAACTTTAATTCACTGCGAGCAGGTTGGATTTGAGCAGCAGCGTCTACTAAACGAAGCCCGAAACAAGGAGGCAGATGTTCTGCGAAAACGCCTTGAACAAGAGCGTCGCATAGCTCTCGGAATACCAGAGGAGAGACCTTCCATATGCTGGGTCAACCACGTTGCTCGGATGCTAAGAAATGGAGAAAGAACTCGATTAGAAATGGCAGAAAGAATCCGTTTTAAACCTGAATACATACAGAGGCTCATAATGACTCCGCTTGAGCCACATGAGCTCCCTCCGCCTACCCCTGAGCAGCTGCTAGAGGAGGGAATAAACAACCTGCAACAGCGACTGGAAAGGGAATTGGATGATGCGATGGATGCCGCTTATACTGCTGAAGAAAAGCGAGCCCGCACTGACCAACAAGAAGAGGCTCCAAAAATATTAATAATAATAATAATAAAGACAAGGTTGGGTTTGGTTTAAAAAAGTATATATTTTTATTTATTTATTTATTTGTTTATTTCCAAATGAAGTTTGTCATCTTCGCTCTTCTTAACTATACGATACTGCTTATTTTTCAATGCACCTATTGCATCATCACTCAAATTAGTATACCTCTCTGGTAGGTATAAAATGAAATCCTCCAGTTCCAGGGCAAGTGAGTCACCAATCCTTGTCTTCTTCCGATCGGCTTTAAGAATTGGGAAGCCAACATCCCAACACATTTTCATTTTGGTTAGCAAGGGCTTATGAATTCCATTGAATTCCTTGAGTACCTGATCGCTACCCTGCTCCTTTTTTTGATTCATGATGGGTTGATGGGTAGAGGTGTTGGAACTGGTGTTGGTACTGGAAACGGTAGAGGTGTTGGTGCTGTTACTGGAACAGCTACTGGAACAGGTACTGGAACAGGTACGGGAACAGGTACTGGAACAGGTACGGGAACAGGTAGAGGTGCTGGAACTGGTGCTGTTTCCTGGGGCTGTTGTTGTTGCTGTTGCTGTTGTTGTTGTTGTGAAGTTTCTGATGTTCAGTTCTCGCTGGAAATTCAAGCAAGTCAAAGGCGTTTAAGATGATTGTGCCAACGGTCCGTGTATTCTTTTTTTCCGTTTTTGTGTTAGTGTTTGGTGTAAACTCCGCTCCTGTGAGATATATCATAGAGAGTGAAGTGTCAAATTCTACGAAAGTGTTGGAGGATCTCCAATTCATAATAAACATTCCACATTCGGACAGAAGTCTTAAAGTGGAACTGTCATTTGATATCCTGGAAAACAGTTCCATTTACAAGGATGGTGATAGTGTTGCACTAGTGTCAACCAAAAAATCTCAAATTGAAGTGGAATCAACGGCAGCAGCAACAACAGAAACAGAAACAGAAACTACAACCACCACCACCACCACCAGCACCCCAGAAGTGGAATCAACGGCAGCAGCAACAACAACAACAGAAACTACAACCACCAGCACCACCACCAGCACCCCAGAAGTGGAATCAACGGCAGCAGCAACAACAACAACAGAAACTACAACCACCAGCACCACCACCAGCACCCCAGAAGTGGAATCGACGGCAGCAGCAACAACAACAACAGAAACTACAACCACCACCACCACCAGCACCCCAGAAGTGGAATCAACGGCAGCAGCAACAACAACAACAGAAACTACAACCACCACCAGCACCCCAGAAGTGGAATCAACAGCAGAAACCTCAACCTCAACCTCACCAAGCAAACAAATACTTTTCGGTATTCATGGTACTGACGATGAGTACGATGATGATGATGATGAAAAAGATAATAGCGTAAGTCGTCCTTATAAGCGTAATATAACTTTAAAAACATCACTTTCCAATAAAAATCCATTAGTATTAACGACCAAGAGAGGAATAATAAAGAATTTTAAGGAGAATTTAGTGAGAACAGAGCAGTTAATTGGGGGACACATGGATATAGGACACAGGGGGTTTAATAGATATTTCAAGCTACAATTTAATGATGTAATGGTCGGCATAAAGTGCCATTATAGATCCATCTTGAGAAGAGATTTTGAGAATGAAAAAAGTGTAGAATTCAAATCAGTTTTAAAAATAAACTGTTTTGAATTTGCTGAAGTTTTAACTCCTGAATCGATGAAGAGAGAGAGAGCTAGTGACAAGAAATTAAGGGAGATGTTATATGAAAGTGTGAGTCGCATTAAAGCGGAGAACAGTTCAAATCATCAAATCGAGTCATATATTAGCGAAATTCAAAGCGATCAGGCTCAGATTCTTAATGAATCATACTTAAATAACAAGCGATTGACGGAAAAATTGCTTGATGAGCATTTGAAGGCAGTAGAAGAGTCGGACGGAGATCCCGAAGAATTTATACTAGTGTCAGGTTTAAATAATTATAAATCAAAACTCAATGTTAAAGTTTTGTAACAAAATGAAAGAGAGAGAGAGAGAGAGAGAGAGGGTTAAAAAATTATATTTTTTACAGCTCCTTTCTTATAGTAAAGAAGAAGCAGCCGTGGATGATGACACAGTAATTGCTGTAGAAGGTAAGCAAAAATAAAAAAAATTAAATACATTTTTTCGTTTGTTTTGTTTTTCTCAAACCTGATATTAATATGTTCTTTTCTTTCTTCCTTTTTTTTTTTTTGTATTCCAGGCGGAATTGATAACTATATTCAAGTTATTAAACTTGAAATTGAGAATTCATCGGATGAGGCATTAGTTGATGTGGGTGGTGAAATAGATAAAGCCATTTATATTAAGGGTAGCCTTAATAGTTATAAACAAAAAATACCTTTAAGCGTTTTGTAATTTGAGTAATTGAAAAATTTTAATTGTTTCATTGTTCTTTGTTTATTGTGTCATATATAAAAATGTTTCGAAATAATAAAACTTATATTCTTTATTAATAAAACTTATATATATAATAACAAAAATGTTAATACTAATAGAATTGTAATAATAGAATTAATAATAATGAAAAATTTTTATACAATTTAAAGTTACAGTTTAATTCAATTTACATCAATAAAATGTTTTGTTTAAAATTTAAATTTTGACTTTTGACTTTTTTTTACTTTATTTATTTTTTATTTATTTACTCAAGTCTTCATATAGCATTTCTAACTCCTGGTTAGCGAATGCAATCATCCACTCCGATGTATCCTTTTCATTTTTACACGATTCTAGTTCAGAGGTTTGTTCACGAGTCCGACCCGGGTTTTTTTCTAGATCCTCTATTTGTAAATCATATGCATTAATTTTCAAACTAATATCTCTAATCTCTGCCAAGAGTCGTTTTTCAAACAACTTCTGATGACCGTGGGCCAAGGTATCAATTTTATTTGGTTCGATGTATCTTTTATCATCTTTACTATCAAGTACAACTTTGTTGCATGTTGATGTAGTAAGATGATGTCCTACTGACCTAATCAACGACATATCACCCCTAACTGGCTGTTCTGTTAGCAGACATCTTTTATAAGAGCCGAAATCTAACTTGTCCACAGCACTTCTTTTCACCCCCTTAGACTTTTTACAAGTCTGTATCACCTCTCCATCTACTTTGTAGGAATACATTTTTGATCGGAGTCCAACAAACTCGAGCATGGGTCTTCCATTCAGCTCATCCTTAAAGAACCCTAACCTTTTCTTATTAACCCTCTCAAAATTATATTTCGAAATAGCTTCATCGGAATAATCCGATGTATCAAATTTGAATTGCAGATCATTACGAATATCGCTATAAAAATCATCAGTTTTTATAGTATATATAAATGAATCTGTATCCATATAATTTAATGTAGCGTTTTCCCCGAATTTAGGTTTAATGTAACCATAGTGGAAATCATACATTTTCAACTTGGACAATTCTAGCACAACAAACCCTAAATATAGGGGTTTGTTGTACACCACATTCAACTGTTTCAGTTGAATTGCATAAAAGTTTTCACTGAATTTTTTGCAATTCTGAAAATTACTCTTAGCAATCAACGATCTCGCACATAATCGCTTAGCACCAGCTGAATCAGTTGGTGATGCAGATTCCCACTCATTAGTTAATTTAACTACTATCCTTTTATCTACATTCTCCATTGTTTTCCCATACACTGCATTATTCATAAGTTTCCATAGGTCTTTTGCAAAGGAATTTGTTGCATTTGTTCTATGCAGCGTGTTGAGGTCTATATACTTTTTGAGCCACGGTTTTTGGAGGAAACGCATACCTCTATGAATTTTGGTCAATTTTAGACCATTGGCAACGCATTGTTTGAGATTATTGTAGTGGATAATATAATTCTCTTTATCCTCTAAATCAGCTATTAGTTTTTTAACCTTTGCTGATTCGGTGGGTAATTTATTAGCTGGGCAAAACGGTAGATCGTTATGATCATTATGAATTTTGTATGGATAGCTCAAGTCTACCTCAAGAATATATCCATACTCTGAATTTTCTGAAGTGTTTAAAAAGTCAATATTTGATATCTCACTTTCAGATAACCATTCAAAACCTCCATAAGGGAGATTTTGAGACATTGCCCAACCATAAAGATTGTTGGCATCCAAATATGTTAAATACGATGATTCTTTACTTGGATCATAAGTCTGCAGGTATTTATTGTTTGTCTGTGAATGGCGGAGAGAACATTGGGTTAAACCCCCACGAATACCTGACTGCATAAACCGATACATATCTATATCGGTTAGAAGTTCTAGTTCCACATCTGTGGTTCTCAACATGGCATCCCACGCAAACCCAGGAAGTGTATAATAATGAGCAGGGTCAAGAGGATGCACTTTTGAGACGACCGCTCTGAAGCTTTCGAAGACATCAGCTAATAAGAAAACATCTGTTTTCAGGTACAGTTCTAAATAATCTTGTAGAGTTTTGCAAGAAAATTCACTCCAAACTCTATGTGCATGGGCATAATTTTCTTCAGAGCATTCTGTCTCAGTCAACGAACTGTAGAATGCATCTCTTGATGGTAGAGAAGTCTCCTCTAGCTTGTTGACTGAGTCCAGATACTCGTACGGAAATACACCCTTTCTACGCATGAGTTCGAACTGACTGTCTGAACTGAAATGATGTCTCACTGTTTTTAGCTGTGCTTCCTCTAGTGTACCCGCAAGAGTGTCCAAGGAAGCCGGTAAAAAGCGAATCGAATCTAGAAAACGAATCTCTAGAGTCCTCTCTTCATCTATTCTAATAATCTTGGATACAGAAATGTATTGTTCCTTATTGACGGGTATTACTTTAATTTCTCCAGGTATGAGTGCCAGATCCTTGATAAAAAGATGACAATCATACCTGGAGAAATTGTGAAAAAACTGGAATGAAATTCCCTATTTTGTATTTTAAATTGCATGCATTGTGTGCAGCACCTCTAAATATGCCTGTCATATGGCAATGGTCTCTTACCCTATCTGTATTTAAAATACCCCCACATATATGGCAACTAATTGCCTCCTCAAACTCTATCTCTTCTTCATCACTAATTATTATATCTACTACCTTGCTTAAATAATTAATATATATGTTGGTAAGTTTTTTAATTAAAGACTGTATAAAACTAGCACCGGCATTATATTCGGTTTTGAGAACCAACTCATCTAAACTAGAATCGTGTGCACATTTTAAATAATATGAAAAGGATATAGGTATATGGGTATTAACATTTATTGTGTTTGCACTTACTGCTACATTTGTCGGCTCCAGAAGACATTCAAAGTCTCCGTATACCACAAACGGTACCTTAAGAGCTCGATGCTGATTTTTAAATTTAAGCATTGCTTGCTTCGGATGAGGAAGTGTGGACACCTTCCCACTACATATCTCCTTGTGTCGTAGGGATGCCTCCTCACTCTGCGAATAATTCAAGCAAATGTTGCAGAACCATTGCTTCACCTTGCGCCTTCCAGTCTGCGATGAAATTAACCTAGAGATATAAACGGGGTGGAGGGTGATGAAAAATAGCTATATATACTAATGAAAAATAGCAACAGCTACATGAACTACAAGAACTACAAGAACTACAAAAACAAGAACAACAGTGGTAATAAAATGTAAAGTTCACTTACGCTGATAACCGCTTAATCCAGGTATAGTGAGCACTGTGGTCACTTTCTATGAGTAGCATATTAATATGATGCTCGCGTACCTCCTTCGGATAAAACAAGGGCCCAAACACTTGTGATTTTTCGTTGTCGAATCCAAACAACGTTATACTAATATCCGGGTTTATATCCATAAACCTTTGGATGTGTCTTGGGTTCAGCGGGAAATCCAGTCCAGCAAACTGCAGAGTTACCACAATCAATCACTACTATATATCACTTTTCGTGAAGATGATGTTGTTGATGTTGTAGTGATGCTTTTGATGCTTTTCGTGAAGATGATCTTGTTGAGGATGGATGTTGTTGATGCTTTTGATGCTTTTGATGCTTTTGTAGTAGTTGTTGTTGTTGTTGTTGTTGTTGTTGGTTCACTGGCACTCAACTCAATTTCACTCACTCACTCACTAATTGATTCTTTGTCCTCGACTTGTACGATATGTGGATCGCGCACGCGGAGTTTTTTCTTTTGTTTTTTTAAATTTATTTTTCACAGATACGATAAACGGGGGTTATGTGGGAATAGAATACGAATACGAATACGTTTGTATGTTTGAACAACTTGTTTGAAACTGAAAAATATTTTTCATATTTTTTAATTTGTAGTTCTAACGTTGTTCGTTTTTGAAATGAAACAGGTAAAATCCCTCCCCCTAACAAATACAAGTTGTATCCTATATTTGGTAGGGTGGCCTGTGACCTCTCGTATTCATTTTCCCACCTGGTCATAGAACCTTGACAATAGTACATGCTACGATTTGCTAGTAGCGACCCTAAAATTAGTAGACCCTAAAATTAGTAGATCATTGTTAGCACACACGCACACAAACAGACCCTTAGCCTCAAATATAATATATTAGGGTACCGTCATATGCGGGTGGTGGTGGTCCGGTACCATACATACATATGTCAACTGGACACCTGAGCACCTGCTCTGCAGGGTAAATGAGGGGGGCAAATATCGGTCACTAGGTCAACAGGTCACAGGTCATTAACAGAACAGAACAGAACAGAACAGAACAGAACAGACATGATCTGATTAGTTGTTGTTGTTGTGGCAGCGACCCTTTAATTAGTATATCACCACCACCACCACCCCTCACGCATGAGAGCACACCCCTAAATAGCACCCTCATTAAGGAAACTAGGTCAACTGCCATGATCTGACTAGTTGTTGTTGTTGTGACAGCGACCCTTAAATTAGTAGAAGTTAACAATACAGACAATTAAAAATTAACCTCGGATTGAGCTGTACGCAAACGCACGCACTCCCCACCCCCCGACTTAAACAGGTGTCAGAGAGTAGGGAGGGTGTATACAACTTCATTACGACTAACGAGAACTCACCCTATAACACTCCCTTCGCCAGCAACTGTACGCATGTGCAACCTACCCGACCAATCAAATTCAACCACCGTCACGCATGAGACCACACCCTTCAACCCCATACGCATGTGCAACCAACCACCGTCACGCATGAGCATACATGTACGCAGCTGCAACCAACCAACCCTCACGCATGAGCGCACACCCCTCAATTTCACCCTCATTAACGTAACTAGGTCAACTCTCACCCCCTTTTTACCTAATTAGGTCAACTCTCATCCCCCTTTTTATAATTTATTACCCCTTAATTACCCTCCCACCCCCTTAATTGTGATTAATGGCCCATTAATCATCCCCCCACCCCCATTAATTGTAATTAATGACCCATCAATCACCCCCACCCCCACCTGTCAACACCTCTTGATCCAGAACCCGCATTATTACACTACTTTGCGGTGCAATCATTAGGTCATCATCTTCACTATCATCATCCCATTGAATCTCATTGATAGGAGCCCAATTCTTGGGTTTTAATTCCAAAAATCTGGGAAAGGTCAACTGAGTCTGGTTGAGAAACCAGATTTATGGCTTCCACCGGGTGCGAATCAATAAAAATGATCTCTAGGTCATCCATCTTTGTTTACAGTTTACTAGTTTCTGTAATAGCTTATAGCTGTGAGTAGCTATTATATAGGCACTCAACTATAGGACAGTGTTAGGAATACAAAAAAGAGAAGGAATTTACACAGAATAGTAAAAAAAGTTTAAGGTCATCGAGGTCCTTTTACCGGCAAATGCTTGGAAAAAAAAAGCTACCTCTAAACTATCACTTCAGAATCATTTCAAGGAGATGAAATACCTGTTTAAGGGTTGTTTTGAATCGCAGCATGGAACCAATAGAATAAACAGGTAAATTTTAAATAAGAGAGAGGAAAATGAGCATCCAGTACAGCAAACACCAATGTTGCATTGTTGACTCTGATTTTATCATCATATATCCTCACGTTGTATGAGGCACAACGTGCTGCATTATTCTCCAGATTGGTTGGGGCCGCAATCAATGTCCATTTAAATCAGAGGTCATCGTTTCTGTTGACTACATTTATGATTGCCTTTTTCCGCTTCAGATTTTCTGGCAAGTCAATAAATGATAATCCTTTTATCGGATCTTACTGGTTAAAATTCATCTCCAACCTGATAATATGGACTAATGTCCATCCACTATCCTTCTCCTGGAACTCATCCATTTTGGTTGCAATTGTCTCTGCATATTTCGTGTATATATCATCTGAGTCTCCACATACACCCAAAACAGTCATTTTTGACTGAAATGATTTTATTTCACTCTTCTCTTGGTCAATTTTCATTAATTTATAAAGAGCATAGAGCTCAAAGTTGACTTTTGCAGCGGTGTGACTCTGCAGGACGGAATTAAAGTAAGGTAGGAATGATTCGCCAGCTTCACGTAGGAAGTCTGCTGGCATTACTCCGTCATCCCGATTTTCATACACATGATGTATGATTCACCCACCGAACCCGGCCGATACTCGTTTGATTCGATAATCAACCGGCTCAATAACCTTCATCTTGAGTTATTCGGATCTGAGATGTTGATGCCATCTCACATTAATAGACAGGGTCACGTCACACACGGGGCAATAGATCGGGGCGCGATTCATATTGATGCTGTTTTTTTTTTTTATGATGTTCTTGATGAGGATGAGGATGACATTGTTGATGTTGTTCATTAAAAGGCACTATCACTGGCACTCAACTTCACTCACTAATTGATTGTTCGTATCAACTTCAATTTGAATGTTTGTACAAACTTGTAATACGTATGATATGGAGCGCATACACGGATTGTTGAGTTAATATAACAGTTTTTATTTTCGTTTTCGCAGACACGAGACACGAGACAGATCCTGTCTATTGGAATTGCGAATACATTTATCTGCTCGAACAACTTGCTTGAAACTAACTAATATTTTTCATATTTTTTAATTTGTGGTCCTAACGTTTTTCTTTCAAATGAAGCAGGTAATATCCCACTGCAACAAACAAATTGTATCCTAGGTTGGTTAGGGCGGCCTGTGACCTCCCATTTTCATTTTCCCCTGATCATAGAGCCTTGACAATATTAAATACTCCGATTTGTTAGCAGCAACCCTTAAAGTATTAGATCATTGTTAGCACACATGCACACAGACCCTTCTCTGCTGTACCGGTCAACTATGTCAACTATAAACCTGAGCACCTGCTCAGCAGGGTAAATGAGGGGGCTAATATCGGTCACTAGGTCAACGGGTCACAAGGCATTACCAAGAACCATCGGCACAACAGAACAGAACAGAAATGATCTGATTTGTTGGCAGCGACCCTAAAATTAGTATAACACCACCACCAGCCCTAATTAGAAGTTAACAATACAGACCATTAACCTCAGATTGAGTTGTACGAAAACGCACGCACTCCCCACTCCCGGCATAAACAGGTTTCAGAGAGTAGTATGGAGTGTGAAGTGTATACAACTTCATTACGGCAAACGAGAACTCACCCTCCGTAGGATCACTCCCTCACCCTGCAACACATCCAATGTACTCATCTGCAATAGAGTGGAGTGAAACTGTCAAAACTGACGGGCATGGCTATATCGACACGGCTATTGATGCTGATCAAGAATATATATATTTTATGGGGTCGGAAACGCAGAGAACGCTCTGCGTTGCACACATCCACTTTTACCACAAGTACAATATACCCCTTAACTCTTTTTTGAGTACGGGTATAAAAATATCATGGAACCATTTCTAAGCCCCAAATCTTTAAGAAAAAGTTGGTTTTGTTCCTTGAGGAAAACTCGTGTCGACTAGTGTAGCCAGAGTATACTGACCACCACAGATGTTGAGCTACAGCTTTTAAGCGATATAGATATGTATCGGCTTATACAGTCAGGTATTCGTGGGGGCTTAACCCAATGTTTTCTCCGCCATTCACAGGCAAATAATAAATATCTTCAGAAATATGATCCATCTAAAGACTCATTCTATATAACATATTTGGATGCTAATGATCTTTATGGTTGGGCAATGTCTCAAAATCTCCCTTATGGAGGTTTTGAATGGTTTTCCGAAAGTGAGACGGCTAATATTGACTTTTTAAGATCAGCCGATTCAATTCAACTGAAACAGCTGAATATGGTGTACAACAAATTGGAAAATGTGTGATTCCCACTATAGTTATGTAGGAATCGGGATAGGGCCGGCAGTGCAGAGAGCCGCCAGTATTGAGCAATGCCCTTTTTGAGCAAAGGAGAGAGATCAATTAGAGCAGGAGGAAAAAACTCCTAGTTCTCTTCTTATTGTGAAAGTGGTTAAACAATACAAAAGAACAACAACAAAAATTACGAAAGTGCAATCCCAAGTTGCTTGTAACCTGTGTCATCAGCCCATCAAGCTATCAGAGCTCGGTTCACATTATGGGATGACAGTTGTTTAGGACCTCGGAACATTTTTGAGTGTGAACTGTGCCATAAATCTTTAGAAAAAAATTAAGTGTGACAGATGCTCTAAATCCATGGATTTAACAGAGCCCGACTCTCACGATCCGAGCATACATCAGGATCGTCGAAATGCCTTCGAAATCATAATGAGCAAAGACAAGACCTCTAAGACAATTAACCACCAAGTTCAGTCAACGTCAGAATCCGCAAAACGTCCTAGAATTGATACTACAATGATAAATATTGTTTGTTCAATTATGGAGGAGCTATCCTCCCTCTAGAGAAATGCGCCACATTATGCCTGAAAAGCATAAGAATGCAACAGCAGTACAACTAGAAGACAATAAAAATATCATCATAATTTCATCAGGGTCGAAATTCCCATTAAAGTCTTATCGTCTTCAATCTAATAAAAGTGGTAAGATTGATTTAAAAGAATTTTATAATGATTGCAAGATATAACCAAATTAATGGGTTACTGTATGAGTGAGTACAGAACATTAAAGTTCAATTTAAAAGTATATGGACTATACATATGTAAAGCAAATTGATGATAAACCTTAACGGAAACCATGAAGCATTTCATAACGCCATAAAAGAGTATTTATGAACATGAGTTAATTGACGAGCACCTAAATAATGCTCTTGAACACTTAATAACTCAAAGCAGTGAGTTCCAAGAGAAGGATTCAGGTTGGGCGATAAAAAGTTTTAAATATTTTGAGCTAACCATAATTAGATTGTGTAGGGAGCACGAGAATCACTAAAAGGCGCACGATTTAAGTAGTTTAATCTTTTTTTATTTCGCTGGGTCAGTCTTCAGCCGCTCGTATTCCCACCAAAAGTCCCGGCTCCCGTCACGATCGCCGCTTCCTTGCCTATCGATATTATCTCTACGATCTTTTCTAATATATTCTACTCGCAACTCCGCTGCATGTATCGAGTTGGTGAACGATACCTACGCGCGCTCCTTGATATTTAAATGGTGTCTCTCTAAGTATTTACAGTACTCTACTTATATTACTACAATTCGGCCATCCTGACCGGAGTGCTCCTGAACTCCTTATAGTTGCCTTGGCTTCTTGTTGGCCTTATTTTTAACAGGTGGTTTCATTCTTATTTTACTATCCTTAATCTATATATTACAATCATTTTGTCTGTCATTTTTCCCTGTGACATTTGCCTCGTTTCCTTTTCCCAGCCATGGCTTCATATTCGCTACCGCCCACACTCCTTTGTACGGGATCCTAGACTGCTGAAATCCTTCTACATCTTCCAATACGTATCTATCGTTTCTTAACACTTTAGCTATCCTATACGGCCCTTTGAACTTCGGAATAAGTTTTTTAGATACCCCTATATGGGTATCGAAGTTTTTCACCATGACTAGATCGTTGTCTTTGTATACATGTGGCTTTTTCCGTCTTGCGTCTGCTGCCTGTTTATTGTAGTCCTGTACCTTTTCCTGATGAGTGTTTGCTTCTGATCTAATTTTTTCTAAATCCCTGGTCACTCGTTGCTCGGTTAGCTCTTTTAAACAATCACCTAGTAGATCTGACACTTCGCCTCTCTGCCTGACCCCGAATAACATACGACTCGGGTGTTCGTTAACTGTCCTTTGAATTGTGTTGTTCATTGCGTGTTCAACTGTTTGTACCACTGTATCCCAGTGTAAACCTTTCTCCGGGTCGACGAGCTTTGCGATCATTGGTCCTAGGCTTCTGTTAACTCTCTCTACCTGGCCGTTGGCTTGTGGCGATCCTGTAGCTATCTTTATGTGCTTAACGTCGTTCTGCTCTAAAAAATCCCCGAACTCTTTTGACGTGAAACAGCTTCCTCTGTCTGATACGATGCATCTCGGTCTGCTGTAAGCTCGAAAATAATCGTTCATTGCCTTAACTGCTTCCCTTGAGTTAGTGGTTTTTGTTGTGTAAAGCCTTACAAACTTGGTGAACGCGTCTATAACTACTAATATATGCTTGTTCGCTCTACTTTTGTCAACCGGTCCAAAATGGTCGATATGTACCACGTCGAATGGAACCGATCCTTTTGGTACCTTGTGCAAAAACCCTTCCTCCTTTCCGTGCTTCGCCGAATACGCTAAGCATTTGAGACAGTTCTCTATGTGCTTTTTGGTTTTTCCCTAACGCTTGGGACCCAGTAACTCTTCGATATCGCATCGGTCATTTTGTCTATTCCAATGTGTCCTAACTCATCGTGGTATTTATAGAGTACATGGCTTTCCATCTCCTCGGGTACGCAGAACAGGAGGGTATCGTTATCCTTCTTTCTATATACCACTCCGTTTCTCATCTCGTAATGTTTGTGCTCGGACTTCTGCAATATCTCTTTTAACTTTAACAATTTGTCGTCTCTGTTCTGGCATATTATTAGGTTTTCTTCAAAAGTGTTCGTGTCTATCGTCAGTATCTGTGTAACTCTGCTAAGAGCGTCCACGTGTTGCATTCTGCTCCCGGCCCTGTGCTCTAACTTGTAGTCATAATTCTGTAACTCTAACGCCCAGCGGGCGATGCGTGGATTCAGTTCTTTCTTGTTCAGTGTCATGGTTAGTGCATTGCAGTCTGTCACTATCTTAAATGGTATGCCTTGAACATATATTCTGAACCGTTGAAGGGAGTAAATTATCGCTAGAGTCTCTAGTTCGAAGCTGTGATATTTTGCTTCGGTGACTGTCGTCCTTTTGGAAAAATAAAACACTGGGTGCATCTTGCCATCGCTCTTCTTCTGCATTAGTATCGCTCCGAACCCTAAAGCGCTCGCGTCGCAATGTAACTCTGTTGGATCTAGGGGATTATATAGTGCCAATATTGGCGCTTCCAACAAGTTACTCTTTAGCTGCTCGAAACACTCTAATTCTGTGGCTCCGAACTCAAACTTTCTGTCTTTTTTGACGAGATCATAAAGAGGCTTTGCTTTCGTCGAAAAATCCTTCACAAACCGCCTGAAGTAAGAACATAGCCCTAAGAAACTTTGTACTTCGTTCGTTTTCATTGGAACTGGGAACTCTTTCACTGCCTGTAATCCTCTGGAGTCCGGTTTAATCCCGTTACCAGAAATAGAATAACCCAGGTACTTGACTTCTGACTGCAAAAATTCGCATTTATCTAACCTCAGCTCGAGTTTGTTTGCTATCAACCGTTTCATCACTTCCTGTAGAATTTCCATGTGACTGTCACTATCTTTTGTCGCTATCATTATGTCATCCATGTATATTATCACTTTGTCTTCTTTTACCATGTCAGCGAAAATCTTGTTAGTGAACCTTTGAAAAACCGCGGACGCATTGCGCAGTCCAAATGGCATTCTTAACCACTCGTATTGTCCCATCGGCGTCGTGAAAGAGGTATATTTGACTGAGTCGTTGTGCATGAAAACGTGGAAATACCCGTTTTTCAAGTCTAATTTAGTGAACAGTCTTTTTTCTGCCAGTTTGTCCAACAGGTCGTCTATCAATGGAGTCGGGTAGTTGTCTTTTATCATTCCCTTATTGAGCGTGCGATAATCGACGCATAACCTTAACTCTCCTGATTTCTTTTTTATTAGTACTATGGGCGAGACATATTCCGACTCGCTGGCTCTGATGTAGCCTTTCTCTGTGTACTCGTCTAACATCTTTTGAACTTGCGCCTTTTCGCTATACGACAGCCTTCTGGGGGGACAATGGAACGGTTTTTCGTGTTCGAAACTTAATTTCATCTCCCACTTTGTTTCCGGTAAATCTGGTCTGATTGCGTCCACATAGTCCGTTCTGAACAGTTTCATAAGCCTCTCTACTAGTTCCTGGTTACAGTCTGTACCTACTTTCAGGTCACACTCGCGCTTTACGGCGGGATATTCGTGCGGCAGATCGCAAAAGTTGACCCGGATGTTCTCGCATGTATCAATGTCTTTCAACCGCCCCCCTGCTGCACCATCTTTCCCTCCGAAACACTTGTTTCCTCCTTCCCCTTCATTTTCTCCTACGTACTCGTCTTCTGCTTTACCTTCTTCTTCTCCTTTACACTCGTTCTCTACTTCACACTCACTTTCTTCTAACCACTCACTATGTATTACACACTCTTCTTCTAAACGCTCGTTTTCTCTTTCACACTCATTCTTCTCTTCGCACTCGTCTTCCTCTAAACACTCATTTTCTCTTTCACACTCATTTTCTCTTTCCCAATCATTTTCTATGTCGCACTCATTTTCTATTTCACACTCATTCTTCCCTAACCACTCATTTCTCTCTTCTTCTTCGTCTTCCGTCTCACACTCCTCTTCTTCGTAATCGTCATTTTCAGCTTTGCCAACGTTCTCTTCCCCACTCTCATTTTCCTTGCAAATGTCACTTACAATCTTAAATTTACATAATCTCATAAAATCTCTACCTAATACAGCCTCATGGCCCATCGACTCGTTTGCCACTACTAATAGTTCAAAGTTAATTTGTTCTTCATTAAACATTACAAAACCGGAAACTTGTCCGAAAACACGAAGTCTACTGTTGTTAAGACCAACGTATGTGTGGCTCGTATTTTTATTAATAACAAATGTAGGCTTCTTTGTTTCATTGCCATACTGTGAATAACATGAACTTAACTCGCCTTCTCGGCCTTCTGTCGCATTAATTTTAGTTACTTGGTTGTGATATGAACTTAAATCTACTTGATTAATATTGTGTCCATTTGTGAGGCACGAGATCTTTACAAAACTTATTGGGCTCCCTGAGTCGATGAGGCAATTTAAGAAAAAACATTTATTACTAAAATTCTTAATGAATATGTTAAATTTACGGATGTATTCGTTCTGTACCTTATCTTTCCGTTCACCGCAATGTGCTATCTGGTGGTTCATGCTGCCGCATCCGTAGCATGCTCCTCTTTCACGCTTGGGCTTGCGACAATCCACTGCCATGTGGCCCAACGAGTTGCAGTTATAGCAGCGGACCAGTGACGAAGACTCTCCCGAGATGCTCCTTGCTCCTGGTGGCGTGTACTTCTTCGGCAGCATGACTTTCTCGAAAGCCCTCAGCAGCTGATACGGCGCGACGAAACACTGCATATGGGCCTGACGGCGCAGTGTCTCATCTGGGATACCCTCGACGATGCCGTCGATTAACTCTTCGGCGTCGATGGCTATGCGAGACGCTAGCATCATTTTGTCGTTGAAGTAGCCGACGAACTCCTCGTCGCGCATCCACGACCGTGACTCAAACTTGCGGCGGAGTGATAGCTTGCTTTCCTTGAGTTGAAATGTATTCTCCATTATGTTTAATAGTTGATCAATTGGCATGGACATGTGCTGTGCCTCAGAATGCAGCCACATTAGGGCATTGTCTTTCAGCTTTGACATCAGCAGCATCAGTAGCTGCTCATACGACAGTTTGTTTATCTTTGCCGTCGCTCTGAATTGCGCGATCCAAGCAGTGACGTCACTATTGTTGCCAGAGGTGTTGCCGTGGTAGTTTGGCAACATGTCTTTCGCAACATTGAGTCGCGAGAGGCTAGACTCAATATTGACAGACGTGCCTGCACCCAGCGGAATATTCTCGCTCTCTCCTCCCTTTTGCAGCTTCAGCAACTCAATTCGTAACTTCAAGGCCTCGATTTCGTTTGCTAGATCCGTTGCTTTTCGTTGCTCCTTTTGTGCTTCTGGTTTGTTCTGGAACACCTCGTCTACCGACTCGCTCTCGTCCATGTCTGCTGCTGGCGGCCCCTGTCCGCGTGCTTCCAGTGGGACTTCATTTAAACGGGCTGCCATGGCGGCTTTGGTCCCGTTCTTTGGCAAGTTAAGGGACTCAAGCCACTCCCGCAGTTGTGCCGCTGAGTATTGCTCTGCTCCAACCAAATCCGACATTTTCACTTGGAATTTTTAGTTTTGTTTTAATTGCAGCCGGCGTCGATTAAGGGTTGACGAAGAAAAAAAAAATGTGTAATTTGCTTGTGGCGACTATGGTTCTGATCCCACTTCTGAATTTGTAGGGAGCACGAGAATCACTAAAAGGCGCACGATTTAAGTAGTTTAATCTTTTTTTATTTCGCTGGGTCAGTCTTCAGCCGCTCGTATTCTCACCAAAAGTCCCGGCTCCCGTCACGATCGCCGCTTCCTTCCCTATCGATATTATCTCTACGATCTTTTCTAATATATTCTACTCGCAACTCCGCTGCATGTATCGAGTTGGTGAACGATACCTACGCGCGCTCCTTGATATTTAAATGGTGTCTCTCTAAGTATTTACAGTACTCTACTTATATTACTACAATTGGAACATATACCTTCAAATAGGTACATAGAAGCACCCAAAAAAATAAAATCACGAAATGCTATAATCAATGTCAAAAATGTTGATGATTTTTGTTTCAAGTGGTGTATTATAGCATCGCTAGCATATAAAAGACACTAAGAAACTACATTTCTAATACCAGCAAACAAAAAATCGGCTCGAGAAAAATTAGCAATCCCTTCAAGCTATCGACAGGTGGACATAAGACAAGATATCATTTACTATGAAGGCGTTAGAATCGATTTTACTGGGATTTAGTTTCCAATAACAAACAAAGGAATAAAACGATTCGAAACACTCAATGAGAATATCAGCATCAATATATATGAAATCGATGATAATGGAAAAAACGTTATAGGACCTACCGTGAGAACTAAAAAGATTCGTACTCAGCACATAAACTTACTAGGAATTAATAGTGATGTTGAAATGATGCATTATGCCTATATAACGTGCATGAAGACGTTACGCCATTCTGCTGCACATTTTTGCAAAAATTGTTTGCCATTTTATGGTAGTACAATACTATCCATGACACTAAGGAGCGTGGTAAAGTTGCTGCTCTATATCCAGAACCCAAAACCAAAACGGTATTTAAAAAGTTTATCGAAAAACTATCACCACCAGTTGTAATTTATGCTGACATCGAGGCTGTTTTGGAAAATTTCCATAGAAATCTAAATGATCCCTCCAAATCATCGACCAAATCATGGCGCAGAGGCATACAGCATGTGCAGTATCATGCACATTTCCATGTTGTGTTGTAGATGCTATGTTGCACATAAATACAATCCTCATCTAAATTAGATGTGGACCTATGAAGGTAAATTTAATCAAAATTATTGTAAACTCTTAAACATTACGATTTCATTATTTCAGGACCTGATTGTATTGAAAAATTTTGACAAGTGCTTCGGGCTAAAACTGAGAGTCTTTATGAGATGTATAGGAAATCAACTAAAAAACCAATCTGCGAATTCAACATTTGGGATGAGGATTATCAGGAACACGAATTATGCTATGCCTGCGAGGAGAAAATTTCGGTTAATGATCGTGAGAAATTCTTTAATCAATTCACGGGTCGGTAAGTAGGACCTATCCATAAGGCGTGTGAACAAACATTTAGATTAAGCGATCCCTTTTTCCCTGTAGTTTGTCATAATTTGTCTCGTTATGATATACATTTACTTGTCACATCAATAAAAGATGAACTAAAACCCATTCCTTGCTGTTCATAGTGAAGACGGCGCAGGCGGGGCAACCGCTCTGTGGGCATTCCAGCCACACATCGCTGTTAGCGTTCCAGCTACACAAGCGGTCGCCCTCGCTCTTGCCCTCATACTTAAGAGCATTTTTCCCCCGGCGACGCGCTCTCGCGCGCATACTCACCACCCTTTCGCTCCCGCCCACGCTCACGCTGCCGAGGTGAAACCGAGGTGAAACCAATGCGCTTTTTCACCCCATGCAAAACAAGCCGGCCGTGACTTTATATATATGACTATATATACACGAGTTGACCCTACGAATATACCTGTAAACTTTGAAGAAATTGGAACTGCCTCTTGTACTTATCTTGGAATTTAACTGTGGGACTTCACGACGCCTCTTCGTTCAAACACTTCCAATAAAGAGTTATATATTGCTTTAACTCAAAGTTGTAAACTCGATTCATATAAAAATCAATACAAAATAAGATACATAGAGATTCAAACAGGTTTTTAAATTCAAGATTAGAAAAACTAGCTAGTTATATGGATATATCAAACTTTAAAATTTTGAAAACCAAATATCAAGATGAAAAATTTGATATGCTACGACGAAAAGGAGTATTTCCCTATGGTTATTTAGATAGTTTTCAAAAGTTTCATGAACCACAGCTTCCTTCAAGAGAATATTTTTTTTAATTCTCTGAATGATGAGGAATGTAGTGTTAAGGATTATAACTTTGCTCAGAAGGTTTGCAGAACGTTTAACTGTAATAGTATTAGAGATTACTTAAAATTATACGTAGAAAGCGATGATTTAACATGTATTTGACAATTTTAGGAATCTATGTTCAAGAGTATATAGATTAGACCCCATTAATTATGTTACTGCTCCTTCAGTTTCATGGGATGGAATGCTTAAACACATAAAGGTAGAATTATAACTTATAAGTGATCCTGATATTTATAATTAAAAAAACAGCAATTCGAGGAGGTTTGACTCAATGTACCCAAAGGATAGCAACAGCAAATAACAAATATTTAAATGATAAATTTAGGCCTAGCGAACCAATCAACTATCTCTCATATATTGACGCCAACAATTTATATGGTTGGGCTATGAGTCAGCCACTTCCATATTCAGATTTTAAATTTCTAAGTAACGATGAAATTATATCTTTCAACGTTCATAATACATCGACATAATAAAATTCCTCCAGGAGGAAAGCAATCAAAATTAATTGCTGATTTAACAGATACAAAGAATTATATAATTCATTTGAAACAATTGCAGTTATGCACAGAGTAAGGTATGATTTTAGAAAAAATATCTCTTATATTATCTTTTAAACAGTCCTGTTGGTTAAAACTTTATATTGACTTAGACACATCACTTAGAAAATTAGCTTTAAATGAGTTCGAGATAAACTTTTATAAATTAATGGTAAATGCCGTCTATGGTAAAACAATGGAAAATGTTGAAAAGCATCGTGAGATTGCCTTAACAAAACACTGTGATTCAAGGCAGAATTCAGCAGGGTTTAGACAACGAATAGTTAGACAAAATTTTCACAGTGTTGAAAATTTGGAGATAATTTAGCTGCAATTGAGTAAACTAAGTTTAAAATTTATTATGATAAGCCCATATACATTGGAGTTAGAGTATTAGAACTTTCCAAATGGTTAATGTATGACTATTTGTATAATTTTCATTCTGTGAAATGTCCATCATCAAAAATACTTTATATGGATACAGATTCATTTATTATATCATCATCAGAAGATTTCTATGACTTAATTAAAGACAATCCTAGTCGCTTTGACACATCAAATTATCAAGAACCCAACAGATTCGGTATAAATCGCGCTAATAATAAAGAACTAGGTTTAATGAAAGACGAGAATGCAGGTCGAATAATGACTTCGTTTGCAGGACTAAAAGCAAAAGCATACTCCTATTTAGTTGCTAACGATGATAGCACTGATTTTAATGAAAAAAAGATTAAAGGCGTAAAAAAGTCAGTAGTAAAGAGATTATCGCATGCACATTATATTGAATGCATTAAACATAAAAAAACCTATTATGGGCAACAGAGAGGTATTAGAAGTAGAGGCCATAAAATATATACTGAAATTGTAAATAAGATAAGTCTTAATTATAAAGATGACAAGAGATTTATATTACCTGATAATATTTCAACGTTAGCTCATAGTCACTTTAAAATTAAAAATATTTTACACAAAATATTTTATAACACATTTAATAATATGCTTATATATATATATATAATATATATAATATTGTAAATATTAAATATATAAAAATATGTATAAATTATTTGTATAATTTTGAATATAAATATATTACAAATCTAATGAATATTTTTGTGTTTAATTATTTTAATAGACTCTTTTTATCTATCCATGAATTGTGTGTTTCATCAAACCCTAGCCATTTAACAAAAACTTTACCCTCTTTTCTTCGGACTATATTTTCAACTAAGGAAGCAGTTTCATCTTTCACTTTTTGAAGTTCTTCATCATAAAATGAGCCTTTTATCATTTCCCTCTGATAATACTTCAGTTCATATGTTACAGGATTAGTAGACTTTACTTTTACAATTTTGAATACTTCGGTTGTCCAGTTCGGTTCATATCCCTTCGTAAAAATACCCTTATATTTACTTATTCTAACAGGATCACCAATTGAGAACTTATGTTTGGGGAATACCTTGCAAATATTATAAACTGTTTTTAAAATAAACTCTTCATTTTGCTTGTCTACATCTATTAGACACATTTTTATGGTTCGCTGATATGAATTATTGCAATCATTTACTAAGTCCTGCAAGGCATGAATCCATACATGATTACCCTGCATACTAAACATTTTTCCCATACGATTTTTTAATGTTCTATTAAAACGTTCACAAATAGATGCCTTGAGGTGTGTATATGTATGGTAATGTTTTATGTTTTTTATTCGCAACAATAATAATCAATAAAAATGATCTCTAGGTCATCCATCTTTGTTTACAGTTTACTAGTTTCTGTAATAGCTTATAGCTGTGAGTAGCTATTATATAGGCACTCAACTATAGGACAGTGTTAGGAATACAAAACAGAGAAGGAATTTACACAGAATAGTAAAAAAAGTTTAAGGTCATCGAGGTCCTTTTACCGGCAAATGCTTGGAAAAAAAAAGCTACCTCTAAACTATCACATCAGAATCATTTCAAGGAGATGAAATACCTGTTTAAGGGTTGTTTTGAATCGCAGCATGGAACCAATAGAATAAACAGGTAAATTTTAAATAAGAGAGAGGAAAATGAGCATCCAGTACAGCAAACACCAATGTTGCATTGTTGACTCTGATTTTATCATCATATATCCTCACGTTGTATGAGGCACAACGTGCTGCATTATTCTCCAGATTGGTTGGGGCCGCAATCAATGTCCATTTAAATCAGAGGTCATCGTTTCTGTTGACTACATTTATGATTGCCTTTTTCCGCTTCAGATTTTCTGGCAAGTCAATAAATGATAATCCTTTTATCGGATCTTACTGGTTAAAATTCATCTCCAACCTGATAATATGGACTAATGTCCATCCACTATCCTTCTCCTGGAACTCATCCATTTTGGTTGCAATTGTCTCTGCATATTTCGTGTATATATCATCTGAGTCTCCACATACACCCAAAACAGTCATTTTTGACTGAAATGATTTTATTTCACTCTTCTCTTGGTCAATTTTCATTAATTTATAAAGAGCATAGAGCTCAAAGTTGACTTTTGCAGCGGTGTGACTCTGCAGGACGGAATTAAAGTAAGGTAGGAATGATTCGCCAGCTTCACGTAGGAAGTCTGCTGGCATTACTCCGTCATCCCGATTTTCATACACATGATGTATGATTCACCCACCGAACCCGGCCGATACTCGTTTGATTCGATAATCAACCGGCTCAATAACCTTCATCTTGAGTTATTCGGATCTGAGATGTTGATGCCATCTCACATTAATAGACAGGGTCACGTCACACACGGGGCAATAGATCGGGGCGCGATTCATATTGATGCTGTTTTTTTTTTATGATGTTCTTGATGAGGATGAGGATGACATTGTTGATGTTGTTCATTAAAAGGCACTATCACTGGCACTCAACTTCACTCACTAATTGATTGTTCGTATCAACTTCAATTTGAATGTTTGTACAAACTTGTAATACGTATGATATGGAGCGCATACACGGATTGTTGAGTTAATATAACAGTTTTTATTTTCGTTTTCGCAGACACGAGACACGAGACAGATCCTGTCTATTGGAATTGCGAATACATTTATCTGCTCGAACAACTTGCTTGAAACTAACTAATATTTTTCATATTTTTTAATTTGTGGTCCTAACGTTTTTCTTTCAAATGAAGCAGGTAACATCCCACTGCAACAAACAACTTGTATCCTAGGTTGGTTAGGGCGGCCTGTGACCTACCATTTTCATTTTCCCCTGATCATAGAGCCTTGACAATATTAAATACTCCGATTTGTTAGCAGCAACCCTTAAAGTATTAGATCATTGTTAGCACACATGCACACAGACCCTTCTCTGCTGTATCGGTCAACTATGTCAACTATAAACCTGAGCACCTGCTCAGCAGGGTAAATGAGGGGGCTAATATCGGTCACTAGGTCAACGGGTCACAAGGCATTACCAAGAACCATCGGCACAACAGAACAGAACAGACATGATCTGATTTGTTGGCAGCGACCCTAAAATTAGTATAACACCACCACCAGCCCTAATTAGAAGTTAACAATACAGACCATTAACCTCAGATTGAGTTGTACGAAAACGCACGCACTCCCCACTCCCGGCATAAACAGGTTTCAGAGAGTAGTATGGAGTGTGAAGTGTATACAACTTCATTACGGCAAACGAGAACTCACCCTCCGTAGGATCACTCCCTCACCCTGCAACACATCCAATGTACTCATCTGCAATAGAGTGGAGTGAAACTGTCAAAACTGACGGGCATGGCTATATCGACACGGCTATTGATGCTGATCAAGAATATATATATTTTATGGGGTCGGAAACGCAGAGAAGGCTCTGCGTTGCACACATCCACTTTTACCACAAGTACAATATACCCCTTAACTCTTTTTTGAGTACGGGTATAAAAATATCATGGAACCATTTCTAAGCCCCAAATCTTTAAGAAAAAGTTGGTTTTGTTCCTTGAGGAAAACTCGTGTCGACTAGTGTAGCCAGAGTATACTGACCACCACAGATGTTGAGCTACAGCTTTTAAGCGATATAGATATGTATCGGCTTATACAGTCAGGTATTCGTGGGGGCTTAACCCAATGTTTTCTCCGCCATTCACAGGCAAATAATAAATATCTTCAGAAATATGATCCATCTAAAGACTCATTCTATATAACATATTTGGATGCTAATGATCTTTATTGTTGGGCAATGTCTCAAAATCTCCCTTACGGAGGTTTTGAATGGTTTTCCGAAAGTGAGACGGCTAATATTGACTTTTTAAGATCAGCCGATTCAATTCAACTGAAACAGCTGAATACGGTGTACAACAAATTGGAAAATGTGTGATTCCCACTATAGTTATGTAAGAATCGGGATAGGGCCGGCAGTGCAGAGAGCCGCCAGTATTGAGCAATGCCCTTTTTGAGCAAAGGAGAGAGATCAATTAGAGCAGGAGGAAAAACTCCTAGTTCTCTTCTTATTGTGAAAGTGGTTAAACAATACAAAAGAACAACAACAAAAATTACGAAAGTGCAATCCCAAGTTGCTTGTAACCTGTGTCATCAGCCCATCAAGCTATCAGAGCTCGGTTCACATTATGGGATGACAGTTGTTTAGGACCTCGGAACATTTTTGAGTGTGAACTGTGCCATAAATCTTTAGAAAAAAATTAAGTGTGACAGATGCTCTAAATCCATGGATTTAACAGAGCCCGACTCTCACGATCCGAGCATACATCAGGATCGTCGAAATGCCTTCGAAATCATAATGAGCAAAGACAAGACCTCTAAGACAACTAACCACCAAGGTCAGTCAACGTCAGGATCTGCAAAACGTCCTAGAATTTATACTACAATGGTAAATATTGTTTGTTCAATATGTGGAGGAGCTGTTGCTGTTGCATAAGAATGCAACAGCAGTACAACTAGAAGACAATAAAAATATCATCATAATTTCATCAGGGTCGAAATTCCCATTAAAGTCTTATCGTATTCAATCTAATAAAAGTGGTCAGATTGATTTAAAAGAATTTTATAATGATTGCAAGAAGGATATAACCTTCTTCATGCATTAGATATTTGCTAACAGTGATTGACACGTTCTGGAAGTTTTCATATGCGGCTCTCGTTAAGTATAAAACAGCTTCAGAAGTATTATCAGCAATGAAGACAATATTAAATATAATCAAACATATTCCTAAAAATATTCAATCTCATCAAGGAGTTTTTCAATAGTTCCTTTGGAGAATAAAAATAAAAAAATAAAAATTGCGAATAAAAAACATAAAACATTACCATACATATACACACCTCAAGGCATCTATTTGTGAACGTTTTAATAGAACATTAAAAAATCGTATGGGAAAAATGTTTAGTATGCAGGGTAATCATGTATGGATTCATGCCTTGCAGGACTTAGTAAATGATTGCAATAATTCATATCAGCGAACCATAAAAATGTGTCTAATAGATGTAGACAAGCAAAATGAAGAGTTTATTTTAAAAACAGTTTATAATATTTGCAAGGTATTCCCCAAACATAAGTTCTCAATTGGTGATCCTGTTAGAATAAGTAAATATAAGGGTATTTTTACGAAGGGATATGAACCGAACTGGACAACCGAAGTATTCAAAATTGTAAAAGTAAAGTCTACTAATCATGTAACATATGAACTGAAGTATTATCAGAGGGAAATGATAAAAGGCTCATTTTATGATGAAGAACTTCAAAAAGTGAAAGATGAAACTGCTTCCTTAGTTGAAAATATAGTCCGAAGAAAAGAGGGTAAAGTTTTTGTTAAATGGCTAGGGTTTGATGAAACACACAATTCATGGATAGATAAAAAGAGTATATTAAAATAATTAAACACAAAAATATTCATTAGATTTTTAATATATTTATATTCAAAATTATACAAATAATTTATACATATTTTTATATATTTAATATTTACAATAATTCTGAAAGCATATTATTAAATTTGTTATACAATATTTTGTGTATCATTACTACTAGTATCTAAAATATTTTTAATTTTAAAGTGACTATGAGCTAACGTTGAAATATTATCAGGTAATATAAATCTCTTGTCATCTTTATAATTAAGACTTATCTTATTTACAATTTCAGTATATATTTTATGGCCTCTACTTCTAATACCTCTCTGTTGCCCATAATAGGTTTTTTTATGTTTAATGCATTCAATATAATGTGCATGCGATAATCTCTTTGCTACTGACTTTTTTACGCCTTTAATCTTTTTTACATTAAAATCAGTGCTATCATCGTTAGCAACTAAATAGGAGTATGCTTTTGCTTTTAGTCCTGCAAACGAAGTCATTATTCGACCTGCATTCTCGTCTTTCATTAAACCTAGTTCTTTATTATTAGCGCGATTTATACCGAATCTGTTGGGTTCTTGATAATTTGATGTGTCAAAGCGACTAGGATTGTCTTTAATTAAGTCATAGAAATCTTCTGATGATGATATAATAAATGAATCTGTATCCATATAAAGTATTTTTGATGATGGACATTTCACAGAATGAAAATTATACAAATAGTCATACATTAACCATTTGGAAAGTTCTAATACTCTAACTCCAATGTATATGGGCTTATCATAATAAATTTTAAACTTAGTTTACTCAATTGCAGCTAAATTATCTCCAAATTTTCAACACTGTGAAAATTTGTCTAACTATTCGTTGTCTAAACCCTGCTGAATTCTGCCTTGAATCACAGTGTTTTGTTAAGGCAATCTCACGATGCTTTTCAAAATTTTCCATTGTTTTACCATAGACGGCATTTACCATTAACTTTATCTCGAAGTTTATCTCGAACTCATTTAAAGCTAATTTTCTAAGTGATGTGTCTAAGTCAATATAAGGTTTTAACCAATAGGACTGTTTAAAAGATAATATAAGAGATATTTTTCTAAAATCATACCTTACTCTGTGCATAACTGCAATTGTTTTAAATGAATTATATAATTCTTTGTATCTGTTAAATCAGCAATTAATTTTGATTGCTTTCCTCCTGGAGGAATTTTATTATGTCGATGTATTATGAACGTTGAAAGATATAATTTCATCGTTACTTAGAAATTTAAAATCTGAATATGGAAGTGGCTGACTCATAGCCCAACCATATAAATTGTTGGCGTCAATATATGAGAGATAGTTGATTGGTTCGCTAGGCCTAAATTTATCATTTAAATATTTGTTATTTGCTGTTGCTATCCTTTGGGTACATTGAGTCAAACCTCCTCGAATTGCTGTTTTTTTAATTATAAATATCAGGATCACTTATAAGTTATAATTCTACCTTTGTGTGTTTAAGCATTCCATCCCATGAAACTGAAGGAGCAGTAACATAATTAATGGGGTCTAATCTATATACTCTTGAACATAGATTCCTAAAATTGTCAAATACATCAGCTAGAATTAAATCATCGCTTTCTACGTATAATTTTAAGTAATCTCTAATACTATTACAGTTAAACGTTCTGCAAACCTTCTGAGCAAAGTTATAATCCTCAACACTACATTCCTCATCATTCAGAGAATTAAAAAAATATTCTCTTGAAGGAAGCTGTGGTTCATGAAACTTTTGAAAACTATCTAAATAACCATAGGGAAATACTCCTTTTCGTCGTAGCATATCAAATTTTTCATCTTGATATTTGGTTTTCAAAATTTTAAAGTTCGATATATCCATATAACTAGCTAGTTTTTCTAATCTTGAATTTAAAAACCTGTTTGAATCTCTATGTATCTTATTTTGTATTGATTTTTATATGAATCGAGTTTACAACTTTGAGTTAAAGCAATATATAACTCTTTATTGGAAGTGTTTGAACGAAGAGGCGTCGTGAAGTCCCACAGTTAAATTCCAAGATAAGTACAAGAGGCAGTTCCAATTTCTTCAAAGTTTACAGGTATATTCGTAGGGTCAACTCGTGTATATATAGTCATATATATATAGTCACGGCCGGCTTGTTTTGCATGGGGTGAAAAAGCGCATTGGTTTCACCTAGGCAGCGTGAGCGTGGGCGGGAGCGAAAGGGTGGTGAGTATGCGCGCGAGAGCGCGTCGCCGGGGGAAAAATGCTCTTAAGTATGAGGGCAAGAGCGAGGGCGACCGCTTGTGTAGCTGGAACGCTAACAGCGATGTGTGGCTGGAATGCCCACAGATTGGTTGCCCCGCCTGCGCCGTCTTCACTATGAACAGCAAGGAATGGGTTTTAGTTCATCTTTTATTGATGTGACAAGTAAATGTGTATCATAACGAGACAAGTTATGACAAACTACAGGGAAAAAGGGATCGCTTAATCTAAATGTTTGTTCACACGCCTTATGGATAGGTCCTACTTACCGACCCGTGAATTGATTAAAGAATTTCTCACGATCATTAACCGAAATTTTCTCCTCGCAGGCATAGCATAATTCGTGTTCCTGATAATCCTCATCCCAAATGTTGAATTCGTAGATTGGTTTTTTTAGTTGATTTCCTATACATCTCATAAAGACTCTCAGTTTTAGCCCGAAGCACTTGTCAAAATTTTTCAATACAATCAGGTCCTGAAATAATGAAATCGTAATGTTTAAGAGTTTACAATAATTTTGATTAAATTTACCTTCATAGGTCCACATCTCATTTAGATGAGGATTGTATTTATGTGCAACATAGCATCTACAACACAACATGGAAATGTGCATGATACTGCACATGCTGTATGCCTCTGCGCCATGATTTGGTCGATGATTTGGAGGGATCATTTAGATTTCTATGGAAATTTTCCAAAACAGCCTCGATGTCAGCATAAATTACAACTGGTGGTGATAGTTTTTTCGATAAACTTTTAAATACCGTTTTGGTTTTGGGTTCTGGATATAGAGCAGCAACTTTACCACACTCCTTAGTGTCATGGATAGTATTGTACTACCATAAAATGGCAAACAATTTTTGCAAAAATGTGCAGCAGAATGGCGTAACGTCTTCATGCACGTTATATAGGCATAATGCATCATTTCAACATCACTATTAATTCCTAGTAAGTTTATGTGCCGAGTACGAATCTTTTTAGTTCTCACGGTAGGTCCTATAACGTTTTTTCCATTATCATCGATTTCATATATATTGATGCTGATATTCTCATTGAGTGTTTCGAATCGTTTTATTCCTTTGTTTGTTATTGGAAACTCAATCCCAGTAAAATCGATTCTAACGCCTTCATAGTAAATGATATCTTGTCTTATGTCCACCTGTCGATAGCTTGAAGGGATTGCTAATTTTTCTCGAGCCGATTTTTTGTTTGCTGGTATTAGAAATGTAGTTTCTTAGTGTCTTTTATATGCTAGCGATGCTATAATACACCACTTGAAACAAAATTCATCAACATTTTTGACATTAATTTTAGCATTTCAAGATTTTATTTTTTTGGGTGCTTCTATGTACCTATTTGAAGGTATATGTTCCAATCTAATTATGGTTAGCTCAAAATATTTAAAACTTTTTATCGCCCAACCTGAATCCTTCTCTTGGAACTCACTGCTTTGAGTTATTAAGTGTTCAAGAGCATTATTTAGGTGCTCGTCAATTAACTCATGTTCATAAATACTCTTTTATGGCGTTATGAAATGCTTCATAGTTTCCGTTAAGGTTTATCATCAATTTGCTTTACATATGTATAGTCCATATACTTTTAAATTGAACTTTAATGTTCTGTACTCACTCATACAGTAACCCATTAATTTGGTTATATAATTCTTGCATTCATTATAAAATTCTTTTAAATCAATCTGACCACTTTTATTAGATTGAATACGATAAGACTTTAATGGGAATTTCGACCCTGATGAAATTATGATGATATTTTTATTGTCTTCTAGTTGTACTGCTGTTGCATTCTTATGCTTTTCAGGCATAATGTGGCGCATTTCTCTAGAGGGAGGATAGCTCTCTCCACATATTGAACAAACAATATTTACCATTGTAGTATCAATTCGTTGACTGACCTTGGTGGTTAATTGTCTTAGAGGTCTTGTCTTTGCTCATTATGATTTCGAAGGCATTTCGACGATCCGAGCATACCTCATAATGAGAGTTGAGCTCTGTTAAATCCATGGATTTAAAGCATCTGTCACACTTAATTTGTTTCCGGAGACCTAAAAAAATTTCATAATGAGAGTCGACCTCCATTGACTCTAAAGATTTATAGCACAGTTCACACTCAAAAATGTTCCGAGGTCCTAAATCAATAAACCAATAAATACATTCAATAGTACCTGTATGCTACCTGAAATCTACTTGTTCTTTTTGTGTAATCTTCGCTTGGAAAACCGGTTTCAATCGAATCCTATGATTATCTTGGGGATGTAACAGGTAATAAGAGAAAGTGAAATTCACCCAATCAAAAGTAAGGGAAAAGAAAACAAAATATTTTTAAATGTAGTATTATATTTATTATATGTATAAATTATAAATTGAAAAATACATCGAATATTCTTATTATACATAAAATTCAGCATCAATTCTTTCAACCGCTGCTATTATCTCAGCGTCATCTTCGTCCCGAAGTAGATCCTGGAGTCGTTCCCATTTACAGCAGTCTTGATCATCGATCAAACTAAAAATATGGGCATCATCCGGGAAAACGAATGGCGTTTCAATCATGGAGTCCTCGCCAACATATTCCGCAAAAAAGTATTGCGGTGCAATCATTAGGTCATCATCTTCACTATCATCATCCCATTGAATCTCATTGATAGGAGCCCAATTCTTGGGTTTTAATTCCAAAAATCTGGGAAAGGTCAACTGAGTCTGGTTGAGAAACCAGATTTATGGCTTCCACCGGGTGCGAATCAATAAAAATGATCTCTAGGTCATCCATCTTTGTTTACAGTTTACTAGTTTCTGTAATAGCTTATAGCTGTGAGTAGCTATTATATAGGCACTCAACTATAGGACAGTGTTAGGAATACAAAACAGAGAAGGAATTTACACAGAATAGTAAAAAAGTTTAAGGTCATCGAGGTCCTTTTACCGGCAAATGCTTGGAAAAAAAAGCTACCTCTAAACTATCACATCAGAATCATTTCAAGGAGATGAAATACCTGTTTAAGGGTTGTTTTGAATCGCAGCATGGAACCAATAGAATAAACAGGTACATTTTAAATAAGAGAGAGGAAAATGAGCATCCAGTCCAGCAAACACCAATGTTGCATTGTTGACTCTGATTGTATCATCATATATCCTCACGTTGTATGTGGCACAACGTGCTGCATTATTCTCCAGATTGGTTGGGGCCGCAATCAATGTCCATTTAAATCAGAGGTCATCGTTTCTGTTGACTACAAATATGATTGCCTTTTTCCGCTTCAGATTTTCTGGCAAGTCAATAAATGATAATCCTTTTATCGGATCTTACTGGTTAAAATTCATCTCCAACCTGATAATGTGGACTAATGTCCATCCACTATCCTTCTCCTGGAACTCATCCATTTTGGTTGCAATTGTCTCTGCATATTTTGTGTATATGTCATCTGAGTCTCCACATACACCCAAAACAGTCATTTCTGACTGAAATGATTTTATTTCACTCTTCTCTTGGTCAATTTTCATTAATTTATAAAGAGCATGGAGTGCCGAGTACGAATCTTTTTAGTTCTCACGGTAGGTCCTATAACGTTTTTTCCATTATCATCGATTTCATATATATTGATGCTGATATTCTCATTGAGTGTTTCGAATCGTTTTATTCCTTTGTTTGTTATTGGAAACTCAATCCCAGTAAAATCGATTCTAACGCCTTCATAGTAAATGATATCTTGTCTTATGTCCACCTGTCGATAGCTTGAAGGGATTGCTAATTTTTCTCGAGCCGATTTTTTGTTTGCTGGTATTAGAAATGTAGTTTCTTAGTGTCTTTTATATGCTAGCGATGCTATAATACACCACTTGAAACAAAATTCATCAACATTTTTGACATTAATTTTAGCATTTCAAGATTTTATTTTTTTGGGTGCTTCTATGTACCTATTTGAAGGTATATGTTCCAATCTAATTATGGTTAGCTCAAAATATTTAAAACTTTTTATCGCCCAACCTGAATCCTTCTCTTGGAACTCACTGCTTTGAGTTATTAAGTGTTCAAGAGCATTATTTAGGTGCTCGTCAATTAACTCATGTTCATAAATACTCTTTTATGGCGTTATGAAATGCTTCATAGTTTCCGTTAAGGTTTATCATCAATTTGCTTTACATATGTATAGTCCATATACTTTTAAATTGAACTTTAATGTTCTGTACTCACTCATACAGTAACCCATTAATTTGGTTATATAATTCTTGCATTCATTATAAAATTCTTTTAAATCAATCTGACCACTTTTATTAGATTGAATACGATAAGACTTTAATGGGAATTTCGACCCTGATGAAATTATGATGATATTTTTATTGTCTTCTAGTTGTACTGCTGTTGCATTCTTATGCTTTTCAGGCATAATGTGGCGCATTTCTCTAGAGGGAGGATAGCTCTCTCCACATATTGAACAAACAATATTTACCATTGTAGTATCAATTCGTTGACTGACCTTGGTGGTTAATTGTCTTAGAGGTCTTGTCTTTGCTCATTATGATTTCGAAGGCATTTCGACGATCCGAGCATACCTCATAATGAGAGTTGAGCTCTGTTAAATCCATGGATTTAAAGCATCTGTCACACTTAATTTGTTTCCGGAGACCTAAAAAATTTCATAATGAGAGTCGACCTCCATTGACTCTAAAGATTTATAGCACAGTTCACACTCAAAAAATGTTCCGAGGTCCTAAATCAATAAACCAATAAATACATTCAATAGTACCTGTATGCTACCTGAAATCTACTTGTTCTTTTTGTGTAATCTTCGCTTGGAAAACCGGTTTCAATCGAATCCTATGATTATCTTGGGGATGTAACAGGTAATAAGAGAAAGTGAAATTCACCCAATCAAAAGTAAGGGAAAAGAAAACAAAATATTTTTAAATGTAGTATTATATTTATTATATGTATAAATTATAAATTGAAAAATACATCGAATATTCTTATTATACATAAAATTCAGCATCAATTCTTTCAACCGCTGCTATTATCTCAGCGTCATCTTCGTCCCGAAGTAGATCCTGGAGTCGTTCCCATTTACAGCAGTCTTGATCATCGATCAAACTAAAAATATGGGCATCATCCGGGAAAACGAATGGCGTTTCAATCATGGAGTCCTCGCCAACATATTCCGCAAAAAAGTATTGCGGTGCAATCATTAGGTCATCATCTTCACTATCATCATCCCATTGAATCTCATTGATAGGAGCCCAATTCTTGGGTTTTAATTCCAAAAATCTGGGAAAGGTCAACTGAGTCTGGTTGAGAAACCAGATTTATGGCTTCCACCGGGTGCGAATCAATAAAAAATGATCTCTAGGTCATCCATCTTTGTTTACAGTTTACTAGTTTCTGTAATAGCTTATAGCTGTGAGTAGCTATTATATAGGCACTCAACTATAGGACAGTGTTAGGAATACAAAACAGAGAAGGAATTTACACAGAATAGTAAAAAAAGTTTAAGGTCATCGAGGTCCTTTTACCGGCAAATGCTTGGAAAAAAAAGCTACCTCTAAACTATCACATCAGAATCATTTCAAGGAGATGAAATACCTGTTTAAGGGTTGTTTTGAATCGCAGCATGGAACCAATAGAATAAACAGGTACATTTTAAATAAGAGAGAGGAAAATGAGCATCCAGTCCAGCAAACACCAATGTTGCATTGTTGACTCTGATTGTATCATCATATATCCTCACGTTGTATGTGGCACAACGTGCTGCATTATTCTCCAGATTGGTTGGGGCCGCAATCAATGTCCATTTAAATCAGAGGTCATCGTTTCTGTTGACTACAAATATGATTGCCTTTTTCCGCTTCAGATTTTCTGGCAAGTCAATAAATGATAATCCTTTTATCGGATCTTACTGGTTAAAATTCATCTCCAACCTGATAATGTGGACTAATGTCCATCCACTATCCTTCTCCTGGAACTCATCCATTTTGGTTGCAATTGTCTCTGCATATTTTGTGTATATGTCATCTGAGTCTCCACATACACCCAAAACAGTCATTTCTGACTGAAATGATTTTATTTCACTCTTCTCTTGGTCAATTTTCATTAATTTATAAAGAGCATGGAGCTCAAAGTTGACTTTTGCAGCGGTGTGACTCTGCAGGACGGAATTTAAGTAAGGTAGGAATGATTCGCCAGCTTCACGTAGGAAGTCTGCTGGCATTACTCCGTCATCCCGATTTTCATACGCATGATGTATGATTCACCCACCCGGCCGATACTCGTTTGATTCGATCATCAACCGGCTCAATAACCTTCATCTTGTGTTATTCGGATGTGAGATGTTGATGCCATCTCACATTAATAGACAGGGTCACGTCACACACGGGGCAATAGATCGCGGCGCGATTCATATTATTGCTGTTTTTTTATACCCGTACTCAAAAAAGAGTTAAGGGGTATATTAGATTTGTGGTAAAAGTGGATGTGTGTAACGCAGAGAAGGAAAATTTTCCGAACCCATAAAGTATATATATTCTTGATCAGCATCAATAGCCGAGTCGATTAGGGCTGCAAAAACATCGATGGTGGGTACATCGATGGTTGCCATCTTCGATGTTTTAAAACATCGATGTTTTCACAAAATAACATCGAGGTATCGTTAAAACAGCGAAAATTTTTAAAATTATAAAAATGTAATTAAATTTCATTCTGCCTCAATAAAATACAAAGGTTTAAACATATAAGATTTTATTTCTTCAAATTAACACATGTTAAAACTAAATAAACGCAAAATAAGTCTTCTTAAGATATCTTTCAGTTAAAATTAAAAAATAGTTCAGTTCATAAATTGTTTCTTCTTTGGTTTCAGAGATGCACGTTTAGTCGAAACAATTTCTCCAGCTTTACTGAACATTCGCTCAGATTCCGTTGAGGTTGCTGGCACGCACAAATATTTTATGATGCACTGGGAAAGCGATCCAAATTGGGTTTCGTTACACTATAAGAAAGTTCAAAATAGTTATTAAAGTTTAGCATTATATCATTTGTATACAAATTTACCTTCCAATACTCCAGCGGATCTGTGTCACGAGATGCATTCTGCTGCTCAAAATATTGGCGCAACTCTATAATTGCATCCGATCGATTGGTCTTTGATTTTTGTTGCACTTTTTGTGTAACAAAACTATAGAGGTCTAAGGAGTTTTCCTTATTACTGCTTGGCGGTTCCTCGGTAGAAAAAAGATTATTTTTTGGCATACTTTTCAATAGCGAAAGCTCGTTCTCTAGCGCCTTTGATGCTTGCTCTGCGTTGCTTGGCTCACGGAAACCTTCTTTTTTGAAACGTGGATCTAGAATCGTGGCTAGCCGTGTGCCAGTTCGAACTTCATATGGTGAAAGCCTTGACATTGCTTTGGTTTTTAGAATTTTACACATCTCGATTCCAGCTGCGGTCTTCATTTGCAACATAGCAGCGTCTAGTTTAATAAGTAGACCAAGTGTTGTCGGTATAACTAAATTTATTGTTGTTGTTTTTGCAGCTGACGTGTTTATAGTAGCAATTTCAAATGGTTCTAGGACGGTGCATATTTCTTGAATCGATGTAAATTGGTCCTCATTTAAGGGTGGAGGTGCTTTTGAAGTCTTAAGCAGGACTGCGCCAATTGCTTCCCTTAGGACAAGAACTCGTTTCATCATGTGGAACGCAACGTGTGGGGACTTCCTGAACTAGACTTAACGGCTTCACTGCATTTTGCTCTTTTTTAAGTTTAGCATACGCAATCGTGCTGCTTTTGAAGTAAGTCACTATTTGTTTAACGCATGCCACAATTTCTTTTACGACGAAGTTTTCAATAAAATGGACCGTTACTGTGAGAAAATCAACGTTTGCACGTGAAGTCCAACCATGTCGTTATCGCGCAATGTTCTATGTTGTCGAGTTTTTTTTTTAATAAAGCCAATGTCTCCTCATATATGTTTTGAACATGGACATGCTGCAGTGTTGTACGACTTGGCAGGTTGTACTTCGGATCGACTACACTAACAAATTTTCGGAACCCCACGCCTTCCACGAAGCTAAATGGTAGGACATCTACCGCAACCATTTCAGCAAGCACTTTGTCGATCATTTTTATCCTGGTTGATGTGGAAGCATACGATTCAGATTGATGTATGTATTTATTAATTTTAAATGGTAAATGGTCTGTTAGATTCGAAGTATTTCCCGACGTCTTGTACTCGTTTCCACACAAACGACATTTAGCAAATGGTTTATTTTGACATTTGTCAAAATAGTTCCAAACGTCGGATAGGCATTTCTTACGCTTACCAGCATTTAAAATACAAGCAGCAGCAACAGACGAAGGCGCAGAAACAGAAGCAGCATCAACAGCCGAAGGCGCAAACACAGTAGTAGGTGCCGCAGAAGTAGCGTTGACTTTGCCTAAACCGTAATAATGTTGTATTAATATAGACACTCCATCTAAAAACTTTTACTTACTTGATATGCACAGAAACTTGTCCATTTTCGAAGAGGAACCACCACTCATAACAAAAACTGTTAAAATATTAATTTATTTTCATATAAAAAAATTTCTCTTAACAAAATACTTACACGTGCTTTGGAGCGTCACCATGCAGTGAACTATCGGAGTTGAAAATCCAACTTCGATATATCGGACAAGTCTGAACACCTCGATAGTATCGAATTTACCATCGATGTTTTTGCAGCCCTATTAGTTTACATTTTCACCGATAGGTGGCGCCACCAATTAGTAAAGGAAAAAGGCAAGTCGCGTGATTAGCTGAAAATTACAAATTCGCAACATGTTGCTTCTGGATGTAAAGCATGTTGCTTTCCAAATAAGCGCCATCTATTTCTATTATCGATTTCTAATATGATCATGTTAAAGTAAAGACTCATAGGATATTCTATTAACATTGAACTAGGAAATAAATGGTTTCAACATGAGATATTTGCCATGAGCATGTTAAAGTAAATACTCATAGGATATGTTATTATATATTGAATTAGGAAAATAATTGGTAAATGGTTTCAGTATATGATATTAACATAATCTTTTAGAAAATAATTTCAGTGTTAAGGACCTCCTGTATAGGAGGAGCAATCAAAGCATGTTGGGATTCCTCTTTTAAATAATAATATATGCGTAGTTAGTTTTAGTTTTATCAATTATTTTACTTTATTTTGGCACAGCACACAACCACCACTCACGAGATCAGAAAGAAAAAAGGGAAGAAAAAAAGTCAACCGCGTGGTTTACGTTTTTAGTGTTACCAGCGAGTGAAAACCTTATAATACTATAATGTCTATTTTTGGTATTTACTAAATTAACATTAGGGATATTCAATACGACCCCTCAAAAATTGCATTATAAATCAAATAAAATAAAAAAATTAAAATTAAGAATAACATGTTTTCAACTTATTCTATGTGGCTGGTGCTTGCTCATTTTCTTTTCTATTGGGAACGTACAATTCAGTGATCCAGCATTTGCTGCTAGGATTGGGAAAACCCATAAAACCCAACCAGATCACTCTTAGACTTAGACAGGAACAGTTATATAATATAAAGAAATTTATCAAAAAATTAGAAAGAACAAAATTATTCTTGTAGTTTGGCTCCTTCATCCAGTCCCATTTTTCCGCGTAAATCCATAAAGTGTGGAGCAGGTAACGGCTTGGTTAGAATGTCAGCAAGTTGGTTCTCTGTGGAAACATACTCGATATAAATTACATTATTTTCTATTTGCTCTTTTGTAAAATGATATTTGATATAGATATGTTTTGATCTTTTATGGCATGAGGGATTTATTAGCTATACTAATACATCCCTGATTATCTTCATATAATTTTATAGGTTTTTCAAACTTAATATGAACAATTTCTAAAAAGGATTTCAACCATAAAGCTTATCTTACAGCTTCGAACAAAGCCATGTATTCTGCCTCGGTCGATGAGGCAGCTACTGAATTTTGCCTTTTTGTATTCCAGCATATAAGATTTTGGTTAAACATTTTGAATAGATACCCAGTTGTACTCTTCCTGTCAATTTCATTTCCTCCCCAGTCAGAATCTGCGTATCCAACAAATATATTTTCAAAACTCAAATTTTTCTTAAATTCTAATTTCATGTCAATATTCCCTTTTAGATATCTAAGAATCATTTTCAAACATATCCATAACTCTGCATTATTTTTATTCATATATCGACTTAAAATGTTAACAGCAGTGGCCAAGTCTGGACGTGTACATAACATTATATACATAAGACAACCGACTAAGTTCCGACAAGGCGCATCATAAAATTCATCTGAATTTAATAATTCATAATTAACCTTGCTTGCAAGGGGAGTACTGACTGATTTGCAATCCATCATTTTGAACTTATTCAAAATCTTTTTGATGTAAGCAGATTGGCTTAAAAGTATTTTTTCATCACCAATTTCTATTCTTATTCCAATAAAATATCGAATTTCTTCCAAATCAGTCATTCTGAACATGTTCATTAAATATGATTTCAAACATTTCATCTTTTCTATGTCTGCTGTGGCAACAACCAAATCATCCACATAAAGAAGTAAATATATATTCTTTTTCACATCGCCCTTGTCCAGAACATAAATACATCGGTCAACCGGTGAGTTTACAAACCCACACTCTTTTAGTGCTTGCTCAAATACCTCAAACCAGCATCTTGCTGCTTGTTTGAGACCGTAAATTGCTTTATTCAATTTACATACACTATTAGAACTACATAACACACCTTGGGGCACTCTCATAAATATTTCTTCTTTTAACTTTCCATTAAGAAATGCACTTTTTACATCCATGTGATGTACTTTTAAATCATATTGGATTGAAATGGATAATAAGAAACGGAAACTTGCTATTCTAGCCACAGGAGCAAATGTTTCTTCATAATCAATAAGATATTTCTGCGTGAACCCACGCGCCACTAATCTAGCTTTGTATCTTTTTGGATTACCAAATTCGTCAGACTTTAACGTAAAAACCCATTTGCTGTCAACAATGTTAATATTATCAGGCTTCCTAACAATCGACCAGGTATTGTTAAATTCATGGGCATCCAATTCAGTTTTAATAGCGGCCTCCCATAAAGATTTGTCACTTCTACTTTGTATTTCTTCGAATGAACTTGGAATGTCACTAAATATTGTATGAGCATTTAAAATATAATTATTGTAATCGATTTCGTCTTCCTCGTATGATATTTGAGGCCGGTTTTTTAGCCTATCGCTTCTTCTAGAAATACTCTCATTACTGTCACTAGGCTGTTTCGAGTCAAATCTTTTCTCTATACTGTCATTCTGGATAAATACTTTATTATTTTCCTTACTCTCATTCAGGTTACAAACTGTATCACAATCCTTACTCTCATTCAGGATACAATCTATATTATTCTCCTTACTCTCATTCAGGATATTTATTTTATTATTTTCCTTACTCTCATTCAGGATGCAATCTATATAATTCTCCTTACTCTCATTCAGGATATTTATTTTATCACTTTCCTTACTCTCATTCAGGAAGTTTGTATTATTGATCTCCTTACTCTCATTAAGGAATTCCATTTTACTTTTCACAGCTCTAGAATTAATCATATTTGTTTCGTCTACGATTACGCCTCTTGCGACAATAAATTTTGCATTATTTATGTCCCATAGTTTTAAACCATTTGGTTCATAGCCAACTAAAACTGTTTTACACGATTTTTCATCGAATTTTCTTTTTCTGTTTTTAATATGGACATACACTGTTGAACCAAATATCTTCAAATATTTTAGACTAGGCTTTCTATTGTGCCATGCCTCATACGGAGTTTTTGAACTATCATCAAGTGCCCTAGTCGGAATCCTGTTAATTAAATATGTTGCTGTCAAAACAGCTTCACCCCAGTAACTTTCATCTAATTTAGCACCATTTACCATACTACGAGCTTTTTCAGTAATCGTTCTGATCATCCTTTCTGATACGCCGTTTAATTGCGGTGTATATGGAACAGTCAAATGGTAACTTATACCTTTCTGTACACAATATTCACGCATGTCACTGGATAGATATTCCCTACCATTATCTATATAGAGATTTACAACTTTAAGGTTGAAATGTGCCTCACTTTTCGCTACAAAATCCTTAAACATTGTAAAAACATCTGATTTATGTTTCATTAAATACGTAACACAATAATGTGTGTTGATCCACAAAAATAACATAGTAGTTTTTGTCGTCAATTGAAACCGGTGTTATTGGCCCGCATCCATCAGAATGGATTACATAAAGGGGTCTATTTATATACTGTTTATTTTTCTGTTTTTCAAAACGCAATCTGGCTTGCTTGCCATTTAAACATGCTTCACATATCTCATCAATTGGATTAACGTTATCTAGAATATTATTGTCACTAAATAAATTATTTCTCTTAATTTCCAGCAATTTCCCTTTACTAATGTGACTTAATCTCTCATGCCATAACCGATATTCATTATTTTTCTTTTCCACATTTGATGTATAGGCTTTAAATTCAATAATTGGGGAATTGAATATACCTGAATTTTCAGCAACAACATATCCATCCTTCAATATTTTCACACCTTTACTGCCAAACGTAACGGTCATTCCAGCCGCCTGCAGTCGGTTGACAGAAATTAAGTTTTCTGCAACATCCTCGCAATAGAGCACATCCTCAAGCGTGATTTGGTTTCCATTGTCGAGTCTGACAATACCGCGTTTCTTTGCAAAAATAAATTCGCCATGCTTGGCAATAGCAATTTTAATGGGAGAATCAAGGTCGATGCTATCAATGAACAGTTTCTCGTCATTTACGATATGGTCTGTGGCACCAGAATCCAATATAAAATTTGACCTTCTTATTTTCACTTTTGGATTTATTTTTATCAAAACGACTTAACATATGTTACATTCGGCTTGTGGCTCGTGGGGCAACGCCGGCTAGCTCTCGACCCCAGGGATGGGTAGTTCCCCTTGCCCGCCAAATGTAAACAAGGTTTGAGATTTCAGCTTCTCGGGACATCAATTCAGACAAAAAAACTACAATAGACTGCAAGACAAACAAAAAGAAAGGAACCAAACAAATAGACGGCTGTCAAGTGGGTGATGTCTAGGTGTTCCACATCGCGCACCCACCCTACCTGTGGTCAAACACACCGTTCATTTTGGCCACCCTCTGCTGGAACGGCTACTGCTGGTCTAATCCATGGCTTCCGCCACGCGTCCTCCCTCTAAATTTAGTTTAAGCCTTCATTTTCTTTTCGACAATCCTTAATTTAATATATTATAACTTCCAATAATTTCATTTCCTAATTCAATACATTTAAATTTTCTAAACGAAACAATAATGACTCAAATAAATAAGACAACAGCAAAAGAAAACACCAACTTATTTACCGACAAAACTCAAATAAAAATAATCAAAACAACACCAAAAGGTGATCTAAATGTGTGGGCCCTCCCAAGACTGCCTACCAAGAGCTCTTGTTAAGGGTCGCAGGGGCATGGTTCAATTAGGCCATCGACAACAGTATCAGGTTCCCCACCAGATACCCCACTAAAAAAGTGGGCTTTTCGTACCCCGTGTCGCACACTAGGGTTAATCTCTGTACATTGTGTCTGTCGGGCAATGTTTGATGTGTACAAAAGAGTTTACTTTAGTTTTTACTTAAATTACTAATAAATAACACTCAATACATATAATAGGGACAACAAGATGGACAAACAATACAAATACTGTCGGGCACATATGCGTAGCGGCTTGCGAGGAGTGTGAGCAACAATTCAAAACAAATATATATGTGTAAACTGTGGGCGGTCGTTGGTCTGCCAATATGTATGTGTAAAGGTGCGTGTAAATATGAGTGCAAACGTGAGTGTAACTGCGAGTGCAACTGTGAGTGCGGATCCTAGGGTGATCGTATAGGTGGCTCCTGCAGAGTCCAACGGCTCGGACTACGTGCACCACGGCGTCTGTGGCACGGTCCTTGGTCACTCTACGGGTCGTTCGTTTGACCTGGTTAGGCCTGCACCCCTCACAAATATCGGCTCCATACACGGCACACAAATAACAGACACGGAACGGACTCACAATTTGGTTTTCGACGGTCGGCTCATCTGGCACCCGGTAGTCAATCTTCTCCAGAAATGTTCTCCCTCGGGCAAACAAATCACTGACCCGGCTGCGCTGGGCGATCTTCCGGGCCAGGCTAAGGGAAACACCGCGGGTTAATTTCCGTTCAAATGTCAAATTCTCACCACTTACTTTTTGAAAAATCCCACTAATCGGGTTTAACCCCACTCGGCCTAGATTCTAGCTATTAACTGGTGCCTCCGCTCAGGATGACCGGCAATTTTTCTGTCCACGTTTATATTTTTTTCACTCCTATTTAACTCCTCTCATGCATGCGTTCATTTACCAATACACCTAACTAATCCCATCCTCTTCCTTCTTTTCTTCTTTTCTGTCCTACACCATAGTCTCATTGGAAAACCGATAGTGGCGCTTCGACCCAGCCCTGGACAATCTATCGCTGAGGTGGGACTGGAACACATAAACGCGAAGCCGGGTTGAGTTGATGCTATTTGTGCTTGTTTGTTATTTTCTTTATTTTTATCATTTATAATTCTTTTAAACGCAAAACAATCTTTTTTAATATGCCCTTCCTTTCCACAGTGATGACACTTGATATTAAACTTTCCTTTTCCCTTTAATTGCTTTCGAATTCCACTGTTACTGTTCTTAAATGGTCTATTTTTATAATTATTGTTATTGTATACCGCTGCCTTCATAACTTTCCTGCTTGTATCACTGCTATCGTTTTTAATTTTTATCTCGTGGTCGAGCAATCTGTTCTTTACGAAAGCTAAAGTAAGATTTTCCTCAGCTAGGGTCTCAATCGCAGTTATTACTCCATTATATGACGATGGCAAGGTCAATAGCAAGTGCGACACTTTGTCCATTTCGTCGATTTTCGCCCCTGACGATAACAACTCACTCATCAGTTCATCGAAAATGTTAAAATGACACAGTAGTGCTGTCTCACTCTGCAACTTCAGCGACAGCAATCTTTTTCGAACCGCTAACTGCGACGCCAGACTTTTGCGCTCATAAATGGCGTCAAAATTCCTGAGAATTTGTCGCGCCGTGTTGTCGCTCGTCGCAAAGTTTAAGAAAGAGTCGCCGAGGTATTCTATCAGAGTGCTTTTAGCACAACGCTCTGCCTTTTTCCAGGAATCGTCAGCATTATCCGGAACATTCTCGTCAATTACTTTAAGCACATCTAACTCGGCGAATAGGGCTCTAATTCTAAATTTCCACACTGAATACTTTTCCCCGTCAAAAGCCTTAATGTTGCGTTTTGCTTTTTCCATGATACTGTACTTTGCAAACACACACTCAGCTAGATGTATATGTGTATGTATGAGGGACACAATTTCACAACGTGGTGCAAATCAAAGCAATTTTTCTAACTAACTAATTTTTCACTCGTCAAACTATGTTAGGCGTAGTCTGGGCCCATAACCTGTTGGGATTCCTCTTTAAATAATAATATATGCGTAGTTAGTTTTAGTTTTATCAATTATTTTACTTTATTTTGGCACAGCACACAACCACCACTCACGAGATCAGAAAGAAAAAAGGGAAGAAAAAAAGTCAACCGCGTGGTTTACGTTTTTAGTGTTACCAGCGAGTGAAAACCTTATAATACTATAATGTCTATTTTTGGTATTTACTAAATTAACATTAGGGATATTCAATACGACCCCTCAAAAATTGCATTATAAATCAAATAAAATAAAAAAATTAAAATTAAGAATAACATGTTTTCAACTTATTCTATGTGGCTGGTGCTTGCTCATTTTCTTTTCTATTGGGAACGTACAATTCAGTGATCCAGCATTTGCTGCTAGGATTGGGAAAACCCATAAAACCCAACCAGATCACTCTTAGACTTAGACAGGAACAGTTATATAATATAAAGAAATTTATCAAAAAATTAGAAAGAACAAAATTATTCTTGTAGTTTGGCTCCTTCATCCAGTCCCATTTTTCCGCGTAAATCCATAAAGTGTGGAGCAGGTAACGGCTTGGTTAGAATGTCAGCAAGTTGGTTCTCTGTGGAAACATACTCGATATAAATTACATTATTTTCTATTTGCTCTTTTGTAAAATGATATTTGATATCGATATGTTTTGATCTTTTATGGCATGAGGGATTTATTAGCTATACTAATACATCCCTGATTATCTTCATATAATTTTATAGGTTTTTCAAACTTAATATGAACAATTTCTAAAAAGGATTTCAACCATAAAGCTTATCTTACAGCTTCGAACAAAGCCATGTATTCTGCCTCGGTCGATGAGGCAGCTACTGAATTTTGCCTTTTTGTATTCCAGCATATAAGATTTTGGTTAAACATTTTGAATAGATACCCAGTTGTACTCTTCCTGTCAATTTCATTTCCTCCCCAGTCAGAATCTGCGTATCCAACAAATATATTTTCAAAACTCAAATTTTTCTTAAATTCTAATTTCATGTCAATATTCCCTTTTAGATATCTAAGAATCATTTTCAAACATATCCATAACTCTGCATTATTTTTATTCATATATCGACTTAAAATGTTAACAGCAGTGGCCAAGTCTGGACGTGTACATAACATTATATACATAAGACAACCGACTAAGTTCCGACAAGGCGCATCATAAAATTCATCTGAATTCATCCTCCAATAAAGATTTGTCACTCCTACTTTGTATTTCTTCGAATGAACTTGGAATATCACTTAATATTGTATGAGCATTTAAAATATAATTATTGTAATCGATTTCGTCTTCCTCGTATGATATTTGAGGCCGGTTTTTTAGCCTATCGCTTCTTCTAGAAATACTCTCATTACTGTCACTAGGCTGTTTCGAGTCAAATCTTTTCTCTATACTGTCATTCTGGATAAATACTTTATTATTTTCCTTACTCTCATTCAGGTTACAAACTGTATCACAATCCTTACTCTCATTCAGGATACAATCTATATTATTCTCCTTACTCTCATTCAGGATATTTATTTTATTATTTTCCTTACTCTCATTCAGGATGCAATCTATATAATTCTCCTTACTCTCATTCAGGATATTTATTTTATCACTTTCCTTACTCTCATTCAGGAAGTTTGTATTATTGATCTCCTTACTCTCATTAAGGAATTCCATTTTACTTTTCACAGCTCTAGAATTAATCATATTTGTTTCGTCTACGATTACGCCTCTTGCGACAATAAATTTTGCATTATTTATGTCCCATAGTTTTAAACCATTTGGTTCATAGCCAACTAAAACTGTTTTACACGATTTTTCATCGAATTTTCTTTTTCTGTTTTTAATATGGACATACACTGTTGAACCAAATATCTTCAAATATTTTAGACTAGGCTTTCTATTGTGCCATGCCTCATACGGAGTTTTTGAACTATCATCAAGTGCCCTAGTCGGAATCCTGTTAATTAAATATGTTGCTGTCAAAACAGCTTCACCCCAGTAACTTTCATCTAATTTAGCACCATTTACCATACTACGAGCTTTTTCAGTAATCGTTCTGATCATCCTTTCTGATACGCCGTTTAATTGCGGTGTATATGGAACAGTCAAATGGTAACTTATACCTTTCTGTACACAATATTCACGCATGTCACTGGATAGATATTCCCTACCATTATCTATATAGATATTTACAACTTTAAGGTTGAAATGTGCCTCACTTTTCGCTACAAAATCCTTAAACATTGTAAAAACATCTGATTTATGTTTCATTAAATACGTAACACAATAATGTGTGTTGATCCACAAAAATAACATAGTAGTTTTTGTCGTCAATTGAAACCGGTGTTATTGGCCCGCATCCATCAGAATGGATTACATAAAGGGGTCTATTTATATACTGTTTATTTTTCTGTTTTTCAAAACGCAATCTGGCTTGCTTGCCATTTAAACATGCTTCACATATCTCATCAATTGGATTAACGTTATCTAGAATATTATTGTCACTAAATAAATTATTTCTCTTAATTTCCAGCAATTTCCCTTTACTAATGTGACTTAATCTCTCATGCCATAACCGATATTCATTATTTTTCTTTTCCACATTTGATGTATAGGCTTTAAATTCAATAATTGGGGAATTGAATATACCTGAATTTTCAGCAACAACATATCCATCCTTCAATATTTTCACACCTTTACTGCCAAACGTAACGGTCATTCCAGCCGCCTGCAGTCGGTTGACAGAAATTAAGTTTTCTGCAACATCCTCGCAATAGAGCACATCCTCAAGCGTGATTTGGTTTCCATTGTCGAGTCTGACAATACCGCGTTTCTTTGCAAAAATAAATTCGCCATGCTTGGCAATAGCAATTTTAATGGGAGAATCAAGGTCGATGCTATCAATGAACAGTTTCTCGTCATTTACGATATGGTCTGTGGCACCAGAATCCAATATAAAATTTGACCTTCTTATTTTCACTTTTGGATTTATTTTTATCAAAACGACTTAACATAAACGCGAAGCCGGGTTGAGTTGATGCTATTTGTGCTTGTTTGTTATTTTCTTTATTTTTATCATTTGTAATTCTTTTAAACGCAAAACAATCTTTTTTAATATGCCCTTCCTTTCCACAGTGATGACACTTGATATTAAACTTTCCTTTTCCCTTTAATTGCTTTCGAATTCCACTGTTACTGTTCTTAAATGGTCTATTTTTATAATTATTGTTATTGTATACCGCTGCCTTCATAACTTTCCTGCTTGTATCACTGCTATCGTTTTTAATTTTTATCTCGTGGTCGAGCAATCTGTTCTTTACGAAAGCTAAAGTAAGATTTTCCTCAGCTAGGGTCTCAATCGCAGTTATTACTCCATTATATGACGATGGCAAGGTCAATAGCAAGTGCGACACTTTGTCCATTTCGTCGATTTTCGCCCCTGACGCTAACAACTCACTCATCAGTTCATCGAAAATGTTAAAATGACACAGTAGTGCTGTCTCACTCTGCAACTTCAGCGACAGCAATCTTTTTCGAACCGCTAACTGCGACGCCAGACTTTTGCGCTCATAAATGGCGTCAAAATTCCTGAGAATTTGTCGCGCCGTGTTGTCGCTCGTCGCAAAGTTTAAGAAAGAGTCGCCGAGGTATTCTATCAGAGTGCTTTTAGCACAACGCTCTGCCTTTTCCAGGAATCGTCAGCATTATCCGGAACATTCTCGTCAATTACTTTAAGCACATCTAACTCGGCGAATAGGGCTCTAATTCTAAATTTCCACACTGAATACTTTTCCCCGTCAAAAGCCTTAATGTTGCGTTTTGCTTTTTCCATGATACTGTACTTTGCAAACACACACTCAGCTAGATGTATATGTGTATGTATGAGGGACACAATTTCACAACGTGGTGCAAATCAAAGCAATTTTTCTAACTAACTAATTTTTCACTCGTCAAACTATGTTAGGCGTAGTCTGGGCCCATAACCTGTTGGGATTCCTCTTTTAAATAATAATATATGCGTAGTTAGTTTTAGTTTTATCAATTATTTTACTTTATTTTGGCACAGCACACAACCACCACTCACGAGATCAGAAAAAAAAAAGGGAAGAAAAAAGTCAACCGCGTGGTTTACGTTTTTAGTGTTACCAGCGAGTGAAAACCTTATAATACTATAATGTCTATTTTTGGTATTTACTAAATTAACATTAGGGATATTCAATACGACCCCTCAAAAATTGCATTATAAATCAAATAAAATAAAAAAATTAAAATTAAGAATAACATGTTTTCAACTTATTCTATGTGGCTGGTGCTTGCTCATTTTCTTTTCTATTGGGAACGTACAATTCAGTGATCCAGCATTTGCTGCTAGGATTGGGAAAACCCATAAAACCCAACCAGATCACTCTTAGACTTAGACAGGAACAGTTATATAATATAAAGAAATTTATCAAAAAATTAGAAAGAACAAAATTATTCTTGTAGTTTGGCTCCTTCATCCAGTCCCATTTTTCCGCGTAAATCCATAAAGTGTGGAGCAGGTAACGGCTTGGTTAGAATGTCAGCAAGTTGGTTCTCTGTGGAAACATACTCGATATAAATTACATTATTTTCTATTTGCTCTTTTGTAAAATGATATTTGATATCGATATGTTTTGATCTTTTATGGCATGAGGGATTTATTAGCTATACTAATACATCCCTGATTATCTTCATATAATTTTATAGGTTTTTCAAACTTAATATGAACAATTTCTAAAAAGGATTTCAACCATAAAGCTTATCTTACAGCTTCGAACAAAGCCATGTATTCTGCCTCGGTCGATGAGGCAGCTACTGAATTTTGCCTTTTTGTATTCCAGCATATAAGATTTTGGTTAAACATTTTGAATAGATACCCAGTTGTACTCTTCCTGTCAATTTCATTTCCTCCCCAGTCAGAATCTGCGTATCCAACAAATATATTTTCAAAACTCAAATTTTTCTTAAATTCTAATTTCATGTCAATATTCCCTTTTAGATATCTAAGAATCATTTTCAAACATATCCATAACTCTGCATTATTTTTATTCATATATCGACTTAAAATGTTAACAGCAGTGGCCAAGTCTGGACGTGTACATAACATTATATACATAAGACAACCGACTAAGTTCCGACAAGGCGCATCATAAAATTCATCTGAATTCATCCTCCAATAAAGATTTGTCACTCCTACTTTGTATTTCTTCGAATGAACTTGGAATATCACTTAATATTGTATGAGCATTTAAAATATAATTATTGTAATCGATTTCGTCTTCCTCGTATGATATTTGAGGCCGGTTTTTTAGCCTATCGCTTCTTCTAGAAATACTCTCATTACTGTCACTAGGCTGTTTCGAGTCAAATCTTTTCTCTATACTGTCATTCTGGATAAATACTTTATTATTTTCCTTACTCTCATTCAGGTTACAAACTGTATCACAATCCTTACTCTCATTCAGGATACAATCTATATTATTCTCCTTACTCTCATTCAGGATATTTATTTTATTATTTTCCTTACTCTCATTCAGGATGCAATCTATATAATTCTCCTTACTCTCATTCAGGATATTTATTTTTTTGTATTATTGATCTCCTTACTCTCATTAAGGAATTCCATTTTACTTTTCACAGCTCTAGAATTAATCATATTTGTTTCGTCTACGATTACGCCTCTTGCGACAATAAATTTTGCATTATTTATGTCCCATAGTTTTAAACCATTTGGTTCATAGCCAACTAAAACTGTTTTACACGATTTTTCATCGAATTTTCTTTTTCTGTTTTTAATATGGACATACACTGTTGAACCAAATATCTTCAAATATTTTAGACTAGGCTTTCTATTGTGCCATGCCTCATACGGAGTTTTTGAACTATCATCAAGTGCCCTAGTCGGAATCCTGTTAATTAAATATGTTGCTGTCAAAACAGCTTCACCCCAGTAACTTTCATCTAATTTAGCACCATTTACCATACTACGAGCTTTTTCAGTAATCGTTCTGATCATCCTTTCTGATACGCCGTTTAATTGCGGTGTATATGGAACAGTCAAATGGTAACTTATACCTTTCTGTACACAATATTCACGCATGTCACTGGATAGATATTCCCTACCATTATCTATATAGAGATTTACAACTTTAAGGTTGAAATGTGCCTCACTTTTCGCTACAAAATCCTTAAACATTGTAAAAACATCTGATTTATGTTTCATTAAATACGTAACACAATAATGTGTGTTGATCCACAAAAATAACATAGTAGTTTTTGTCGTCAATTGAAACCGGTGTTATTGGCCCGCATCCATCAGAATGGATTACATAAAGGGGTCTATTTATATACTGTTTATTTTTCTGTTTTTCAAAACGCAATCTGGCTTGCTTGCCATTTAAACATGCTTCACATATCTCATCAATTGGATTAACGTTATCTAGAATATTATTGTCACTAAATAAATTATTTCTCTTAATTTCCAGCAATTTCCCTTTACTAATGTGACTTAATCTCTCATGCCATAACCGATATTCATTATTTTTCTTTTCCACATTTGATGTATAGGCTTTAAATTCAATAATTGGGGAATTGAATATACCTGAATTTTCAGCAACAACATATCCATCCTTCAATATTTTCACACCTTTACTGCCAAACGTAACGGTCATTCCAGCCGCCTGCAGTCGGTTGACAGAAATTAAGTTTTCTGCAACATCCTCGCAATAGAGCACATCCTCAAGCGTGATTTGGTTTCCATTGTCGAGTCTGACAATACCGCGTTTCTTTGCAAAAATAAATTCGCCATGCTTGGCAATAGCAATTTTAATGGGAGAATCAAGGTCGATGCTATCAATGAACAGTTTCTCGTCATTTACGATATGGTCTGTGGCACCAGAATCCAATATAAAATTTGACCTTCTTATTTTCACTTTTGGATTTATTTTTATCAAAACGACTTAACATAAACGCGAAGCCGGGTTGAGTTGATGCTATTTGTGCTTGTTTGTTATTTTCTTTATTTTTATCATTTGTAATATTCTTTTAAACGCAAAACAATCTTTTTTAATATGCCCTTCCTTTCCACAGTGATGACACTTGATATTAAACTTTCCTTTTCCCTTTAATTGCTTTCGAATTCCACTGTTACTGTTCTTAAATGGTCTATTTTTATAATTATTGTTATTGTATACCGCTGCCTTCATAACTTTCCTGCTTGTATCACTGCTATCGTTTTTAATTTTTATCTCGTGGTCGAGCAATCTGTTCTTTACGAAAGCTAAAGTAAGATTTTCCTCAGCTAGGGTCTCAATCGCAGTTATTACTCCATTATATGACGATGGCAAGGTCAATAGCAAGTGCGACACTTTGTCCATTTCGTCGATTTTCGCCCCTGACGCTAACAACTCACTCATCAGTTCATCGAAAATGTTAAAATGACACAGTAGTGCTGTCTCACTCTGCAACTTCAGCGACAGCAATCTTTTTCGAACCGCTAACTGCGACGCCAGACTTTTGCGCTCATAAATGGCGTCAAAATTCCTGAGAATTTGTCGCGCCGTGTTGTCGCTCGTCGCAAAGTTTAAGAAAGAGTCGCCGAGGTATTCTATCAGAGTGCTTTTAGCACAACGCTCTGCCTTTTTCCAGGAATCGTCAGCATTATCCGGAACATTCTCGTCAATTACTTTAAGCACATCTAACTCGGCGAATAGGGCTCTAATTCTAATTTTCCACACTGAATACTTTTCCCCGTCAAAAGCCTTAATGTTGCGTTTTGCTTTTTCCATGATACTGTACTTTGCACACACACACTCAGCTATATGTATATGTGTATGTATGAGGGACACAATTTCACAACGTGGTGCAAATCAAAGCAATTTTTCTAACTAACTAATTTTTCACTCGTCAAACTATGTTAGGCGTAGTCTGGCCCCATAACCTGTTGGGATTCCTCTTTTAAATAATAATATATGCGTAGTTAGTTTTAGTTTTATCAATTATTTTACTTTATTTTGGCACAGTACACAACCACCACTCACGAGATCAGAAAGAAAAAAGGGAAGAAAAAAAGTCAACCGCGTGGTTTACGTTTTTAGTGTTACCAGCGAGTGAAAACCTTATAATACTATAATGTCTATTTTTGGTATTTACTAAATTAACATTAGGGATATTCAATAAAGCATAAAATTATATGATGAATACAAAAATGAATTAATACTTCGTATAGTAAATATACGACTAACCCTTATCCTTTACTACTTGGTGGCGCCACCTATCGGTGAAAATGTAAGCTAACTTTGCTTTTCTCCTCTGTACATTTTCTGAAATCGATATCGATCCTCTCTCTCTCAAATAAAATGTATCTTTCGTTCTTCCCCCTCACTCATGCTCATTTTCCTCTCTCTTATTTAAAATGTACTTATGTGCTTATTCTATTGGTTCCATGGTGCGATTCAAAACAACCCTTAAACAGGTATTTCATCTCCTTGAAATGATTCTGATGTGATAGTTTAGAGGTAGCTTTTTTTTCCAAGCATTTGCCGGTAAAAGGACCTCGATGACCTTAAACTTTTTTTTACTATTCTGTGTAAATTCCTTCTCTGTTTTGTATTCCTAACACTGTCCTATAGTTGAGTGCCTATATAATAGCTACTCACAGCTATAAGCTATTACAGAAACTAGTAAACTGTAAACAAAGATGGATAACCTAGAAATCATTTTTATTGATTCGCAACCGGAGGAAGCCATAAATTTGGTTTCTCAACCAGACTCAGTAGACCTTTCCCAGATTTTTGGAATTAAAACCCAAAAATATCTCGAGAGGAATTGGACTCCCATCAATGAGATTCAATGGGATGATGATAGTGAGGATGATGACCTAATGATTGCACCGCAATACGTTTTTTCGGAATATGTTGGCGAGGACTCCATGATTGAAACGCCATTCGTTTTCCCGGATGATGCCCATATTTTTAGTTTGATCGATGATCAAGACTGCTGTAAATTGGAACGACTCTAGGATCTACTTCGGGACGAAGATGACGCTGAGATAATAGCAGCAGTAGAAAGAATTGAGGCTGAATTTTATGTATCATAAGAATATTCGATGTATTTTTCAATTTATAATATATACATATAATAAATATAATACTACATTTAAAAATATTTTGTTTTCAATGTTTCCCTTACTTTTGATTGGGTGAATTTCACTTTCTCTTATTACCTGTTACATCCCCAAGATAATCATAGGATTCGATTGAAACCGGTTTTCCAAGCGAAGATTACACAAAAAGAACAAGTGGATTTCAGGTAGCATACAGGTACTATTGAATGTATTTATTGGTTGAGTTTTACATTCTATTATAACAGGAATACTTATGGAAAGTCATTTACATTTAAATAAATGTATAGATTAATTTATTTCTTAATATTTAATATTTCATTTATTTTCTTTAATTCTTTGTTATGCTTTAATAGAATATGCATATTGAAGTCAAATTTTAACCAAAACATCTTAGGTTCAGGACACAAGTAACATCGATAAAATGATGATTTTGATTTTGAATAGCTGAAGTTGTGTATTTTTAGGGTGTGATATTTCAGTCCATCGCGGGAACTAAGCGATGTTTTAAAATAACACAGCTCGCAATGAAATGCTCTCATTTCGAATTGAAAATAAACTAAATTATCTTAAGAACATGAAGTTATTATATAGGTTTTCAAGTGACGAACATATGAAGAAAAATGTATGCATTTCATTATGTTTTGTATTCATTTCACTCTATTTATATATTGCATCATGTTGACTGTTACATACATGTATGTATAATATTTTTAAATCCATATACTAAAGTGGTATAGACTCAACAACCAATCAGATTGAAGACATCTGGCTTTTAAACCATTAGAACCCTTTACTTATTATTACTCAACTACCAATCAGCATAGCTATTTTTTATATCAAATTTTCCTAATGAGAGTATAAAAGATCATGCTATCTTGGTTAAATAATTTAGTATACAACAGTGTCTTTTTTGAATAGTTTATATTTCAATAATGGTATGTAAACATTTTATTATTATTTTTTCTATTTTTTTTTTTTTATATAACAGGATAAACTCTTAATAAAATATATACACAGGCTTTCCTGGAAATACTTAACGATATAAAGCCGGTGCTTGGATACACAAAGGTTCATTGGATCATTGGATGTAAACTCAAAAAACATCATTTGGAAATAAAGTATTCCTTTATTTAACTGATAAGGACAACAAGCATCTTTGGATATTTTTACCAAAAAGTTATTTAGCCAAATTTTCTTCAAAAACACCCTTTAAGATGTTAAAGGAGCATGGAATTTCACATCTCATATATAAAGGAAAAGAGATGACTAGGTATAGCACTGCCCAATTCCAATTTATATGTAAAGAAGAAATAAATAATTAAATGGAATACTTCTTATATATGTAAGAGAACAAGAGACAACTATACATTTAAAGAATAAAAAAAGGAATAAATGGTTGTAAATAAACATATGTGAATATACATAGGTAAAAAAGAGATGGATAGATATGGCACTGCTTATTTACAATATATACATAAGCAAAGAAAAACATAAGTTTAAAAGAACAACATCATGGATATAAAGGACCAGGCTCTTTAAACCAACATCAGTATTCGATTAAAGAAGCCAGTTGAAGCATGTACGCCAAGCAGATAAAACTATTCCTTATTCAATTCGAAGAGATGATCTTCGAGGAACATCTGAGAACGTTGGAAAACCTAATGATCATTTTGGAGGATCTGGAGGAAAAGGAGCTTCATTACTCAAAGTTCGGCTTTCACTATAAGCTGTGCCCCTGGAGCGATGATGATGCTACCGATGGACCTGATACATGCCTATGTCATACATTACCGGCAAAGAAAGCTCAAGCTGTAGACTTAATGATAAAATATTATAATTTAAATAAGCGAATGAATCCCAGTTCAAAACATCAATAAAAATGTACTCTAAAACAATATTATGTTTTTTTATTTTAAAAAACTTTTCTTAAACATTTTTATTATTAGCTTATCATTATAACTAAAATCATTTTTCTTAAATTGTTTTAAAAAACAATTTAATGTTTTATTGTTGCTCCTAAAAATTCCATAAAGAATTCAGTAATGACCACAAGTACTTGAAAAATATCCTTGCAGTGGTTGTTTATTAAATGTAAACTTCATTGAATTTTTTCTTAATAATTTTGAAAATTCTTTCTTCTGGGGATATTGACCATATGAATCAAAAAATTCAGCTGAATTTTTGCTTTCAAAGTAAAAAGCAACCCAATGAGTTCCTGGTTTTTGTGACGAATCTGTGTTTGCTATTGTAAGAGCAGGATATTTATTAATTACTTTAGGAAGCTTATCAGAGGGATAAACTCCTTTAAAAAACTTTTTTGTTTTTGAATGCTTGGAAAGCAAATTATTGATTTGCAATGTGTTCATTTTTACAATAGAACCCGAATATTTCTATGTTTATCAATATCAATCATTGAGTCATATTCACAGTATACCAAACAAGTAACTGCTTCAGTAAGAGGTTCCGAAAATCGTCCTTCAATTCGAATGGCTCCTTGAGAAATTAAGTTTGAGCAATGGGTTGAATTATAATGGTCTGCAGTTAAGTCAAATGCTAATATAAAACTATTTTTATCAAACATTTCCTTTGTAATTTGCAATCCTCGATCATAATGTCTTATTCCACTTGATCTGAATAGCATATTATAACCTCTAGAGCTTTGTGCGTTTTCAGAGTTCGAGAAATCAAACTCAAGGGCCTGAGATGGTACTTGCACACCATTAACCAATAGATTAAAGCGTTGAATTTTAAAATGTTCAAAATTGAAGGGATTCAAAGTTCGATTACCAGAATATGATTTGTTTTTTACCATGCAAAAAGCCAAAAAAATTAGGAATCTGTCCAATAACTGCGTTGTCAATTGATAATGTATTATTTCCTTGGTATATTGTAAATGATTTTACTTGGGCTTTGCTATATGGATAAATAGCATTTTTAGTTTGTAAAACATGATGAAGAGCCAATAAAATGCTTGGATTAATAGTTATGTGGTTCATAAAGAGTTGTGCTTCCAATATCTTTAGATTTGATTCAGTTTCAGATTCCATTAAAATAAAATGCTGTTTTTTCAATGTTAAAAGTTATTCCTAAATCAACATTATTTATAAGCAGCTTTGGTTGATTAAATATATCTAGATTAACTTTTCCAAAAAGTTCAACCTTATTACTGTTTTGAAAAATTTTTTTAACTCAAACGGATCCATCGGTATTAACATATCTACCAGATAATAATTTACCATAGTTAGGATAATAACCTTGAGTGGATAAGTGACTTTCAGTGGCGTCACTACCATAGTTTAAAATCGTTTGCAAATACGATCTATAATGATAGTTATTATCACTCTGAGAAACCAATATATTATTTAAATATACAGACGAACTTCTGAACATTGAATGTAAAATATTATTCACTACTCCAACATTGTCTCCTTCAAAGCTGCCATTATCATTTTTTCTTAGTTGGACAAAAGGTCTTAAGTAAACACTTGACAGATCTCGATATGTTTCACCATTTCCTAAGCAAACGAATTCAATTGAAGAGGCACTATCCAATGAAGCTTTGGGTTTGTATGAAACTTCTTCAGTTCTCAGAATAGAGCTTTGTGTGGGATGTGGTTCAAAAAGATCCAGTTCGCTTTTCATACATTCGATATGAGTGGTCATTTTGAATTAGAAAAAATGTCTTTTATAGCTAATTTCTTTGTGGAATTTTTCCTTTTTGGTCTCGACTGCGTATGTTTGCGCTTAGATGCTAAATGAGATTGTTTCTTCCTGGGTCTTCTCTTTTTATTCTTTTTACCGTCACCATTTTGGAATCGTGTAAACTTATTAATGGCTTTATTTGAGAGATTTTGCAATGCAATTTTGCTTTGTTCTTGGATAATGTTTCTTAGAGGTTTTCGGCCAAACTATTTCTACTCTGATTAAATTTCAATCCTTACAGCATTATTTATAACATTTCGTTTCGTTTTCTAAAGTGAAGAGTTACAAAAATTGGAACTGATGACGATTCAAATGGAACTTTATATCCTTGGGAATCGGTAATTAAGATTGAAATTTCCTTTGGTGACCATATTTCAAGGGGATAATATTCAACATTTTTGAATTGTATAAGCTGCTCTTTTCCATTATAATGCAATACTCGAAGACATCGAGGTCTTTTGTTTCCAACACACCTAGGTTTGATAATGTCAGTATAAATAAAAATCAATCCATTTTCAAATTCTTCTGTCTCTATTGATCCATTTTCATATCTAAATGTTTCTCCATTTACTAAGCTAATAACGAATTCTGTTGCTTGTTCAGGTAAAACCGGGATATTCTCAGAGAAGTTTTTTATACATTTATTAAGATATAAGTCTGTAATTCCCTACTTCCCATTCATCATTCATGTTTTCAGGAATATTTAAATTGTTTGTAAATGCGCACTTAACGAATCATTACTGAGTAATGTCACGAAAAACTCTGTTACATACGCCATTTTTAGTTTAATGTTATTTGTGGTTCATTAATTATATGAAAACCAATTAATTTTGTTTTTCCCTATTTGCACTGGTTCTCTGTTTCTAACAGACCTACTCAACTTTTCCCGACCATTTACGTATTTCAAGTCTTGAAATGGATATGGTTCACTTTTATACCTCTTAAGTTTTACTCTTAGCTTTCGCTGCTTATCAGTAAGCTTCACTTTAGTTAATGAGGGTTTTTTTTTGCTGTGTGAGTTTCTAAAAATGAAGTATCCTTAACTTTACGTTTATTATGCTTTGAGCTGAAAGACTTTTCAGACTTCAAATCTTCACCATCGCTGTCGATAGGTGAATCAGGAAGCTTATTATCGATAGAGAGGTCCTTTTTTAAGGTATAATTATTTTTTTTGTGAAGAATAGAAGTGTTAGGCTTTGCATCTAACCAAACTGAATCGTCTTGCGTTTGTATTCCAATGCTTTGGGATAAAGGAGGTGTTTTCTGCCTAGGTCTTATATCCATTGTCTTATTTCTTTTTTTATTTTGATAGTAACACAGCTCTTGACGTATTTTGATCCATTTATTAAAGTCACTAGTTTTATTATCATTTAAAATAGGTAAAAATGTAATATTAATTAAATCATTTTCCTTTTCACTATTTATCAATTTTTGATATTCATTCGGATGCATTAAAATTACTCTGTTTAATTGATGCTTATTTCTAATCATTGTTTAATAATTTTCCAAAAATTCCCGAAAGCAAGGAACTGATTAGAATTGGTAAAAATCCTCCCTTTTGGATGAGAACTTTTCTCTTGGAATTTATTGAACGTTTTGGACATGAAATATAACGTAATGCATTTTTATACTTTTTTTAGAGCATATAGTTGAGTTTTTGATATCTTATGATTTCCCTGTAATGTATTCAACACTATCTCCACTAATGCTTTTACCAACTCAATATCACAATTACCTATAATTGCATTTCGAAGTTTATTATTTGCCCTTTTGAGCACATACAATAAATTTTTGTTCGCTTTCAGTCGATTTAGATTCTTTTTGTAAACCATTTTCATCGGAAAAGCAAACTGTATACGCAGAATTAAAAATATCTGTTCGAAATCTCAGGAGATCATTTATTCCCTGAGTAAGATCAATTAGTAAATAACCATGCGGTTCATCTGTCACCTCCTTATATATTCTGAAGAGCTCCTGAGAATTTTCAGGGTAAATTTGTCTTGCTAAGCACTGAAATTGTAGTTTATCTCTAGGATTCTTGAACGTAACGATGTATTTTGTGTTTAGTGAAATATCTCGAGTATGTGGTGATTTATGAAATATATTTTGTGTAACTACTATTACAGATAAATTCCTGTGGTGTGATCCTTTCGTAAATAGCTCACATACATTTTTATTAAATGCACCCATCATCAAGTCATATAATATTAAAAGAATGGGTTCGTTATCTTCATTTTCAATTGTTTCCGGAACTCCTTTATGGTATTCTATGTTATTGAAATTTGGTTTAGGATGCTCCTCTCCATAACACCAAAGTATTCGATCAATTGAAATGTTTAGTAAGTCATTTCTTTTGTTTATTAAATTTTCTAAAAACGTTGTCTTACCAGACCCTGAAGGCCCGCAAACTAGCATCGTAAAAGGATGTATAAATTGTTTAAACATTTTTAATAAGGTTTTATTTATTGATCATTTATAAATGTTTTCTATCGTTTAATATAATTTAATTAGGTTTCTCCTGATCGCGTTTTTTGTGACAGTTTTTTTCAAAATGAGTATCAGATCCGCAATAATTACAATAAACGACTTGGGTGTATCCTTTTTTGCGTGGATCATTTTCAAACAAACGTTTAAGTGTATCCATTTTAAACAACTAATTAAGTCCAATGCTTAAAACATACTGAAATTCTATACATATGAGTCACCATTACAGTATACATTATAATTTGAATTTTCCAAGATAACAAAAAGCTTAAATAAATTATTTAGAGCGCATCTAAGAGGCACTTTTTTGTGAATTCTACAGTTGGTAAAAAAATTTGGATAGAAGGTCAGACTTTTTCCAATATCGATATCAATAATGTTATTTGTTAAATACTTTGATACAATTTTCTTCTTAATTTCACCACGGACAATGACAGTGCTAAATCTGTTTAGTGGCGAAAGTATTTCACCTAAACTTAAATATGATATTTCACCATCTGACCATTCCAATCCATTTATGGTTTGATGATGAATGTTTTGTTGTTTAATCATTTCAATATCCATTCCAATATCATTTAGGTGATATGGTGGTTTGAAAGGAAAGAAGTTTGGAGTTACTGTTCCGGTTTGCATAAACGCTAATTCCTTAATAAAAAGTTATTTGTTATTTCCAAAGAGATATTGAAAATCAACAATAACGCTTGATTTCCTGTCGACTGTGTTCATGTTGGTTTGAGATTTTGTAAGAAACTGAATGAGTCGGTGATAGCTATCCCCTTTATATACAGCTCAATTCAGACATAGTTCTTAGTTTAACAAAAGCATTCAACCCTAATGGACACGCTTCAATCAAAACGAATTAGGTCGACTAGAAAGAAGCAGGATCACGAAGTCATTTTCGGACTCGAATACATGATACATAATTTAAAGTTAAGATGTGGGTTTTCAACTTCAAGAAAATTCACTCCAATGATCTGGATGCAGCAAAGCAAAAACAATTTCGTGGGTTTAGATAAAGATGAATGGATGCAATTGGTTACATACAAGGAGTATATTCAATTAAAACTTGATCAGTACGATTTCTTAATGCCTGATACAATTAAAGACCATCCATTATTGACTACTATTAAATGTAATTTTAGATTTCGAAAATCCGATAAGCAGTATGTTTTTATAATAAATCAGTTTGGAAATAAAATTGAATTTGATAGTGAGTCCTGGAGATCATTTTTAAGATTAGGCATTTTTATACCCGTACTCAAAAAAGAGTTAAGGGGTATATTAGATTTGTGGTAAAAGTGGATGTGTGTAACACAGAGAAGGAAAATTTTCCGACCCCATAAAGTATATATATTCTTGATCAGCATCAATAGCCGAGTCGATATAGCCATGTCTGTCTGTCCGTCCGTCCGTCCGTCTTGTTGAGCGCCTGGATCTCAGAGACTATAAGAGTTAGGGTAACCAAATTTGGTTTCAAGACTCATGTGATATCACACTGCTACAAGTGTATTTCAAAATTTCGCCCCGCCCTCTTCCGCCACCACAAAGGACGAAAATCTGTGGCAGGCACACTTTTAAAGATACGCAGTATCGTAGAGAATGACCCTATCTACCAGACTGCCGAATCTGAATCAGATCGGATCATAATTATAGCCAGAATGAAGAAATTGATTTTCAGTTGGTTCCCCCGCCCACTTCAGCCAGAAATACGCTACTCTATCTCCTTCTCGCTCGCACACTCTGCTGCGTTCAGTGCGCGAGCAACCCCTAGCGGAGGAGATGTAGAATTTAAATGGTACATCTATAATGTACATGTTAGATGTAGAATAAACATAATATATGTAGATGTAGATAGCAGATGTAGCAAAAAAATGTAAAATGTAAAATTTTTTTTTAATGTAAAATTCTTAAAAATTATGCTCAAAAATGCATCTACTGACTGAGTACGGGTATAAGTAGAGTCGCGGCCCCAGAAGCGACTCACACGTTCCTTCTCGTTTTTTTTTTTTTTCTATGGCAGAACTTTTTTTTGAAGAATTTTTGAAAACTGGTGTTTTTTTTTTTAAGCTTTTTTCAGAGGTAGCCCTTGTTTTTTCACATAGCTCTATTATCTTTCATCTGGTTGTTAAGAACTTTAATATTTTGAAAAGATAATTAAAACAGCTAGAAGATAAGCCCAAACACTTTGTGATTTCAGCTTACCGTCTGGGAAATATAAAGCATTGAAATGCAAAAATAATGATTTTTGTGCGGTACTATTTACGAAATTTTAACTTTAAAAACTCAGGAAAAGTCGAAAAAAATTATATCTTCTAGCTGTTTTAATTATCTTTTCAAAATATTAAAGTTCTTAACAACCAGATGAAAGATACTAGAGTTATGTGAAAAAAACAAGGGCTACCTCTGAAAAAAGCTTAAAAAAAAATACCAGTTTTCAAAAATTCTTCAAAAAAAAGTTCTGCCATAGAAAAAAAACCATAATTCTTTAAAAAATTTTAAAGCCCCATATCTATCAGAAAATGTCGGTTTGGATCCTTGAGGAAAAAAAAAGTTCGGTTTTGTCGAGTAGTGTAAGCGATCAACCAATCATAATAATAAAAAGTAAAAAAAATTATACTAAAAATGAGTAAGCAACAAGTTGTTAATGAAATACATAAGTCTGCTAGAAAAAATTTTACTCGTCGAAAATTCGTTCAAAAGGGAATTAATGATACTTGGCAAATAGACTTAGTTGAAATGATCCCCTTTTATAAGGAAAATAAAGGATTTAGATATTTGCTAACAGTGATTGACGCGTTCTCGAAGTTTTCATATGCAAAACAGCGTCAGAATTATTATCAGCAATGAAGAAAATATTAAAAAACACTAAACATATTCCTAAAAATATTCAATCTGATCAAGGAAAGGAGTTTTTCAATAGTTCCTTTGGAGAGTTAATGCGAATAAACAACATAAACCATTACCATACATATACACACCTCAAGGCATCTATTTGTGAACGTTTTAATAGAACATTAAAAAATCGTATGTGGAAAATGTTTAGTATGCAGGGTAATCATGTATGGATTCATGACTTGCAGGACTTAGTAAATGATTACAATAATTCATATCACCGAACCATAAAAATGAGTCCTATAGATGTAGACAAGCAAAATGAAGAGTTTATTTTAAAAACAGTTTATAATATTTGCAAGGTATTCCCCAAAAATAAGTTCTCCTTTGGTGATCCTGTTAGAATAAGTAAATATAAGGGTTCAAAGGGATATGAACCGAACTGGACAACCGAAGTTTTCAAAATTGTAAAAGTAAAGTCTACTAATCCTGTAACATATGAACTGAAGGATTACACTAGTCAACACGATTTTTCCTCAAGGAACAAAACCAACTTTTTATTAAAGATTTGGGGCTTAGAAATGGTTTGATGATATTTTTTTTTTTTTTATGGCAGAACTTTTTTTTGAAGAATTTTTGAAAACAGGTATTTTTTTTTTAAGCTTTTTTCAGAGGTAGCGCTTGTTTTTTCAAATAACTCTAGTATATTTCATCTGGTTGTTAAGAACTTTAATATTTTGAAAAGATAATTAAAACAGCTAGAAGATAAGCCCAAACACTTTGTGATTTCAGCTTACCGTCTGGGAAATATAAAGCATTGAAATGCAAAAATAATGATTTTTGTGCGGTATTATTTACGAAATTTTGACTTTAAAAACTCAGGAAAAGTCGAAAAAAAATTATATCCTGTGTTTTCTATTTTTTTGTGTAGAGGTGCATTAATTTGGCGTCGTTTAAGATATCGCTTATTAAAATCTATGGAGAGACTTTGGAACTAAAATTCATTAACCAAACCTAAAAAATGGAAAAAATGGACAAAAAATACATTTTTGAAGGCCCCAACTGCCAATTGGGAACAAAGCAAACGAAAAAGGGTTGTACATTTGGTACCTGATCGCGATCGCAATTCCCGATGGGCAGTTGGGCCCGCAGCCTTCAAAAATGTATTTTTTGTCCATTTTTTCCATTTTTTAGGTTTGGTTAATGAATTTTAGTTCCAAAGTCTCTCCATAGATTTTAATAAGCGATATCTTAAACGACGCCAAATTAATGCACCTCTACACAAAAAAATAGAAAACACAGGATATAATTTTTTTTCGACTTTTCCTGAGTTTTTAAAGTCAAAATTTCGTAAATAATACCGCACAAAAATCATTATTTTTGCATTTCAATGCTTTATATTTCCCAGACGGTAAGCTGAAATCACAAAGTGTTTGGGCTTATCTTCTAGCTGTTTTAATTATCTTTTCAAAATATTGAAGTTCTTAACAACCAGATGAAAGATACTAGAGTTATGTGAAAAAAACAAGCGCTACCTCTGAAAAAAGCTTAAAAAAAAATACCAGACTTCAAAAATTCTTCATAAAAAAGTTCTGCCATAGAAAAAAAACCATAATTCTTTAAAAAATTTTAAATCCCCATATCTATCAGAAAAAGTCGGTTTGGATCCTTGAGGAAAAAAAAAGTTCGATTTTGTCGAGTAGTGTTATCAGAGGGAAATGATAAAAGGCTCATTTTATGATGAAGAACTTCAAAAAGTGAAAGATGAAAATGCTTCCTTAGTTGAAAATATAGTCCGAAGAAAAGAGGGTAAAGTTTTTGTTAAATGGCTAGGGTTTGATGAAACACACAATTCATGGATAGATAAAAAGAGTATATTAAAATAATTAAACACAAAAATATTCATTAGATTTGTAATATATTTATATTCAAAATTATACAAATAATTTATACATATTTTTATATATTTAATATTTACAATATTATATATATTATATATATATATATATAAGCATATTATTAAATGTGTTATAAAATATTTTGTGTAAAATATTTTTAATTTTAAAGTGACTATGAGCTAACGTTGAAATATTATCAGGTAATATAAATCTCTTGTCATCCTTATAATTAAGACTTATCTTATTTACAATTTCAGTATATATTTTATGGCCTCTACTTCTAATAACTCTCTGTTGCCCATAATAGGTTTTTTTATGTTTAATGCATTCAATATAATGTGCATGCGATAATCTCTTTGCTACTGACTTTTTTACGCCTTTAATCTTTTTTACATTAAAATCAGTGCTATCATCGTTATCAACTAAATAGGAGTATGCTTTTGCTTTTAGTCCTGCAAACGAAGTCATTATTCGACCTGCATTCTCGTCTTTCATTAAACCTAGTTCTTTATTATTAGCGCGATTTATACCGAATCTGTTGGGTTCTTGTGTCAAAGCGACTAGGATTGTCTTTAATTAAGTCATAGAAATCTTCTGATGATGATATAATAAATGAATCTGTATCCATATAAAGTATTTTTGATGATGGACATTTCACAGAATGAAAATGTTCTCTATTTTTTTTGTGTAGAGGTGCATTTATTTGGCGTCGTTTAAGGTATCGCTCATTAAAATCTATGGAGAGACTTTGGAGCTAAAATTCGTTAACCAAACCTAAAAATTGGAAAAAATGAACAAAAAATACCTTTTTGAAGGCTGAGAACACAGGATATAATTTTTTTCGACTTTTCCTGAGTTTTTAAAGTCAAAATTTCGTAAATAATACCGCACAAAAATCATCATTTTTGCATTTCAATGCTTTATATTTCCCAGACGGTAAGCTGAAATCACAAAGTGTATGGGCTTATCTTCTAGCTGTTTTAATTATCTTTTCAAAATATTAAAGTTCTTAACAACCAGATGAAAGATACTAGAGTTATGTGAAAAAAACAAGGGCTACCTCTGAAAAAAGCTTAAAAAAAATACCAGTTTTCAAAAATTCTTCAAAAAAAAGTTCTGCCATAGAAAAAAAACCATAATTCTTTAAAAATTTTAAAGCCCCATATCTATCAGAAAATGTCGGTTTGGATCCTTGAGGAAAAAAAAGTTCGGTTTTGTCGAGTAGTGTAAGCGATCAACCAATCATAATAATAAAAAGTAAAAAAAATTATACTAAAAATGAGTAAGCAACAAGTTGTTAATGAAATACATAAGTCTGCTAGAAAAAATTTTACTCGTCGAAAATTCGTTCAAAAGGGAATTAATGATACTTGGCAAATAGACTTAGTTGAAATGATCCCCTTTTATAAGGAAAATAAAGGATTTAGATATTTGCTAACAGTGATTGACGCGTTCTCGAAGTTTTCATATGCAAAACAGCGTCAGAATTATTATCAGCAATGAAGAAAATATTAAAAAACACTAAACATATTCCTAAAAATGTTCAATCTGATCAAGGAAAGGAGTTTTTCAATAGTTCCTTTGGAGAGTTAATGCGAATAAACAACATAAACCATTACCATACATATACACACCTCAAGGCATCTATTTGTGAACGTTTTAATAGAACATTAAAAAATCGTATGTGGAAAATGTTTAGTATGCAGGGTAATCATGTATGGATTCATGACTTGCAGGACTTAGTAAATGATTACAATAATTCATATCACCGAACCATAAAAATGAGTCCTATAGATGTAGACAAGCAAAATGAAGAGTTTATTTTAAAAACAGTTTATAATATTTGCAAGGTATTCCCCAAAATAAGTTCTCCTTTGGTGATCCTGTTAGAATAAGTAAATATAAGGGTTCAAAGGGATATGAACCGAACTGGACAACCGAAGTTTTCAAAATTGTAAAAGTAAAGTCTACTAATCCTGTAACATATGAACTGAAGGATTATCAGAGGGAAATGATAAAAGGCTCATTTTATGATGAAGAACTTCAAAAAGTGAAAGATGAAAATGCTTCCTTAGTTGAAAATATAGTCCGAAGAAAAGAGGGTAAAGTTTTTGTTAAATGGCTAGGGTTTGATGAAACACACAATTCATGGATAGATAAAAAGAGTATATTAAAATAATTAAACACAAAAATATTCATTAGATTTATAATATATTTATATTCAAAATTATACAAATAATTTATACATATTTTTATATATTTAATATTTACAATATTATATATATTATATATATATATATATAAGCATATTATTAAATGTGTTATAAAATATTTTGTGTAAAATATTTTTAATTTTAAAGTGACTATGAGCTAACGTTGAAATATTATCAGGTAATATAAATCTCTTGTCATCCTTATAATTAAGACTTATCTTATTTACAATTTCAGTATATATTTTATGGCCTCTACTTCTAATAACTCTCTGTTGCCCATAATAGGTTTTTTTATGTTTAATGCATTCAATATAATGTGCATGCGATAATCTCTTTGCTACTGACTTTTTACGCCTTTAATCTTTTTTACATTAAAATCAGTGCTATCATCGTTATCAACTAAATAGGAGTATGCTTTTGCTTTTAGTCCTGCAAACGAAGTCATTATTCGACCTGCATTCTCGTCTTTCATTAAACCTAGTTCTTTATTATTAGCGCGATTTATACCGAATCTGTTGGGTTCTTGTGTCAAAGCGACTAGGATTGTCTTTAATTAAGTCATAGAAATCTTCTGATGATGATATAATAAATGAATCTGTATCCATATAAAGTATTTTTGATGATGGACATTTCACAGAATGAAAATGTTCTCTATTTTTTTGTGTAGAGGTGCATTTATTTGGCGTCGTTTAAGGTATCGCTCATTAAAATCTATGGAGAGACTTTGGAGCTAAAATTCGTTAACCAAACCTAAAAATTGGAAAAAATGAACAAAAAATACCTTTTTGAAGGCTGAGAACACAGGATATAATTTTTTTCGACTTTTCCTGAGTTTTTAAAGTCAAAATTTCGTAAATAATACCGCACAAAAATCATCATTTTTGCATTTCAATGCTTTATATTTCCCAGACGGTAAGCTGAAATCACAAAGTGTATGGGCTTATCTTCTAGCTGTTTTAATTATCTTTTCAAAATATTAAAGTTCTTAACAACCAGATGAAAGATACTAGAGTTATGTGAAAAAAACAAGGGCTACCTCTGAAAAAAGCTTAAAAAAAATACCAGTTTTCAAAAATTCTTCAAAAAAAAGTTCTGCCATAGAAAAAAAACCATAATTCTTTAAAAAATTTTAAAGCCCCATATCTATCAGAAAATTTCGGTTTGGATCCTTGAGGAAAAAAAAAGTTCGGTTTTGTCGAGCAGTGTAAGCGATCAACCAATCATAATAATAAAAAGTAAAAAAAATTATACTAAAAATGAGTAAGCAACAAGTTGTTAATGAAATACATAAGTCTGCTAGAAAAATTTTACTCGTCGAAAATTCGTTCAAAAGGGAATTAATGATACTTGGCAAATAGACTTAGTTGAAATGATCCCCTTTTATAAGGAAAATAAAGGATTTAGATATTTGCTAACAGTGATTGACGCGTTCTCGAAGTTTTCATATGCAAAACAGCGTCAGAATTATTATCAGCAATGAAGAAAATATTAAAAAACACTAAACATATTCCTAAAAATATTCAATCTGATCAAGGAAAGGAGTTTTTCAATAGTTCCTTTGGAGAGTTAATGCGAATAAACAACATAAACCATTACCATACATATACACACCTCAAGGCATCTATTTGTGAACGTTTTAATAGAACATTAAAAAATCGTATGTGGAAAATGTTTAGTATGCAGGGTAATCATGTATGGATTCATGACTTGCAGGACTTAGTAAATGATTACAATAATTCATATCACCGAACCATAAAAATGAGTCCTATAGATGTAGACAAGCAAAATGAAGAGTTTATTTTAAAAACAGTTTATAATATTTGCAAGGTATTCCCCAAAAATAAGTTCTCCTTTGGTGATCCTGTTAGAATAAGTAAATATAAGGGTTCAAAGGGATATGAACCGAACTGGACAACCGAAGTTTTCAAAATTGTAAAAGTAAAGTCTACTAATCCTGTAACATATGAACTGAAGGATTATCAGAGGGAAATGATAAAAGGTTATTATCAGGTAATATAAATCTCTTGTCATCCTTATAATTAAGACTTATCTTATTTACAATTTCAGTATATATTTTATGGCCTCTACTTCTAATAACTCTCTGTTGCCCATAATAGGTTTTTTTATGTTTAATGCATTCAATATAATGTGCATGCGATAATCTCTTTGCTACTGACTTTTTTACGCCTTTAATCTTTTTTACATTAAAATCAGTGCTATCATCGTTATCAACTAAATAGGAGTATGCTTTTGCTTTTAGTCCTGCAAACGAAGTCATTATTCGACCTGCATTCTCGTCTTTCATTAAACCTAGTTCTTTATTATTAGCGCGATTTATACCGAATCTGTTGGGTTCTTGTGTCAAAGCGACTAGGATTGTCTTTAATTAAGTCATAGAAATCTTCTGATGATGATATAATAAATGAATCTGTATCCATATAAAGTATTTTTGATGATGGACATTTCACAGAATGAAAATTATACAAATAGTCATACATTAACCATTTGGAAAGTTCTAATACTCTAACTCCAATGTATATGGGCTTATCATAATAAATTTTAAACTTAGTTTACTCAATTGCAGCTAAATTATCTCCAAATTTTCAACACTGTGAAAAATTTGTCTAACTATTCGTTGTCTAAACCCTGCTGAATTCTGCCTTGAATCACAGTGTTTTGTTAAGGCAATCTCACGATGCTTTTCAACATTTTCCATTGTTTTACCATAGACGGCATTTACCATTAACTTTATCTCGAAGTTTATCTCGAACTCATTTAAAGCTAATTTTCTAAGTGATGTGTCTAAGTCAATATAAAGTTTTAACCAATAGGACTGTTTAAAAGATAATATAAGAGATATTTTTTCTAAAATCATACCTTACTCTGTGCATAACTGCAATTGTTTTAAATGAATTATATAATTCTTTGTATCTGTTAAATCAGCAATTAATTTTGATTGCTTTCCTCCTGGAGGAATTTTATTATGTCGATGTATTATGAACGTTGAAAGATATAATTTCATCGTTACTTAGAAATTTAAAATCTGAATATGGAAGTGGCTGACTCATAGCCCAACCATATAAATTGTTGGCGTCAATATATGAGAGATAGTTGATTGGTTCGCTAGGCCTAAATTTATCATTTAAATATTTGTTATTTGCTGTTGCTATCCTTTGGGTACATTGAGTCAAACCTCCTCGAATTGCTGTTTTTTTAATTATAAATATCAGGATCACTTATAAGTTATAATTCTACCTTTGTGTGTTTAAGCATTCCATCCCATGAAACTGAAGGAGCAGTAACATAATTAATGGGGTCTAATCTATATACTCTTGAACATAGATTCCTAAAATTGTCAAATACATCAGCTAGAATTAAAACATCGCTTTCTACGTATAATTTTAAGTAATCTATAATACTATTACAGTTAAACGTTCTGCAAACCTTCTGAGCAAAGTTATAATCCTCAACACTACATTCCTCATCATTCAGAGAATTAAAAAAAATATTCTCTTGAAGGAAGCTGTGGTTCATGAAACTTTTGAAAACTATCTAAATAACCATAGGGAAATACTCCTTTTCGTCGTAGCATATCAAATTTTTCATCTTGATATTTGGTTTTCAAAATTTTAAAGTTCGATATATCCATATAACTAGCTAGTTTTTCTAATCTTGAATTTAAAAACCTGTTTGAATCTCTATGTATCTTATTTTGTATTGATTTTTATATGAATCGAGTTTACAACTTTGAGTTAAAGCAATATATAACTCTTTATTGGAAGTGTTTGAACGAAGAGGCGTCGTGAAGTCCCACAGTTAAATTCCAAGATAAGTACAAGAGGCAGTTCCAATTTCTTCAAAGTTTACAGGTATATTCGTAGGGTCAACTCGTGTATATATAGTCATATATATATAGTCACGGCCGGCTTGTTTTGCATGGGGTGAAAAAGCGCATTGGTTTCACCTAGGCAGCGTGAGCGTGGGCGGGAGCGAAAGGGTGGTGAGTATGCGCGCGAGAGCGCGTCGCCGGGGGAAAAATGCTCTTAAGTATGAGGGCAAGAGCGAGGGCGACCGCTTGTGTAGCTGGAACGCTAACAGCGATGTGTGGCTGGAATGCCCACAGATTGGTTGCCCCGCCTGCGCCGTCTTCACTATGAACAGCAAGGAATGGGTTTTAGTTCATCTTTTATTGATGTGACAAGTAAATGTGTATCATAACGAGACAAGTTATGACAAACTACAGGGAAAAAGGGATCGCTTAATCTAAATGTTTGTTCACACGCCTTATGGATAGGTCCTACTTACCGACCCGTGAATTGATTAAAGAATTTCTCACGATCATTAACCGAAATTTTCTCCTCGCAGGCATAGCATAATTCGTGTTCCTGATAATCCTCATCCCAAATGTTGAATTCGTAGATTGGTTTTTAGTTGATTTCCTATACATCTCATAAAGACTCTCAGTTTTAGCCCGAAGCACTTGTCAAAATTTTTCAATACAATCAGGTCCTGAAATAATGAAATCGTAATGTTTAAGAGTTTACAATAATTTTGATTAAATTTACCTTCATAGGTCCACATCTCATTTAGATGAGGATTGTATTTATGTGCAACATAGCATCTACAACACAACATGGAAATGTGCATGATACTGCACATGCTGTATGCCTCTGCGCCATGATTTGGTCGATGATTTGGAGGGATCATTTAGATTTCTATGGAAATTTTCCAAAACAGCCTCGATGTCAGCATAAATTACAACTGGTGGTGATAGTTTTTTCGATAAACTTTTAAATACCGTTTTGGTTTTGGGTTCTGGATATAGAGCAGCAACTTTACCACGCTCCTTAGTGTCATGGATAGTATTGTACTACCATAAAATGGCAAACAATTTTTGCAAAAATGTGCAGCAGAATGGCGTAACGTCTTCATGCACGTTATATAGGCATAATGCATCATTTCAACATCACTATTAATTCCTAGTAAGTTTATGTGCTGAGTACGAATCTTTTTAGTTCTCACGGTAGGTCCTATAACGTTTTTTCCATTATCATCGATTTCATATATATTGATGCTGATATTCTCATTGAGTGTTTCGAATCGTTTTATTCCTTTGTTTGTTATTGGAAACTAAATCCCAGTAAAATCGATTCTAACGCCTTCATAGTAAATGATATCTTGTCTTATGTCCACCTGTCGATAGCTTGAAGGGATTGCTAATTTTTCTCGAGCCGATTTTTTGTTTGCTGGTATTAGAAATGTAGTTTCTTAGTGTCTTTTATATGCTAGCGATGCTATAATACACCACTTGAAACAAAATTCATCAACGTTTTTGACATTGATTATAGCATTTCAAGATTTTATTTTTTAGGGTGCTTCTATGCACCTATTTGAAGGTATATGTTCCAATCTAATTATGGTTAGCTCAAAATATTTAAAACTTTTTATCGCCCAACCTGAATCCTTCTCTTGGAACTCACTGCTTTGAGTTATTAAGTGTTCAAGAGCATTATTTAGGTGCTCGTCAATTAACTCATGTTCATAAATACTCTTGTATGGCGTTATGAAATGCTTCATGGTTTCCGTTAAGGTTTATCATCAATTTGCTTTACATATGTATAGTCCATATACTTTTAAATTGAACTTTAATGTTCTGTACTCATACAGTAACCCATTAATTTGGTTATATCTTGCAATCATTATAAAATTCTTTTAAATCAATCTGACCACTTTTATTAGATTGAAGACGATAAGACTTTAATGGGAATTTCGACCCTGATGAAATTATGATGATATTTTTATTGTCTTCTAGTTGTACTGCTGTTGCGTTCTTATGCTTTTCAGGCATAATGTGGCGCATTTCTCTAGAGGGAGGATAGCTCTCTCCACATATTGAACAAACAATATTTACCATTGTAGTATAAATTCTAGGACGTTTTGCAGATCCTGACGTTGACTGACCTTGGTGGTTAGTTGTCTTAGAGGCTTTGCTCATTATGATTTCGAAGGCATTTCGGGGATCCGAGCATACCTCATAATGAGAGTCGAGCTCTGTTAAATCCATGGATTTAGAGCATCTGTCACACTTAATTTGTTTCCGGAGACCTAAACAAATTTCATAATGAGAGTCGACCTCCGTTGACTCTAAAGATTTATAGCACAGTTCACACTCAAAACTGTTCCGAGGTCCTAAACAACTGTCATACTGTGAACCGAACTCTGATAGCTTGATGGGCTGATGACACAGGTTACAAGCAACTTGGGATTGCATTTTCGTAATTTTTGTTGTTGTTTTTTTGTATTGTTTAATCACTTTCACTATAAGAAGAGAACTAGGAGTTTTTTTCTAAATGGCGTTCTATTTATCTTCCTAACTCCTACTTAGTCGTTTGAATACAAAAGATTCAATACCTGCTTTCAAACCTGTTATAAAGGATTTCTACTGGCGGTCAATCAATAAACCAATAAATACATTCAATAGTACCTGTATGCTACCTGAAATCCACTTGTTCTTTTTGTGTAATCTTCGCTTGGAAAACCGGTTTCAATCGAATCCTATGATTATCTTGGGGATGTAACAGGTAATAAGAGAAAGTGAAATTCAACCAATCAAAAGTAAGGGAAACATTGAAAACAAAATATTTTTAAATGTAGTATTATATTTATTATATGTATATATTATAAATTGAAAAATACATCGAATATTCTTATGATACATAAAATTAAGCCTCAATTGTTTCTAGCGCTGCTATTATCTCAGCATCATCTTCGTCCCGAAGTAGATCCTAGAGTCGTTCCAATTTACAGCAGTCTTGATCATCGATCAAACTAAAAATATGGGCATCATCCGGGAAAACGAATGGCGTTTCAATCATGGAGTCCTCGCCAACATATTCCGCAAAAACGTATTGCGGTGCAATCATTAGGTCATCATCCTCACTATCATCATCCCATTGAATCTCATTGATGGGAGTCCAATTCCTCTCGAGATATTTTTGGGTTTTAATTCCAAAAATCTGGGAAAGGTTCCTCCGGTTGCGAATCAATAAAAATGATCTCTAGGTTATCCATCTTTGTTTACAGTTTACTAGTTTCTGTAATAGCTTATAGCTGTGAGTAGCTATTATATAGGCACTCAACTATAGGACAGTGTTAGGAATACAAAACAGAGAAGGAATTTACACAGAATAGTAAAAAAAGGTTTAAGGTCATCGAGGTCCTTTTACCGGCAAATGCTTGGAAAAAAAAAACTACCTCTAAACTATCACATCAGAATCATTTCAAGGAGATGAAATACCTGTTTAAGGGTTGTTCTGAATCGCAGCATGGAACCAACAGAATAAACAGGTACATTTTAAATAAGAGAGAGGAAAATGAGCATCCAGTCCAGCAAACACCAATGTGCATTATTCTCCAGATTGGTTGGGGCCGCAATCAATGTCCATTTAAATCAGAGGTCATCGTTTCTGTTGACTACATTTATGATTGCCTTTTTCCGCTTCAGATTTTCTGGCAAGTCAATAAATGATAATCCTTTTATCGGATCTTACTGGTTAAAATTCATCTCCAACCTGATAATATGGACTAATGTCCATCCACTATCCTTCTCCTGGAACTCATCCATTTTGGTTGCAATTGTCTCTGCATATTTCGTGTATATATCATCTGAGTCTCCACATACACCCAAAACAGTCATTTTTGACTGAAATGATTTTATTTCACTCTTCTCTTGGTCAATTTTCATTAATTTATAAAGAGCATAGAGCTCAAAGTTGACTTTTGCAACGGTGTGACTCTGCAGGACGGAATTAAAGTAAGGTAGGAATGATTCGCCAGCTTCACGTAGGAAGCCTGCTGGCATTACTCCCTCATCCCGATTTTCATACACATGATGTATGATTCACCCACCGTATCCGGCCGATACTCGTTTGATTCGATCATCAACCGGCTCAATAACCTTCATCTTCAGTTATTCGGATCTGAGATGTTGATGCCATCTCACATTAATAGACTGGGTCACGTCATACACGGGGAAATAGATCGGGGCGCGATTCATATTGATGCTGTTTTTTTTTTTATGATGTTCTTGATGAGGATGAGGATGACTGTTAAGACCTTAAGAAAAGTCTAGACATTTGCGAGTTGAGTTGTAAATTCAAACTAAATTTTATTCTTAAAATCAGAGCATTATATCAGTTTACAAACAAAGTATGTGGTACAATTGATATTCTATTCTTATCGCTAGACCCATGGAACGGCTACATTTACCGTGGGGGTTGTTTTGAGTTCATGCAACGCATTGCACACAACATTAATGCTTAGCTCTACATTTGATCAGTGGGATCTCCACTTATGTGTTGCTTGTCGCGTATTTATTACCACACATCTTTGCCCTTTCTTTCAAACGGTCGTAAATTATCGACTTTATGTACTACTACATTTAAATTAAGAAATATATAGATTGTGTACTGAATCTTTTCTTAATGTACTCGTACATTGACATGTTCATGTTTGAACATTCTGCAAAGGCCCGAAGGTGGCAAGGTTTGGTAGAGTAATTTTATTTTACCTTCTTGTATTTATTAGAATCATAATTACTGATGATAATTTTGGATAATTTACAGTGGGTAGGGAAGAGCTATTGATTGCAGTGTTCTTGCTACTTTAATACTTCTTATGGTATATATAATTAACATTAACATTGTTATTAGTCCGATAATTAAGGCTGCGTGTCCTGATAAATGATGGAACTTAAGTCCTTTTCATTCGTGATGACCTTCTTTTAACAATTTTAATTAATTTTTAATTTATCAATTTCTTCCGTATGGTTGATTAATGGTATTGTTAATGGATTCCAAGCAATTTTTGATATCTTACTTATATTACTTATATAAGAGGATGAGATTGTCTCATAGCTTTCTGTGTGAAGACTGTGATGAGGTACTAATATCTTATCATCTGTTCGCACAGTACAGCCATTTCTTATTGTTAAGATTCCTTGTTGAGGAAGATCAATTAGTTCTTGATTTGAGTTACTACATTGAATTCTGGCATTAGTGTTTACTGGAACTTTGAAGAGCCAACAACCTTTCTTTTCTAATTCGACCCAAGATGACCTGGTCTCTGCTACTTTTCTATAAACACAATTTGAATGACCTTTTGGTTTGAACGGAGTTATCTCACAAGCATTATCATTGGCGCTGCTCCAAGGCCAATTACCTTCACATACTCTTTTATTTGTCTGCCATTTTTGGCATTTATTCAAAGTAGCCTCAGTCATCGAATGATATGAATCAATTTCAAAATTATATACTAAATATCTTGAGCTCAAATCAACCTTTATTAATTCCTTTTCGTGCTCCACTGGTATTGGAATAATCCTAAACAAATGGGATGGGTGCCTACCGAACAGTGGGATCTTCACGTTCAGAATTAATTTGTTGTCTACGAAAATTCCCTTAGCGGTTAAAAGACTGTAAATTTCTTTTAATTCCGTTCCTGTTCTTTTTCCTGGAAGAACTAATGTTTCTAATAAACTATTTTTTATTTTGGTAATTTCTTTTTTCAACTGCATAGGTTTTAAGATATTAGGATTTAACCTACCATGATTAATATCTATTAATAGACTTATAACTGCTGATTGGATTTTCTCGCACTCATCAATCAAAGAGCTTAGCTGCTTTGATACCATAAAGAAGTTTATAGATTCCTTGTAAACATAGTAACTTTCCTTTAAAGCCTCCGTTATGTTTTCTACTCTCGTGTTCATACTTCTAAAGTTTACATTTATTTCATCGGTTGTTCTTTTGAGAATATTTACCGTTGACTCTACTACTGAAGTTTGCCGTTTAATTAAATCGTCTAGAATTTGTTGATTTTCTAAAAGATTTTTCATATTTCCTTCCAAAGCATCTCTATCTTCAGCGTCCATTATCCCAAACAATATATGATAAAGTGAGCCCATAAACTCAAATGGCGCTCGTTTCTTTCTCCTGTTATCCTGAGTCATACAAATTTTTTATTATCCTCTAAGTCTGCAATTTGCCTTTCAGTGTTATCTAAAACATTATTGCATTGATCTTCAAAAGTGTGAAGTTTACTGCACACGACTCTCATTTTCCCAATCAATTCTTTTCCCTTTTTAATCATTTGAAAATACGGGTCCATATTATAATACACAATTAGATCCCAAGATGAGACGACTATTTCAACGTCTCCCATAGGGTCCAAATACATTGAATTGGAACTGTTCATTTTTTCTATCGACCACTTCCCTTGTCTTCTGGCAGCTATGTCTGAATTTGATACTTGGCAAAATACAATAAGGAATAACATTATTGCCATGAGTCCTAGCTTGGGTATTTGAGGTCTACCGCGAGAATATCTAGTTTCCTTTGGGGGCATTTCTGAGTCTTTTTCTTCAGACTCAATTCCAGCTAATGGACAAATTTTAGTAATAGGTCGTTTAATTGACCCGTCTTGATGCTTTAAAGTCACTACTCGTACTTTATCGTCTTTACCTTTATGTATTTCTTCAATTTTTCCCAAAGGCCATCTAGCTGGGTGGCAGTTTTCACCTTTTTTAATATTCTTCATTCTTATTTTCCATTTATTCCTTCCATTTTATCCAGAATTCTCTTTTCATTTTCTGAATTAATTTCCACCTATCCAGATTCCCAATTCTTTCCTCTGTAATCGTTTCAATGGGGCCAAATATTGGCCTTCCAATAATAAAATGACCTGGTGTTAATATATCCAAGTCGTCAATATCATTTGAAGCTGTATACAACGGCCGTGAATTCAGCACAGCTTCAATTTGACATAATAGGGTTGCCATTTCCTCATAGGTTAAATTATTGTCCCCAATCACTCTTTTTAAGTGATATTTTACTGATTTTACCCCAGCTTCCCAAATACCTCCAAAGTGAGGTCCTGCCGGGGGGATAAAGTGCCACTCGATCTGTTCTCTTTCTAATATTGGAACTACTTTAATATTGTCCTTAAGGGCTTTCTGGTATTCTTCGTCTAATTTACGCGAAGCTCCCACAAAATTTGTTCCATTATCGGAAAAGATTTTTGCACATTTTCCTCTTCTTGAGAAAATTCTTCTAAGTGCAGCTAAAAAGGCATCTGCAGTTAGCTCGCTGACCACTTCCAGATGAATAGCCTTTGTCGCCATGCACACAAATAGGGCAATATATCTGTTCAGCTAAGCGCCGGCCCATGGCAGCACGAAGAGCGGTTGACCATACTATGTAACATCTCTTAATGTCTCTCTTTATCACCGTTTTGTTGCCTTTGATTATACTCTATCTGGTGCTTTGCTCTCGTTCGTCAGCCGCGTTCGTCAGCCGCTGTGGGGGAGGCTAGTCAGAGAAAGCAGAAGACACTTCAGATTTGATCACCGCCGTAGTTGAACGTCTTTGCTGTCTGGCACAGTGATCTGCCTGCCACAAGGTCAACATAACACAAATATCTCGCGTTCAACAGTCTTGAATCGGCCCCGCGCCTTCAATCGACCCATCGTAAACTCTTGCTAGCAAACCTGCACACCTTTCGCTATTTCTCTATACAAAACATATACATAAATTTAAGCACAATAAATTGTCAAAATATTAACTGAATACTCTTCGCCTCTTTAATACCTCGCAAAACAACGCTACTGAAAAAGCTCAGTAGCTCAACAATATCCTTTATAAGATTTCTGTGTTTCGGCAGATTTCCCATAATTTGTTCTGCGGTATTCTGCCGATACCTAGCACAGGTAGCTTTATCGTTTATAAACGTTGTGCTAACAACTTTATTTTCTTCAATCTCCTCTTTTGGCCAATTTTTCTTAGATTTAGCCAACCATTGAGGTCCCTTCCACCAAATTTCAAAATCTTTCAGCTTATCTGCACACGCTACATCTGCTGGATTGTCTTCAGATTTGACATGTCTCCATCTAATTTCTTTTACGTTTCTAATGTCGTCAGTTCGACGCCTGATAAATTTATCTTTATTATTTCCATTCTTTACCCATGCCAGAGTAATCGTAGAATCACTCCATGCATAACTTTCTGCTTCACTTCCAACTGCTTTTTTTACACGTTGAATTAATTTAGCTAGAAGATGAGCTGCACAAAGTTCTAACTTGGGAATAGTTTTCCGATTTTTCTTCGGATTTACTTTGCTTTTACTGGCTACTATAATTGAAGAACCATCTATCCTGGCAATACTACTGCAGCATAAGCTTTTTCGGATGCATCAGCAAACCCATGGATTTGCATCGAATTGCTGTGCTGAGAATTCAGCCATCTTGGTATCCGAATTCTCTCCAATTTTGTCAAATTATCTTTAAACGAATTCCATTCGCGAGCATCTTCATCTGACAGTTCTTCATCCCAATCTTTGCCTGATAGTCAAAGTTTTTGCATAAATAATTTACCAACAATTGTGACTGGAGACAGCCAGCCTAAGGGGTCATACATCTTGGCTAATATAGACAAAACTGTTCTATTGTTAACTTTCTTAATTGGTTCATAATGGAAGTTGAACCTAAACTCGTCTTTAACTGGCTCCCATTGAAGCCCTAATGTTTTGACGGAATCATTCTCCTCAATACTTAATACCTTTTTCTCTTCGTTATCTATAACGGCTTCTATAATTTCTGGGACATTTGTTATTCACTTTTTTAAGTTAAATCCAACATTTTCAAACTCCCGGGTAACTTCATCTACATGCCTTTTAGCATCCAATATGGAATCGGATGGAATGGAATCGGCACCTGTCATCAGGTCGTCCATATAAAAATCATTCTTTGTGATTTCACATATTTCTAAATTTTTGCAGTTATCTGCTATCGCAACCAAAACCCTAGTAGCTAAGTAGGGTGCTGAAGCTGTACCGTACGTAACGGTTGTTAGATTATACTCCTTCACTTTGTCGTTTGGAGTATCTCGCCAAATTATATGCAAGTACTGTTGATCTTCTTCATCAACATTAATTTGCCGGTACATTTTTTCAATGTCCGCCGATACTACAAAAGATCACTTACGCCATTTAACCATAATATCGAAGATATCTTTTTGGACTCTTGGTCCGACCCACATGATATCATTTAAACTCTTATTATTTGTAGTTTTTGCTGACGCATCAAAAACCACTCTGAGTTTTGTCGTTAGACTGGAATCTCTTATGACTCCTTGATGGGGTAAATAATATTTTTTGGACTCTACAATGTGTCCTAAATTTTTATATTCATGCATGAATTTTTGATAATTTTCTTTTAATTTTATATTTTTGCTTAGTTTTCTTTCTAAGCTGTAAAATCGCGCCATGGCTTGTGCATTTGAATCACCTAGATCCTTTTATTTTTTAAAAGGTATTTTAACCACATACCTTCCATTCTCATCTCTCCTAGTGGTTTCCAAGAAATGCTTCTCACAAATCTCTTCTTCCACGTCATTGTCTTCGGTTTCCATTTCCCAGAAACGTTCTAAATCGCCAACTTCAATTGTTGTCGCCACGATCAATTTGTCACCTTTTGACTTGGTGCAACCGGATACGATCCAACCGAACTCTGTATTTTGACCAAGTAGTCCATCTATTTTCACTACTCCGTCTTTTACAATATGGGTATATAAATCTACCCCGATTATTACATCTACCCTACTTGGTTTATTAAAGTCAGGGTCTGCCAGCACAAAATCTTTCCATTGAGATTTGTCAATATTGAAAGACTTTATTGGACTTTATTTGGGAGAATAATAGCTTCAATATTAAGCGGTTTTCTATGAGTTTTTACCGACAAAGTAACTTTATATTTTGAGGTGCAAGAATCTGTCGATGACACGCCACTTACTTCGGTGTTTACTCTTTTTCGCGCCAGGTTTAAAATTTGCGCTGCTTCTTCGGAAATTATGGTACATTGCGACCCACAATCAATAAGAGCTCTAAGGTTTTCATAGCCACCATTCACCGCTCTTACTTTTATAAGTGCGGTGGCTAAAAACGCTTGTTTTTTTGTCAAACAAGTGTTAACATTTTCCTTTTTCTCATAAGGAAGATGAAGCATCGTATGATGATACGGTTTTTTACAAATTCCACACAAAATTTCTGAAGAACATTTTTATACTTATCATGCCTACAGCACCTTTTGCATAGGCGCTCTTTTTGTATAAATTGGCTTCTTTCTGTCTCCGTCATTCTCTTAAACTTATAGCAGTACAATATGGAGTGGCTTGCTGATTTGCATAACACACAATTTTCCTTATTGCTGCTATGTTGCACTCCTTTTTTTAATGGTTTTTTGTCTTCATCCTGGGAAGAATAAAGAGAATTGTACCGTTTCTCTAAGAATTCCATAACATCTGGTAATGTTTGAATTTCTTTAGACCGTTTAATATGAGTTTCATATAACTGCAAGGTATTTCTACTAAACTTTCTCAAAATTATGTGCGCGAAAATCACATCAACTTCCTCTGTCAAATGTGACTTTAATTTAATAAGATGGATAGACTCATTAATAGAGTCAGAAAACATCTTTATTTGTTTTGCAGAATCGTTATCTAGCATGGGTTGATCTAGTATACGATTAAGCTAATCCGAAAATATTTTTCTTTTATTTTCGTACCGCTTGTTCAATAAATCCCAAGCGGCATTATAATTTTCTGCAGGACCTGTCAATAGGTGGTCCACCATTGTCCTTGCTTCACCTTTTAGCGCGAGTTTTAAATAATTAAACTTCAAAGATGTTTTCATATCATCTCTGTTATGGATTATGTCACAGTACAACTGTAAAAATCCGTCCCACTCTTTTTCTTCTCCAGAGAATGTGGGTACCTTTGCTTTTGGTAGAACGGGAAAATCATCGTCTTCCCTTTTATTTGCTGTCCCATTACTAATGTTACCGTTTGCATTACTTATGGCCTGCACCCTATCATCTTAGGTGTCTAATGTACCCTGAATTTCGAATTCTAACTCGACGATCTGCTCGTCAAAGCTGGGATTCGTAGCATAAGTCTTATATTAATCCTCAACCTTCTGATTAAGTCTATTCGAGAGGAATTCTATGGTACTTATCCTGCGCTGGCATTCAAGCAAGCCAGCCTGATCTACTCTCCTAGTAGTTGCTTCTATACAAGCTCTCAGCTGGTCAATATATTTTTCAAGACTATCGCTTATTCTTGGCTCTGTATCTCTCTTCAAAGTTCCAGTCCCTACTGGTCCTAACTTTGCCATTTCTACTTTCCTTTTTGATAAGGCTCCAGTAGATTTTAATAGATCATACCTATTCTGTGTGTCCTGAATGTTTTTTACAATTTTTTCAAATTGATTTTTCGTAAAGTAGTCATGATCGACTACACCATAGGTTACTAAAGTAGCATGATTAGCTGTAACCTCATTTTTTAGCTCTCCTAGCCTTTGGATTACGTCACTGGTCAAATGACCAGCCTCAATCCTTCTTATCTCAGCTACTATCGCTGACTGTGCCTCCAACAACTGAATAATTTTTTCCGACAACATCTTGTACTTAATTAAGTTAAAATAGTTTTAAAATAAAATACGAGTATATCTGAACTTAGCTGATGAATCTTCTTCTGCTGTTTGCTGTTACTGCTGCCTCTGCCGTCTTTTGTAGTTGCTAATGTCTGTAGTTGACGCTGCTGCTATAGTTGCCGCTGCTATAGTTATTGAAGCTGTTGTTGATGCAATAGTCAATACTGCTTGTTGGCACTGGCGTCGTTATTTTTATACCCGTACTCAAAAAAGAGTTAAGGGGTATATTAGATTTGTGGTAAAAGTGGTTGTGTGTAACACAGAGAAGGAACATTTTCCGACCCCATAAAGTATATATATTCTTGATCAGCATCAATAGCCGAGTCGATAGAGCCATGTCTGTCTGTCCGTCCGTCCGTCTGTCCGTCTGTCTGTCTTGTTGAGCGCCTGGATCTCAGAGACTATAAGAGTTAGGGCAACCAAATTCGGTTTCCAGGCTCATGTGATATCACACTGCTACAAGTGTATTTCAAAATTTCGCCCCACCCCCTTCCGCTCCCACAAAGGACGAAAATCTGTGGCAGGCACAATTTTAAAGATACGATAAAACTAAAAACGCAGTATCGTAGAGAATGCCCATATCTACCAGATTGCTGAATCTGAATCAGATCGGATTATAATTATAGCCAGAATGAAGAAATTAATTTTCAGTTGCTTCCCCCGCCCCCTTTTGCCAACGACCACGCTTCTCTATCTCCTTCTCGCTCGCACACTCTGCTGCGTTCAGTGCGCGAGCAACCCCTAGCGGAGGAGATGAAGAATGGTACATCTATAATCTACATGTTAGATGTAAAATATACATTGTAGATGTAGATGTAGATAACAGATGTAGCAAAGAAATGTTAAATGTAAAATTTTTTTTTTAATTCTAAAATTCTTAAAAATTTTTCTCAAAAAGTTATATACTGACTGAGTACGGGTATAAGTAGAGTCTTGTCCCCAGAAGCGACTCACACGTTCCTTCTCGTTTCTTTTGTCTTGGTTTTCTTTTTTAAACACACACAAACAAAATTTTTTTTTCGATTTTTGGCTGCTTAGTTTTTTTTTTTAATTTGCTAACCTCCACTTCACTTCGTACTTTTGATGTTGCTGGATTTTATTCTCACTTTCGATGTTTCGGCCTCGAACACGCCCCCGTCGCGTATTTATTTACACGACTACAATATAAATTATATTGTAAGAAATCAAAAATACTGCCTGTATAGCACGTATTTTATCGAATTTATTTAAAACTTCTGTTTCATTAATTTTTTATACTCGGTTTCTTACTACAAAAGGGAAACCCGAGTTTATTATTTCGCAACTTTTGGTACCAGACAGTGGTGCTGCAGTCTTTAAGGAGCTGGTTTAACTCCGTGCTCTTACCACAGGGGGGAAACAACGGAAAGTTTCGAAGGACCAAAATGTTAAGACCTTAAGAAAAGTCTATACATTTGCGATTTGAGTTGTAAATTCAAACTAAATTTTAATCTTAAAATCAGAGCCTTATATCAGTTTACAAACAATGTATGTGGTACAATTGATATTCTATTCTTATCGCTAGACCCATGGAACGGCTACATTTACCGTGGGGTTGTTTTGAATGCATGCAACGCAACATATATATTTTTTTCATTTTTTCCATTTTTTAGGTTTTCCTGAGTTTTTAAAGTCAAAATTTCGTAAAAAATACCGCCCAAAAATCATCATTTTTGTATTTCAATGCTTTATATTTCCCAGACGGTAAGCTAAAATCACAAAGTGTTCAGGCTTAACTTCTAGTTGTTTTAATTATCTTTTCAAAATAGGAAAGTTTTTTACAACCAGGCGTAAGATACTAGAGTTGAGTGAAAAAAACAAGCGCTACCTCTGAAAAAAGCTTAGAAAAAAAATACCAGACTTCAAAAATTCTTCAAAAAAAAGTTCTGCCATAGAAAAAAAAATAGTTCTTTAAACAAATTTAAAGCCCCATATCTATCAGAAAAGGTCGGTTTGGATCCTTGAGGAAAAAAAAGTTCGATTTTGTCGAGTAGTGTTATCAATCTAATATTGGAAAAAAAACAAAGAACTTTAAAATTTCAAAAGAAAATATTTCCCAAATTTCGAGATCACTATTAAATTGCAAGCCTTACTGGCCTGTTGAGTTTTTAGAAAGCCCAGAGCCTTAGACGAGCTGGCACGTTGGAAAACAACTGAGCATAGACAATTTCTTTTATATTTGGGATCTGTAATTTTAAAGGGCAAAGTTTCCGATGATTGCTACAGTCATTATCTTATTTTAATGTGCGCATACAGAGCTTTGCTGTCCCAAAATTATACTTTACACCTAGATATTGCACAGCTAATGTTTAAACACTTCGTTTACCTTTTTAATACCATTTATCCTAAGGAATCATTGACTTATAATGTTCATAATATGGTTAACTTAGTTGATTGCGTCAGTGAACTTGGCCACATAAATTTTTTACGGCATATAAATTTGAAATTTTTTTGCAACATGTAAAAAAAAGTGTAAGAAAACCCAATACAATTTTTTGTTCTTTTTTCTTAATACAAATTGTTTTCCATTAACTTTAGGAGATCCCACTGAACCAGGATTCCCCTTCATTTTCCCATCACGATTTTACCGCCGACATAGAGAACAATACAGCGAATGCGCCTATAATTCCAGCTTCCCGACTCGAAGGATTGGATGGATTGGCACACACAGAATTGGAAGTCACGACTGAGCCTGAGCCTGAACCTGTGGCTGTGGCTAATCTGGACGAACACACAAAAAAATGAAACGACCGACCTCTATGCGGCCAGGGTATCCGAGCTTGAGAGGTAAGTAGCTTGAGTTGCCTGGCAATTGAGTGTAATTTTGTCACCTTCTTTCAGCCAAATACAAATTATTCGATTAGATTCGGGGAACGATACGGCGAATTCAGGTACACCTCCACTTAGGGAGGCTCAGTCTGCTCTTCTGTCAGCTTCCCGGCTGGAAACATTACTGAATGCTCCGTTAATTACGCGGCGCGCGGTAAATATAGACGATAATGTAGCAGGTAGAAACGCTGCAGAGCTGCGTTATATTTCGTTGCGTGGCCTACTCCAGGCATACTCGATCGCATGAAGCAATTAAAAAGCAACTTTGTTGAATTTGTTGTTCTTTTTATACCCGTACTCAAAAAAGAGTTAAGGGGTATATTAGATTTGTGGTAAAAGTGGATGTGTGCAACGCAGAGAAGGAAACGTTTCCGACCCCATAAAGTATATATATTCTTGATCAGCATCAATAGCCGAGTCGATATAGCCATGTCCGTCTGTCCGTCCGTCTGTCCGTCTTCATGAGCGCCTGGATCTCAGAGACTATAAGAGTTAGGGTAACCAAATTTGGTTTCCAGACTCATGTGATATCACACTGCTACAAGTGTATTTCAAAATTTCGCCCCGCCCCCTTCCGCCCCCACAAAGGACGAAAATCTGTGGCAGACACATTTTTAAAGATACGATAAAACTAAAAACGCAGTATCATAGAGAATGCCCATATCTACCAGATTGCCGAATCTGAATCAGATCGGATCATAATTATAGCCAGAATGACGAAATTAATTTTCTGTTGGTTCCCCCGCCTCCTCCAGCAAGAGAAACGTTACTCTATCTCCTTCTCGCTCGCACACTCTGCTGCGTTCAGTGCGCGAGCAACCCCTAGCGGAGGTGATGTAGAATATGAATGGTACATCTATAATCTACATGTTAGATGTAAAATATACATTGTAGATGTAGATGTAGATAACAGATGTAGCAAAAAAATGTAAAATGTAAAATTTTTTTTTTCTTAAATTTAAAAAAATCATGTTTAAAAATGTATATACTGACTGAGTACGGGTATAAGTAGAGTCGCGTCCCCAGAAGCGACTCACACGTTCCTTCTCGTTTTTTTCTTGTTTTTGTATATAATCAAGCATTTTGACTTTGTTGGATTGAGGCATAGACGATTTTTGGTTGCCCACGCACTAATTTTCTCAAGCTCTCTATTGGTAACATTTATACACTCATCTATTCGATTTAACGGTCGACTAACATATAATTGGACGTCATCGGCGTACATGTGCACTTTACAGTCGGACAATACTATTGGCAAATCATTTATATAAATGGAGAACAATATCGGGCCAAGTACTGATCCCTGTGGGACACCACACTTAACATAGGCAAAGGACGACATTTTCCCTTCAGCAACAACAGCCTGGCTCCTATTTAGCAGATAGGATGATAGCAACCGTACTGCAGAGTCAGAGAAGTTGTAGGATTCGCGAAGCTTTGCGATGAGGATGCGATGGTCAACTGAGTCAAAAGCTTTAGTGTAGTCAAGAAGAGTTAGGAACGTTACATTTCCGTCGTCTATTCTTTCACGGATATCCTCTACAATTTTTATCATTGCAGTTGTGCAACTTCTATTTGTTCTGAATCCAGATTGATTGTTGTTTAGTAATGTGTGCTCTGTAAGAAATGAATTTATTTGTTTAGCTACCAAGGTCTCGAACGCTTTTGACAGGATCGGGAGTATGGATATTGGCCTATATTCTGCAGAGTTTGCTTTTGGGATAGGGATTATTTTAGCCTCCTTCCACTGTTCCGGGAACGTTGATGTGGTAATGGCTGTGTTGAAAATGTGAGTAACGTGCATGATGATTCTAGGGAGTATTATTCTCAAAAATTTCGGGTTCATATCGTCTAGGCCAGTGGCATTTGATTTAATCTTATGAATGGATTCTAAAACATCACATGGACTAACACAACAGAAACTAAAGCTAGGAACAGTATAATTATAGGGCGCTGATGTCAAGTTCAGGGTTGGTGTTGGGTCCGGTACAACTAATTGCAAAAATTTTTTGTTAACTTCATTTACGTCCATGTCAACTAGTGAGTTTCCTGCTTTTTTGCCAATTCCTATACTTTTAATCACTTGCCATTTCTGCTTGCTACACAGAGCGTTGTTAAACTTTGCCGAGTAGAAGGCGGTCTTAGCGGAGTATATTAGTTTAGTTACGTTTGATCTTAATGAAGCCTCATTTCGTTTGATGATACCCAGCTTTATCTCCGGGTTGAACCATGAGTTATCTGTTCGTTTGACTGTCTTTCTCTTAATAGGTACATGTTCACAGTAAAGATAGTCAATGTTTGATTGAAGTTGGGCAAGCTGAGAATTTACAGACAACATATAATGTATTGACGTCCAGTCAAGGATGCTAATGTCAGTGTGTAGTTTTTCAAGGTCAATGTTCTTGAAGTCTCTGTAAGAGGTGTCATAATTATCGTAGTCAGGATTAAAATCATATGTCAAGAAAATAAGGTCATGTTTTGAATACCCTGGTGCTGTGAGTTGGTCATATAGTAGAATTTTGTCAGCACTGTCGACAAAGAATAGGTCTAGTAGTGTGTTTCTTGTTTTTGTAAAGTGTGTGGGGAGCTGGTGGTTCACTATATTTAAGTCAAGGCTCAACATGCTATCTGCTAATGAGGATTCTCTAAGAATATCACAATTAAAGTCACCTGCTAGGATTACGTCTGTATAAGTCAAGGAAATGTCAGTAATAAGTGATGTCAGGTCTGAGTAGTCAATGTTTCGATTTGGTCGATATATGCATCCAAGAAGCATCTTTCTTCTATTGATGGTGATCGTTAGAAATAAGTATTCAATGGCACTATCTGGTCCTTGCTTACAGAGGATTTTTGCGGATATCTTGTTATTTATGTATATTGCAACGCCCCCGGCATGCCCTACACGATCAGAACGAAATACATTGTATCCTCTACATTCAATTAACGAGTCACTTAAGTCGGGGACAAACCAAGTCTCGGACACACATATAACATCCACACCAGAGTCGATAAACATATGTCTGAATTCGTCAATTTTTTATACCCGTACTCAAAAAGAGTTAAGGGGTATATTAGATTTGTGGTAAAAGTGGATGTGTGTAACACAGAGAAGGAAAATTTTCCGACCCCATAAAGTATATATATTCTTGATCAGCATCAATAGCCGAGTCGATAGAGCCATGTCTGTCTGTGGACGAAGGACGAAAATCTGTGGCAGGCACAATTTTAAAGATACGCTAAAACTAAAAACGCAGTATCGTAGAGAATGACCATATCTGCCGAATCTGAATCAGATCGGATCATAATTATAGCCAGAATGAAGAAATTAATTTGAGATAGCTAACCTACCCACATTCTCTCTCTCACTCACACACACTACCGCGTGCAGTGTGCGACCTGCTCTTCCGTTAAGCCAAAAGCAAATATGTATGTACATATATGTATGTAAATATGTATGTATGTGCATACATCTACACATATATGTATATGCAGTTGTTTAAATCAAAATAGTGTGTGATCGGAGTGGAGGCGACCAGCGAATGCAAATTTTCAATCTCTTTCCAAACAAACGGTGTGGAGTCTGCTTATTGATGCCTTAAACAATCCTCCTTCCACATTAACAAATCAACTTGTCTCTTTTACCAACAACCGGACTAAAGAGAGAAAGCAAGAGAGCGTGCTTAGCAATATCACACGTTAGCAACAAGAAAATCACTACCCACCGCCCACCTAGGCAATAAGTTGAACAAATTATGTATATATAAATATTTTTTAAACCAATAAACATATGTATGTACGTACATTTACTTATGTACATACATATCCATATCAATGTAGGTCGTACATACATGCAGCTGTTTAAACCAGCCGTTATATTTTTGGCAAGGGGAGGGGGACAAGCGAATGCAGGTTATCATTTAAACATCCCTTTAAAAATAATGAGAATTGTCCGTTAAAACAAACGCGAAATCTAAAACACCAGCGGCTTGCTCTGTCTCTATCTCTCTCTTTCCCCTTCCACAATCAGGGCTGGTTTCACCGCCTGGGCGCAAAATTTTAGGGGGCGCCAAAAGGGAAATTTATTGAAAACGTATACGCCGAAATGTCTTTGAGTTATTCTCTCTATCTCTCTGTTTCCACTTGAGAGTTCTCTGCCCACTCAGACAAGTGCTCTCTCAATTGAGAAGATGCGCGGTTGTCTATTTACACACATGCATGCACGTACATATATACAGCGAATAGCGGTAGCAAAGAGAAATAGTAAATGAAATTATTTACCACCCACCACCCCACGCCATAGGAATGCAATTAGAAGTATAAACATATTCAAGTTAAAACATTTGCAAAGAAATGGCTCAGACAGATTAGTTTTCTGCGGTACATATGTAAATACATACATACATATGCATTGAATTGTCCGTTACGCATGCATGTTTTGACTCGGTTTTTTTCTTCCTTTTGCGCTCTACTTTTTTACTTGCTCTTGAGTAAAAAAACCGCGGAATCTCAGTAAGCAATTGTTTTGGTTTGACCAGTCAATATCAAGCCACCGTGAGCGATAGAGACTTTCCGATTGCCGATTGCAAAAAAGTGCGTTAAATTATCTTATTTAAACTAGTTTAGCTCTTAGATTAATTTATAAAAGTAGTGCTAGCTAGGGAGTGATCTAGGGACTTTTTCTGCGCCGATCGTGCCGCTTTTCAGTACCGCTGCTGACGTCACTTCTGCTCGCTCCGCTTTGGGAAGTATTTGTTTGTAGTTGTAGATTTTATATGTAGCTTTTGTATTTTCTAATTATTTCCTGTAATTTCTTTTCTTATAATTACTAATATATTATATTATTTTGTATTATTATTTTATTATATTATATTATATATTATTATAATGTATTTTCATATTATTTTATTATTTTTAAATTTAGACATTTTTGTAAAATGCCACGTAGGAATAGACAATCTGCTTCTCAACAGTCTCAGAGACGCAGGTTGAGAAACAGATCAAATAGGGAAATTTTATAAAATTCAGATTCTGATAGGAACCAGCAACAGGAGATTGAGGTGCAAGGACAGTTAGGAGGTAGGCAGGTTCTAGCTGTAGCGCTGGGAGAGCAGGCAGCCATCTCTGTTGAAGAGAATACACGAGGATATACGACAAGACGACAAGTAGCCGATATTGTGCGTCGGTCCACACGAAGACAGGACTCGGACTATAGGTCTACAGAGCAGGGACAAAATACAGCACAACGCATACAAAGACGAACAGACGCACAGATTAGACGTGAGGAGCAATCGGCAGATACTGTGCGTCGGTCCACCCAAAGACAGGACTTGGACTATACAGTAGACACACATATTATTCATTCATATTATTCATTCAGCATGTTTGCAGAAATTTGGAAAAAAGGATACGGAAACCCAAAATTTCATCAAAGGAATCCTTAAAAATGGCTCTGCTTGTTTGGTGGGTCAATATTAATGCATAGGTCACCAAAAACTTTGGGGAAAAGGTGTTCCGAGGACTTATAGACATCACTAAGAATGAATGTAGCAAAAAAAAATTCTATTTTATTTTTTAGCTGTTATAATCAAATATTACTTGAAGAACTTAAAGACTGTCCGAATAATTTATGTGCGTAAAAAAGTGACTTTTTTGCTTTAGTTAATTTTTATAAGGATACCATAGTAGAAAATGTAAATATTTTTTTGTGAACGGATAGTAGATTTGTTGATCTTTGATATAAAATTAACTTTTTCTGTTTAACTTAACCGTACGCCGAGTTATAGGGGTTTAAACTAGAGTGACAAGGGTGTCCGAATAATATGTGTGCCTACTGTATCAGATACACGTTTTTTCGAACACAAAAATAGTCACACCAAAACAAAAAAATACTAAAAAAATAAAAAAGGAAATAAAACAGTTATAGAATAGATTAGATTTTCGTTCAAAATTATTTATTGCATTAATTTATTTTTCCAGTTTGTTTACAAAAGGGGAGCTGCCAAGTCGGGCGAAATAGTTTCGTAGGTATTTTTTTTTTAATGTTAGTATTTTTTTATGTTAGTCCATATTTTAGAAGTTTAGAAGTTTAGTTTAGAAGCCGTCTAAAATGTTATAGGATGTAAATAGATTTAGTTAGAATAATAAAACATGAATTTAAAAGAACAATGAAAAGAATTATGATGGAGTAGAGACCTGAGGGTGGGTGGGACGAGAGAGAGAGGAGAACCAGCCGAAAAAATTTGGGAGCGCTCACTACATAAAACGGGACGCTCATGGAAGGGAGGGTCTCGCCATGGTCAAGAACATCCACTGACCCCGCTGAAGAGAGTGCCAACGAGGACGAAACCAGGAAGGTTTGATTTGTGTTTTTTGTTTATATCTCGGTACATAGTTTTTGTTAAATCCGTCCCCTGGCTATTGGATCGAAAACACCCCTGACTTCCCCGAGAGCTAGCCGGGAACGATGCGCCAGGGCTGCAAAAAGGCGGATCGTATCACGATCGCGGAGGGATTAAGCACCAAAACCAGAAATAATACGTGAGTTCGTAAACGTAAAAATGTATATGCACTGAGACGAAACGTAACCTGCGTGTTACCCCTTGTTTTCTTGATATTCTTAATAATTCCATAACCATAATGTATTCGTACTCTTTCACCTTTCATTCTATTATCTACCTATAAGTTGTATCTAGGTATCTCGTAGGGTCTATACGGTATGATTTACCGGCATAGTATAGGTGACACCTGAGTTTCTCACAATTTGAATAGAGAGTTGATAATCGTATCCTCAACAAATACCACAAATACATAGTAGAATAACCAGTCATTCAGTCCAATTAACCTGTGTTGATTTCGATCCTTTTTTTTTCTTTTTTTAAATGTGCACCTAAACATTGTGCAAGTGTGTGTCAGTATGAAAGCAGGAGAGAGTAGAACGAACCCCGACAATCCGGCGAGCTAATTCAGAGCATAGCTAGAGGTGCACACGAAATCTCCTTGTACTAGTTTGGGTAAAAGACATCTATCCCATACCTGCACGCTACAAATGAAAGCTCACTTCCCAGGATGCACCGAGGTTGCTGACGCTACAACGCATCAGGGCCTAGCAACTAAGGAACATCATGCCCCAACGGGTCTCATATCGTCTAGGAGAATCCACTGGGTTCTAGGCACCTTTGTGGGTACGAAAGCACCTGGACTAGACGGTATATTTCCAGCCATGCTACAGGCGACCAAAGAAGTGATCACCCCATGGCTCTCAGCAATATACTCAGCTTGCCTGAGCACGGGCTATATCCCTATTCAATGGAGGACCTCGAGGATTGTCTTCCTTCCAAAGGCAGGAAAGTGCAGCCATATGAGCCCCAATGACTACAGACCGATAAGACCGATCATTTTTACTCAAAACACTAAAAAATCTTCAAAAACCTTCTAAGTTGTAGACTAGGCACACAGAGGCACACCTCAGGGTGGGGTCCTCCCGCCCCTCCTGTGGAACCTGGTGGGCGACCTAATAAAGAGATTCGGGAAGAGAGCCCCAAAAATAACAGCTTATGCGGATGACATAAGCATAATTATTACGGGAGTATGTCCATCGACTCAAAGCTCCATAATGGAATCAACACTCAGGGAGATATGTGAGTGGGCGGAAAAAGTAGGACTCAGTATCAACGCGGAAAAGACGGACCTCATCCTCTTTACCAAGAGATACAAGGTACCGGCATGGATCCCCCGAAAATTCAAAAAAACAGGTTGACCCCGAAAACACAAGTCAAATACCTCGGCATAGTACTGGACAGCAAGCTGGCATGGAGGCCCAATGTTTTGGAAAGGGTGAAGATGGCCACCATTGCGCTATATGCATCCAAGAAGATGCTCAGCAGTACATGGGGCCTGTCACCTGCTCTAATGCACTGGATCTACATCTCGGTGGTGCGACCGACTCTCCTGTACGGAGTCTTAGTGTGGTGGCAAGCCACAGAAAAGAAGACGTACAATAAGCTTATGGAAAGGACCCAGCGGCAGGCACTGCTCTACATTACGGGGGCGCTGAGGTCAACCCCAACAAAAGCTCTCGAAACCATAATCGGAATCGACCCCCTGGACATCCACGCTCAACTGACTGCAGGAAAGGCGGCACAACGCTTGGTAGCATCAGGAAACATGTCTCTACAGGGATTCGGGCACAGTTCAATTGGCCGAGACATGACCAGTATATCTGACAACATGATCCCCCAAACTTGCCTAGATGTAAACACAACCTCATTTATGGGGGGACCAGACTCAATACCTCAACGTTTACACCGACGTCTCCAAGATGGAAGGAGGAGTAGGAGCGGGCATATACTGTACAGACCCTGAGATAAGGCTGTCCTATAAGCTACCGGGCCAATGCAGCATATTCCATGCGGAAGTCTACGCCATACGGAAAGCGGCGGAGGCGGCTCAGTCCATCGATCGTTCACACGACGTAGTAAACCTGTTCGTGGACAGCCAGGCGGCGATAAGATCCATGCAGTCGTCAGCAGTCAGTTCCAGATACGTCCTGGCGAGCACGACAAAGTCAGTGCGGATCTATTGGGTTCCCAGCCACCAGGGCATCGAAGGTAAGGAGACAGCGGATGTACTAGGTAAGGAAGGCGTCGGGTTGGCCATTGACAGAACCGAAAACGTGCCTGTCTCCCTTAGAACGCTACAAAGCGCTCTGGAGAAACGAGCGGGCAAGAATGCCAGAAGCCGGTGGAAGAGTACCACCACCTGCATAATCTCGAAAACCATGTGCAAGCAGCGCGATGGTAAACATGGCCACTACTTACTGAAACTTCCACGGAAGGACTGCAGAATGCTTGTGGCAATACTCACAGGACACTGTCTGACTGCAGCACACGCAGTTTAACTAGGCATCACCAACAGTGGTAACTGCAGAAAATGCGATGAAGAAGGGGCTATCGAAACCCTGGAACACCTCATATGCAGCTGCCCGGCGCTATCAAGGGCAAGAAGAAAATACCTGGGAACCCCGGTGATGGCATCACTTGAAGATGCCTCTAGAAGGACACCAGGGAAACTTCTTGCCTTCGCGAAAAACACCTCGATCCTCAAGGACTTTGAAACCTCACAACAATGAAGAAGGTTCATGCACCCCCCCATCCGGACAACTGAGGGCCATATCGGCCAATGCGTGGCCCCATGAGGGCCGTCCGGGTCAACCTAACCTAACCTAACCAACAAGCGGGGATACAAGAGTTACTTATTTGGCAACCTGTAGCTGTAAGCACTAGCACTTGACAGAATCCATAGGTCGCTGTTTCATATCCGGCTCGAAGGACCAAAATGTAAATGCCTTGACCAAACCAAGATGAAAAAACATCCACATTTGTTGATTAGGTAGCTCTACTGTGAAGCGCCAACGCAGTGGTATGTGTCTGTGTGAGCAATATAGCTCTGGTAACAAGATAAGATAGCACATGTGGGTACATTTGGTGTTACATCGCAGACATCCCTTTTAAGAGATATCTGCGTTGTGCACTTAAGAATTAAACTAGGGTTGTAGGGCTCGTATGAGGGACAATTTATGAGTTTATATGTAAATATCAATTTACATTGGTGTACAAGAGCGGTCGTTAAATTAGTTATTATTACCCTTCTTGTTTTAGAGCATTCTAAACAATGTTGTGAATTTCGATTCCGTTCCGTTTCGATTCGCGTTGCTCGTCGGTTTGACGTGCTTTTGTTTATCTGTGACTTGCAGAATTGCGAGCTCTGCCTGTACTTCTAATTGCTGGCATTTTTAAAAACGAAGATTCCTTTGTAAATTAAAGAAAACTAAATTCTATTGCACGCATCATATGATCGAAGTGTTTCGTATACAAAGCTTTCCATGGAAAGACCTACTTCATACAAAAATACAAACATTTTCCGAATATTCTTAAATTTTCTAATTTTCCGAGAAATTTTCTCAATTTTGTGCTCTCTTAATGTCTCAATGCCACTCCCCAAAAAAGTAAGAATGGGGTGAAACGTTCGTTTTCCACATGCTTCTGTTTCTCGCTAAAACCCCTCTCACTCTATGGGAAATGCACCGATCAGTGAACGCATCAGTGGTGGTGCACCCACCACTTGTTCTCCATTTCTCGAAGCATGAAAGCTTTTGGAGCGGCTCCTTAACAGGAAGGGAAATTATGCCCAGTAGATCTAAGCTTAATAATATGCATGTTAGTTGAAATCAGACCTTGAATACACAACGACGCGCACGCGTATAATTTTTCGAAGACATTTTCGTGTTTTTTTGTTTTGGGCACCTAAACCCCACAATCCAGTAAATTGAGATGGAAGAGACAAGCAGGCAAGGATCTCCCACTACAAAAAGTAAGCGACATATAAAGGTATTAGCTAGACTCAATAGAAACAGACAGCAGCAGATACAACAGCCGTAGGAAACACCTATAACAGCTCCAGCACCTGTACCTGTTACAATACCTGTTACAATACCTGTTCCACTACCAGCACCAACACCTCTGCCTGTTCCAGTATCAGCAGCAGTACCAGTAGCAGTAGATATAGAAATTTTATGAGTCATCAAAATGACGCGGGTACCCAAGGAATTCAATGGAATGGAAGCCCTTTCTCACAAAATTGAAAATATGTTGGGATGTTGGCTTCCCAATTCTAAAAGCCGATGGGAAGAAGACTAGGACTGGCGACTCCCATGCCATGGAACTGGAGGATTTCATTTTATACCCCCCAGAGAGGTATACTAATTTGAGTGATGATACCGTGTGGTTAAAAAGAGCGAAGATGACAAACTTGATTTGGAAATAAATAAATAAATCAAAATAAAGTTGCGCGAATCACAAGTTATATACTAATAAATATGATAAGCACTCGTAATTTGCATACATATACAAGTTTGGACACTATTCAAATTATTAGAGGTGTTCAGAGCACGTGAAAAGTGAGATTAAAAATGTTTCTCCGTAAAAACGAATTAAGAACTCCTCGTAACCGGTAAATAGTAATGATTTGGTTGTGAAACAATATGTTGATGATAAATTAACAGAACTGAAAACAAGACAAAGTGCAACTATTTCAGAATCGCATGACCAGCAAAATGCTAAAGTAAAAGAATTGGAGAAACAAGTAAAATATCTTATTAAACTTATTGATACTGTTGAGCTACTGAGCTTCTTCAGTAACGTTGTTTTGCAAGATTATATAAGAGACGATGATTGTTCAGTTAATATATTCACAGTTTATTGTACTTAAGTTAATATATATTTTTTATCTAAAACTAGCGAAAGGTGTGCGGATTTGATAACGAGAGTTAACGATGGGTCACATGCAGGACAGTGACATCATCAATGGGATCGTCCACTCAGTCAAGGTATGTCAACAGAGGCACCCCGCAAGGTGGTGTCCTGTCTCCCCTTCTATGGAACATAGCAGTCAATAAGATTCTGTGTGACCTGGAAGGGGAGGGCTGCAAGGTGGTAGCATACGCGGATGACGTTGCCATTATCTTCTCGGGAAAATTCCCCCAAACACTCTGCGATCTAATGACCGCGAAGCTCGCGCGACTGTCAAAATGGACAAAGTCGCGTGGACTGGGAGTTAATCCTCAAAAACGGAACTTGTGTTGTTTACAACCAAGTACAAAATCCCGTCCCTCAACCCCCCAATACTAAACGGATGCAGGCTCTCCTTCAGCGACAGTGCCAGTTACTTAGGGTTGGTAATTGACAAAAAGCTTAGCTGGAACCTGAGCATCAAAGACAGGGTGAAGAAGGCTACGATAGCCCTCTACACTTGCAAGAAGGCCATTGGGCTAAAATGGGGCATGAACCCAAAAATAGTCCAATGGATCTACCTGGCAATAGTAAGACCAATACTGCTCTACGGAGTCGCAGTGTGGTGGCCTGCCCTATCGAAGGGGACCATCACCAAACAACTAGGCAAGGTGCAGCGTACTGCAGCCCTATGCATCAGTGGAGCTCTGAGCACAACACCAACGGATGCGCTAAATGCCATATTATGCCTGCAGAGCCTTGACCTTGCAGGTAAGGAGCAGGCAGAAAAGGCAGCAATCCGTCTGAGAGACTCTGACCAATGGGTGTCACATCACACCGGTCATGCGTCCATCCTAAATGGAAACAAAATCGTCCCCACAAAAACGGACTACTGCGTTCCGAGGGAGTATACATATACCCCCTTTGAAACAATCATCCCTCAAAGAGACAACTGGCTTGAGGGACCACCTGGTCCAAAAGGAGCCATTCGAATCTTTACCGATGGCTCAAAGTTGGACAACAAGGTCGGAGGAGGAATCTACTCCGAACAGCTGAACATAAGTTACTCCTTCAGGCTCCCGGATCACTGCAGTGTCTTCCAAGCGGAGGTCATAGCGATCAAGGAAGCTTTGAGCTGTCTTCAGGAACTAACCCCTGCGGCAACTCACATAAATATATATAGTGACAGCCAAGCTGCAATCAAATCGCTGAATGCGATAACGACAAGCTCGGCTACCGTGGCAAACTGTCGCAAATCTCTTCATGAGATGGCTTATCAGTTCGTCATCAGCCTAATATGGGTCCCGGGCCACCAGGACATTGAAGGCAACTGCATAGCAGACGAGCTGGCCAGAGCTGGAACAACAATCCCCTTCTCAATGATAAGGAGGATATTCGTATGCCAATGGCCACCTGCAAGCTCAAAATAAAAGAACATTTTAAGCAACTAATAAATGACAGATGGCAAACTGTGCCACTATGTCGCATAACTCGGCAAACATGGCCTAACATAAATAAGAAGCGCACCGATGAGCTCTGCAAACTCAGCAGGAGTAGGTGCAGCTCAGTCATACGCTCCCTTACGGGACACTGGCTAATAGGCACACATGCAAACAGGCTGGGTGCCCTATATAACGACTTCTGTCGAAGCTGTAGAGATGAGGACGAGGAGGAGACTGTGGAACACCTGTTCTGCTCCTGCCCGGCTCTCAGTAGAAGGAGACTTCAATACTTGGGCGCTCCTTTTCTAACTGACATTTCGGACATGTCTACAATTAGTCCCAGACGGATCGCAGGCTTCATAAGGGCATCCGGATGGGATAATGGATAGCATAGGGTCTCACGAGGGAGAATGGGAACAAAGCATGCGGTATCACAACGGGCCGAAACCGGCCTAGGTGTGTCGGGTCTCTGACAACCCCGACAGCCGCCTCAACCTAACCTAACCTAACGATGGGTCGATTGAAGACGCGGGGGCCGGTTCAAGACTGTTGACGTTGTTAGGTTTATGTAAGGTTTAGTTTAGAACTCTGTGGCAGGCAGGTCACTGTGCCAGACAGCAAAACGTTTAACTACGGTGATGATCGATTCTGAAGTGTCTTCTGCTTTCTCTGACGAGCCTCCCCCACAGCGGCTTTCGAACGCCGACAGAGAGCAAGCACCAGATAGAGCATAAGCAAGGCAAACAAGACGGTAATAAAGAGAGACGTTACATTTAAGAGATGTTACATATGGTCTCATTGTGCTGCCATGGGCCGGCGCTTAGCCGAACATACTCCCCCCGTTGAAGGACACGGGTCTTTAACATCCTTCTTTGGCAGCATTGTTGTTCTATTGTCTACAGCACTGTCTTCAGCATCGTTAGTCCGGACTTTATGTCTGACCCTATGCTGGGTCGAGAGAGGGGCCACTTCAGATGAACTGCCTGAAAATAGAGAAGCAGAAAGTGGAGCTGCCTTGAGAGACGGAGAAACCTCTCCTGCAACTATCCATCCCAGTCTGGTCTCCGGAAGACGTGGCAGTCCAGTTCCCAACTTGATATTGCCAACGCATAGAAGCTCGAAGAACAGAGCCGCTCCAATCAGAACATCAACTGGCTGAGGCCGGTGAAACTTCTGATCCGCCAGAGGTATGTTGGAGGGCATGTTCCAGCGATTGATGTCGAGGATACCGTTGGGTTGGTTACCCGTAATGGTTGGAGCAATAAGTGCCGTAATGGTCGCGGCATAGTTGGACGCGTGTGATTCCAGTTGGATATCGACGCAGCATCCTTCGGATATGGCACACGAATCGCCTAGACCAGAAACGGAAACTTCCGACTCTTTCTTCTGTAGCTGCAACTGTTGAGCCAGACGAGAAGTGACGAAATGCACCTGCGATCCAGAATCGAGCAGGGCACGGCAAGGAATCAACATCCCGGAGCGACTCCTCACGCTGATTATGGCAGTGGGCAAGATCACGGCGTCCCGTCGATGACTCTGAGCCAAGAGCGACGTGGCTGACGATGTTACGGCATGTTCAGCGACAGAGGGTATCGCGGGAATTCGTGGAGTCGATGTTGATTTGAAGAGTTGAGGCACAATGGATTGAGAAGTGTGGGACGAAGACTCGAAATGAAGTAGCGTGTGATGCTTAGCACCACATACTCGGCAGGATCGTGAACGACATTTACCTTGCTGATGGCCTGATCGGAGGCAGTTGGTGCATAGCGATAGCTTCTTAGCTTCCTGGAGCCGAAGTCGAGGAGAAAGGTTGCTGAACTGAGAACATCGATATATGGAATGCCCAGTATCGCCGCAGAGCGCGCAGGCAATCGGCTTTAAGGTAGTTGCAACTAGGCAGTGTTTCCGATTGCTATTGGTGTACATGTCCTTAGCGTGCTCCTGAGTCTCCAACCTCTGGCATCTCTGCTCCAGAAAAGCGGTAAATTGCTGGCTTGTGGGTATGCTATCCATTGACGAGAATTCCTCCCACTTGGCTTGTGTGGCGCTGTCCACTTTCTGTAGCAGGCTATGTATCAGAATGCAGTCAGCAATCTGGTCCTTTGTCCCCACACTCTGCAAGGCCCGCAGATTGGCATTTACAGTATCTGACAATGACCGGAGCTGGGACACAGACGAGGTCTCAATACGCTGCACACCCAAAATGTCGGTGACATGTGCCTGAAATATTAAACGCTTGTTATTAAATCGTTTATTAAGAAGGTCTAGGGCGATGGGATAGCTGGCGTGGCTGAATTCTAGCGAAGAGATTGTGTCTAGAGCAGGTCCTTTCAGGCAGGATCGTAGGTCAGAATCCTTGTCAATTATGGAGGCAAACATGCCCCAAAACGCAGCATATTTCGCGTAGCCCCCGCTGAATTCGGGAAGCTTTAATTCCGGCAGGCGAGGCCGACTCTGCACTATGACTGTAGCTGGGGCCTCTCCAACATGGTCCGTCCGCATTGTTGAGCATGGGAGCATTGTGGGCTGGCGCTTGTTCAACTCCCGCCTCATGCGAATCTCCAGCATGACCACGCATTCGTCAAACTCCTCCCTCAAGGGACTGCCAATCTCATCGAGATCAATCCTCTTTAGGGCATTTTGGTGCTCGTTGAACGAAGCGACCAGATCCGCTAGCAACTTAAGTCGCACATTTAACTCCTCCTCACTGAGTTCGCCAATCCTCTCCTTGCCGACGGCAGTTTCAATTCTCCGTGCTGCTCCTACCATGGATTGCACCTTGCGCTTGTTGAATGCAGCTTCCGAATCGACGAACAGAGGTGAGGGGGGCGAGATTGAAGGGGTGCTATTAGAAGCCATCGTGTATGTTCAATAAAAAGGCTGGGCTTAGAGTCACTGAGAGAGTGTAGAGGTTAACAGCCGGTGAATAACCTCGAACAGTTTTACACGAACTGTACAATCGATCGCAACGTTCAAAACACACGGTCTTGCAGTTTTACAGATCAGCAGCGAGAGCTAAACAGTTTGAAACGCACTGCACTTGTGCATCCGACAACAACAAAGGCATGCACACTGAGAGCACGAAACCGAAACGAAACAACAGCAAGCAAGCAGACCGCAAAGCAGATGACGCGAGAACCGTTTCTGTTGCTTGTGCACAACCGACAAACCGAAAAACCGTGGTTCAAAGCGAATTTATCCAACGAAAATGTTATGTTTTTGTGATAAAATTTAAAAGGTTTATGTTTCTATCACGTCGGGGTCACCAAATGTTGAGCTACTGAGCTTCTTCAGTAGCGTTGTTTTGCAAGATTATATAAGAGACGATGATTGTTCAGTTAATATATTCACAGTTTATTGTACTTAAGTTAATATATATTTTTTATCTAAAACTAGCGAAAGGTGTGCGGATTTGATAACGAGAGTTAACGATGGGTCGATTGAAGACGCGGGGGCCGGTTCAAGACTGTTGACGTTGTTAGGTTTATGTAAGGTTTAGTTTAGAACTCTGTGGCAGGCAGGTCACTGTGCCAGACAGCATAACGTTTAACTACGGTGATGATCGATTCTGAAGTGTCTTCTGCTTTCTCTGACGAGCCTCCCCCACAGCGGCTTTCGAACGCCGACAGAGAGCAAGCACCAGATAGAGCATAAGCAAGGCAAACAAGACGGTAATAAAGAGAGACGTTACATTTAAGAGATGTTAAATATGATCTCATTGTGCTGCCATGGGCCGGCGCTTAGCCGAACAGATACTGTTAATGGAATTATCAATGAGGTTATTAAAAGCGTAAATAACCTTAATAGTTTTGTTCTTGAAAATTTTGAATCTGCCGATTCTGCCCTTCAGGTTGAATCTTGTCCGCCGGTTCTAGCTAATAGTTCTACCATCCCTCCTTCTATCCTAACTAGGGATGGGTATCGATATTGCAATATCGATATTATATCGATATTTAAAGGCGATATTTAAGTTCAAAACGATATGATATTCAAAGCGATATTAGGCGAAAACATCGATATTTCTTACGATATATCGACATATTTTCTCGTCTCTGAAAAAAAAGCACACCTTCTGTCTGTTTAGAATTGCCGTTTTTCGAGTTAAATTTTTGATTGTGTATTTTTATTGTGTGCTTAAATTATGCCCAAGTAAGTTATGCTTATATATATACTATGTATATTATAATATCGATGGGGACGTTTCAGAATAACATACAAACAGGCCAAAATATGGCAGTCTTTTGACACAATTGATGCGGTTTCGGCTCGATGCAAATTATGCAAAAATATTGTGAAAACTTCAGGAAACACAACGAATCTAAACGCACACATGAAAAACAATCACAAAGAAAAAGCATTGGATGAAACCTCTATGGCTTTGTCTGATTCGACAGCTAACACCCAGCCAACTGTAAACAAATGTTTTGGTGGCTTGCAGGCGTTCTTGGTGACCAAACAAAGAATCTTGACAATATCATGCTTTATTGGATTGTGAAACATGATAAACCATTCTCTATGGTAGAAGAAGAAGGATTTCGCTTATTCTGCAACATGGGCATACCGCATTATCGCCCACCAAGTCGAAGGAAAATTACCGACTTGTTGGACACGACATATGAAGCTACTTTTGCAAAATGGCGCTCTTATTTAAGCGGAAAAAAAGTGACCCTTACAACAGATATATGGACAGAAACCATGTCCATGAAAAGTTTCTTGGGAGTAACAGCTCATTTTGAAAAGATTGTGAAATCATGTCTGTCCACATTGGCGTTACTGAAATGACAGAGCAGCATACAGCCCTTAATATAAAGAATACTCTTGCTAAAGTTTGCGAGGAGTGGGACATCGATATTATAAATGTTACGGCTGTAGTGACAGACAACGCAGCAAACATGGTCAAGGCAATTGAAAATCTTTTTGGAAAAAAGAAGCATTTGCCCTGCATGGCGCACACACTAAACCTCGTGGCAAAGTATTCACTAAGCATTGAATGTATAAAGCCAATAATAACCAAAGTTAAAGCCATTATAACATATTTTAAGCAAAGCACAGTTGCGAGCAGCGAACTTCGTAAATATGAAAGTGAACATAAGCTTATTCAAGATGTCGCTACTAGATGGAATAGCACGTTCTATATGTTAGAGCGCTTTTTGTTGCTTAAGACAGACGTTAATAATGCATTGATGGCACTGCGAACTGATGTTCAAATGCTGAATGGCATTGAGTTGAAAGCAGCAGAAAACTTATTATTATTGCTGCGACCATTGGAATCTGCAACAAAGGACCTATCAGGTCAGAAATACTGCACAGCCAGTTTGGTAATACCAATAATTAATAAAATGCAGGACGACATAAATAACGTTTCATTAGACGATAAAATAACACAAAAGTGTCGTCAAGCTATATTATCAGAAATAAATAAACGGTTTGGTCATATAGAACAGGTAAATAAAATGAATTTAAACAACTAGAAATTTTTAACTTTCTCATACTTATATCTATTGATATGTATTTCAAGGTCTCGATATTGGCAACGGCAACACTAATAGACCCACGATTTAAAAAAATCCTGTTTAAAAATAAGGCAGCAGTAGCTGCAGCTGTCAAAAAGCATTCGAATGAAAACATCGTTGACAAAAACACCAATAATGCTTTGGAATCTGGCAAACAAAGGGAAAACAAGGACGTTGACGACAGTCAAACTTCGTTTTGGCAAATGGTGACTGAGCTCCATAAGCAGCAAACTCCAGTAATGCACGAAAGGGATGAAATGTCTCACTATTTAACGTCGCCATTGGCAGATCCAAAATCGAATCCCCTACAAGTATGGGCTTCAAACAAGGATACATATCCTTCTCTCTACAAAATTGCGTTTGATGTATTACCCATTGTAGCTACGTCAGTTCCATGCGAACGACTATTTTCTGCTGCTGGTCGGACAATCACCCCACTTCGAAATCGTCTAATGCCAGAAAAATTGTCACAATTGCTATTTTTAGAAAGTTTGGATCGGAAGGATTGGACAAATTAACATTTGAGTTAACTTTTTACGTGTTAGCATATGGGTAAAAAAAGAGAAAAAAAGGATCTCATCTTATATTTTAGTTATTTTTTCTTGAAGAATATTATATTTTTGATTTTGTTGTAATAAATTTGTTTTTGGACTTAACTTTCGACCTCAGTCTAATACTTATATTTTATATATAAGTATATATATATATATATACTTATAAAAACATTGTAAATAAATACTATTATAACTATAAAAATATATAGCTCGATAATATCGATTTTATCGATATTCAAGGCGATATGGCGATATTCATTACGATATCATATCTTCGATATGATATTCTATGTGATATTTTGATTTAGGTCAATATCGATATTTGCTTAACGATACCCATCCCTAATCCTAACTGCTGTCGCCCCACTAAAATCTATTTTCGTTTCTCGACTGATGGCATTGGCTACGGAAGTCCTGGTCAGGGACTTTATCTTTTCTAAGCTTGACATTGATGATTCCTCAGGTCTTGTTGTAACTAAATTTAACTTTGAAGTTGAACGCAACATATCTTCCTTCAAAAAACTCGTTCCTGGCAAACATGTCAGAAGTGTGCTCGACCCCTCTTTCTGGCCTGAACATACTATCTGTCATGTGTTTACCAATCGTCCCTCTAGCCATGAACGACGAGTGGGTGTCCTTCCAACTCCATTTCCGACTGCTTTTACTTCTGTCCGTCCAACTTCACCTCCGGCAGCTACCCCCGGCCTCAAAAAACTAATTTCTCCTCTTTTCCTGAAGATAACCTATCAGAATGCTCGTTTCTTGGGCAGTATGCTTAACAAGCTATATACTGACAGTGCATCGTTCGAGACTGATTTAATCGCTTTTTCCGAAACCTGGCTCAACTCCTCTCTTTATGACTCCGAGATTCTCATTGACAAATTTAACATATATAGGTATGATCGTCCATCTCGTGGTGGCGGTGTCCTGATTGCTGTTCGTTCGAACATAGCTTCCCTAATCGTTCACGTCGATGGGCTTAATAACATTGAAATTATTGTTGTTAAGTTTTGCTGGCTCTCTTCTAGTCTCTTTATATCTTGCTCTTGCATTCCACCGTCCTCTGAATTCTCCACTTATATGCTTCACGTTTTCCATCTTCAGTCTGTTTCGTCCCAACTGAATGACTCTGATCGTCTTATGGTCCTTGGAGACTTTAACCTACCTAATATCTCATGGTCTCCTGCTGTGGATTCTAACCTGATGTTCCCATCTATTCAGCATGATTTTGTAGATTCATTGTCGGATACATCGCTGGGTCAGGTCAATGCCATATCCAATAACTTGGGAAGGCTTCTTGATCTCGTGTTTTCTTCCGACATATCGAATACCATGGTCTGCAGAGCGTCTCCTCTATCTTTCCCAGAAGATACTTATCATCCCACTCTTGAAATTTCCGTGCAGTTGCCCTCCTCGGATCCCATCAAAACTCCCGTTAAGCCATCGTTTATTTTTTGCTTCAGGAAAGCAGATTTTGCGTTCCTGAATCTTGCACTTTCCCAGAACGATTGGTCATTTCTCGACGACTTTCATGAAATTGAGCCGGCTTCAAATTCATTTTATTGCTCCCTGTTCAATGTCTTTAATACCAATGTACCTTTAATTTCACATTCGTGTCATGTTAGTGGCCCTATTTGGTTCACCCCGCGTTTGATAAACCTTCGGAATATCAAATCCCGCTTGTATAAAAGGTTTAAAAGAACTGGCTCGCAATCTGACTTCTCTAAGTATTCAATCGCTAAGCGTAAATTTCGTTTATTTAATAAAACATGTTATAATGACTACCTGTCCAAATGTAGGCTTAGATTTAAGCGTGATCCGAAGCAATTTTTTAGGTTTGTCAACTCTAAACGTAACTCTTCCCAATTTCCGTCATCTTTTTCTTTTAACGGCAGCCAGGCTGATAATGATTGTGATATTGCTAATCTTTTCGCTTCATTTTTGCAACTCTGCTACTCAGTTCCCTCTAATAACCATCCCTCTATTCTGGCTTTTTCTGACATACTTCGTCTCAGTTTATCTTATCCTTTCCACATGAATAGTTCTAACTGTATCTATCCCCCCTTCATCGACTATAATGACCTCTTAATTAATTTAAAGTCATGCAAATTTTCCTTTTCTACCGGCCCCGATATTATTCTTTTTGCACTTCGTGGCCTTAATTGGAACGCCTCTAAGATGTCTTATGAGAGTAGGCTCCGGCTCCTCGATATCCGCTCTCTCGAAAACCTTACGATTTGCCATGGAGTGCTTTTTCTTCACAAACTTTTCGCTGGAGAGGTTGATTCCACTGCCCTCAGTAGCCCTATTAGCATTTCTGTCCCTTCCCACCCGACTAGGCATTACATTCCGCTTCATCTTCAACTCTGTTTTTCTTATTACTCTGCCCATGAATCTTTCCGTAGCCTTTGCCGTAAATACAATACCTTCTTCCATCTGTTTTCCTTTGACACTAGTTCTATTAAGGTAAAATCTTTGTTAACAAATAACTTAAATTAATTATTTTTAACTTAATAGGCTATAGGCTATTTCCTGACCACAACTTGCTGTGAGCTGCACCAAAGCGGGTATTTTGCCAATAAATTAGTCCTATTGTGTTAGGATAATATCCATAGTCTGATAGCACTACTCGACAAAACCGAACTTTTTTTTTCCTCAAGGATCCAAACCAACTTTTTCTGATAGATATGGGGCTTTAAAATTAAAATTAAAATTGTTTAAAGAATTATGGTTTTTTGGGCCCGCAGCCTTCAAAAAGGTATTTTTTGTTAATTTTTTCCCTTTTTTAGGTTTGGTTAACGAATTTTAGCTCCAAAGTCTCTCCATAGATTTTAATGAGCGATACCTTAAACGACGCCAAATTAATGCACCTCTACATAGAGAATACAGGATATAATTTTTTTTCGACATTTCCTGAGTTTTTAAAGTCAAAATTTCGTAAATAAAACCGCACAAAAATCATAATTTTTGCATTTCAATGCTTTATATTTCGCAGACGGTAAGCTGAAATTACAAAGTGTTTGGGCTTATCTTCTAGCTGTTTTAATTATGTTTTCAAAATATTAAAGTTCTTAACAACCAGATGAAAGATACTAGAGTTACGTGAAAAAAACAAGCGCTACCTCTAAAAAAATCTTAAAAAAAAAATACCAGTTTTCAAAATTTCTTCAAAAAAAAGTTCTGCCCTAGAAAAAAAAAAATATCATCAAACCATTTCTAAGCCCCAAATCTTTAATAACGAGAAGGAACGTGTGAGTCGCTTCTGGGGACTCGACTCTACTTATACCCGTACTCAGTCAGTGTGAGTTTTTGAAAATGATTTTTTAAAATTTTAGAGAAAAAAAAAAATTTTACATTCTACATATTTTTGCTACATCTGTTATCTACATCTACAATGTATATTTTACATCTAACATGTAGATTATAGATGTACCATTCATATTCTACATCTCTTTCGCTAGGGGTTGCTCGCGCACTTAACGCGGCAGAGTGTGCGAGCGAGAAGGAGATAGAGTAGCGTTTCTCTTGTCGGAAGGGGGCGGGGGAACCAACTGAAAATTAATTTCTTCATTCTGGCTATAATTATGATCCGATCTGATTCAGATTCGGCAATCTGATAGATATCGGCATTCTCTACGATACTGCTTTTTTAGTTTTATCGTATCTTTAAAATTGTGCCTGCCACAGATTTTCGTCCTTTGTGGGGGCGGAAGAGGGCGGGGCGAAATTTGGAAATACACTTGTAGCAGTGGGATATCATATGACTCTGAGATCTAGGCGCTAATCGAGACAGACAGACGGACAGACAGACATGGCTATATCGACTCGGCTATTGATGCTGATCAAGAATATACATACTTTATGGGGTCGGAAAATTTTCCTTCTCTGCGTTACACACATCCACTTTTACCACAAATCTAATATACCCCTTAACTCTTTTTTGAGTACGGGTATAAAAAGTTGGTTTTGTTCCTAGAGGAAAAATTGTGTTGACCAGTGTAATTAAAGATGTTAAGTGACATTTATTTAAAATGAAGGGATGTTTAACACCAAATTCTGCGCTGGAGTTTTGTAACCTACCTTCAACTCGCAGTAACCAATCTCTATCTAAAAATGGATTCAATCCTAATATTTTACTTTTTATTTCTATTTCTTTTTTATTAGTTAGGCAAGTTATTTCTGCACTGAATTGTATTGCTTGTTGTTTTTTCAGTATTAATATTCTGGTGCTCTTAATCTCGTTGATCGTCAAATATGGAGGAAATTCTTTATTATTTTTGGTTTTAATTTGAATAAATCTTAATATATATGCAACAACTCTTTCTAGTTTGTGCATGCATGAGTATTTCTCTAATAAATCATTAATAATGTTAGCTTTATCGTTTATAAACGTTGTGCTACCAACTTTATTTTCATCAATCTCCTCCTTTGGCCAATTTTCCTTAGATTTAGCCAACCATTGAGGTCCCTCCACCAAATTTCAAAATCTTTCAGCTTATCTGCACACGCTACATCTGCTAGATTGTCTTCAGATTTGACATGTCTCCATCTAATTTCTTTTACGTTTCTAATGTCGTTTGTTCGACGCCTGATAAATTTATCTTTATTATTTTCATTCTTTATCCATGCCAGAGTAATCGTAGAATCACTCCATGCATAACTTTCTGCTTCACTTCCAACTGCTATTTCAACACGTTGAATTAATTTTGCTAAAAGATGAGCTGCACAAAGTTCTAACTTGGAAATAGTTTTCCGATTTTTCTTCGGATTAACCTTGCTTTTACTGGCCACTATAATTGAAGAACCATCTATCCTGGCATATACTACTGCAGCATAAGCTTTTTCGGATGCATCAGCAAACCCATGGATTTGCATCGGATTGCTGTGCTGAGAATTCAGCCATCTTGGTATCCGAATTCTCTCCAATTTTGTCAAATTATCTTTAAACGAATTCCATTCGCGAGTATCTTGATCTGACAGTTCTTCATCCCAATCTTTGTCTGATAGCCAAAGTTTTTGCATAAATAATTTACCAACAATTGTGACTGGAGACAGCCAGCCTAAGGGGTCATACATCTTGGCCAATATAGATAACACTGTTCTCTTGTTAACTTTCTTAATTGGTTCATAATGGAAGTTGAACCTGAACTCGTCTTTAACTGGCTCCCATTGAAGCCCTAATGTTTTGACGGAATCATTCTCCTCAATACTTAATACCTTTTTCTCTTCGTTATCTATAACGGCTTCTATAATTTCTGGGACATTTGGTATCCACTTTTTTAAGTTAAATCCAACATTTTCAAACTCCCGGGTAACTTCATCTACATGCCTTTTAGCATCCAATATGGAATCGACACCTGTCATCAGGTCGTCCATATAAAAATTATTCTTTATGATTTCACATATTTCTACATTTTTGCAGTTATCTGCTATCGCAACCAAACCCCTAGTAGCTAAGTAGGGTGCTGAAGCTGTACCGTACATAACGGTTGTTAGCTTATACTCCTTCACTTTGTCGTTTGGAGTATCTCGCCAAATTATATGCAAATACTGTTGATCTTCTTCATCAACATTAATTTGCCGGTACATTTTTTCAATGTCCGCCGATACTACAAAAGGCCACTTACGCCATTTAACCATAAAATCGAAGATATCTTTTTGGACTCTTCGTCCGACCCACATGATATCATTTAAACTCTTATTATTTGTAGTTTTTGCTGACGCATCAAAAACCACTCTGAGTTTTGTCGTTAGACTGGAATCTCTTATGACTCCTTGATGGGGTAAATAATATTTCCCCTCTTTTTTGGACTCTACCATTCAGTCCTAAATTTTTATATTCATGCATGAGTTTTTGATAATTTTCTTTTAATTTTATATTTTTGCTTAGTTTTCTTTCTAAGCTGTAAAATCGCGCCATGGCTTGTGCATTTGAATCACCTATATCCTTTTATTTTTTAAAAGGTATTTTAACCACATACCTTCCATTCTCATCTCTCCTAGTGGTTTCCAAGAAATGCTTCTCACAAATCTCTTCTTCCACGTCATTGTCTTCGGTTTCCATTTCCCAGAAACGTTCTAAATCGCCAACTTCAATTGTTGTCGCCACGATCAATTTGTCACCTTTTGACTTGGTGCAACCGGATACGATCCAACCGAACTCTGTATTTTGACCAAGTAGTCCATCTATTTTCACTACTCCGTCTTTTACAATATGGGTATATAAATCTACCCCGATTATTACATCTACCCTACTTGGTTTATTAAAGTCAGGGTCTGCCAGCACAAAATCTTTCCATTGAGATTTGTCAATATTGAAAGACTTTATTGGACTTTATTTGGGAGAATAATAGCTTCAATATTAAGCGGTTTTCTATGAGTTTTTACCGACAAAGTAACTTTATATTTTGAGGTGCAAGAATCTGTCGATGACACGCCACTTACTTCGGTGTTTACTCTTTTTCGCGCTAGGTTTAAAATTTGCGCTGCTTCTTCGGAAATTATGGTACATTGCGACCCACAGTCAATAAGAGCTCTAAGGTTTTCATAGCCACCATTCACCGCTCTTACTTTTATAAGTGCGGTGGCTAAAAACGCTTGTTTTTTTGTCAAACAAGTATTAACATTTTCCTTTTTCTCATAAGGAAGATGAAGCATCGTATGATGATACGGTTTTTTACAAATTCCACACAATATTTCTGAAGAACATTTTTTATACTTATCATGCCTACAGCACCTTTTGCATGGGAGCTCTTTTTGTATAAATTGGCTTCTTTCTGTCTCCGTCATTCTCTTAAACTTATAGCAGTACAATATGGAGTGGCTTGCTGATTTGCATAACACACAATTTTCCTTATTGCTGCTATGTTGCACTCCTTTTTTTAATGGTTTTTTGTCTTCATCCTGGGAAGAATAAAGAGAATTGTACCGTTGCTCTAAGAATTCCATAACATCTGGTAATGTTTGAATTTCTTTAGACCGTTTAATATGAGTTTCATATAACTGCAAGGTATTTCTACTAAACTTTCTCAAAATTATGTGCGCGAAAATCACATCGACTTCCTCTGTCAAATGTGACTTTAATTTAATAAGATGGATAGACTCATTAATAGAGTCAGAAAACATCTTTATTTGTTTTGCAGAATCGTTATCTAGCATGGGTTGATCTAGTATACGATTAAGCTGATCCGAAAATATTTTTCTTTTATTTTCGTACCGCTTGTTCAATAAATCCCAAGCGGCATTATAATTTTCTGCAGGACCTGTCAATAGGTGGTCCACCATTGTCCTTGCTTCACCTTTTAGCGAGAGTTTTAAATAATTAAACTTCAAAGATGTTTTCATATCATCTCTGTTATGGATTATGTCACAGTACAACTGTAAAAATCCGTCCCACTCTTTTTCTTCTCCAGAGAATGTGGGTACCTTTGCTTTTGGTAGAACGGGAAAATCATCGTCTTCCCTTTTATTTGCTGTCCCATTACTAATGTAACCGTTTGCATTACTTATGGCCTGCACCCTATCATCTAAGGTGTCTAATGTACCCTGAATTTCGAATTCTAACTCGACGATCTGCTCGTCAAAGCTGGGATTCGTAGCATAAGTCTTATAGTAATCCTCAACCTTCTGATTAAGTCTATTCGAGAGGAATTCTATGGTACTTTTCCTGCGCTGGCATTCAAGCAAGCCAGCCTGATCTACTCTCCTAGTAGTTTCTTCTATACAAGCCGTCAGCTGGTCTATATATTTGTCGAATTCATCAATTTTTTTTGTCGTGGTTTTCTTTTTTGTTTTTTGGCTGCTTGGTTTTTCTTTCCAATTTGCCAACCTCCACTTCACTTTGTTCTTTTGATGTTGCTGGATTTTATTTTCACTTTCGATGTTTCGGCCTCGAACACGACTACAATATAAATTATATTGTAAGAATTCAAAAATACTGCCGGTATGGCACGTATTTTATCGAATTTATTTGAAACTTCTGTTTCATTAATTTTGAATACTCGGTTTCTTACTACAAAAGGGAAACCCGAGTTTATTATTTCGCAACTTTTGGAGCTACAGTGGTACCAGACAGTGGTTCTGCAGTCTTTAAGGAGCTGGTTTAACTCCGTGCTCTTACCACAGGGGGAAACAACGGATAGTCTCGAAGGACCAAAAAGTTAAGACCTTAAGAAAAGTCCAGACATTTGCGATTTGAGTTGTAAATTCCAACTAAATTTTATTCTTAAAATCAGTTTACAAACAATGTATGTGGTACAATTGATATTCTATTCTTATCGCTAGACCCATGGAACGGCTACATTTACCGTGGGGGTTGCTTGAGTTCACGCATTGCATACAACATTAATGCTTGTGTGTTGCTTGTCGCGTATTTATTACCACACATCTTTGCCCTTTCTTTCAAACGGTCGTAAATTATCGACGTTATGTACTACTACATTTAAATTTAGAAATATATAGATTGTGTACAGAATCTTTTCTTAATGTACTCGTACATCGACATGTTCATGTTTGAACACACTTGGAAAAGGTTGGGATCGAAGTACTCGTTGTCGAAGAAGTTTTCGTTGAGCCAGGTTTCAACCAAGATGATTACGTCGAAATCGCACGTAGAGGCCTGAGTAGACAGCCTGAGCCTTAGTGCGCATACCTGCTATATTTTGAAAGAAAATGCGAATGGATTTGGCCCCGTCCATTAGCATGGTCCCAGAAAGTGGCAATGACGTCCGGCCAGTGGCCACGGGAGGAGCAACAGGGGCCAGACCCACATGGGAAGCCTGCCGAATCGTCGCAGTGCGACTCTCCCCAAGTGTCGAGTGCAGCGCCGACGCAAGCATAGCACACGAAGCAATGCAATAGCGTTTGTTGTTGTGGTGATGACGCTAAACACTCACGCAGTCAAAAGAGAGCGCAAGCAAGAGCATCGCCATCCGATCCAGAAGCAGCCGAGCGAATGCCGCACAAAGCGCAGCGCGAAAAATGCATATGTTGTAGTTGTTGCGTCGACGGGGAATGCAAAATATGATCCCATAGGCGGTTGCTCACAACAAAGACGCGAACAAGTGCAGGTAGAATATTCTGTTGAAAAGCGGCGATCATGAACCCAGAGGCGCCGCTCATTGGGGGTTTTTTTAAGTTGACGGAACTGGACCTTCATGAGTGGGCGTGGACGTCCGCAACGGTACGATAGCGCGGATATCTACTATCGTCAGATCAGCGTCCGGCCTCTGTCTATGTACCAAGCGGGAAACCCTTACCGATACAGGCCAAAACTTGTCATCAAAGACAGCAGCAAATAGATCCTCAGGGACCCCAAGTTTGAAGTTGACAAACTTTAAGGAAGATATATCGGCATCTCGCTTGACTAGCTTCGCACAAGAAATTTTCGCTACCGGCACCTTAAGTTGTCCGCCTCTGGCTCCGTCGCGGTAGAAAATTTACCGATATGCATGTATTTGCTACTCTGCATAACGTTTAGCTGCTCGCAGCTCGGAGCAATACCAACAAAACGCTTAGTGTTTTTGTTTCTATTCTTCCTCTCCTTCTTTCTGACTGTGACAAAGCCATGCAAATCCAATGGGAGAGCACGGATGATTCCGGTTCAATGACCGCCGTCGAGGTGGTGGCCACTAGTCGAGGTGGCGGCCACTAGTCGCGGAGACAACAAGTCAGCCGCTGGCATAGGCTTGTTGGCCTCTTTCCTAGTAGGCTTCACCCTCTTAGGATTGACGGAAAGGCTCTGTAAGTCCGACTTGAGATCCCAATAAAGGCTTTCAAGCTTCAGAACTTTATCATTAATTTCATCAATTTTCGAATGCGAGTCATTAGAAACCACACATTTATCACACTGCCATAACAGGTTAGGCAGATTTATTAACAGTTTTAGAAGAACACCGAACAGCATCAAAGCAACGAAGCTGAGCGGCAGTGACGTCCGAATTGCATTCCGAGCAGTGATAAAGTGACATAAAGTGACATTTTCTTTAAACTTATGGTAAGTCGTCGACACGCATGAACAAGTTCCCGCTTTCATCCATATTCGCACACAACGAAGTCGGAAATTGTTGCTTTGCCTCTGCATATTCGTTCCAAATCCAAGATCCATTTGGAAGCTTCGTCATTTTCACTGGCGGAAAATGGGGTAACAAACTGCTTGACCATTCGGATATCGTCCGTCACCCTTACCCTTACCCTTATTGCGGCGTCCAGCAAGTCTTCTTTTTCTTTTAAATCATCCATCTGTTCGCTTTCAGACACTTTTCCCGCAATGTTAACGTTATGGTGGTTTTCAATGTCCAATTTTTCCAGGCTTTCAGATACCTCCTCCATTCCACCACTTATGGAAAGTTTGCGCGCTGGCTGGAAAAATTATCTCATTCTCCAGCAGCCCTACTCCGTAATTTTCTCTTTGTACATCATTGCATCAGACATTTATGAAATGATGAAAATACTTGTTGTCGTGGATGCCACTGATCCTATACTTATGAAGGCTTGTACTTTAAAGTGTCTCGATCTCACTTCTGAAGTTATTGTCGCAGAATATCCACGGATATTTATTTAATTATTAGATTTATTCAGCAGCTCCAAATGTTCGTACTTCTCTCGTTTAGATGCTCAGCAAAAGTGCTCTGTGGAACTAGCTCCGATTTCCAGTTCCGCATAGTTCTAGTTCGCAGACCGATGTTTTATACAAGGCGCAAGAGTGTTACATTCGGCTTGTGGCTCGTGGGGCAACGCCGGCTAGCTCTCGACCCCAGGGATGGGTAGTTCCCCTTGCCCGCCAAATGTAAACAAGGTTTGAGATTTCAGCTTCTCGGGACATCAATTCAGACAAAAAAAACTACAATAGACTGCAAGACAAACAAAAAGAAAGGAACCAAACAAATAGACGGCTGTCAAGTGGGTGATGTCTAGGTGTTCCACATCGCGCACCCACCCTACCTGTGGTCAAACACACCGTTCATTTTGGCCACCCTCTGCTGGAACGGCTACTGCTGGTCTAATCCGTGGCTTCCGCCACGCGTCCTCCCTCTAAATTTAGTTTAAGCCTTCATTTTCTTTTCGACAAACCTTACAATACATTTAAATTTTCTAAACAAAACAATAATGACTCAAATAAATAAGACAACAGCAAAAGAAAACACCAACTTATTTACCGACAAAACTCAAATAAAAATAATCAAAATAACACCAAGGGGTGATCTAAATGTGTGGGCCCTCCCAAGACTGCCTACCAAGAGCTCTTGTTAAGGGTCGCAGGGGCATGGTTCAATTAGGCCATCGACAACAGTATCAGGTTCCCCACCAGATACCCCACTAAAAAAGTGGGCTTTTCGTACCCCGTGTCGCACACTAGGGTTAATCTCTGTACATTGTGTCTGTCGGGCAATGTTTGATGTGTACAAAAGAGTTTACTTTAGTTTTTACTTAAATTACTAATAAATAACACTCAATACATATAATAGGGACAACACGATGGACAAACAATACAAATACTGTCGGGCACATATGCGTAGCGGCTTGCGAGGAGTGTGAGCAACAATTCAAAACCAATATATATGTGTAAACTGTTGGCGGTCGTTGGTCTGCCAATATGTATGTGCAAAGGTGCGTGTAAATATGAGTGCAAACGTGAGTGTAACAGTGAGTGCAACTGTGAGTGCGGATCCTAGGGTGATCGTATAGGTGGCTCCTGCAGAGTCCAACGGCTCGGACTACGTGCACCACGGCGTCTGTGGCACGGTCCTTGGTCACTCTACGGGTCGTTCGTTTGACCTGGTTAGGCCGGCACCCCTCACAAATATCGGCTCCATACACGGCACACAAATAACAGACACGGAACGGACTCACAATTTGGTTTTCGACGGTCGGCTCATCTGGCACCCGGTAGTCAATCTTCTCCAGAAATGTTCTCCCTCGGGCAAACAAATCACTGACCCGGCTGCGCTGGGCGATCTTCCGGGCCAGGCTAAGGGAAACACCGCGGGTTAATTTCCGTTCAAATGTCAAATTCTCACCACTTACTTTTTGAAAAATCCCACTAATCGGGTTTAACCCCACTCGGCCTAGATTCTAGTTATTAACTGGTGCCTCCGCTCCGGATGACCGGCAAATTTTTCTGTCCACGTTTATATTTTTTTCACTCCTATTTAACTCCTCTCATGCATGCGTTCATTTACCAATACACCTAACTAATCCTATCTTCTTCCTTCTTTTCTTCTTTTCTTTTCTCCTTGGAAAACCGATAGTGGCGCTTCGACCCAGCCCTGGACAATCTATCGCTGAGGTGGGACTGGAACACCACCACGGGTATGTCGACGGACCTTTGAAAGGACAACATACGCGTGGGCATGCCCACCGGCTCAAAGATTACTCTCGACCACATGCCGGCGTGCCTTCTTCTGCTGCGCCCAACGTAGGCCACACCCACATCCAACTATAGCCTCAAGTCTTTGGCGTGGTAGACTCCAATGGGACGACCGTTGAGATCCTCCAGAGCATATGCGTTCTCTCCTACTGGCTTCACTACACGGCATCGGATGAACTTGCGCGCGAACTTGGCATTGAAACATTTGCCGAAGTCGCTAAGGACAAAATTACGGCGGAATACCTCTTGTCCAGGCTTCGCATAAAACACCCGAGCTCTCTGATTATACCTCAAGCTACTCCGTTCGTACGCGTGATGCAGACTATCTCGAATACTCTCCTGAATGAGTTGTCGCTTGTCCTGACTCTCTAACAGAGATATGTCATGATCGCCGATGGAACGCAAACGTTTTGCCAGCTTATAGCATGACCCATGCAAATACATTTGCTGTCCGAAGACTGCAAAGAACGGAGTCACGCCTGTCGCCTCATGAACTGAGTTCCTTATGGCCAACTCTATCTCTGGAAGATGTACGTCCCAGTCCCGGTGATCGTCCTCCAAATACATCCGAATCGCGCTAAGAACAGTACGATTTACACGTTCGGCTGCGTTGCTTTGTGGAGAATACACTGGCGTCCTCAAATGGGTCACTCCAAACGCTTCAATCATCTCCCTAAACGTTTTGGAGACGAACTGAGCCCCATTGTCTGAGTGAATAGTCTCCGGCACCCCGAACTTATAGAAGACTTCGTGGACGAGGAAGGTCACCACCTCCTTCGCTGTGGCCGCTTTCATGGTCTTCAGGAAAGTGAATTTCGAGAAGTGGTCAACCACGATGAATATCCACGCTTGACCATTCTTCGAACGCGGATATTTCCCTAAGAAATCGATGTACAGCTTTTGGAATGGACGCTCCGTGATCACCTCCTGTCCAATCCCAACCTGCATCCGGTAATTCTGTGCTTTCGACTCCTTGCACACGTCACAACGTCGGATGTAATCGCGCACTTCCACAGCCATTTTTGGCCAATAAAATTGCCTACGCAGAAGGTGCAGCGTTTTGGCAATAACCCCGTGCGCCGTCTTTTCATCGAGATGCGCCTTGTCTATCAGTGTGGCCGTCAGCGAACTCGGAACCCACAATTTCCAGACAGATTCCTCCAGTTGGTCATCTAACCTTTCAAAGCGCATGCGCTTGAATATCATGCCATCTACAATCTGAAGATCAGGTAAGCGTTCTTGATTCTCTCTGACTTCTTTCTTTAACTCCTGGTATTCCTCAGACTCGAACTCCACCGTTTCGAAGCCCAGGACACTGCTCGGATCCACTTCCAACTCTTCGATATTGCGGGATAATGTATCTGCCACTACATTATCCACTCCTTTTCGGTGTTCTATGCTGAAATCGAAGGCTTGCAATTGAAGGGACCACCGAGCTAAACGACCATCCAAGTTCTTCATAGTCATGAGCCATTTGAGACTGGCGTGGTCAGTAATGACTGTAAACGGCATAAGCTCGACATAAGGACGGAATTTCAGAATCGCCATGAGAGCTGCCAGACACTCTTTCTCTGTCACCGAGTAGTTTATCTGGTGGCAATTCAGCTTTGCCGAGAAGAATGCGATCGGCCTCTCGTTCTGCTCGTCATCGCGTTGGAAGAGTACGGCTCCTACCCCATAATGAGACGCGTCGCACTGGATGTAAAAGTGCCGCTTGAAATCTGCGTGTACGAGGACAGGTGCAGAGGTAAGTGCAGCCTTTAGCTCTCCCATTGCTCGCTTTGCCTCATCCGTCAATCTAAATCTACCTTTTCCCGACTTTTTCAAGACATCTGTAAGTGGAACGGCTAACTCTGCAAAGTTCTTCATAAAACGCCGATTCCAACCTGCAGTTCCCAAGAAACTACGCAATTCTCGGACAGATCGTGGCTCGGGAATGCGTAAAATAGCCGATACACGATCTGGATCCATCTTGAGCGTTCCTCCTCCCACTATAAAACCAAGGTATTTAATGTTTTTAAAGCAAAAATGAGATTTTCCTAACCCTATCGTCAAATTTGCCCTCCTTAGTCGCTCTGCTACCTGTCGGAGGATCTTCACGTGCTGTTCGAAGCTCTCGGATATAATCAGCAAGTCGTCGAGGTATGCATATACGTTTGAACGCATCTCTACCGGAATAACCTTATCCACTAATCTACATAGGCGTTGTGCAGCGTTGCAAAGACCGAAGGGCATCATCCGGAACTGGTACAATGGTCGTCCTGGCACTGTGAAAGCAGTGTAGGCTCGGCTCGGCTCGTCCAGCTCGATTTGCCAAAATGCGAATTTTAAATCGACGCTGGAGATGTATATCGTCTGGTCTAGACGGGACAAAATCCCCTCGATGCTAGGAAGTGGATAGGCGTCCTTGATGGTCACCTTGTTGAGCTTTCGGGCATCGAGACAGAACCGATTTTTGCCCGGCCGTCGCACAACCGTAGTGCGGTTGCTCCACGGGCTATCACTGTGCTCGATGACTCCTAAAGCCAACATCTTGTCCACCTCCACACAAACCACGTCCTGCATCGCTGGCGATAATGGATAATGTCGATCCTTTACAGGCTCGGCATTCTCTACAAGCTGGATCTTATGCGTCTCTATCGACGTCTTACCCAGGCCTATCCCTTCAAAGGTCAGAAATTCTGCCTTCACCTTATTCAAGGCGATCTTCTGCTCTTCCGACAACTCCCATTCCTCCTGCACTATTTCCTTCTCCGGTCCTTCTACATAGTGAGCGACTTGGTCAGCCATCACTTCCTCTACCAATCCATGTGATGCACCTACAGGATCTTCTCCCATCACCTCAGGAGCCAATGCAAAAGCCCGCCAAAAGTCTACACCCAAGTAAATTTCCTGCGCCAAGGACGGACATAAGAAAAAGGTTAATCTCTTTATCTCTCCCTTATACTCCACAGGCAATTCCACTCGACCAACGATTGCGCGATCCTCTCCATTTGCCACCTTAACTATGGATGAATAGCGACGAGCCACTACACCCAGTTTCTCCAAGAACTCCTGGCCATTCTTACCTAACATGCTATGCGTAGCGCCTGAGTCCAACAGCCCTCGAATGGATTCCCCCATTATCGAGATTCTAGCGAATACTCTTGGGTCGTTTTTGCTACAGCGCTGTACTGAGGCAATCACCTGTCTCCTCATCGATCGTCTCTGCTTAAACCGGGCTCTTGCCTTCTTTACCCGAACTGACAGTGCTCGCATCCCATCCACCTTTAAGTCGGAAAATATTCTATTGCGGACTTCTAAATAATTCCTTAACCGCTCTTCATACGGTAAGTTCCTTAACCTAGCATGCAAACTCTGTCTATCTATTTCATTTTTCTTATGTTCTACTTCCAGTTCACAGGCCCCATCTGTGAGCGTGATTCGCCTGCTTGAGTCGCGCTCTTCTTCGCGTTTCCCGCACAATTCGGACAGGTCGGACAATATGCATCGGGCTTTCCACAGCGGTAGCAGAAGATTCGCCTCTCTGCTGCCATACAGTCCCGAAAACCATGATCCGTTTTCCCGCAGTTCCAGCAAGTCAACTTTACTGGAACACGCCGTGTAACTTGCGCCTCCTCACAGACTTCTGCCTCCTCATCGCTTCTCGACAAATCCTGCGCGACCTCACTGACGTTCGCTCCTCGGCCAAAGTTGGTGGCTTTTGGTGCTCCTCGCCACGAAGATCGGGACTTCCGCTTCAAGTGTGCCTCTATTTCCACGCATTCATCACGCAGTTGGTCTAGGGAGTACACTCGTAAGCCATACACGAAACTCGCTATATCATCTGTGAGAGCCTTTTTCACTATCTTTATCATCTCGCTTTCAGGTGGTGGCGTCTCTACCCTCGAAGAAAGCTTCCTCATGGCATGAAAAAAGTCTTCCACGCTCTCGTTTGGCCGTTGCATCCGTTCCCGAAGTTCTCTCATTCGGTCGAACTCTGAAGCTGTGCCTCGGAAACGTGCCACCAAATCATCCCTCAACTCCTGCCAGTTTCCACCACGATGATCCCGTACGTACTGCCAATACCATTCCCGAGCGTTTCCCGTAAGCAGATGATGTAACCCCTTCATAACTTCATCCCAGGGACATCGCATTTGCGCCTGCAAGAATTCGACTCGGAACACAAAATCCTCTACGGTCACCTTATTAGCGTCGCCATCGAAAGTCACGTCCCACTTCTCGACTCGGCCCCACCGAGGCCACGATCGGTAATGGGACGACTGTGGATGCTGCTCCTCACGTGGGCTGCTGGTTGTTCTCCCACCGGATCTTCTATTCCCGCTACGACCCGTACCTTGCTGTCTCGCTATCGGGTTTAGCCAATTTTGAGCCCGATGAGCACTCCGATGCTGGGCCGCAGATACCGTCGCCCCTACTCCTGAAGACGGCTCCGGACCGTTCCCATCGTGCCCCGACCGTGACAAACGTGGTTTTGGTGGCGGTATGGCCGCTTCTTTCGAACTCGACGGCTTCCTCTTCGGTATGGCTCCTCGCTGCCCTTGCTCGGTGTTGTTTTCTTCCCATTGCGGTACTGTCAGCTGTGGTGGCTGCTGTCTCATCGGCTGGAGTATCTCATTGAGTTCGCGCATCATCCCTAGGAATCCAATGCGTAACTCCTCCTGCAACACCCGACTTATAGAGTCAGCCTGCGCCGCTCTATTTGTCGCTCCTGCCTGAGCCATCGCTACATTAGCTGCTGATGCCAATTCAGAAGGAAGGAATGGTGTATTCGGCCACTCTTCTGCCCTGTTCTGGACTGGCGTTCTCGGCAAACCACCCACAGCTCCCAGATCACTACGATCTTGGTCGGCCATCGCCCCGGACACTTCTCCTAACGATCCCTGTCTTTCGTGTGCTCGAGATCGCGTCGGATATGACCGGCTGCTTACGGCTGTTGGCATTCCCACTAAAGGACCACAAAGAACACGATTATAACTAACTATATATACCTAAATAAATAAATACCCAAATAAATAACAAGCAAAATAAATAACCCCTCTGACAACAAATAATCACCTAAATAAATAATTAATTACTTAAATACCTAAATAAATATGCCGCCAAATAGGCTAATATTCATTTCCCCAATAAATAAATAAATAGAATATATATCGATCGACACCTAACCAACATTCAAAACATATATTCTCGAACAACCACACAAAACAAAAAAAATAACCTTCAATTCTTTTCTTCACAGAATAGTTCTTTTTAGAGGAGGACACTTGACTAGCCGGGACCAACCACCGCTCCAGTTTCTGCGCTCCACTTGACAGTCGTCCTACGGATACACTACATTCACAAAACACCCCTTGTGTGACTTGTCGCCCACACTAGTCATCACTTTGAGTGATGGCCGATAAGCGAGAAGCCTCACGGTGCACCAGTTCAACTTTCTTGTGTCTTGTCCCCGCCATCCATCCTACCGATTTGCTGTGACAGCCGATGCATCGCGGACTGTCTTTACGACACCCGGGCCACCGACTCCTCACAACCTCTCGACGGACAGACAACCAAACCAAAACACGAAAGCGACTATCTACAAACAAACAGGTGAGAAACTAACTTGAACATTTACCTACATGACTTACTCTATCTTATCCCATATCACATTCTATCACAGATTTATTCGATATCACAACCACCAGGCAATGTGTCCGTCGCAAACTACGAGTTCCTTCGTGGAACAGCAGTGACTTACGTCCACTAGCGACATCGAACTGTGGCGAAACGCAACATGGAACTAGTAAGTCCTCTCACTACAGCTTTTCCTACACTACTACATCTATATATCCCTAGCGTTGGCCACTCCGCGCCATTAAGGGTCAGCTTTGCGCTCCCCTTAAGCCTGCAGCAGCGACTTCTGCCGGGACAGCTAAACTGCATTTCGCGAGCCGTCGTCTTCTCTACAAAAATTTTATTTTTTTATTTATTTCTCCAATGCATTCCCCTCTACACGTCCAGGAGCCATTTGTTAGAATGACACCTGGAGTTGCGTCAGTCCAAATGCATTGGAACAAGAGTACATGTAAATACAATTAGGTAAACGCTAATAATAGTAATAAAATGTATCAGTTGCTTTGTGCATGAATCAAGTGACAGATATATACATACATATGTAAGAATTTTGCACAGTCGGACCATAACAATACAAAATGAGTGGAAATATGAATTTCAATATTGAGAAACTGGACGAAAACAATTATAGCACATGGGAAGTTTTGATGAGAAGTGTTCTCATACAAAATGATTTGTGGCCAGTAGTCAGTGGTAAAATAGAACTGAGTGAAAATGCAACAAATGAGAAACGCGCAGCTTTCGAGCTGAAAGATCAAAAGGCGTTGGCGTCAATTTTTCTTTGTGTTAAACCGACCCAACTGAACAATGTTCAAAATTGTGTATTATCTCCGCAGGCCTGGCAAATGTTAAATGCAATTCACAGACCAAGCGGACCAGCAAGATGTGTGCTGCTAATCAAACAGCTGTTGTCGCTGAAAATGTCGGAAGACATGAGTGCACAGGAAATTTGCACAAATTCCAGGTGGTACATGAGGCTTTAGCAGAGGTCATTTTTAATTTTGCTGGAAGATGAGCTGCACAAAGTTCTAACTTGGGAATAGTTTTCCGATTTTTCATCGGATTAACTTTGCTTTTACTGGCTACTATAATTGAAGAACCATCTACCCTGGCATTCAGAGAAAGAGTATATGTGCATTGATATTACTTACAAAAATATTAAAAACGAGAAGGAACGTGTGAGTCGTTTCTAAGGACGCGACTCTACTTATACTCAGTCAGTGTATACATTTTTGAGCAAAATTTTTTAGAATTTTAGAATTAAAAAAAAAATTTACATTTTACATTTTTTTGCTACATTTGCTATCTACATCTATAATGTATATTTTACATCTAACATGTAGATTATAGATGTACCATTTAAATTCTACATCTCCTCCAGTAGGGGTTGCTCGCGCACTGAACGCGGCAGAGTGTGCGAGCGAGAAGGAGATAGAGTCTCTGGCTGAAGTGGGCGGGGGAACCAACTGAAAATTAATTTCTTAATTCTGGCTATACTTACAAAAAAACTATTAAAAACAAAAAGAATGATTTAAACTTTTTATTATATATATAGTAAAGGTATATATTAACAAAAATACCAATATTATTTTCATAAACTTTAAGAATAACTAAATAATAAATGAATAACTTTCCATTCATATGAAATAAGTACATATATGTGCATTCTAAATGAAAATTAAAAATACTAATGAAATTATTTTTTTTAATTTTTATTTTTGCTTATTAATAGTTTATATGCTTTCCCTTTTTAGTAAAAATTTGATTTATCCGGGTGGGCATTGAGGTTGCCAAGTTTTTAAGAATTGTAGGGTTAATTTGATCCCATTCCTGGAGCAATGATTTTTTGAGGTCATTTACCGTATCAAACTGGCGTCCATTCTTATAAATTTTGTTGGATAATATTCCCCAAAGATCCTCTATTGGGTTAAGGTCCGGACTGATCGCTGGCCAATGCAATAAGGGAATCTTCCTAGCTTGCAAAAAGTTTTTTGTTTTCCGTGCCGAGTGGATGGGCGCGTTGTCCTGCTGGAAGATCCACTCATCCCCGTAAAAGTTTCCAGCAAATTCAATGAGTATTGTTTCCAACAACTCTACATACATTTCTGCATTTGTTCTGGTGGGTATAAAACAAAGTGGGGACTTCCCAGCATACCCAAATCCACCCTAAACCATTAATGATCCTCCACCGTGGTTTCGTTTATGGCAGTGCTGCCGTGGTTGCCTTTTGTCGCGCCAATACTTTTGGCAGGAGTCAGGACCGTCCGAGTTAAATTTTTTTTCATCCGAAAATATAACTTTAGTGAACTCCTCTGGCCAAAATTTGTACTTCTCAGCAAATTCTAGTCGAGCGGTTATGTGGCGCTTCAATAACCTCGGTACAGCGTCGCGGGAAGCATATTTTCGTTTAAAATTTGATTTATACGTCTTTTGGATATGTCAAGCTTCAGTTGACCTTTGATCTCCATGCAAGACTTGTTGTTTTGAACGGCTAGACGACGAATTTGCCTCTTGCACGACGTATCGATTTCAGTGGGTCTGCCGCTTCGCTTTATTTTTCCATACATTTCCGGATTTTTGAGCAAGTTTGCTATTGTGTTTCTATGCCGATTTAGTCTGGCGGCAATATAAGAAGTATTCTTGCCAGATTCGGCCAGCCCTTTTATCAGACCGCGATCTTCCTCCGACAAATGTGTTCCACGTGACATTCTGCCGTAAAATCAAAATTATAACAAACATTTATGTCTCCAAACGTATAAAAACAAGTTTACTTACATTCTGCTGATTAAATAACTTTTTTGGATCACACTTCTTAGCTTACTCGCACGCGATAGCACTCTGCAATCTAACCTTGCACATTTACTTATTGCCTTTGAAAACCACGAGTTGTTACACATATTATTTAAAACTGTACAAACTTGCATACCAACAAAAAATATACCGTTACGTTTATAGAAAATATAAGCAAATTAACAAGTGCACATATACTTCTTTCACTGAGGTACATGCAAGCACTACGACTCTGATAACGATGATTGATGTTAAAAAGTCGTATCATTCTTTTTTTTTTAAGCCAGTAGGCTCTTAATATCTCGCCATTTTTTTATTTTAAGCGTATTTTTCAGGGTGGTCTACAACTAGGCCTATGTATATTTTTTTCTCGAAAAAAGGTTACTTCACTAAATTCTTGATTTTTCTGAATGAAGGAATCAATTTTGTTCTTCACTCATAGTTAGCTAATACATCTAGTACACATACATATGTTTGTATAAGTCGCAATTGGTCAAAAGTTATGAGGCAAAAAGAAAACTATGTCCACAACCGGGCCCCTCCCTTACCATAGAGGAAAAGTAAAATTTTTTTGTGAACAGATAGAAGTGTTCAACTTTAAAATGAAATTACATTTTTTTTTAACTTACCGTACGCCAAGTTATAGATGTTTTAACTAAAGTGATAAGGGTTAACGAATAATATGTGTGCTTACTGTACATATACATATGTATTTTTGATCATCATCAGTAGCCAAGTCGAAATAGCTATGTCCGTCTGTCCGTCCGTCTGTCCTTCTTGTTTGAGCTTAGTTCTCAGGGACTATAAGAGCTATCGTAACCAAACTGCTGTGATCACACTGAACAAAAACCGAATTGCAGAATAGCCTAAAATATAATTGTAGTACTAGTACCCTGCGCGCTACCCATACCGAGAAGCGTCGAACAAAAATTAAAATGGAATATGTTCCTGATGCCAAATATCTCGGTTATTGTATAGTCTTTGCTAATATCCTTTAAGTACTGGGTATAAAAATCAAATTTGGTGAAAATTGGCGCACTTTGGCTACAGTGGCTACAGTGGCTAGAAACCCCAATACCAAACACTAAAACATACTCTTATCTTGGTTCACAACAGGAACCATACTAAAAACGAATTTGACACAAAACTGTATTGTTATAGTTTTAGCTTTTAATTTTAAACCAATGGTTTGTATTAATTAAAAATTAATGAAAAAAAGGAAATTCCAAAAAAATGTATTCAATTATAATATTAGCTTCTAATTTTAAGCCAACGTTTTGTATTAATTAAGCAGTGGTGTCAATACAAAAACTAGAAATGCCTTAGCTTGATGGTGTATTTGTGAATACTTGCAATCGCTCCAATATGTGTGTAGCGAGTGTACAATTTACTTGAATAATCGAGTGAGTGGTCTGATAAGACTAGCCCTTAAGGCTGGTCATGCCCGCACGCATGACCTCGTCGACGAGCAGCAGGTTGCTGGCAATTATGGAGCATGAGTTGAGAATCTGCTTTTTGACGATGTAGTTGTCATAGACTCCCATATCGACGGGCTTCATGGGCTCACCGGTGGCCAGATCGAGCCCAACTAGGTCCGGGTGCAAGCGATCCTCGACGGTAAGCTTCACGATAGTGTCCTGGGCATCGTATCCACTGTTAACGGCAAGAGTTTTGGGTATCACCAGCAGAGAATCAGCAAAGGCTTGCACTGCTAGACGCGCCTTGCCCTTAATGGTGTCCTTGTATGCCACCAACTCGTTATAGGCACGCACTTCGAAAGCGCCAGCACCAGGAATTAGAACCTTGTCGGCAATTGTGTTGTTGATGGCTCTCAGGCCATCGCGTATGGCATCCTTGATCTGGTTAATGGTGTGCTTGTTAGGTCCCTTGATTAATATGGTGACCGAAAGCGGATTTTTGCAGTCCTCGACAAATGTGTACTTGTTCTCACCTAGGACATGCTCGTAAACGACACCCGCGTAGCCGAGATGCTCCTCTTGAAGATCGTCAAAGGAGTTCATTGCGGTACCGCCGCAGGCCAGAGCCAAACGCTCCATATTACGGCGTTTGGCACGACGCAGAGCCAGAATTCCCTCCTTGGCGAGCGCATCTAAGGAAATAGGATCTATTCCTTTCTGGTTGATCAAAACGAAAGTCTTGTCTGTGCCGTCGCACACCGACCGTTTCAGTTCAATCACCTTTTTCACACGCTGATCTATAAACTCACGCTCAGCACGGACGAAAGCTTCGCGCTCCTCGGCCGTCTTGTAGAAGAACCCAGAATTGACCTCGGCCTTCTCGTATTCCAGGGAGACATTGGCGGTGAGAATGTAGACATTCTCCAGTCGCTTGGGCATGTCCGGATGGCGGGCGCCATGGTCCATGACCAGACCACGCACAAGCTGCGTGTCTGTGTCAGTCTTGTGCTGCATTTCCATCAGCTCAACCATGTGCAGATCAACGGGCTTCTTGTCATTAGCTATGGTCAGAACAGCGTCCACACACACCTCGGTGAGCAGGTTGGCCAAAGCTGGATGCACTTTGGTCTTCAGACTGGTGTTTGCGATCTCAACTAAATTCTTCTTGTTGATTTCCACGGGAACTTTGACCTTGTCGAGGACCTCCAGCGCCTTGTCACGGGCCTTCTCAAATCCTTCGGCCATGATGCGGGGGTGCAGACCCTCAGACAAGTAGATATCGGCCTGCTTGAGAAGCTCTCCGATCAGCATCACTGTGGTGGTGGTACCATCCCCAGTGGAATCATCCTGGGCCGTGCTGGCCCTGGCAATCATCGAAGCTGTTGGATGCTGAATCTGCATTTCATGCAGCAGAACATTGCCATCCTTTGTTATCTTAATATCCCCGGCTCCAGAGACCAACCTAGAATGTTCGAGAAATTTGTTAGTGTGCGTGCTTAAAGCGCGTGAGTCACTCTTTCGACGGTTGTGCTATCCGACTAACGGCAATGGAAACAATATGGGAGCTAATTTTTCTTGTTTCATATTATTTGTACTAACAATCCCTGAACTCCCTGCATTTGTGAGCCAAGTCCGGTTCTAGAGCAACTTCTGCTGGACGATGACGCATGCCGCTATTACAGTTCATTTCTAACCTTAAACATCAGGCAACGCAGCTGTGTCTGAATACATGTTTTTCAATTGCATTCTTTCGCTTATGAAGATAAATTCTGGTGCGTGGGATAAGTCACAAGGATAAAGCCAGAAACTTACATTTTTACTGTTCCTTTGGGACCTAGATTGGTACGCATCACATCCTGCAGGCCTTTGGCAGCGCTGATGTTGATGGACAGAGCCTGAGCGGCACGGGCGAACTCAGCCTTGGGATTCAGCAAACTAATCGAAGCCATATTGTTTTAGAATGGAATGGTATTCTATTTAATTTTCGTTTACAAATTCAAAAATTAGTTTGAAAAAAATGAGCAGCACGCTGAGTCGAAAATTTGGAACGCAGTATGACCACACACCAGAACGGATAGTTTGCCCAAAAAATATCAACATGGTTCGTTGCTTGATTTTCAAACTATACCGGTATTGAAGTGTAGTGGGCAGTATATTTTTTGCGCATTTTAGCACATTGTGCGGTGCCCTCAAAATCCAAAGCTAATATAAATTTTATTTATATGTTTATCCATCAGAGCATCGAATTCAATGGCGTGACAATTAATATAAACGGGAAATATATATATACCGATATATATCGTGTCCTTCTATTAACAAATATACTCACACCCATAACAGCGAACTAATAAGCTACAAATACTAAGTAAACTCATAAGTTCCAAAAGCTGTTCTGTTGTAATCTAACCAATTCAAAGTGAAATCCGATTGCACACATAGCAGCTGGTGTAAGCCTTTACAGTGCAGCAAGGCCAATTAATTTTCCGCTATTTAAAGTTAACAGATATCATAATATACACCCAACAAATATAGTAGAGGTACTTTTATCGGTTTCTATCTGTGCACACAATGAGCCACAATGAAGACCACAGCTCAAGTCCCGAGAGAACAAACGATGCCGAGGCGGCTGCTGTTGGCAATCCACGCCAACAGCTGGAAACCTATCGAGTTTATGTGGTTACCTGGAATGTAGGCAGTCGCTTTCCGGACAACATATCACTGCGCCAACTGCTCGGCTTGTATGATGCAAGCGATGCTGCGGTCTCGGAAGAGCACTTGCCCGACATATATGCCATTGGACTGCAGGAGGTAAACGCCCAGCCGCAGCAACAAGTTTTAAGCTTGTTTAAGGAGGATCCGTGGACGCACAAGGCAAAAGAGCTTCTACGCAGCTACAACTATGTATCTGTGAAGTCAGAGCAAATGCAGGGCCTGCTTTTAACCATGTTTGTGCGTCGCCCACACGTGGAGCACCTCAATGACATCGAGTCGGAGTTCACGCGTACCGGCTTTGGTGGTATTTGGGGTAACAAGGGCGCGGTGAGTGTTCGTTTCACAATGTATGGCTGTGGACTGGCCTTCGTGGTGGCCCACTTGGCTGCGCATGACCATCAACTAGATGAACGAATCGACGACTACAAACAAATACTGGAGAACCATCATTATCACGTGAAACACTATCGTGAGATATACGACCACGATTATGTCTTTTGGTTTGGTGATCTCAACTTTCGTCTGCAGGGCAACGACTCCTCGACAGAGGTCAGGGAGGCGCTGCGCGATGAAAGCCAGCACGAGACTCTTATAAAGCGGGATCAGCTGTTACATGTTCGGGAACACACACAGCAGGCTTTCCAAGTGATGCAGGAACGAATGCCTGCGTTTCCACCCACGTTTAAGTTCAAGGAGGGCACCTCCGAGTACGATTTAAAGCGTCGTCCGGCCTGGACGGATCGCATCATGTACGCCGTGCAGCCGTCAAACCGTCAACGTGGGATGCAGCTGGCCATCGAACAGTCCTCGTACAAATCCCACCCAGTCTACACCATCAGCGACCATAAGCCGGTCACAAGTGAATTTACAATTAAGCTGTATCCAAATGTTCGGGCCCCAGGTGTGAGTTTCTCCACTATTTCGCTGTGGCGCATTGGTGACGAGAACACCGTGGAGTACCGCAAGCAGGTAGAGTTCGATGAAGGTCCCCATGACTGGATAGGCATATACCCCATTGACTATGCTAGCTTGGCGCACTATTCTGCCTATGAGTACGTCAACCAGGCCGAGTCCCCGACCTCTTCGGACTCGAACAATGAGCGCGATTACTTCGATACGCCTGCCCGGCATCGGCGTGGCCGCCACCATCACCGGAATCGCCAGCGTTTGCGCCGCCAACAAGAAACCAATGGAGAGCAAGTGCGCATCGACTTTGCTGACGACGTGGAGCTACGGCATGGTGAGCAGTACGTGCTCATCTACTTTCGCAGCACAGGGTTGCGGGGTGTGACCAGCCTGTCAGGGATCAGCAACGCGTTTGTGGCTGAGAAAAAAAGCGGTTCGCCTTATCGGACCGAGTACAATGTTGACTAGCTAGCCGAGGCGCTGGACGTCAGTATAATTTAGTCCAATAGCAACCTGCATTTGTTTTTCCCCGTCAACTGTATCCATTCTTGTTATTATTGACATTTTTTGATTGTGTTTCGTCGGTTGCCTATTAATATACATATTTATGTATGTACATATTTTTCCCCATCAACTGTATCCATTCTTGTTATTGTTGACATTTTTTGATTGTGTTTAGTTGGTTGCCTATTAATATACATATTTATGTATGTACATATTTGTCATTTTCATTACAATGACCCCCGGACATGTTATGTTTGTCTGTATGTCCTCACATGTACATATGTACATATTTTGTTATAGAATTATACTAAACTCGACAAATAATGTCCGTGTACTTTCATCTTGCCCCTGTGTGAATTACGCTATTGATGTTGAAGTGTCACGGAATTCGAGAAATTCAACCGGTTTGTCAATTTCGTAGCGGATAGTAGCGTAGTATGTGCTTCTGTGACGCATCCCACTATGTGCTGCAAAGCATGCAATGTGATAAGACCCCAGTTGACACCAGTTTTTACTCATACAAAATATAAATAGATCCGTTAATTATTACTTAGTATTGTTAACATGACCTGTTAAAGAGGGAAAAGGGGCATAGTTCACACAAAATTCTTTGCGGGTAAAGAAATAATTCCAGTGGACTCTATGTATTTTCTATGGATAGGTGAATACATAAAAATATATGTATAGACATTTATGTATGTGTATTTATCTTAGTATTCATTCCCTAACTGTCTTTTTAAATATATACCTATTTACAGCAATAAATAAATATTGCAATCAAAATATTAATATTGTAAATCAAAATCATAAAAGGCAAAATGTTTAACTTTTTTTTACATTTCTTTAAAAGCTGCAAAAATTTGTAACTTGGCACTATGTTGTTGTTGTTTCTGTTGGTATGTACATACATATGTATATACAAATTAAAATCAAACTTGACTGCTGCTTTAACCGACTATTCCTTTAACCATATTCGCATGTCCATTTTTCTATTAAAAGAGGCAAAGATAAATGGGTGCAACTACTCAATGTTTTTATTCTTGATTTTCGTAGTGTTTCAGGTCCAGAATTCAGACTAGATTTTCCCAAAATAGATGTTCCCATCAACAGACAAACCGGAAAGAGGTTCTCCATTCTTCATGGCCATTCTCTTCCTTTCATACAGCATTATTGCGATCACAGAACAATTGCGTGATAATACATACATATGTATATGCATATATGTGTAAATCGTAGATATTAATAAAAGTCCGCCAAACTGTTATGCACAAGCCAAACATACATGTACATATACTGCTCCCGGATTGAACGATGAAAAATCGTGTGGATATTAAAGGATGGTGTCCGAAATACTAATATCAACACCAATAGTGTATACAATACTTAGGTCGGGATGAACTGTTGCCCGCTTGTAGCTAACAGCCGATTTTATTGCTATGTTTCTTGAATCTTGCTAATGTGAAAGGTTGTCATCGGTTGAGGGTACAGTGGGATTGTAGAGGCTTTTCCACGACTTTCCACCCGGCTCATAGTTGGATTTTGTTGGGTAGAATGGATCTAGTTTTATAGCAACTGAACTCGGGTTTATGTTGCCAATCCGAGTGTTTTTCGCACGAGACGTCGAGCGATACTATTGAACTCTTCCCTTCGTTCGCGCCACATAATGGCCGCATCAACATTGGCGCCACTCTCGTCGTTGGGTTCTAGCAGTAAGAGCCAGTCATGAAATCAGGGTCAATTCGTGAGCCGACGAAGCTTTACTCACCCGCCAGCATGCTGACCACGCTAAGCAAGATCTTTTCCACGCTTTGGACTGGACTCCAGCGTTCGGCCGACAGCTCGTAGCCCAAGGGATCGTCGCCGGGCGCATGTAATATTGATATGCAGACGCGGCCATCAGCAAAGATGTTTGGATGGAACATATCACAAGTGAATTTCATTTTTGGCGGACTCAGTGGGTAGTCGGGTGGAAAAACGAGTCGGGCGGGAAATACACCTCCCTCGAAGCAAGTGCCCTCGGGTCCACTGCAAAGTGCAAAGAATGGATACAACTGTAAATGATAAGGCAGTACGATCGTTGAAACCAATACATACGCAATTAGTGCCTCCCATTCGAAGAAATTGTCTTCACTAACCGGACCAGCTACGATTCCTTCCGGTGGGTCGAGCGTTAACTCTGTGAGAATCATGCCATTCAGCTGATAAACAAAATTAAAAAACTGTTGCTGCAGACGCAGGGCACAGGCTTATGCAGTATTTGGACTTTGGCGGATCTTACAACGACAACATCATAAACGCCAACACCCGCGCCCGCGTCTGCTCACGCACTATCATCCGCCCCACTTACGTTTGTATTCCGCCATCAGGCGACGCAGTGCGGATCCAGCCATTGCCCTTCTCTTCCACTTGAGTCAGTCCAGGTGTCTTCGTCTTTTGCGACGAGCGCTGTATTCAGAGCTCGGATACGGCGTCAATTCAGACACGTCGTAGTAAATAAGCTTTGCAATGTTTATTTATATAAAAGTGTGTGTTTTTGTCAATGTCTGCCCCAAGAAAAAATTATACTACGTCAGCAGGGTTGCCAGGCTATCTCAGTTCACTGTTAGCTAAACAGTGCCTCTGCAGCGTCGCATTAGCTCACTGTTAACTTACAATTCGATACTATCATGATAGTCTCAAAACCAGGCTAGCAGCAAAATATCGATACTATCGATAGTGCCCTCGATGGTTTGACACCTCTTCTTCGCACGTGCTGTATAAAATGGGAGATGCTGTGGAAGCCTTATTCGTCAGCGCCTGCAGCGAGGAAAATACGACATGCAGCGTCCAGGATCTGCGCACTGGCACCGACCTAATGAAGTACAAGGGCGGCGGAAATGCCCAACGCCACAGTCTGGCTATGATTGGGCTAAATTATGTTCTGGCAGCCAACACAATGAAGCCTCTGCTCCACGTCTGGCCTATTAATAAACAGGAGCAAATGTCGAGCCTGCGATTTGTGTTACCAGGCAAGGCCAACGCTATGGCCCTTTCTCCAGATGGCGCGTACATGGTAGTTGGAATACAGGAAAGCATATATATCTGGCATATGAACACCGGCCGCATGCTTAGCACCCTCTCGAAACACTACCAGGCCATCACCTGCCTGCGCTTCACCGACAATGGCGAGCATTTCATTAGTGCCGGCAAAGATGGAGCCGTACTGGTCTGGGATCTCACCTTCTCAGTTGCACCGCTGGACAATGGCAGCCAGGAGGGCAGTGAGCCCCTGTACAGCTTTAACGATCATGGCCTGTCCGTAACGGATCTGCACACTGGAATTGGTGGCATTCGCTCCTACCTATACACAGTGTCACTAGACCGATGCTGCAACGTATATGACCTGAGCGGTGGCATCATGCTCCTCAGCATTGTGTTCCCAGTAGCACTGCACAGCGTGGTTGTCAATAGGATGGAGACTAGCATTTATGTTGGCTCCGCCGAAGGCAAGGCGTTTGTGTTTCACAATTGGCGAGCGCCACGGATGAAGGTGAGTGACTTCAATAAAAATAATTACATGGTTAATCATGGCTGTTTACAGGAATACCACCTGGAGGAGGACGAGGCTCAGGCCTTTATTGGACATACGGTTGGAAAACCCATAACCTCATTGGCTCTGACAATGAATGCCCAACAATTGATTTCTGGCGGTGAGGATAAGCAAGTCTGCGTTTGGGATGTTGCGAGTCGGCAGCTCATGAAGAGTATTCCCCAGAACGGCGTGATCACCAATCTGAGAATCCGTCTTCTCAGTCCCGGCATTTTCCAGCCGCAACACAAGCAGCCACAATTATTTGCAGACAGTCTGAAGCGTATGATCAGCCCTCCGGATCTCAATGATTACATTGAGTTATTCGTCACCAAGGAGTACCCCAAAGAACGTGGCAAACCAAAGTGTAACTTCAACAAATATAACTTAGATCCGGAGGATAACAAAATTTTAAGAAAGATGCAGCTCGTAAATCTGTGCGACGATGACGATGCCGTTGACTTTGACGAGGAGACGTTGGAGTCAACTGAACAATCTCCCAAAGTTGCAGATGTGCCTTCAGGGGACGTTGGTGAAGTTGATTGTAATAATATGGAAGAGGAAGACTATGAGGCCCATTCCAATGCCCCTGCAGTACAAAAACTTATCGCCGAAAACCGACGCCTCAAAAAGCAAAACGAGAAAATGCTTGCAATCATGGCGAAGTCTCTGGCCGACAATTCGAAAAACGTCAAGGCTCTGCCGGAGAGAAATCGCAAGAAAGCTCGCAAAAGCTAGGCGTGTGATCCACCCTTTTGTTTACTTAGATTACAACTCGTTAATATATAATATACAAAATTAAAAACTGTATGGAAATAAAAAAAAGTGTCCAAAACTGGGAACTTTTCGTTTACCGGCTGTCCGAAAACAAAAAATAAATAAATTTGATCAGTATCAGTCCATCTATTTCTCCGTCTTATTTGACGCCTAGTTCTCAAAGACTATAAGAGGTGGAGCAACCGATTTGACGCGTAAACTCCTTTGATATCACACTAAATCAAATAATAATAAAAAAACTGCCCATCTAAAATATTGTAGACAAAAAAACTGAATTCGGCTGGGTTTTTCTTTTTGTCTATCCGGCCGATCGGATGTCTGACAATTTTCCTTCATTTTAATGAAGAATATCCCAATTCCTCAGCATCTAAAAATCTGGTTCCTAAGTCCCAAGATTTCCTTTTCACGTAACCCAGGAGGATTCCAAGCGCTGCTTAAGGCGGAGGAGCAGCGGTTTGGACCTCTAGTTAAAGATAATTTTAAAAAAGTAACTTCAACAGCGAGTTCAATTACAAGTTTGAGTTTTTAAAAGCCGAAGGTCACTTTACGCCGACCTGAAGATTGATTCGATCCGCCGATAATCCACCACGTCAACACTCCTCCCATCATTATTCGTATAAATGTAAAATTGGCTGTACATATGCAAATATTTGTAAACAAACATATCACTATAAGTTTATGTATATATGTACACAAAACAAACAAAAAACACAAACAAATCTTACACAAAACAAAGGAAGATAGGGACAAACAATAAGCTGGGAATCAGCTTTACTTTGATACATTATCATTATTCGGAGGTCCATTCATGTCCTCATCGGCATTCTCCTGATCACCAGATTTTTCCTTCTGCTCCGCAAGCTGTCGGCGGATCTCCCTATTGGAGTTTAACAGCTCCCGTAGCTGCGACATGATGTCATCGGTGCGCTGCTCAACGGCGTCCAGGGCGCAGCTGAGGGCGTCCAGGCTCTGGTTGACATCTTCCATTTCTTTGAATGGATATTGTGGTTATCATTGCGTTGAAATCTCACCTAACTTACCTTGTAGGTCTGCCTCCTGCACATTTGCATTGCCCGAGTCGCTGGACATTGTGGGATCGTGGTTGTTCTTGGGCGACATTTCCCTTAGCTGCCCTTCCACTTTTCTAAATACAATTTATATTTCTCCGATTTTATGTCACGGGACATACGCTTGAAGTTCTCTCTCGATTTTCAACACTGAGATTAGACAAATATATCGATACAGTATCGATTGAATGGTCGTGTTCCACTACACTTCCAGTGAAGGCAGCGAGATAGCAGATATGATATAAAAGCCTTTTGGGAAAAACATGCAGTCAGTTTGAACTTGAATCTAAATATGAATCAGCTGTGCTCAAACCACCAACACTAACGAAAATGTATCGCTGTATTTGTGTTTCGAGCTATACTGGTACTGAATAAATAGTGTAATAAAGTGAGCACTAGGCTGCTCAGATCAGATAAGATTCACATTTTGCTAGGGAAAAACCGGGATGATTTTGTATGCATTGCATGCAAATCGGGGAAACAACATCCCCTCGTTTTGGATATCGATAAGTACATATTTTAACGATAGTTTTATGCCTCTGCCGCCTGACATAACATCTATTGTTCATCAAAATGTTCTGTAAATACCAACCGAGAATATTGCTTACACAATTTAACGTGAGTCTCAATGGTTTAAAGCTGCATTATGACAATACAAAAAAAGTCTTAAATCTATTAGTTACCGCGATGTTATGCCACAAAGCAGACACCCCGACCAAAAGAGAGCCGTCCTGTTGGTCTGGCCCATCCGCCAGATCCGAAGACCGTCAACTGCGACTACATAGGTCCACCAGATTCGCAATCAAACCTGCGTCCCTACGTAAGGCACTACAATGACAACGAAACGCCTCTGGCTAATAAATTGCGAATGACGCGAATCGAAGTAGAGGCTTGGAATGCGAGTTTCTGGACTAGGCACAACAAACGATTCTATGAGGTTAGCTAGTCTCATCTCTTTGTTTCCTGACTATCTCTCTTGTCATCTCTTTCGCTTTGATGAAGACAATGAATTACAAGTGTCATTTTTAGGAGAAAGAGGATTTTATACGACTGCACAAAGAGGCTGGCAACGAGGAAATTTCAGCCGATCGCATGAGCGTGTTCTATAAAACTTTTTTGGACAAGAACAGGCGCATCCATTTAATGTACAACCTTTCGTGGTATATGAAAAACTTTGACATGCTCACATTGGCGTTTATGGTGGAGGTCCAAAATTGTTTAGCGCGTTTAAAGAGACGAACAGGAGTCTAAGCACTCAGATACTAGTATTTTGGTCATTTGTTTGATTAGCATATAAATATGTACGTCTGAAGAAGTTTTGAGTATTTAAGGAGTCAAATAAAACATCTCTAATGATGGTAAAATGGTTGCATAAAATTTACTTAACACTTATAGAGATGAAAAAACACTTTCTGGATAGTAAATATGCTTAATTTTAGGGCGACGAAGTTAAATGAAATAAAATACAATATATATTCGTATGTCCACGTATTCAAAGAAGGTTCTGCACATTACATTTACTACTAAACATGTTGAGAAACATGACACGCTTTCATGTCTCTACCTCCTAATGTCCATTGTAAGAATGCGAAAACTAAAAATCGTTATAATTATGATAATATAATAATGGTAAACAAAAAGGAAGGCACACACGCATAAAGTCAAGTGGGGCACTCGCTAGGTTCTAGGGTCTATCTCTCTGTGTTCAATATTCGGTCGTGGTGCTGGGAGGGGGGATAGTCGTGCAATAATGTACGTCACATAAAATACATATTTTTTTTTATAGAAATTATACAATTGAGCACTTTAAACTACGAAAACGCCGTTCATTTTCTACTCCTGCCACTCTCTCATGCCCTGTCCCCTTTTCTATGGGTAATTAAGACTAAAGATACTAATTTGCTACAGTGGGCGGCGGGCATATATAAAATACATAACTTACAGGGTCCTATGCTCTACTAAAGCACGTATGCATACATATAACTATATATATATATATATGTACATAAATCTATACTGTTTAGAGAATGAATTTCCATTTGCTCAGACGTTCCGGTTTACTGGGGGAACTTCCATGTGGTTGGTTTGTGCTGGTGCTCGCTGTTGGAGTTGCTTCTGCCTTTAGTTCATCCACTTGCGACAATTGGGAGCGCCACAGGCACACGGTATCTTGTGTGCATCATCCTCAATGTCAAACTTGTAGTCATAAGAGAGCTGCGAAGGCATACGAAACCATATAATATAATACGAAAACACTGCGAAACAGCTTCGTGTCTGCATATGTATGCGCGACTCACCTCCTCGCCACGATAAATTTTACGCTTGGCGAATATTATGATCCGCACATCGCGATCGACCTCAACAATCTCCGTCACACAGTTAGGATTGCACGAGTGATTGATGTAGCGAGCCAGACCGCCGCTCAGAGTGGCGTCTACGACGCGATCCTCGTCAAGGCGAAACATGTAAATGCCCCGATTCTGCAGGGACAAGAAAAGGTTAAAAATCGATTTCATGAGCTGACGTTCATTGAAATTGATTAACGGCCACTGATTCGTACCTTGGATTCGTACTGCTTCTCCCGTATCTCGGAAACCTCGGTGCGAATGACCTCTCCAATATACTCGATGATCATGGTGTGCTTCTCGATATCCCGGGCCGCATACAAGCCTAATCCCTGAATCTTTGACCTAAATCGTGCCGAATGAAAAAGGGTAATTTGTTAAGGTCTATTCTTGATCTTAAAATAAAAAAAAATTATACACGAGGGGGAACGTTGTGAGCCGCTGCTAAAGCCTTCTTCTTTTATACCTGGCACTCAATCAGTATGTGAGCTTATGATTTATGTCGAATCTAAAAATATTTCATCTGCTTCCATTTTTTTTTTTTGCTGCATCTTCCTCTCTCTTCTCACACCAATACACTATTCTAGCACGTTCTTCTCCGACAGAGGGCGCACACTGCGCGAGGTAGAGTATGTATCTGAGAGAGAGAGAATGAGTAGCGCGTACCACTGCAAATTAATTTCCTCATTCTGGTTATATTAATGTTCCGATCAGATTGAGAGTCTTTAGTCTGTCTGTGAATGGCACAGATTTTAGTTTTTTGTGGGGGCGGGGCGAAACTTTAAAATACACTAGTAACAGTGTGATATCACACAAGTCTGGATACAAAATTTGGTTGCTCTAGCTCTTACAGTCTCTAAGAACTAGTTAACAAACAAGACGGACGGACAAGACGGAGATACATTAGCTATGTCGACTCGGCTATTGATGCTGATCAAGAATATACTTTATGTGGTCAGAAACGTTTCATTCAGTGCGCTACACACATCTACTTTGACCACAAAACTCATATACCCCTTAACTCTTCGAGTACGGGTATAAAAAACGAGAGCCAAGTGTAACCCACCTAGCCAAGTAGACATTGTTGCGCCACTCCTGCTTCATCTTTTTGTACTGGGAGCTCTTGGAGTGGACGAACTGCTTGCTGTAAGGGCAGGCAACCTCTCCGGCAATCGAAGCCGAGTTGGCCATGCGCTGGGTGCTGCAGCTGCCTGCGGTCCGTTGGGTGTGCGGCTTGCGCCAGACAAGCAGCTGGCGTTGCTTGGGCTCAGTGCGGGCGGCGCCGGACGGATTAATGGCCAGCGGGAACTCCAGCAGCGGATTGCGGCCGTACTTGAATCGGTAGTCGGTGAGCGTCTCGATCCCGGGCAGGCTTTCCAGGATGCGCACAATGGCCGGCTCCGTTAGCCCGAACAGGTCTTCGCCGCTGATGTGTTGCGGGAAGAGCTGCAACCATTTGTGCACCTTCCGCAGGCGGGTGATTGGTTGCAAGATCTGCTGCCACACCCCCGATGGCGTGCTGGCCTGGAACTCGCGCTCCGGCTGGTTGTCGCTTCCGTCCTGAATCACGATCCGGAATTCAGGCTTGCAACCGGCCTCGGCTATGGAGCAGATGTAACGACACCGTCGATTCGGACGCCGCACGCACCAATAGTATCGACTCTGCGAATCAGGAGGGTAATCACAATTGAGATGACATCAAGGTGCACCTTACTCACAAAAGGTACTTACCACCTTGTAGCCAATTGGATAGATAAAATGGGGTGTGTGGAAGGCCTCCAGTTGGTGGGGCAGCAGCTGGCCCACGTTAAGGAACGTCATGTTGCCCACCCGGAGCAGGTTGCTCAGCTCCGTGTAGTGCATGACGGTGGCAACCTGACGATTTTCGTCGCGGTCCACGAACACCCGACGGTGCACAACGAATGAACTTAGCTCGTTCTCCATTGGCCCGAAAGCGGCTCCGGCTCCAGAGCCAGACCCACCCCCAGACCCGGCATTGGCACTGGCACTTCCACTGCTTGCATGGTTTTGGGTATGGGAATGGCCATGGGCACTGCAGTGAACGGACTTGTTCTTGTAGAAGACGCACTCCTCGCGGATGGCGCAGGGCAGGTGGTAGAGGTTGTTACAACGTGACTTGAAGCATTTGATTGTCGCTCCCAGCTGGTGGCAGGCACTGCACGCCTGATTCAGCCCCGCCTGCAGCGCAGTCTGGAAGTTCATCAGCGCACCGGACACCGTCTCGTACACACCGTTCGACCACAGGGCACAGTTTAGATGCACCTGCATTGGAGAGATTCAAAGATGAGAAGGGGTCGAGTGGAGAAGGGGTAGGGGTACATCATTAGCAGCCTCACCCATTTGTCCACATCGAAGTTAAGCAGGCGCGAAGGTCCGTCAGCCAGGCCATCGCCGCGTTGATTGCAGAAGACGCACTGGCGCGTGTCCTCCAAGTGGCTCACCACGTCCGTTTCCCACACTGTGTTGTTTGGAGCAGCGAATGAAGTCGCTCCCTCGCTCCACTCCTGCTTGATGTCCGTGTTCGTGGACGATTCCGTGGCGAAACAGTCGCTGCTAAAACATTTTACGATACACTTACGCTGCAGTGGGGGCGCAGCGGTCTCGCTGGTCTGCCGGTTCTGATTCGCGTCGAGCTCCTCCTCCGGCGGCTCCGTCTTCACCACATTCTGTTGAGGAACGGTCGGGCCTGAACCTGATGCAAACTGGCCGGCTTTCGAGGACCCGCTGGCCGTGAGCAGAGAGATGCTGGCCGCCTCGGCTTTCGTCTGAGTCTCCTTCCCGCTCCACTTAAACATGGCCAGGCAGGCGCGATCGCAGAAGTAAAAGAATGGAGGCGGTGGCGTCTTCCGGGGCAGTAGCGCCATAAGCTGGGCCAGCCGGGGCAGCTGTTCCTCCAGCGGAGGCATGCTCTGGCTGGGTACGCGCAGGCCGCTTGCAGGGACGACGTTCGCACAGCTCCGACACAACTTTCGCCGCCCATTGAGTATCTTTCTCAGATGACCGTTGCTTACGGAGTGTGGCCTCTTGAACGGCTCTTTTTCCGCCTGCTCCTCGGCCTCCTCCCTCGCTCCCTGGGCCTTTGACTGCTCGAGACTGGGCTCGGCGCCGGTCTTTGGGTCCGCCTTCTCCTCGATGAGCTTGCATGTAAGGGCGGGCGTCAGGTGCAGCAGATTGGCCAGATCCCGCAGCACGCCGGCTATGTTGTCCGTCGTCGATGAGTGCAGCGAGAGTATCACATTCTGGTTCTTCTGCTGATAGTTGTTGTTGTTGTTGTTGCTGTTGCTATTGCTGCTGCTGTTGTTGCTGTGGCCGTTGCCACCTCCCAGTCCCATTTCCATCTGCTGGCCCTTGCGCAATTCCTCGGCACAGGTTCGAAGTAGGGGCGAAGTGGGCATCCGCATGGTGAAAGGATCTTCGGCCAGGGCCACCGGCGACATCCGGCCGTGGCCGCGACTGTTGTTGTTCAGCAGAATTAGGCCTGGAAAACGCGTAAGTCGAGGGAGGGCCGTCCATGCCGTCAGTGACTCGCCCTCCACCAGCTCAGTGGTCTCCAGATTGGAGTCCTTCACGGCCCCGATGTGCCGTAGCAGCCGCTCGCGGGGATTCCGCTCGATGTGTGTGGAGAATTCCTGGTCGTAGAAGTCGTTCTGGATGCTGCACATAGGCTGAGACTTTCCCTCTACTCCCCCCATGGCCACCGATGGGGATGCAGATCCCCCTAACGGGCCACCGCTCCCGCCGAAGCGTTCGCTGTCATACAGCGAGGGAATACTGGGATGCCGCACCCGACCGAAGTGGCCCAGCAGCGCTCCGTCGCACTCCTCCAGCGGCGAGGCCCGGGATAGGGATCCGACCACTTTTAGCTTTCCGTTGCCAGAGTTGGACCCGCCCGATCCCGATCCTAGTCCTGTTCCTGCGCCTGCCATCTCGTTGCTCCCAACAAGGAAGTGAAAGTTGCGGTTGAGGTGCGGCTCCAGTACCTGAAGCGGTTGCATCTGGCGGATGTGCGTCAATAGCTTCTCGGTAAATGCATCATGGTCCTCCTCCACCTTGGAGAACTTTCGCACTCGCTTCTTCAGCATGGGCGAGGCGGCCGCACTGCCTCCCCCTCCGCCACCAGCTCCGACCACTCCCGAGGGCACATGTCCAGTTCCGGGTGCTCCCTGTACGTACTGGGTGCCTGGGGGCATGCGAGCCAGCTGCACCATCGTACCTGCTGGTAGCGTCCCGGATAGATCCTTGGGACTGTTGGCCGCCTGCCCAGCGCTGTGATTGGCTCTCCGTGGTTTCTGCACCTCGCGTTTGCGCCGCTTGCGCTGGTCCCCTGGTTTGGGTTCCATAACCGCTGGCACGCTCTGAGGATTGGGCTGGGGATGTGGATATGACTGTGCATGTGAATGAGCCGCCTGCAGCTGCACTTGCTGCTGCTGGTGATGCTGCTGCTGCTGATGCACGTGCATCTGCATCTGCCCAGACATCTGGCCATGGATATGAGACTGCATCTGTGCCTGGTGAGGCGTCTCTCCTGGCTGCCCAGCTTTCTTAACGTAGCTGGTTATGGCTGAAATAAGCTGCAACTTGTTTTTTTCCGTTCCTGGGGCTCCCGATGAATTGGTGCCGGGGGGCAGAGGCTTCATCCCTGTCGCCACTGGCATCTGCATCATATCATTGCTATGTGAGGCATCAGGGTGGTTGTGCTGTAGTTGGAGCTTCTCCTCTTGCTGGGTGTTCGACTGAATGGTTAGTTTTCTCTTCTGCGCCTCACCCGACTTAAAGGGCATCTTATGGGGAGCCATGGTTTGGCCCATTCCCGGCTCAATGTGAATGCTGCTGCTGTTGTTGTCCTGGATCTGTCTGCTCCAGTTGTTTGATACTGCGCCTGCTACTGCTACTGCTCCTGCTCCTGCTGTACCGTGCACTGCTGCTGATGTTGCTGTTGTCTGAAGGTTGTCCGAAGTGGTTGGCGGCTGCTCGGCCTGCTCTGACAAAGGCACGCCCAGGGACTCTTGTTCCATTGTCATCGACATCGCCATGGGCATGGAAATGGTCGCGGATGCGGACTTGTGCTTCATCTGCAGATTCAAATCTTTGGAGGGCTTGGTGGATATAGAGATTGTCACATTGGAAACGGGAGCGGTGGCCAGCTCATAGGGCGGCGGCGGCAAGAACTCTGCTGGCTTGCTTGTGGTGCATCCCGATCCCCCAGAAGACTCCGCCAGTTTCCTGTCTGCCATTGACAGAGCTGAGTGCGTGGGAGGTGTTGATATGAACGAAGTCTCCTTGGACACAATCTGTACGGTCTGCTTTACTTGGTGTTGTGGCTGGGTTGCTGGTGGCGGGAGTGTGGGTTTTGGCAGTGCCTGCTGGCACATCGAGGACTGCTGCACCACCGGTATCTGCTGCTCAAGCTCCACAACGGCATTAGTTGCTGGAACGGGAGCTTCAGTGGTCACAGAAGTTGTGGAACAGGCAGAAGCGGCGACAGATGGAGCCACAGGCGGAGCAGCTGGTGCGGCAGCCGCCGACTGTTGGCTGATGCCTCCATTCCCATTTGCAACTGTGGTGGTGGTGGTGGGCGTGGCCACGGATCCGCCACTACTGCTTACCGCCGCTGGCACGGGTGGAATGACGGGACGGGCCAACTGCGCCTCCAGGGAGCTGACTTGGCCCATGCTCGGGGCCCGCACGTTGATCACCTTGCGGGCAGACAGTGGCGCTGTGCTGGCAGCGACGTGGGCTGGGTTGAGGTTGAGGTTGTGGCTGTGGCTGCTGCTGCTGTTCTGAAGCAGCTGCTTTAGCAATGCGTTGTTCGAGTCATCAGAGGTGGAACGATGGTTACTGTTACCTGTAGCTGCCACAGATGTACCGATTGTGCCTGTGGCTGTGGCTGTGGCTGTGGGGGTGGTCGTGGTTGTGCCCGTCACGGTAGGCGTGGATGTGGGGGGGCCTGGAGCTGAGGCTGTGATGGCTGTCAGCGTGGTGTTGGAGTTCAGACGCTTCTCCGGCGGGACTAGGACTTCGCCGGGCTGCTCAGCCGGTAAAGCTGGAGGCGGGGCGGCGGGAGCATCCTTGACTATTGCCTCCTGCTTGGCCAGCAGATTGGTCTTGGCTTCGTTGCTCACCTCATCCACCTTTGGGATAATAATCGAGAAGGGCATTGTCTCTGGCGCCGCCAGGTTTACACTCAATTTGGTGGGCGTGGTGGCTGGTGTGGTGACCACGCCCAATCCCAGTCCCACCACGGTGGGAACCGACGTGAGCTTCAGCTGCATTGGAGCCGGCGCCGACACTGACACTGAAACTACTGATGACGATGATGTTGACGATGGCGACGAGAGGGATGATTTGTCCGGATTCAAGTCCTGGTTGAGGGCGTGGTGCATCTGCAGCGTGGAACTGCTCACGGTGGTGGTGATCATCTTGGGCTTCTGCTGGGCCATTGTCGTCTTGGAGAGCACCAGGGATATGTTCTTGTTCTGTAGGGAGATGATGGGCCGGGCCCCCATCCCCGGAGTGTTAATGCAGATTGTCCCCGCCGTGGACTTGGCTACACTCTCGTTGATTATGGCCGAAACTGAGACGGATGAGGTGCTGCTGGTCATTTGGTCAGGTCCGCAGCCGGAGGCGGATGGCGTCATTGTCATTGTGACAGGCACCGTACTGGTTGTCTGATTTATGGCGGCTCCGGCTGTCGCGCCCGCTCCCGCTGGCACAGACTGCTGCTTGAAGATATTAAAGCTGGGCGAGCAGTTGTGACTGACCTTATCCAGGGGCTTTATCACGACGCTGTTGACGCTATTTCCAAACTCGTCGCTGGCTCCAGAGTCGTTTGATTTTGACTTGTTGAAGATGTTGTCGCTGTAGGTTATCTTGTGGCCAGCCAATCTGGTAGCCGGATTGCGACTAGAGTTCACATTGACCCCGACACCCGGCTCGTGCGTAGTGTCGACAATCTCGGAGGCGTCGTGCAGCTTTTCCTTAACCATGGCGAATGTTTGGTTGGGATTCGTGGTGGTTATCGCCACAATGCTGGCCGTGGCGGGGGCCAGACTGCCGCTGTTCACCTGCTGTTGGGCCTGCTGTTGCACCTGCAACTGCTGGACCTGCTGCTGTAGCTGGTGCTGTTGCTGTATCTGCAGGGACATCTTCTTGCTGACCACCTTGGCGGCGACTATTTTGGTGTTGGCCGGCTTGATTTGAAGGCCTGAGAAGGAAACGATTGTGGTGGGGTTTTTGGGTACGCGCTTGATCAGCTTTGTGTAGTTGAGGTGCTGGGAATGGTGCTGCGCCGCACTATGTTGCCCGGAGGGGGCAGCGCTGGTCACGGTGGTCACCTGACCGCCGGGTTGCATGATTTGCTTGCTCTCAACGATGGTGGCGCCACCAGCTGTAGCCGCCCCACTAGCACTCATAAGGAGCGGCACGGAGATCGTCTTGTTGCCGATGGAGACCTTGGCTGTCGTCTGGGTGACCTCGGACAGCTTCTTCGCGTTCACCACCAGCTGGGTGCCCTTCATCTTGGATTGGATATTGACGCGGTTTAGCAGCGTGGGCTGGAGGCTCACTTGCTGCTGGCTACTTCCAGTCGTCGCACTAAATATATTGTAGTTAGCCTGTGAAGACTTCTGGTTCATTATAGTGCTCCCTCCCACGCCTGGTCCCGATCCGCCTCCATTGTTCGTATTCAGTATTATCGTAGACGTTGTGGATGAGGTGACAGTGACAGGAGCGACTGCGGATGTGGTCGCCGCCGAACTGGCTGAGGTGTTGGAGGATGCTGATGCTGAGGCCGACACGATGGTTGAGTTTTCGGGCACCACCTTTTGTTCAGTTGCCGAGGACGGCAGTAGGGCGTAGTCCAACTCCTCAGCGGCAGGCAACACTGTCTTGTTGGCATGCTCGATATGCTCGGCTCCTCCACTCGGCTCGATTGAAATAGTGGAGGCCGTCGATGAGGAAGAAGATGCAGACGACGGACAGACGGCCTCCTTTTTGGTAAAGCTTGTAAAACCTGAAAGTGTTTGTTCGAGCAATTGGTTACGTTATTCATCGATACAAAGAGATGGTATAGGATGCAATTAAATAGGTAGGCTAGACTAGCCTCATACTCACTCTGCTTTTGGCCACCTTCGAGCGCTTCTTCAGGCTTGATTGAGGCACTCATTTCAGCGTTAGCACCAAAGTTACATACTATAATCTGATCCTCGCGCGGATCCCAGGCATTCTCGGTGCCACCTTGATCCACTAGCTGGTGCTTATATCGCTCTACTGTAGACTTTTCGGAGGCAGTAGATATTTGTTTTGAGGAAGCAGCTGCAGCTGTTGCTTGAAATGCCAATGACGGTGCTTGGACGGAGCCTCCTAGGACGACAGCACGTTGCTGTTGTCGGTGGTGCTGGTGGTGTTTCTGTTGCTGCTGTAGCTGTTGTTGTTTGGCGGGCAAACTAGTCGAGGGCGGGCAAAGCAGCAATTCGGTTTTGAGTTTCTTGCGATTAGGATCCTCGGTATCGTCGATGCTGGTGCGCTTCTGTATATTGATTACATTCAAATTTAGTGCTGTGGTTGCAGATGTTACACGTTCGGGTTTTGCCTTTTCGGCGGCAGCAGCCGCAGCAGCAAGCGATGTTGTCACTTTCGATATATTCATAACAAACAAGTGGACACTGGACAGAGTCAGTCGCTAGCAATGAATGCTGGATCAGCTTGAATTTCGTGCTAAATACATACAGAAAATATTTTAAAACATGCACTATTTGGACAAATTATTTTCGTGTATGCAGTAGCAGTGTATCCTAAACTTTTAGCTAGTGAAAATACATGAAAAAAATACCATGAAATATACAAAATACAGAGTTGAGTTTTTCGATTACAATGAGTACACACATACCAGCTGGGCGCTTGCCGGTGATGCCATAGTCGCAAAGTCTCAATATGGATAAAATCAATTAAACAATTTAGAGCTTCAAAGTTATATTAAATTAAATTTACTAATAGAAAAAAAAGCAAAACTGGTTTATCGAACACAAAAATGTAATAAATATATGTACAAACCTGCTAATTCTGGTTATGCTCGGCCATTGTTTGTTCGTTTTTTGTACGTGAAAATCAAATCAATTAAATAGGAAATACTGCCTCCCACCCGACTTCATGAAAACAAAAATTTTAAAAAAATTTCGTTGTAAACACAATTTAAGATCTGCACGGGGACAGTCTGGCAACGCTTGTCTGAAACGAGAATTCCAGCTCAGTTGAACATTAACATATGACATAAGACATGAGACTTAACTAACTGACTGACTGACTAGCTGGAAAAATAGAGATAGCCTTATGAGAAATGCGTCCAGTTGAGCTGGGAGCAACGCTTCGTGCAGCGACTCTTTGACTTTGCAGATACAATTTTGCAGGCTTGGTTGTTGTGTTTAGTTGGAAAACCTCATTTCCAGTTAGGCTCCGGTTTAGTGATTTACTTTTCAAAACGAAAAGTCAGGGGCTCCCGCATTCGTAAAACACAAGACTATTCCGTTTTCAAAACGGCAACGAATTCCTCGCCGAAATGAAAAATAAATGGCTTTTTATACAACTAAACAAAAATCTTAATTGCAAAAGGAAAAAATAGATGACTTAATGATGCATTGACAAGAATTTGACACCATTTGATAATGGTGCACTGATGTGCAATTGTAAATAATTTTTATTTAAGCCAAACTCAATATTAGATCTGATCTGAAAAAATTGGTCAGGTCAAAAAAAAAGTAAATTCATCTTAACAGCTGTTGCAGCCTTATTTGGCTTTCGATAAATCTCTGTTAAACATAACAGAGTTTTGTATGAGCTGGCCGCTTACAGTACAAATAGTAAACAAATGCTCAAAAGTGGATTAATCGATGCCATAGTAAGCGAGAACTAACCGAAAGTAAGGCCTTAATAAGCGATGAATTTCCCTTAAAAATTTTGAGGAAAACGGCATGGGTAAATTCTGTTTTAAAATTTTAAATTTCATTTATTTATTGTTTTTTTTTAACTGTAGATTCACATTTTTGTGCTGTGTGCTCTTTTTTCCAAAGAAACTTTTTAGTTTTTTTGATTTGCTCATGTTCGTAAGGCCGTCGTGCTCATTCCGGGCACTGTCATGGCTTACTTCTGGTACTGCAGGGTTGCTTTCGCATCTCGTCATGAATCGAACATGTCGAAAAAATGCAGAACGTCTCAGGTCCACCAGCCGAAGACCTGGGGACCTGGGACAGAAAACTCAGCTGCGACACGTTCGGTGTATGAACTGGCACATCTACATATGTATATACTGTATGGTTACTACTTTCAGCAGACAAGTACTCTGATCCGAAAACAAAATTCCCGACTAATACTGGAATAGCAGCCGATGGTATCTTTTGTCGACAAATAGACACACACATTTGCCGAATCTGGATCAGATCGGATCATTATTACAGCCAGAATGGAGAAATCAGCCCATCCCCTTCCACGCACTACTCATTCTCTCTCTCTCTCTCTCTCTCTCTCACACACACACACTACCTCTTGGAGTGTGCGATCTCAGGTGGAAGAGAGCAGCAAGCTGTTGCTGTGAGAGCGATAGATGTATCGAAATTAAACACAATAGCAAAGTTTTAATCTATTTATATGGTATATTTCTGGGGGTCAAACGGTATATTTTATCGATAAACTTGCGGTCACACTGCAGCACGTTCTGTTTAGATAAGTTGATTAATTTAATTAAAAATAAGCAATGTGGAGCGTGAAAACAGTCACACAGCTATTCAAGGACAGTCTGTCAAGTAAGAGCATTTCCATTAGAGCTGAACTTGTGTCTCTTATACATACAATCTTTCGAAATTTCAGCAGGCAAGTTCGCAGCCATCAACACAGCCGGCCTCAAGTATTTTGCTCCTCCAATCAAATATCAAAGTAGGTGCATCTTAACTCTTAGAGAAAGAACTCATTAACTTTTCAACAGATGTTCAGCAGCCAGAACGCCCCAAACTGCGGATAATGGAGCGCATGCCGCAGCTGCCACCTAACCTACGTCCACCCAAAATGCAGAAGCGCTTGCGCTACATGCGTGGCCCAGAGCTTGTCCACAACACTCTTCTCCACAAGCAGTACGCGATCATAGCCACTGGCGGCGGTCGCCTGCGATGGGGTCACTACGAGATGATGCGTCTTACCATCGGTCGGAAGATGAACGTCCAAACAATGTTTGCTACGTGGCGAGTGCCCGCCCCCTGGCAACCTATCACAAAGAAAGGGCAGGGCCAGCGCATGGGAGGCGGCAAGGGTGCCATCGATCATTATGTAACGCCCATTAGGGCAGGTCGTGTCATCGTCGAAGTAGCTGGAAAATGCGAGTTTGTCGAGGTGAAGGGATTCCTGCAGCAAGTCGCCAACCAGCTGCCCTTCCAGGCGACTGTCGTCTCTCAGGCGATGCTCGACGAGATGCTGGCCGACGAGGAGCAACACGCACGCGGAAACCAAAACCCATTCACCATGAAATATGTCATCCAAAACAATCTGAATGGCTGCCATCGGTGGCTTTCTCCCGTAGATCACAAGTGGTTCGGCAAGCACTTGTAGATCGATTTAACCCTCATTAGCACTTATCCCGTTACGTACCATCAATAAACAAACTAATAGTTGTTGAGTTTTTATACCCACGTGTAGTACGTGTGTCTATCTGGGATTGGTGGGATCCCCGCACCGACTTGAAAAAAACGAGAGAAATAATGTGGAAGATTTTGAGGAAATGTACGAGTTCTATTGCAAACATTTGTTTAATTTTCCATTTCATTTATGAGGATAATATGTAATGCATCATATAATATTTCTTATGTTTCATGACGTTGCAGTTGTATTATAATTAATATATATGTTTATGTATGTGTGTGGGTGTGTGGTAATAGCCTTCTTCCACTGGGCCATCGCATCTCAGAGCCGCTCGGGGTCGTAAGCCTGCCCATGCTTACGGACCAGGGGAAGAGGGCAATAAATGTGTGTGGAATTCGAATGGATCGACTTTTAGCTCGTCGTCTAACAGTCGGTATCGTACCAGGCAGCCAAGTTATTGTTGTCGTTGGGTGGCGTCGGCATGGCATCCAAGTCGAAGTTCAATGCACCGGCATCGATCTCGCCGACGTCCATGTCCATGGAATAGGGCGATGTTGGTGCCCCGCTGGGTGGGACGACAGCACCGCCGCCGGCGCTAGCACTGTTGACACCTCCGCTATTGCCAGCAGCACCGCCACCGCCCACCGGGCTGCTGATCTCCAGACCCTGCATCGAATCTATTGGTAGAGTATCATATCCTGCGAACAAACGATAGAGCGATAGGGAGAGATAGAGAAAACAGACAAAAGTTATATTAATGCGCTTCCCCCTACAAGGATCCTCCCATAAACTATTAGCTAAACGTCGTAAATATAAAGTAAACACATAATTCAGCCGTTCCTTAATCATTTCCCACCAAGTGGCGTCAACTACGGCAGCAATTCCCATTCGTTTTGAGCATAGACACATCTGCATGCACATCGCTCTTACATATAAATTAAAGATTATATATGCATACAAAAAATACGTGTATATATGAGTATATAGCTAATTCCATACGGCTATTTCGGTCTACTTAACATGCAAAATGAACCAGACTGAACCAAACTAAAGAGTGATTTTCTCCTCGCACCGTCATTACGCTGGATATTGAATATTCGAATGAAAACAAACTCAAGAAATTTAAGTTAATCAAGGGCAAAGGAAAATACATTTAAAAGTAATAATACAAATACGTTCTCCTTCCTCAGTCAACCAACAGCCGTTTTATCGCACCTAGAATCCACGGAAAATGTAGGAAAAGGAGCGAAGCAAAATATGAAAGTGTTCCTAATGCGAAGATCTTCTTGCAGTGAGAAAGAAACATGCCAAATCCTTTCAAGGTCGAATTGCCAAGTAGTTGTGTGTTGTTGGTTGGTGTTTGTGCGTACATATACATATGTATGTACCTAAGTGCGTGTATGATGCCGAACATATGTGAGTATGTATGAAATATGCAAATGGCCGGTTTACATGGACATGGCCCTATCTATGCTTTAAGTTGATAATCAAGGACACAGCCACATTGCATTATGTGTGTGACACATGATACAGTCTACTATCATAGAGATAGTAGTGCCGCATCTCGAAACTTTTAAAACACGTCTTTAGAAATTTATACTTTTTTAATTGTAATGTACCATATCGTTTTTTAATCGAAATCTGAACGAACGATGTATGTACAAGCGAAACTCTGAATCAGGTTCTACCGCGTTGAAACAATTCCTTATGCTAGTTTTGCTTGGAACTAGAGTGAGAGGTCGACAGACCTGGTCGGGTCAACTACGTCGTAAACGGACAGAGAAAGGGTCAGAAAGAAACAAGATGGGGAATTCGATTTTGTCATCTGTACTAAATTTGAAAACTGATATTTCATGATTTAATGCTAATAGATACATCGCCATGTCGTTTACTATGAGAAATGAAAATCAGATTAAAGAACTGCAAGGCAAAAGGGGGCAGGGCAATACTCGGGACGGACACAAACTAAAGATATTTCCAACACATTCATCACATTGACTGGGTGGGGGACGAGAGAAATTAGCAGGGGGCGGCTGGAGATCACATTGGATTATAATTAAGGAATCTTCAAAGGTTGAAATGAACTTAACTTTGGATTATTCATATGTTATAATTTAGTTTATTTGATGAACTGACACGATTACGAATAAATGTACATATGCAAGAATGCATGTGAGGGCAGGGGTAAGGGCTAAGGGTGGAGGTGGAGGCAGTGATCGAATGAACTTGATCTGCTTGCTTGGGTAGGGTGTTCGAACACTTTTTAATAATTCTTCTTCATTTTGATGCGAGGGTGACACAAAAGGATATGGACGGGTGCGTCTCGGAACGGTTTTTCCTTATGCGTATGACATACATACCTTGTTGATGGAATGCGCGACCTCCGTGCGAACTGTGCACACTGGGCGGACCTTGTCCGTAAAGGCCTTCATATGCTTCTTCGGGTCCAAGCATATCCTGTGATCAATCGATTTCGTGTTTTTTTGTTGTTGTCAAAGTTTGGTTCGGTGTGTAGTTGTGCGTGTGTGTGTATTGCGGTTGTTTGTAAGTGGGCGTGGGTGTGCGTGTGTGAGTGATGTATTTATTTTTTCAGTTGTTTTTGTTTTTTGTTGTTGGGATGGATCAGAAGTGAAAAGTTGTTAGGAAAGAAGAAGACACAGACACAAGTTTGTGTTCAGCGAGAGTGGTAGAGAGGAAGGGCGAGACACGTGGTTGTAGACAGTTAGTTGTTGTTCATGTTTTGGGTGGTATTGGAGGTGGTGCAGTGATTCGTCGGTTGTTTAATGTTTTACCGTTGCAGTTGTGTGTATTTTTTGTTTGTTTGTGGTTGTTGTTGTGATTGAATTGTTTTCGTGTAGTTTGTTTGGGGTGTTTGTTTTGGTATTGGTTTTTACAAGTAAACATAAAGGAAAAGAACAAAAAGTAAATAAAAAAATGTGAATTAATTACAAAATCATAATTAACACAAACGAATTTCAACTAATTCTGATTTCTAGGCTAAAAATGTATTTTAAATTTATATGTATGTACACTTATGATTCGAGACGATTGATAGGAAGGAAGGAGTTGTAGTTGGGCAGAGCTGAGGGGGATAAATACGGATTCTCGATATCGATTGCCATCTACAGACAAATGCTTTTTCTACCTACTTATCGACTAACATGTATCGATCTATCGACTCTCGTAATACAGTAAAAAAAAAAAAAAAAAAAAAACAGAATAATTTGAATTCAAACGCATTGAAATTGAAATCTTAAGCAAGTCCAAGGAATAGCGATTATATTGGTCGCTACTTATACGAACACAAGTATATACGTATACGTAATGCTGGAATAGTTTAAATTTCTACAATTTTACAGTTTTATGTACAGAGTTCGCTTCGGCGCGGACGTGTAGGGGAAACAAAGAAGCAGAGTAAAGAAATGAAAACCCAATGGAATAACCCAGGCAAGGTACACCTGGTGGAAATTGGCTACAGGTACAAGGTACCAGGCTGGCCTCACTTAGACTAGTTTCCACGCACCTGCAGATCCGGACCCATACCCAAATCAGCATTGGCCCAAATGTTGTTGTCCTCGCGCAGCAGAGAATTGGTCAGCTCAATAGAGAGACGTTTCTTGTAGTCCTGCGGCTTGTCCTCACTCATGCGGAAGAGCACTGCGGCGGCGTACGTGGCCACGCCCTCGTTGCGGGAGTGCAGCAAATCAGTGAGCGGGCCGGTTGCCCCCTCCTGTTCTATGATCTCGGCACCTTCCTTGTCGGCGGCTAGCTCGCAGAGAACGCCGGCAGCCACGCGCTATGAAGAGACAAGGGGACATTTTATATTAGTGAGCATATCGCGGGAAATTCTTAGCGAGCTTACCTGTATGTTCTCAATTTCGTTGAAGAGCAAGCGCACAAAGATCGGAATCACCGACTGCTGGCGTATGAGGGCGCGATTGTGCGATTCCCGAGCCAGGATGTGCAGGGCCCCCACCGTGCCCTCGACAATTTCCTCCATGCGAACGCCGTCGGCGTAGGCAGACGGCTGCTGTGAGCCCGTGGTGGCAATCGATGAGCGTTGCTGCAAAAAGAGAAAGGTCAGTACCAGTACTAGAAGGTTCAAGGACTGTGATCAGGTAGTGGCCGAGGGCAGAATCTTACCCTCTCTGTGTCCTGGAAGGCGCGCATCAACAGGCGCACCAAGTGATGGATGGCGCCGTGCTCCCGCAATGGGGCATGGTTGGCTGGACAGAGGGCCAGGTTACGAATGAGCCCAATAACGGCCTTGATAAGCGGCCACCTTGATGGAGGATGGAGCAACTTCACAATCACCGACAGCCCGTAATTGAGACGGACCGCGTTCTGCGCCAGCTCCGAGTCGACGTGGCGCGAAGTGAGGTGGCGCAAGGCGCATACAGCCGGCTCGGTGATCTCCTCGCGATCGCCGGCATTGATGATAGTGCGAACAAGGGCGTCGACTCCGCCCACCTGGCAGACAGTGGCCTTGTTGCGCTGATTGTTGCACGTCAGATTCGAGAGGATGCCGGCGGCACAGGTGACCACGTTGACATCGGTGGAGCCGAGAACCTGGACCAGGGACTGCAAAAGGGCCTCTAGTCCCTCCACCTTGGTGGCGGCATCCGAAAGATTGCGCAGAGTCCACAGACAGTTCTGGACGAGACGAGGCGACATGTTGCCCAGGTGCATGGCCAGGGCCTGCATGCCACCGGCGTCCACGATAGCCGGCTTGTTGCTCGAGCACACCGAAAGCACCTTGAGAACGCGTGATGTGGTCCAAAGGAGCTTCTCATAGTCATAGGAGCGCATGATGCGCACCAGCTCGTTGGGTCCGCCTGAAGCAAGAATAATGAGTTTGCTCTCCTGGTTGCCGTATGCCAGGATCTGCAGACAGTCGGTGACGATGGCCAAAAACTTAACGTTGTTCCTCTGAAGCAAGGTGACCATTTTCTGGAGGCCACCTGCCAGGCGCACAGCCATTTTGGAGCCATCCTGATGGAGCAGCAGGTTATGCAGCGTAGTGATCGCGTAGAAGAGCACGCTCTCGACGGGCGACGATAGCAGCTTGACAAGGGCCGGGATGCCGCCGCTCTTGAAGATGGCCAGGAGACCCTGGCGATGGTGCGACAGATTGTGGAGGGTGCCAACGGCGGCCTTGGTGCTCTCCAGATCGTTGCTGTTCGATATGGCACGCACCAGGGCGGCCACCATTTGGGGACTGTTCATGATGGCATGGCGAGAGGCCTCCTTCTTGGACAGTTGGTGGACCATCATGGCGGCCTGCGACACCACCACCTGGTCCTCGTCATTGAGCAGTTTGATCAGCTCAGGTATGGCCCGGGTGGCCAGTTCGGCGTCGTCCTGGTAGTTGATCAGGTTGACCACAGCGTGCTTTAGCATCTGCGAGGGCTCCGACAGACGCTGGACAGCCGTCGGCTGCTGCGGGTCGAACTGTGTCGATGGTATCTCGATTCCCTCCTCCAGGGTCTCCGGAAACATGGCGGCTCGCACTCGTTGCGAACGTGTCTGGCTCAACTGCTGGTTCATGTCGTCCACCTGGTCCTGTGTGAAGTTCTGAGGGAATCCCGTGTCTAGGTCGAACATAAGCGGATCGCCCTCCATCTCCTCATCCTCTTTTCCAGAGAGCGATGGCACCTGGGTGACGGCCCCCGAATGGATACCCGAGTCACCCAGATATGAGTTCTGTTGCCACATGAGGGTCTGCTCCTTGGCCGACACCATGGGTGGCAAGTCCGGCGGATTGTATTGATTATTATGCGACACTGCCATAACACAGAGAGGGATACAACGGATTAGAGATGGAAAGAAAATGAAAATCAATTATGCACGTATACAGCCTGGAAAACATTTGCATCCACATATGTACCTTTGCATCAACATATGTATGTACAACATTACATACATATATATTCCATCACCCCTTTCCCTATCCCTATCCCTATGCTAGTATCCATATCCTAAGAAGCACGAAGAAGAACGACAATGGAGGGCAACATCCACATGAAGCAACGACTGCATCCACTCTCTATTTGGGATGCTCCCCAGCACCAGCACCAACCCCTCCCACCACACCACATCTCGCCCTCTGCCAAAACGGAGGGTTGGCAAATGGAAGGTGACAGACAGCGACAGAAAGTGAACATGCTGCAAAACGTCAGAAGAATGTCGACCTAAGCACAAAAAAGTTGAACAAATGTGAAGCATTGCAAGTTGAACGCTGCAGGATATTCCAGGACGTTCTAACACACATAAACAAATACACTCAGAAGAATTAACGGGTGATGAGGAAGAGTTTTTGTGAGTTTCCCACTGGAAAGGCAAAAGATTTGATTGCCATTTCTTCCTTAATTATGCAGTTTCAGGCCCTCTTCTTTAGCTTTGTTTCGGTCCTTTTACATATACATATGTATGTACCATACATACACGTTTCATCAATCCACAGGCCACGCCCACACCCCGATATCTGCCTCACTGCATTTGCATTTACACATTTTCGTTTCATTTTATTTCCCAGATCGATCAAGCGCTTTTTGTGCCTCATCCCTCAAGTGGGGCAGGCACAGCACTCCAAAAGCAAAGCAGAGGGCCGTAGCATAATTTATGCGAAGACTTTAAGTAAAAATGCTCCTTTCTGTTTTTCGCTTAATAATTAAATTCTTAACAAAAAAAAAAGCGCACATACAAAAAGGAAGTGCGGGATGCGAGAGAAGTGGGCATTCACGTCGAAAATGAGTTTGAGAGAGGAGGAGAATGGGTCGCCACGTGCATCTGCATACGTTTATGAGTGGGTGTGTGAGAATCAAGTTTCAAAGAGTACAACAATGGCGCACACTCTTTGTCCCCGCCCACAGCAACCGAGTGCAAATGAAGTGGTAACAAAAACACAGCGCATGAGTGAGAGCGAGATAGATAGATAGATAGAGAGAGAGGCGGGAAAATACACATGAAAATGCAATCCTATCCGTAACATTTCAAGCTGCAGCAACATAAATTGTTAAATAAAGACACAGTTCAGTCCCATCCCGACACTTCCCCACATAAAAGTCTCTCAGCATTTAGCAGTTGGAGGATTATGATGGATTTTGTTTAAAAGCGTATAAAAATAAAAAATATTAAAACTAACGTCCATTGTGCATCTCAAACTGAGGTATAGTGCTGAGAAAAGGTAACCCAGGTCGCTACAGAATTCGAATTACCCTTCCCGTATTTTACAACCCAAAGAGTTTTAAATAAATAAAGGGAGTAATGTACTTACTTGTACGATTCTGGGCTGGCATGTAACTCATCTTGGCGATTAAAGCGCTTTACAGCACACCTGCAATACAAAAAATATGAGTAATTTAACATATAACATTTCTATATACATAAGTGTATCTAAGATAGTTACAAAGTTATACATTTCTGAAGAAGATATGAAAACATAACAAATATTAAGGATTAAGCTGGCCCCCCATTTCGGTTTTATATAAGTAAAGTAAATCGACAGGAGTTTAGTCGAGCTGCAATCATTTCATTGCAATTTTCTTGCAGATATTTCTTTCTTCGTTTATATCGAAGAGCAAGCATAATACGGAATATGCAGATGCATACACAAACACACACATTCAGCAAAGACACGCAAACAAACGCTTAGAAATATGGGTGACTCTGTGTCTACCTGCCGAGGACTTCTAGCCGAGAATTTTGTACGAACCTTGAGTTATTTAATTATTTTTCAAATCCGTTTGTCACTATTTTAACACCTCTTTACTCTAAAAAATTGTATATTTATTTCTTTGGAAACTACATCTACTTAAAAGAGTCTTGATATTCTTTAGTAAAGGCCCAGCAGAAAATGCGTCCGACTTTACCAGAATACATACAAATTCTGGTTGTGTGTATCCCACCTTCATTGCACATGTGAACATGTAGTTGTAATGTATGAGTGTAAGCTTACCACACCACCACTGGTTACCCTTGCCAACTAGCTTTCTGAAATATTTTTATGCTGCAGAACAGCAATGCTCAGGAAATAATTTGTAATCCTCAATAAATGTACAAACTCAAATTACTCACCGTGTCAATATAGTTTAATTCTGCTGCTTTAAAGCAGATTTTTCTTTAGACGCTAGAGGTGTCAAACCATCGAGGGTACTATCGATAGTATCGATATTTTACTGCTAGCCTTTACTATCGACTGTTTTGCGACTATCATGATAAGTATCGAGCTACAGTCGTTGCGCTTTTGATATTTTTGGATTGGCTGCTATAAAATCGAAGACACATTTGTAAACAAATCGACAGGTGGCATCTAATTTTTACAATGGACAAGTTCCTAAAAGGTTTCAGTTGTTTTTTAATAATTATTTGAGCCCGATACTATTAGATAGTGATATTCCTCGATTTTGATATTCGGTTTAATATTACTAGCTAGCTGGGACTCTCAGCCCTAAAGAAATAATTTTAACCGATAGATACAGAAATTTTTTTACAAGATTGGCAAGTTTTCAGAAGTCCTTTTTATTGGATTATTTACATATTAAGGTTCAAACAAAAACAACATAAAACGAATGTGACGTCGCTTTGTGGCGTTGCCAGACTCGTGCAAGTCGTAGTTGCTGCGGGCTGCCATACAATGATATTTTGTGATATGAAATTCGTCAATTTTGATATTCAGTTGAATATTACTAGATAGCCCCAAACAAATAATTGTATCCAATCCCTTGGAACCCGTGAGCTGCAAAATTTCGTTAATATCTTTAAAACAGAGACTGAGTAGTTTCTTCAATGAATCTATGTATCTATGTTCGAAAAAATTAGCACCAACCAATGAAAAAGGTTGAAATTTAGGTACAATTTCAGTATTTATTGGTAACAGGGAATTATTTTCATTTCAAGTCAACCCGTCGGAAAATGTCGCGTGCGTCAAAATTGGCCCTAGATAGAATAATTTTAGCCTCGAGAATGTCAACAGCTACTAGCTGGAGAGATTCGGAGAATTTCCTACTTCCACGGACTATTTTTACTATTATTGTAAGCTACTACTTGCTTTAGTTATACATGATTTTATATACAATTGTTTAATTAATAAATGAGCCAAACCAAGCCCATTCTAGCGTTCCTGTTTTTAGAAAAATGTATTTATGTGATCAGAGAAAGCTAGTTATTGAAGTGGGTCTTAAATCGTAAATTTATATTTATCTTGGGAGTCCGCCAATTTCATTTGGCCATATAAATCCACGCCAGACCCGACTTGCCTCCACTTAGGCAGACGGCCTATCATCAATAGTTAATATAAAATCGATATAAAATCCGTTACAAAAGTAACGGTTTACCTAACGCGTTTTCAACTTTCAGCCAATCAAATCGTTCGAAATTTTCTGTAAACATTTGGGGTTGGGCGCGAGATTCATTGTTGCTACGCGTTCCCGTAAGATACATGTTGCTCCCACCACGAAAATGAGGGGAAAGTCACCACGAAAACCCTCTTCACCACTGAAAAGAGAGAACATTTTGAAAACCAACCACGAATTGAGAGCGAAAAATGCCAGTTTCACTTGATTTGTTTTGTCGAGTGACTGAAACCTCAGAAACCGAGAAAAAAAATAGCTTAACCCCGCTCTATTTAATCAGGTTAGTTACCTGTAAATATCAACAAAAATATAATTAATAATTATTTGAGCCCGATAATATCAGAATTTACATAGTAACTACACGCTAACTACAAAATTGCTACAAATTAACTACATAATAATGTAAGATTCGACAGAGACTCTAGCGAGAAAATACGTAGGTTTCAGAAAAAATTTCCAACTGGAACCGAAGAACCGCAGAACCGAATATGTAAAAAGCAACCGATGGCATTTCCCAGGTCTGCGAAATTCCATATTTTGTCGGCAAAAATACATACACATTAAAAATGGTAGGAAACAAGCGAAAGACAAATTTATCCTAATTAAGGTAGTCGAATTAATTTTGAATGTTGATGGATATTATATTTGATTAATATTATAAAATTAATATATTATACAAAGAAATTCGATTTCCAAAGAAAAACAGCCTTACGAAAACCGAAGCATGACTGATTGCGCTACTCAACAAAATCGAACTTGTTTTCTTCAAAAAACCAACCGACTTCTTCTTAAGTCTTAAAATCCGATTTTTTAAATGAATTTTGTTTGTTTACGGCAGAACTTTTTAAAAGATCTTTGAAAAATTGGTATATTTTCTATATAAGTTCCCTGAGGAAAAATCGTGTTGAGTAGTGTTATTAAGGAAATTCCTGGAACCATACTGATTTCAATATTTCTACATGCTGGAATTAGTACGAAATGAAAAGGTATTCTAAAGAGATATGCCACCACACAGTGGGTTGGGAGATCCCAAAAATGACGATTAATTCAAAACAAAAATTTTGGAGTTGAGGAATCGAACCAATATGTGGTGTAAGAAGATAAAATTCTACATTAGGGAGTGAACAAATCATGGCCCTATGTCTAAAAGAAGCCCTGTAATGTGACGCCAAAGTTGAAACTTTGTGATTTCGTTTTTCGAAATACGAAAAATTTATTTTGTTGTGTCACATTTGATGATAGGTTGATGCAAAATTGTCAGGCATCAATATAACACTATTTGAAACTCTGCACCAGAAAAATTTCCATTTTGCAGGATTGTTACCCACATAAGTCAGACATCACTATTAGCGAAACTGAAGATAAAATAAAGCTTCAGGCTCTTCTTGATCTCACAGCTCAACGTTTGATTGCTTGATACAAGAATTCTTATTATCTTACACTCATTTCAAAATGGGGGTTTGATGGAAGTTCGGCTCACAGCTCATACAAGCAATCCTTTTATGGTGATGTAGCGACCATCGTCTACAAGGTTTTTCCGACCACTCAAAATAGCCTTTATCAAAGAAACAGCAATTGTTTCACAAAAAGGAAAAGATAGAGTAATGACTAAGATCGAACACATCTAGCAATGGCAAAGGTATGTTTACGAGATAAGTACCTAGAGGTCACACATGAATTGATTCTTTCAATGATAGATGGAAAGATTTGCAATGCACTAACGCAAACCACTTTGACAAATAACATTTTGTGTGGTTCTACCAGCAAAGATTTCAACGATATTGATCGGATGATAAGTACAAAAATTGTTACTAAGAACCTGCAGTATGGTTTTTCAGTCTTGCAGTCTTTTCGAGTGCCTCTTGCATCTTGAATATAAGTTTCCAATAAAAAAATGGCAAGCAAGATCTGAAGAAGATAAAAATATTGTTCAGCAGACCAAAAAGATTATTCAAAATTTGTTTAAATCTGAGACAGAGCTAAATATAGATACATATATAGATATTTTGGGAGTTCCAATGATGGAAAAACCACGCGACGATTTTTTCAAAATGCAGAATTTTCAGTGAAAATTACTGAAGTTGATCTCCAGCTAACAAACAGGTTCCATGCCGTTATGGTTGCCGCTGATTCAGGCTATGAGGTTAAGAAAGAATCATTCCAAGAGTATGCAGATGAAACTGCTAGATACTTTGTAAAGTTGTATCCGTGGTACCAACGATACACAAATTCTTAATTAACGGTACTGAAATTATTTCCACCGCTTTGTTAACAATTGGACAACTCTCAGAAGAAGCTCAAGAAGCACGGAACAAGGATTTAAAAAAGTATAGAGTGTTATTCGAGAAAAATGGATAGAATACCACAATCCTGCAAGGGGGGGGAGAATGTTCAGAGTGAGGAGGGTGCTGGGGGGGCAACAGCTCTGTGGGCATTCCAGCCACACCACTGTTAGCAATCCAGCTACGCAAGCTGTTGCCCTCGCTCTCGCCCTCACGCTTATGAGCGGTTTTCCCCCCGGTGAAGCGCGCTCGCGCGCATATTCACCACGCTTGCGCTCCCGCCCACGCTCACGCTCCCTCTCTCGCCTCCAAGCCCTCGGCAGCTGGAGTACAACCGATCGAGCATTAATTCGCTTTTCCACCCAACGCAAAACGGCCGGCTTTTGCTCGCGACATATACATATACATATACATACACAGAACAAACCCCCGAAATATATATTTGAAGAACCCGGACTCTAACGCCTTTTATCTTGGGACTCTCTGGTGGACACCCTGAGACGCCTCTACGCTCAAACAAAGAGCAACCAAGATATTTTGAATATGTTTTTAATAAGCTCTTATCCAAAACCATCTTGCAAACGGAATTTTCCGGAAAAAATTGTTCGCATATATCAAAAAGAAGCTTTGTCCCTATTAAAAGCTTCAGAAATAAATGAATGAAATAAATATATGATTAATGTACATATGGGCAGTTCCACCAAAAGGTACACCCGGCAAAAAATCTTAAAATGTCAATAAAAACCTATTTCCATGTAATTTTTATTAGCTTTCATGATAAATCTTATTAAAATAAGCAAAAGTTCACGTTTTTGATATTTTCTGGTATTTTTATTGACATGATTTCTTTTACTATTATCTCCTAGGAAGAAGATGATTCTTGATAAAAGTTTCTCCTTAAAGTCTTTCTAACATATTAAACTCCCTAAAACCATTATCAGAACGTTTGTCCAACCTCGTCCAATAGTATATTTTTAGGCTTTTATAATCGCGGAATTTGGTAACGTCACGCCAGTAACGTTCGCCAGATGCCTCCGCGGATTTTTAACAAAAAGAGAGGAAAAGTTTTTTTATTTAATAAGTTTGAAAATTAACTCTCAATACTTCATTTATTAGCACAAAAAATGTTATACAGATAGACCTATCCAATTCGCAGAGTTTTGCCATTTTGTAACCCAACCTCGAAAACCACTTCTGTTTTATGTAAAGCACTTTTAGGTCATACTGTGGCTTATATCTTTAAAACCGTACGCTCGATTAATTCCAATTTTTTGTGAATATACGTTTATCCAAATTATATTCAACGAGGATACTCTTTTTTCCAAATATCAGCTTTTTTACTATTTTTTTCAACATTTTTTCGTACGAATGTAACGTAACGCCAGATATGAACTGCCCATACTGCCCATTATTCAATTTTTTTATTATTCTTTGTTTTCGTTAATAAACTTTGAATTATATATGACCCTTTTTTTATTTCAAAGAAAAACAGATTTTCATAAATTTTTAGCATGTTGTTTATATGGCACATATATTATATAGTCCACCGATTCTTATTATTATTATTATAATAGATTGGGAAAATTTCAGCGGTAAAAATTATGCAATTCCTATTTTTGTTGTGAAAAAACTGAATAACTAAAAATTGACTAAAATAAAAAAAAAATTACTCTACGGAATATTGAAATATCAAAAAATATGTACAGTTATTGATCAAATAAAAAAATTATAACATGGTCTAATTTTTGGACGGTTGAATTAATCGTCACTTTTGGGGTCTCTCACCACACTGTGCGTTTCAAATTTCAGTTCGACTGATCGGACCTAATCTAGTGCATCTCACCAGCGCCTACCTTATCCTTATTTAACTTAAGAGTTAGAGTTAGCTAGTTATTTATTCCGAACAAACAACATTTTTACATATATATCTATGAACATATACACGACTGAGTTGCTAACTCTGTAATATAATTGTTTGACTTTATGTCTTTGCAATACAATACTCACCCACACAAGCGTGTATTTCTGTATGTGGGTGTTAAGCGACTGCTGTTTTTCTTTTACAACTAATGTTTACATTGCCCATTTAAAGAACATAATCATTTTCAACTACTTACCGCGTCTGGAAAGGGTAATTCTGCTTGAAAGCAGGTTTTTGTTGATGAAACACACTACACTTAAATCTCTAAAATGAAAACCAGTGTATTCACACACACACAAGTATGTACACTACGTATACATGGAGCTAAAGGTGTCAAACAATTGAGGGTACTATCGATTGTATCGATATTTTACTGCGAGCCTTTACTATCGACTGTTTTGCGACTATTATGATAAGTATCGAGCTACAGTCGTTGCGCTTTTGATATTTTTGGATTGGCTGCTATAAAATCGAAGACACATTTGTAAACAAATCGACAGGTGGCATCTAATTTTTACAATGGACAAGTTCCTAAAAGGTTTCAGTTGTTTTTTAATAATAATTTGATCCCGATACTATTACGATAGTATCTATTGTTTTTTTCAAAACATTCAAAACTATAGATGGCTCAACTATCAATCGTTTGACAGCTCTAGTACACTACGTATACATGAAGCGCAGTGTGACCGGAGACTTAAGCCACTAACCATACAGTATATAGATGTGCCAGTTCATACAACGAAAGGGGCGCAGCTGAGTTTTCTGTCCCAGGTCCCCAGGTCTTCGGCTGGTGGACCTGAGACGTTCGGCATTTTTTCGACATGTTCGATTCATGACGAGTTGCGAAAGCAAGCCTAGAATTGCAAATGTATGTGTGGTACACAGACACGACAAAATATCAGTTCTTATTTTCCGAAAGCGTTTTGAGTTTCGTTTCCAAGTAGCGTAAATGTGTGTGTGCCATGTATTCACACATACTATGCTTGTGTGTGGGCTTTAAAATTTTTGTCCGCTTGAACTGAATTTCGCTTTTTCGTTTTGTTTTGAGGGCTGATGTAGCGACATGAGCTGACCTGCCGCAACATAAATGAGAAATGGGCAGAGTGGGTGGGGGTGGGAAATAAATACAATATATAAAAATAAAATATGTTAATTTTGTTACTTATTTGATATTGCACACTTACATATACATATCCCTGTTTTAGAAATGTATATACTAAATAGTACATAAATATTGTGGAAATGACTCGGCTTTCGACTTAGCAAATTTGTCAAAAAATTCTTTTTTTCCGAGAACTTTTCTATATATATTTCTTTCTTTTGTGTATAATTATGTCGATTTTTTAACTTAAATCAATTATTTATCATATACATACATACATTGATTGTTAGCAAAGACTATCCCTGTAGAACCAAAGGGGTGAATTGACCCTCTCGAACTAGCTCCGCGCCGATTACCGCGCAACTAGTTATGCAGCTAGTTACGCGGGAAGCGAACGGCGACTAGGCCTTTGTCGGATACAATATACTAGTTCTGCAACTAGTTACGCGGGAAGCGATCAGCGACGAAGCCGTCGTCGATTTGTTTTCGAAGTCGACAAATAACCGTAAAGCCGTGGAATTATGAAGAAACCGCGAAAAAGAGTTAGACTACAGTGCGGACTCAGTTAGTTTTTACTGATGCTGCTACATGCAATTCGCACCAAAATGGTAAGTTATTCGTGATACTTTACTGTACTTGCACTTGTGGAATGCAAGAGACAAAAAAGTACACAAATAAATGCATTTGCTCTCCGCGCGTTTGCTTTGTGCGTTGATTTTTTTCCACTTCTGTGCTAGATCTAGTTACTGAAAGAAGCATTTGCTATCTGTGATCAGTGAAAAAGTGAGAAATAAATAAATTAAAAACTTAAACACCATAACACAGGTACGTGACAATATATTTAAATATTTTAAATAAAATGATGAGCAAAAGGCATATGCGTAGACTCCGAAAGTGTGAGAGGGAATCGAACCTTGAAAAGTTAGCGTCGTGCAGTGAAAGAAAAGTGGAACAGAAATTGGAAGAAAAAGAATTAGAAGATGTTGGAATACAGATAGAACAAGAAGAATTAGTTTATGAGGAAATTCAAACAAATAAATCGTCATTAAATGAAAAATTAAGGCAGTGGTTTATAAAACATAGGCCTACGCGTGAATGTGCACTCGACTTAGTAGGTATTTTAAAAGAGGAAAATATAGATGTTTGTCCGTTTTACAAAGCAAAACGCCAAAACAGAGGCGACATTCAGTTAGTTGGTGGAGGTCTAGCTTGGCAGCTTCAACGCCATTTTCAGAATGTTCAAATAATGGAAGAGCTAAATATTGATATAAATATTGATGGACTTCCATTATTCAGAAGTTCAAGGACACAGCTATGGCCCGTATTAGTTAGAGTCAACAATTTTCCAAATGTTCCAGTGTTTCCAGTTGGAATAGCCAGAAAGGTAGACAGGATTTTGACCTATAGTACTACTTCAGGAGTTTTAATTACCAATGAAGATTTTGCGCTTAGAAGATATCCTTGTCATCATAGCAGTCAGTATTTAAATTGTAGGTCAATATTAGAAGAAATTAACATTTCCATGGTGACACAGATTCCGTTAGATTGCATGCATTTGGTAGAGTTAGGAGTGATGCGTAAGATGTTGTTAAGGTTTATCAATAATAAGTTATTAGTAAAAAGTTCGAAAGAGTCCAGAGAACGCATTTCAGAAAAGCTAGTGTCGCTTAAACAATTTATTCCCAGAGAGTTTGCGCGTAGGCCTAGCTCATTAGATGAATTGTGTAACTGGAAGGCCACGGAGTTTAGACAATTTTTGCTGTACACGGGAATCATTGCCTTCAAAAACGAAGTCAGTGACGACTTTTATTATGAGTTTATGTTACTTCATTGCTCATATAGAATGTTATGCAGTTCTAAGCTCCGTGAGTACAATAAGGAAACTTGTCAACGCATTTTAGATCATTTTGTTCACAATTTTCCAATTGTATTCGGTGAAAATAGCGTGTCTTATAATGTACACAGTTTATTGCACGTAAAGGAGACTGTTGATCAAATCGGAGATCCGATTTCCGGCTCTTCGTATGCGTTTGAAAACTATTTACAAACTTTAAAAAATATGTCCGAAAGCCTAGTAAAATTCTAGTACAAATATTTAGAAAAATTAGTGAAGACAGAATGGAAATAAAAGTACAGAAAAATCCTAGGATAGTGGGTAGTAAGTGCTTTTTTAATAATTTTGTTTTATCAGAAAAGGAAAATTTTTTTTTTATTAATGGAAATATCCCAATTATTGTGACAGGGTTTACGGCAAATGAGGGAGGAGCTATTATAGGGAAAAGACTTTCAAATATCAGAAGCTTTTATGAGGAACCTATAAACTCAATCGGACTAGGAATAGTTTTAGTTAATAGGGAAACCATAGCAATAGAGGAAAGGTTTGAATTTGTAGATTTGCAAAATAAAGGTGTAGGTTTACCGTATGAGGGAAATACTTTAGTCATTCCATTGCTTCATCATTGTATTTAAATTTAAATATGTTGTCAGTACCTAAATAAAAACAGATTTATATTGGGGGTGTTTAGTCCATAGGCGTGTTTTTTCAACACGAATCGGGCATGCCCTTTATCTTCGGCTTTAAAGGGTATCTTTAGAAGATTCACCTAATTACCATGGTCCGCAAACCCAAAAATTAATAACGAAAAATGGCATCACCCAGAAAAATTAGCCGTTTCACCATGTCAAGCAATGGTAAGTAGTTTTGTATTTTATATTAAACAAAATAAATACAATTTTTTTTAGAAAATGAGCAGTGTAAATCTGTATCAAATTTTGGAAGAGGTCAAGAAGTCGACAGGTAAATACAAACTTTGTTTCCATATAAAATTGGAATAAATAACTCGAATTAATTATAAACTTTCAGAAAATCAACAGCGGGAGAATGCTCTTTTTCATGGTAAGGCGAATAAGTATTAATATAACATTTTTTGTATCATCGAAATATTTATATACTTTCAGAAAATCTACAGCGGGAGAATGTTCTTTTTCGTGGTAAGACGATAAATGTGATATTATATTAATTAATAAATCGAAATAAATATGTACTTTCAGAAAATCTACAGCAGGAAAATGCCGTTGTTCGTGGTAAGACTAATAAAGATTAATATTTGTATCAGCAAAATTAATACCAAAATTCCTTTCAGATCAATTGATCGCATTAGGAAAAATTTTAGCTGACCAAACAGTTTTGCTAAAACAACTGTTAAAGGAGAAGGCCGAAATTAATTCTGTTCGGGACCAGTTCCCGATTGAAATGGACGAGCAGCTAATAAAAATGGAGGAGAATTTAAAAATGAATAGAGACATTTATGTAAGTAAATTAAAACTCTAAATAATATGACCTATTCATTTTCTGTCTAAACCTTCTTCTTGAATCCTTCTATTTACAGATCTCAACAATAAAATCCATTCTACAGCCAGCCGGATTGCTCGTCAACTTAAAATTTATTTTAAGTGACGAGATCGTACTGGCTTATAATGTCGATGGAGTTCAAGGGAAGAAAGCCCTCAGGAGCCACTCGGAGTTTTATGGAGCTTTGCTAGGTAAAGTACACTAGTTGTGTTTATTATATTTTAGTTAAATTAAACATATAATTATTACAGAATGTATTCCGCCTGGAGACGAAGCACCAGAAATGCTGATGCGCAAAGCGATGCAGAGGGTGAAAAAGAGAGTTTTTAAGCATAGGTGTACCAAACCCAAAAATGAACCTGTTTAGGAACCTGTTTGAATTTTGAAAGAATTTTGAATTAAACATTAATATAACACAATTTTGTATTTAATTTATTTATTATAAAGCCAGAAAGCGCCTAGGCAAACAGCTACTGGTAATCGAAGGGTAATCGATCGGGAACTAGTTGCTGACGATCTACTGGTAACTAGGTCGGAACTAGCTCATAAGCAACTAGCTACTGGTAATCGAAGGGTAATCGATCGGGAACTAGTTGCTGACGATCTACTGGTAACTAGGTCGGAACTAGCTCATAAGCAACTAGCTACTGGTAATCGAAGGGTAATCGATCGGGAACCAGGGGTGGTTACGCCCTAGGACATGCATGTGTTAAATTCTCCGCTGAAATACATTGTCGGGGAAACGAAGCGGAACTAGGGACATGAGAATGGTAGCTAGTTCGACACCGGTACCGAACTAGTTGCCTGGTACTAGAGGGATACAATACAAAACAACAAAATATGAAGTCTGACGACGGAACTGGTCCAGTCCAGGGCCGGATTAGCAGTTGCCTAGGGCCCACCCTAGGGCTGACAGAAATAATTTTTGAAAAAACTCAAATAGTGGTTAAAAAATATAATAGACACTGATAAACATATAAATCTAATGTTTATTTGATTAATTTGTAAGTTTTTATTTCAAATGAGAAGAGAAGGAACTGAAAAAAGTGAAAAAATGGAGAGCCCCAGATTGATGGTTGCACAGGGCCCGGTTGAGGGTTGATGCGGCCCAAAAAAAGGAATTTATTGACAAATTTGCAAAGTCGAAAGCCGGCATAATTTGCACAATATTTATGTATTTATATGCACATATAATTTAGTATATACATTTCTAAAACAGGGATATGTATATGTAAGTGTGCAATATCGTGGAGGCCAAATAAATCTTTCAACTAATCACGACTGAAAGTAAGTTAATATCAAAAAAAAAAAAGTGTGCAATTTCAAATAAATAAAACAAATAACATTCTTTATTTCTATATATTGTATTTATTTCCCACCCCCACCCACTCTGCCCATTTCTCATTTATGTTGCGGCAGGTCAGCTCATGTCGCTACATCAGCCCTCAAAACAAAACGAAAAAGCGAAATTCAGTTCAAGCGGCAAAAAATTTTAAAGCCCACACACAAGCATAGTATGTGTGAATACATGGCACACACACATTTACGCTACTTGGAAACGAAACTCAAAACAAACTCAAAACGCTTTCGGAAAATAAGAACTGATATTTTGTCGTGTCTGTGTTCCACACATGCATTTGCAATTCTCGGCTTGCTTTCGCATCTCGTCATGAATCGAACATGTCGAAAATATGCCGAACGTATCAGGCCCACGACCCGAACGTCTCAGCACCACAGCCGAATGATCCCAGCACCCCTGCCGAAGGTCTGGGGGTGCTGGGACAGAAAACTCAGCTGCGCCCCTTTCGTTGTATGAACTGGCACACTGTATGGTTAGTGGCAGGGTAAATCGCCACCGCCAGTAATACAGGGATACAATGCGATGAAAATCCCGATGTTGTCCTCGAAAAATAGAGCTAATTTCACAATTCTAAAGCCCAGTACTCGGATCAGCTAAATTTTTTGTCTACAAAAAGTGTCATATATTTTGCACTGTTTTGTTTTTGATACCAAATATAACACATATGTGAAATATAAATTTTTGTATGAAAGCGAGCAGGAATGTCTTATATGTGAGCGCTGTGGTGATGAAGGACGACAATGCATAGAGAAAGCACTGCAATATTGAATAAAATCGTTCCTGCGGGACAGAAAAGCAATAAGCCTGTTTTTTATCTCCTTATATATTAATAAGATTAGTACCGGGTATTAAATTAATATAATATAATATCCATCAACATTGAACATTAATTCGACTGCCTTAATTAGGATAAATTTGTCTTCATTATTGCACATCCATTTTTAATAAGTATGTTTGTACGTGTATGTGTTTTTGTCGACAAAAGATGGAAAACCATCGATGCTAAATTTTTTGTCGAACAAAACACTAGGACGATTTCTTATCGTTTCCATACGCTGATCGGAGAACTGTGCTTAAAAAGAGAAAATACCCCGGAAGGAAAATTAAAAAAACCTGTGTATGGGAGTTTTGATACCCTATATTCTTTTATATACCTTAATAATTGTATATATAATAAATGGTATGTGTGTGTGTGAATACACATTGATTAAATATACCGATACACCGTAGAAACATTTGGAACTCAATTTCGACGTATATAATACATATACCCTAAACGGTCATCCTGCAGAACTACAGAACTAGTGATGGGAGCGACCGTGCTGCTGGGACTGCCAACCTTTTTAAATACTAGTGTAGCGCGGGGGTTTTTTTTAGGTTTTGTTTTTTAATTAATTATTAATATTATTATGGTTCATCAGTTGTTTATTTTGATTACCAAGTATCGGGCATGGCATGGTTGAATCTTCAGAAATTTTCACTGATGCTGGCACCGCGTCACATTGCTGGAGTGGATCTTTGAAAAACCTAGAAATTTTTTGGCGCTCTTTACCATCATATAAGCCATACACATGGGCTAATCCAAAGTATGCACCAACAGTAACGACTCCAATCACCGGAACCATGATAGCAAAGCCTCCCAGGCATGCAAAGAACATCATAGAGACAATAGTGAGAAGAGTGCCTGGAAAAAACCGGGAAGTCTGGTAAGAAATCATCCCCGGCCCGAGCTTCTTCTTACCTTCTAGCACCAAGAGGCCCGTGAAAGTCATCACCATGGTCGCGATTCCAAAACCGAAAATGATAAGGAATGGTAGAAGGAATACCAAGCTAGCTGCCAACAAACAAATGGCAATGTGTGGATTGTGGGCGCACCATACCGCTGCGGTTTCAAACAGCTCGCTTCCACTTAGCTCAGACATAAAAAAATGCCGAGCCCGCAGCCCTGAAAGTGCCAAAAGAAGGGGAAATCAGAATCCACATATTGAACTGGATATACCCAGCTACAACTTACACGACTTTTGCAAGGTGTGAAGTAGGAGTTCATGGAACTGATCCGGACTGGGGGCCTGCAGATTGGGCTGGGCATTATTTGGCGGGCCGCTGGGGTTCGTCGCTAGTTTTTGTGAATTCAAACCTCTGGCTTCCTTCTTTGCCTTATTCGAATGAGCCTATAAAAACATTCATATGTGCATATGCATAAGTGTGCTTGGAAATAAAGTCATTAAGCGGAGCGGAGGCTGAAATTAAGCCATCAAACGTGAACTTTGGCACCGGCTGCCCATCTCATACCATTTTGTTTGGCTCCAGCTCCAGTCGGACGACGTGGATGATATTTTACTGTATCGACCCAGGCAAGACTATGCTTATAAATAAATAAAAGATGTTATCTCACACATGTACAACTTCACTAATATTTGGAACTGAACTGTATTTTAGATGTCCTATTGCAAAAAATAAAGCGCAGAACGTAAACATTGAGTGGGCTGCCAACTGGCTTTCAAAAGCGCTTCCTTAGTGTTGCCACACTACAACACTGCGGTTTGCATTTAAAATTGTTTGTGTTTTAGTTTAGTGAAGCAAAAAGCGCAGTCCATTGAATGTAGGACGCTCGGTGATGCGCTCCGCCATCAGGTTTTCGCCATGGATCGTCATGCTGCAGCGCATTTTTGGGGCATGCAGGAAATTGAGTTCTAGGGCGCATTTTTGACCGTGTACTGGCAGCCAGCCGTACATCTGCGATTCCAGCAGCGGAGTCCCCAAGCCCAGCTGCCTCTGCCGCTCCAGCTGCCTCTCTGGTTGGGTGTAGCGCAGGAAGCGCAGGGGTTTTGACGGCTTCCGCTGCTCGTACTCGGTGTAGAATTTGCGAGTCAGCATATACTCTAGGGATGAGGAGCAGGTGGAACAAATGAGGAGATCAAAACGTCTGTCAAGGCACCTTTGCTAGCCGGCACGAAGGTATTATAGAGGCGTATATGCTTGTTGGACTTTCTGATCAGCTCCTGTTCGAATTCGTACGGTAATGGACGCGGATCGCCCTCATGGTGGTCCTGTTCCTGCCTACCCTCGGCATCCTCGTCGCATCCGTTCTCCAATGCTCCGCCGGTGGACCTCATCCTGATTGTCTGTCAATTCTATCACCAAAATCGTACTCAAATTCGAACCGTCTCCGTCTGCACCCGTCGCGTGCTCGTCGGTCTTACTTTACTCAATGCAAAAACACGTCTATCAGTTCGCTCGGCGTCTGTCTTTATGTTCATTTTACTTTCATTTACAAAAATTGCACTCATTATACTTTCGCCATTGTAACTGTTGTTGTCGGTTGTCGGATGGATGGCAGGCAATGTTTCCAATCCTACACACGCATCCTTACGTCCTCCGCAATTCAATCACAGCCATGCCATCCCCATCCACGACACACAACGCACACAGAAATGGAGCCGTGCCGAGCCTGGAGCCTCAAGCAGTTGTGGTAGGAAGGATGGGTGGGGGGTGCGACTGTGACCCACAATCACAGTTCCGTCGACGTCATACGCCATTACTGGGGGGCCTGGGCCTGCCAGTTATAGCATACTAGTTTCGTTATACTTTTTCACTCCCAGCATTCCATTTCCATTCCCCATACCCACACCCATTCCCATTCCATTCAACAACTTTCATTTCAACTTCGTTTCCAGTTCATTTCATGTCATGGGCGTAATTTGGTACAAGCCAAACCGAATCCGAATCCTTGAAGTAAACACAAATTTCCGAAAATAAACCCATTGAAATGATTGCCATTGCGTGTTTAAACAATCGCAGGCGCAGCTTGAGCCGGAAACAGCGCAACCTTTGCCCCATGGGTCTGTTGCGCAACCGACTATTCTACTCCTTTTCTTTTCTGGGAGGCCGGGCCTCTTGAATGTCGCCAATATTAGATAATCGAATCTAATTGAATGCATAAATGTAGGTATAAATCAAATTTAATTAAAATACAGCCAACAACAGTCAAGAAAAACAGTCAGCACGCATACATGTTTCCCAAACCTTGTTTTTATTGGTGCTTAACAGAAAGATAAACAGAAACCAACATGAAAATGAGAAGTATTCATTATAATAATTGCCAAAACAATAAAGCGGAAAGAGCATCCATCCAACCCCATCCGTTTCAGCCTCAGCTCCCAGCTCAAGGACGATCACTATTCACTTTTATTACCGAATAGATTCAGCATAAATAATTTATTTAAAAGGAACATCAAAAAAATGTACGAAGCTTATTCTTCTCAAATAAAAACTACGAGCACAACACGCAAATACCTATATACATAGTATGTACTACATAGCTATGCATGTACTTTAGCGATCTTAGATATTTATGTACATAGGAAAATGCGCCGCTGCTCCCGCTCACGTACTCGTTTATAACAGTGGTTGGCACCAATTCAATGTTCCCTTTTGTCCGCTGTCTACATACACGAAAGCACTGAAAGTGCTCACTTACTTACAGACATAGTATAAGTACTGCTACATTATAACTATTGAAATAACTATGACTGCAGTCCCATTCCATTCTAGTTTAAAGTCAACATACCAAAAGTTGCTATTCACAATAAAAACGAACCACTTTCACGTAAAGCGCACCAATATCAATATGAACAATAGTATATGTACCTAAATATCCTAAATTATTCAAAATGGTAAATAACTAAGCAAAGTTCGCAGAAATTTTCATATGGTCACATTGCAAATGCAACATTCACCAATGTTATACCAAAGATCCTTAGAACTTGGAGCTCACAGCATTCGCATGCTTCTCTCGAACAATTTAGTCGGAGTTTAGTTGGAGTTTGAGTCCTTCAAAACAGAGCCCTATGATCAAGGACCAATTAATTAACCTAATAATGAAAACTAAACAAGAATTGAGGAATTTGTCTATGCAGACAGCATATCCAATAGATATGCGTCGCGTTAATAACGTAACTATTCAGATGTAAATGCCCCCTAACTACAAAATATGTGAAAACATATCTACAGATCAGTCGAGTTTAGATGGCGGCTCCTAACTACGTCATGGGGTAGAACTCTCGGTACGCAAACTGCTCGATGAACTCCGGTCGCTGACAGGTGAAAAGCTCACTGTGGGGGCTCTCATTGTGGGAGTGCTTTTCTAGCGCCGTGCGGGTCTTCTCCAGCAGCAACCCCTCGTCGAACTTCACCCGTTGCACAGTGGTCTTACGCAGAATGGTCTGCACAAACTGTGACCACACCGATCCCTCCTCAGACTCCTCTTCAGACTCCTCCGATTCCTTGTGCTGCTTCAGCTCTGGGTGCAGAGCTTTTGCCCTGTCTTCAACGTTGGCAACAGGCGCTGACGAAGCCTCCATTGGGACAACAGATGGCTGAGCTGTTGCTGTTGCTGTCGCGAGAGCTACGGCCTTCTCCTTGCTCGGCGACAATTTCAGCATGAGGGTCTGCAGGCGGTCTACCGTCTCGGACATCCGCTTCCGGAAAGCCACGAGGCGGCGCGTGTACTTGAATAGCTCCCGCTGCTCAGGTGGCTTTAGTTGGACGACCTTCAGGGTGCCCAGCTCGACAGGATCGAGCAGCAGGGTGAAGTGGGGCGTCGCCTCTTTGGTGCCCAGGAGGTAGATGCGATGGACAAAAGCCTGCATGGCGGTGGTGTTCATCATGGCTATCTCGTAGCCGATGCAGGCCTTGAGTACAGTTTGATCGATATCGTCCAGTTGCGGAGCTTGCGTAGTTGAGTTCGCATGCCCCCGCATGGAGTCCAAGTAGTCCAAGGCGGACAAGGCGGCAATGTTCAACTGAGAGTGCTGAGGAGGATCCTGCTGTCGATCAAGACTGTCGATGACCTCGGCCAGATGGCTGCGCATCAGCTCCCCGTCGGTTTGGAAGCTAAGCAGTTGCAGGTGTTGAATGAGCACGATGTTGGCCGCGTACTGCTGCTCCAGATCGTACAGCTCCCACAGAGAGCGCATGCGCTCTTCATACTCTTTCTGAGCACCCGCTCCGAGGAAGTTGCTGATGTTGCCGTCGTACAGCTGCAGGCCCCGGATGAAGGCCACATCCATCGTAAACTTGCCCATGAAGGCCAGCACATAGTTGAGGGCGTCCGTGGCGTTAGCAAAGTTCTCTCGCCGTCTAGAAAAGAACTCATCTAGATCGCTGACGGTCAGCTGGTTTCGCAGCACCTTGTGGTTGTTCTGCAACAGGCTTTGGTTGAGTTCACGCTCCTCTTGTATGCGCTCGAAGTTGCTCACCAGCACATCCCCCACCGGTTGTGCAAATTCATCGAAAACTTCGATGTCAACGGCAAACATTGTGGTGGAGTGTTTGCCCTTTTCCTGGTTCCTGGGGTTTGGCTCCTCATCATAGTTGGGAAAGTTTTCAGACTCCGACTGGCACTGAGGCACCCAGTGCTCTTGTTCGGCCATCTGGTGTTCGCGACTGCGCTTGAAGATCGCATTTGCGCTGAACCGCTGCAGGTCCAGGGAGCCGTATATATCCTCATTGTGGTCGTGGCAGCAGTGCAGAGCCGACATGTCCATGGGGTGCGCCTCCGTGTTGAAAATGTATGCGCCCGCCTGTACCACGCACACGTTCTCCCCCGTTTCCAGCAGCTCACCCTGGGCCCCGTCGCTGTGCAGAAAGTTGTCACCGTCAAAGAGTAAATACAGGTACTTGCTCGTCTCAGCCAAAAAGAAGGACTCCATCCGATTCTCCTTCTCATGCGTCAGCACATTGCGAATCTGGAAAAGGAACAAAAAAATCCATCAATAATCAGGCAGAATCAGCAACGAGTTGCCGATGCTTACCGTGGCATACCCACACTTGGTCTTGGCACTGAACTCGAGCGACTCCAGCACCCGCTCGCCAAGCTCGAGCAGGTACTCGTTCTTGGTGGATCGGTACAGATACATTGCCGACTCGATTAGTTCCGGTCGGAGGGGGTAGACCTCGCGATCAGGAGACGCCTCGCCGGCGGCAATATTGTAAAACTCGGGTAAAAATCCGTACTTCTTCCATACGCTAATGTAGCGCACGATGGTGCGCATAGCCGGCTCCGTGTCACCGATGATGCTGAGGATGCCAGGCCAGAATGCCTCCAGCGACTGGAAGACTGGCAGAGTGACGTGGCCCTTGTTCATTCCCACCCACACATACCAGTCCTCCTTACGCATGTACTTGTCGATGGCGGCACGCGCCTCGTGGAAGAGCTCGAGAAGTTCCGGCCGGTTAAGCAGAATGGAGGCCTTTACTAGATACTCGAATAGGGAGTCGACGCCTGCGCCAATTCCAGAGTCGAGGGCTGTCCAGCGGCCACTCTGCACGTCAATGTGATTACCGAAGAGGCCGATGGGTGATCGGTGCTCCCAGAGAGCGTACACGGCCTGCAGCGCCACTTCCTCATAGATTTTGTTGCCAGTTAGGCGACTCAGAGTACCAAACTCGACGAGAAAGGTACCCACACCGGCCGTGCAAGTCACCGGAGTCTCGCCCTTGGGAACACCGTAACGGAGATTCACCGTGCCGTACGGCATGCCCGTGTTGGTGTCAAAGGCTGGCAGCAGGCGTCGGGCCACGTCCTCGGCCATGCGTAGCAGCGGACCCTGACAGGGCCAGCCCGGTTCCAGCGCAACGCCGGCGCGGCGCGACAGCAGATGGGCGGACAACAGGCCTCCCACGATACGGATGTTCGTCTCGAAGACGGACACATTGATGTCCCGGTCGAAGTTCATCTTTTTTGTGAGCAGAGTGAAGACGCGCTGAAACTCGGTGAAGTTGCCCATAGTGGCCAGTGTATCCAGGGCATCGATTAATGTAAGCGAATAGCTGCCCCAGGTGTCATGGCCGTCGCAGGTAAGTGGGCGTAGCTCGTCATAGTTGGAGGCGTGCGTCAGATAGCCGTCGTAAGCATGCTGGAACATCCGCCGAACATCCTCTCTGGGGGAATGGCATGCGTATATGAGCTTATAGTGTTGAACGGTTTTTGCCCATACCAACTATTCAATTACTCACCGCAGCTCCAACATGCGCGCCCGTGTGTAGTGCTTCTGTGAGATTCCCTGCGCAACCAGACCGAGTAACACCCACAGATGGCATATCACGTACAGGATATTGGAGATTTTTTGCATATTTCACCAGGCTGATGCATTAATCGGTCAGTCAATAAATTGTTGCGCTAAACCAATTATGAGCATTCTCAATTTGCCATAGCCCAAGCTATGAGGCAGCCGTGTGATGTGGATGCCGCTGTGTCTGCGTTGTGGCAAAACAAAAACAATGCAAAATTTCCTCGTCATTCCTTGTCAGATACTCTTTCGATTCTGTATGCACTCATACATGTTGCAGTTACAAATGTACAACCGCTGTAGCCATTTTTCGCTCTCAATTTGATTAAAATATGACCACAGCTTAAAAGAGATTACGCTTATGTTATCCAGTCAATATATAAACAGGAATATAAAAATTAAGCAGAGCTATGACAAACTTTACCAACAAAAAGATATGGTTGTAGCAAGGGTATTCACAGCTGTTGATCCTCTAAAACTATCGGCAGGTCGACCCCTGAAAGAGTGTACATTTTTAAGAAAACAGGCATCATCAAACAGATTTGAAAAACATGTAATTAATTAAATCAGCTTTGTTAATAATATAAATACAAAATTCAACCTCTACAGTGTAGATTATTTAAAGTTCTTAGTCGATATATTTGAGACTACTGCGCGGCACGCGCGCCTTTTCTTTGCGACAAGTTGGCAGCACGAATTTATATTTCTCTGCTGGCCATTCAAAAGTGTGTGTTTTTTACGAATTGTGCTGTAAATTTAAAATAAAGCGATACTAAAGTACACAAAAAACTGCAAAAACTGTATAAAGTAGTAAGTAAACCAATATAACTCTTATAAATTTAACAAAACCTTGTTAGACTGCTCAATACGATTCGATTTAAACAATTGTTTGTCCTGCAAACAACTGGACGACCACTTTCTGCCTGTGTGCTGAGCCAACTTATTAATACATATGTGTTGTCCCTAAACATATCCAGGAAGTGATAATAAAATCGAGATCCATACACAGGGATTTATCTCTTAATGCCTTCAAACAATTTATGTGTCAAAAGGTACTGCATTGTGCAAAAGGCAATTGTGTGGAAAGTGTTGTCCGTTGGGCCAAAAGTAACAACATAGTCGCCCACTCCATGTGGGCTCGTGTGTAAAATGACCCAAATGCTACGCCAGTGTTCGCAATTGCGTTCACAATGATCTTGTTCATACATTGTCATCTAGTTTGTAGAAAATGTGGAAAAAACTATAAAATTATAAACAATTGGAGTAAAATATTAAATTTTTGTCGCAGGGCTGTCGCTCCTTCCCACGTATAGCAGCCAGCTCGTAATCGATTCGCGAGTGCGGCAACACTGAAACTTATCGAAAATCTTACCCCACGGTCGATAAGATATTTGCTTTTTTTCTTCTGCCTGTCCTACAAAAAAGGGAAATAAAATATATGTAAGAAAGTATTAAAAATCAATTGCTAAAATCAATTGTTTGAGTGCGCGTGTATCGAACATTATTAGTGCTGTTCAAACTTGTACCAGAGAGAGCAACAGTTCGGGTGAATCAAAAACAAAAGGCAAATATGCATAATATGAAAAATCGTCAGCAATAATAAAAACAGAAATAACAACAACAGCAATAACAGCCGCAGAAGCAAGGCAAGAGCAATAGCAACGTGTGTTGTAATTGTTAGCCAGCAGCAGCACGTACGAGGGGTTGTGTGCATATGAATTAGAATTGTGGGACGACAGCAACGACGACATTGAAGTTCCGCTCCTCTCTTACTGCGCTGTACACACACAGCTTGGAATGCAGCAGCAGCAGGAGAAACAGCACGAGACCGAAAAATCCGCAGACAGATGTGGATGGAATGCGAATCAGGATCAATAATCACCATCAACCATAAATCGAGACGATAAAATAGCTAAACCCCAGCTATACAAAGAGCTAGAATCGGCTCAGGAATCGGGAAGGAAGGGAATCACGCGCCACCCCAGTACGGAAAACACCAGAAAAATGTTAGCAAAATGCTTAGTTACATACATATCTACAGTTATTGTTGTTGGCGCGTTTGCCAATTTGTGTGCGTCCGTGTGTGTGTGTGTGCTAGTGCCCATTTTCTGCGTCGTTTCTGCGATTGGACACTAGGTGCATGTGTATGTGTGGGGCAGACAGACGGACAGGCAAACAGGCAGACAGCCAGCCAGCAATCCGTTTGGTTTGGGTTTGGTATGCGGCGATGTCAAATAGTCTCGTCTGCTCAATTAATTTATCTTGCCTCAATTGCTGAGAGCCCCGATCCGATCGGCTTCCATGCTAATGCACTCCCTGCCATTCCGGTAGTACGTCCCTATAAATGACTACGGATCCAAGGTTACCTGTTCCAATGCCCGTGTCCGTTACATAGCTATTGTATAACCTCCACAGTTGGATCGGCTCAAATCTCTTGTTTATCTTTGGCCATTGTAGTAGGTAGGCAAAGCAAAGTACAGTAACAGCTGGCAGCAGTAGAGCCCAAATGCGTGAATGAGTGAAACCAGTGGAGGTATAACCAAAGCGGAAAGCTCATTTCGAATCCGATAACGCAACAGCCACTACTACAGTCACCGGTTAAAGTTAACTGTTATCTTGGAATGTGTATACATATATCTAGATTCGGCATAGCCATTCATGTTAAAAATGAAGAATGGGAATGGAATGCAAAGGAGAATTACCTGCTCGGGAGCTGTCCGTGTTAGTTCCGTGCTGTTGCACCAACAGCTTCCCGGTTAATGGTCAACATAATAATAAGGTCTCTTTAGGGTCTTCTCTATGACGGATCTCACTGTACGGCCAGGCACTACTCACACATACATACACAGGCGCGCCCTCAAGTTGAGGAAATGTTTACTTAAGAATAATACTTTTTGCAGAGCCCAAAGAAGCCCCGAAGCAGGAACGGAAAGAAGACAGTAAGGAGTGATTGGGAAGAAGGAGCAGGAGTAAGGGTAAGGGCGGTGTGGTGTGGGCGACACCATGGTGAGTACCAACTTGGTGGTGCCGGTGGTGCTGTGGGGACCCACGGCGCCCACGCACTGCATCTCAAGTGTGTTCCTTTCGGACGACCAGTGCACCCTGGTCACCGGCTGCTACGACGGACAGATCTGCCTCTGGCAGGTAGAACCCAGCACACTGAAGATGTCGCCCCGCTGCCTGCTGGTGGGCCACTCGGCTCCAGTGCTGTGCCTGGTGCGAGCCTCGCTGCTACCCGAAAACAACTTTCTGGTGAGCTCCTCGGAGAACGGTGAGATGTGCACCTGGGACCTCATCGACGGCAAGTGCATGGAGGCAGTCAAGCTGCCGCAGGTGCACACACAGATTCAGAGCTATCACACGGCCAACAGCGAGGACATTCGTCTGTTCTGCATCGGGTATTACGCCGAGATCATGGTGATGGACCCGTTCAGCCTGGAGGTAATCTATGTGCTCAGCTCAAAGGTGAAGCCGGACTGGATATCAGCCATCCATGTACTCCGTCCTATGCGACGCAAGGACGACGTGGTTCTTGCCATCACCACCACGGGCACAGTCAAGGTGTGGACTCTGACGGGGAACGAGAACAAGCACGCGGAGCCCATTTACGAGAACGAGTCGAAGGAGATCCGCTGCCTCAACGCCATAACCATGAATTGCTGTGCCCAAAATCAGCGCACCGTGCTCCTGGTGTGCACAAAGTACTGGCAGATCTACGACGCTGGCGACTTCACTGTCCTCTGCTCGGTGATCGCACCGGCCCGCGAGCGCTGGCAGGGCGGCGACTTCATCACATCTGACCGCGTCATGCTCTGGACGGACGAGGGCAAGGGCTACCTATATAGGCTGCCCGCCAACTGCATCCCCGACAACAAGGAGTTCCACTCCAAGAGCGTCGTCCGGGACGCCCCCTACTTGTACTACGTGCTCCAGCATGCCGGCGACAAGGTGCTCTCCTGTCCACCAGCCATGAAACTGCTGCTAGCTGGAAACAACGGCAACGGTAATACCAACGGCAATGGTGGACAGCACAATCTACTGCGTGGCGACTCTGAGGGGTACATCTCGGTGTGGAATGTGCCAGAGGTACCGCTGGACAACATTAGCATACTGCAGGCCAAGCAGATGCCGCCGCGCGTACTTAAGCCACACGTGTGCACTTCCCTGGTGGAGGCCTGGTCCATTATGGATCCTCCGCCCGTGGGTATACTGGATCAGCTGTCGAGGATCACAGAGTCTCCGGTGAAGCTCACATCGAGCATATACTTGCCGCAGCAGAGTCGCCTAGTCATCGGGCGCGAGGATGGCAGCATTGTGATTGTGCCCGCCACTCAGACGGTGATGATGCAGCTGCTGGTGGGCATCAAGCAGAACTTCAGCGACTGGCCGTCCCACCAGATCCTGTACGGTCACCGCGGCAGGGTGAACTGCCTGCTCTGCCCCTCCATGATCCACTCGCGGTACGAGAAGTCGCACCTGCTGTCCGGCGGCATCGATTTTGCCGTCTGTCTCTGGGATCTGTACAGCGGCAGCATGCTGCACCGTTTCTGCGTGCATGCGGGGGAGATCACCCAGCTGCTGGTACCGCCGGAGAGCTGCAGTCCGCGGATCCTCAAGTGCATCTGCTCGGTCGCCTCCGACCACTCGGTCACCCTTGTCTCCCTGCAGGAGCGCAAGTGCGTCACATTGGCCAGCCGCCACCTGTTTCCCGTGGTGACCATCAAGTGGCGCCCACTGGACGACTTCCTCATAGTGGGCTGCTCGGACGGCTCCGTGTATGTGTGGCAGATGGAGACCGGCCACCTGGACCGGGTGCTCCACGGTATGCTTGCCGAGGAGGTGCTCTCCGCCTGCGACGAGCAGGCAGGCGACGATGGGGTCGGCGGTAGTGGTGGTAGCTCGTCTGGAGTGAGTGGCGCCTCTGCCAGCGAGATGGGCATGGCCAATCCGGCAGTTCACTTTTTCCGCGGCCTCAAGTCGCGGAACATGAACGCCATCCGTCACGCCACCCAGCGCGGGATCACCCAGCTGCAGCAGCTGCAGGGCCACAACCAAGGGAATTTCGACTTCCTGATGAAGCACCGCAGCAATCCACTGGTGATTCAGGGACTGCGCACCAACCCGAAGGACGCCGAGAGCCACATCCTATTCTTCGACATCGAGGGACTGATTTTCGAGCTGCACAGCGAGGAGTACGCCCAGATGACGCCGGCTACCTTGGAGGTGCTGGGGGTGCACCTGCAGAACCCAAAGGACGGCAAGTCGATGCACCTGGACGCGAGCAAGAAGATTGGCGACTTCTTCAACAAGGTGAAGAACAAGGCCGTGGACGTGGAGAAGATTTTGAAGGACAAGGACAAGCACGGGCTCGTTCAGAAGTTTAAAGAGAAGACGGAGATCGTGGAGAAGAAAGTGCAAGCCAAGGTGGAGAGCCTGCAAAAGGCGGTGGAGTCGCACGAGGAGCAGCAGGACCTGAAAAGCAAGATCGCCTCCAAGATGGAGGTCACACACGTGATGGAGGTGGCCCAGCTGCTCCTCTCGCTGCTGCACTCGTGGGGACTGGACCCGCACCTGGACAAGATGTGCGAGACGCGGCTGGGCCTGCTCCGCCCCATAGTGCCGATCTCGTACGGAGTGCTCTCCAAGGCTGGCTACATGTCCCTGCTGCTTCCCACTTGGCAGAATAACTACGACATTCCGCCAGGACTCCAGCTGCCCTCCAGTTCCAAGAAGCGCCCGCTTCCGGAGGAGCTGCAGCGCCTAGAGCACCTCACAGCCATATTCACCTCACGCCTCCATTGGGAGCTCAGCACCACGCTGACAACCAACCACATCCTGGCGCTTGTGGCCATGTCGAACACGCTGCTGTCGATGAGTGCCGCCTCCTTTCTGCCGGACAGCGAGAAGCACAAGAAGCTGCAGCGCCTGGCCCAGCGGACTGACTCCACGCTGAGCAACGAGGAGGAGCGCGAGGAAATCCTTGCCCACCACATTTCTCAAATAAAGCATGCCTGGAGCCTCTTGGCCACCCACCACTGCTTTCTGCTGCCCGACAAAATTGAGGCCCTCGAGCCGAAGAAGTTCAAGCGACCCCAGGTAGAGATGATGGTGAAGCGATGGCAGCATCACTGCATCGAAATCCGCGAGGCTGCCCAGCAGATCCTGCTCGGTGAGCTCACCCGCATGGGCAAGAAGGGGCGAAAGCAGCTAGTCGAGAGCTGGGCACAGTACCTGCCCCTCTACACCCACACAGAGCCCATCGTGGGAGCCCAGCAGCAGCTCCTAAGCCAGAGTTCGGCCGGATCCCATGGCAGTGGCGGTGGGGTAGTAGGCAGCGGCAGCAACGGCGCCCAATCAATTGGTGGTTCAGCTACGGGGGCTGGTGGGGGAGGAATGTCAGGCGCGGAACAGCATCAGGACGAGGACTATGAGGAGGAGGAAGAAGAGATCATACGCAAGCCGTCCAGCCTGTCGGAGCTGAAGCGCAAGCAAACCACGGCCGTCATCCTGCTGGGCGTGATCGGAGCAGAGTTCGGGCAGGACATCTCACAAGAGTCACCCAACCACCGCGGGAGCATCAGCCTCGCCAGTGGGTCAACCGGACCGAGCGGACAGGGCGGACAGAGCGGAGAGCGGCGCATATCGTCCGTGGTGGAGGGCTTCGGCATAGCCAATAACCTAGCCAGGCTCACTTCGATGGCCTTGGCACACCTACTCTATGCGCCACCCTCGCCCAAGCTGCCGCAGTACACGCCCCTTCGGCGAGCGGCCATCGACCTGCTGGGCAGGGGCTTCACGGTGTGGGAACCATACCTGGACGTGTCCAAGGTGCTGCTCGGCTTGTTGGAGATCTCGTGCGAGGGAAAAGCTGTTCCCAACCTGAATTACAAGCTTCCGCTGACTCCTCAGGCGGACGCCTGCCGCACGGCCCGGCATGCATTACGCTTGATAGCCACCGCCCGACCGGCGGCCTTCATCACTACCATGGCCCGGGAAGTGGCCAGGTACAACACGATGCAGCAGAACGCGCAGTCCATCAACGCTCCCCTGACGCAGTCGGTCCTGTACAAGGCCAAGGGCGAGATCCTGCAGTGCGTGGAGATGCTAATCGACAAGATGCAGTCGGAGATTGCCAGCCTGCTGGTAGAGGTCATGGACATCGCGCTGCACTGCGTGGACAGCAACGAGCTGAAGGTCCGCGGCCTAGCCGAGCTGTGCCCGGCGATCTGCAAGTTCAACCAGATCTCCCATTGCTCTCAGACCCGACGCATCGCCGTCGGCGCCAACAGTGGCAACCTCGCCATCTACGAGCTGCGCCAGAACAAGTGCCAGATGATCCCCGCTCACACGCACCCCATCACCTCGCTGGCATTTTCGCCCGACGGCAAGTATCTCGTCTCCTACTCGTGCGCTGAGAATCGGCTTTCCTTCTGGCAGACGAGCACCGGCATGTTCGGGCTGGGACAGTCGCAGACGCGTTGTACTAAGGGCTACTCCACGGCCCCCATTCCGGACGTTTCGCGTCTCAACCCCATGCGGCTGGCCAAGCTCGTCTGGATTAACAATCGGACAGTCACCCTCATGTTGGCTGACGGTTCCGAGACGCGGTTCAATGTCTAGGGAAGCAATGTCTAAATCGGTCGGTCATTTTGGTACTGCGAGCAGGAGTGACTGGCGGATGTATTTGAACAGGCAATCCACGCGGGCTTCAAAAGCGACTGCGATACGAAAAAACTACACAACAATAATTATTATGAATGGAATGAAACGAGCCAATTTAACTAAGAATTAAGTTTCTGCTAATGCAGCCAGGCAGCCAGGAAAGGCGAGAAAGGAAAAGGAAAACAAAATCAATGCGATAACTCAAAATTAATTTTGTTATTTATTTATATTCTATCCTTCGTATATATGTATATTCGATCTATATATTCTGTATCTTTGTGTATTTTAATGTATGTATTAGACGATTTTAAAGTACCTTCTACTGTTTTCCCTGCGCCAGTGTGTGGCAGGGAGCCCTAAAATGGCAGTGAGCCCGTGTATCGTAAATCGTGTATCGTATGCCCCCTGTATACCCCAGTATGTATCCTTTGCTAATTTTATCTCTAGAGCTACATATATATTTTACCATTTCGCCAATTCGCTCATTCACACCGGTGCACAGCACTGAGTGTTCTGTTCCTGAAAGTGTTTTACCTCCTATTCCAGTTTCTGTTTGATGTAACTTACCTACATAGAAAATATGATATCCAAATATTATTAAAGTCAGTAAACATTACTACCGTACCGATCTACATACACATGTATACAAACAAATGTAAGCAAACAACAAAAAAAACCACGCAACACAACAACAACAAAAAAGAAGAGAAAATGAGAAGAAAAACCTTGTAAAACAAAGAACGAAAAGCTGTTATTATGATTACAAACTATTATTATTATTACTATTACTATGTATTGTATGCTACTATTATTATTACTATTCATATTTGTTATACATAATGTATTGTTATATATATATATATCTAAAGAACCTAAAAAATGTATTGCAAACCGTTACGAAAAGTTACAAACAAAACAAAACCACTAAATAACTAGAAAATAGAGTCGTGTTTTTATACCCGTACTCAAACTGAGTTAAGGGGCATATTAGATTTGTGGTAAAAAGATGTGTGTTACGCAGAGAACCCATAAAGTATATATATTATTGATCAGCATCAATAGCCGTGTCGATATATCCATGTCCGTCTTGATGAGCGCCTAGATCTCAGAGACTATAAGTGCTAGAGCAACCAAATTTTGTTTTCAGACTCATGTGATATCACACTGCTACAAGTGTATTTCAAAATTTCGACCCCACAAAGGACGAAAATCTGTGGCCGCCACAATTTTAAAGATACCAGAAAAGTAAAAGCGTAGTTTCGATGAGAATGACCATATCTATCTGATTGCCGAACCTGAATCAGATGGGATCATTATTATAGCCAGAGTAAAGAGATTCATTTTCAGTTGCTTCCCCCACCTTCTCCAGCTCTGCTGACGCTACTTATTCTCTTTCTCGCTCGCACACACTCTGCCCTATGCGCGACCTTTCGCAGAGAAAATGTAGAATTTACATTGTTGATGTATAATCTACATGTTAGATGTGTAATCGACATTTTATATGTAGATGTATATAACAGATGTAGCAAAAAAATGTGAACTGAAAACTTTTTTAAAATTCTACATTAATCATAAGCTTACAAAGCTGAGTACGGGTATAAAAGTAAAGTCGCGTCCAAAGGAGCGACTCACACGTTCTTTCTCGTTTTTTGTTTTAAATGCTATCATAATTGTAACTATTATTATTACTTTTATTTCGATGTAACTCGGCTTGGTGTATATTTTTATGTAAAAGCCGTTTGTTTTTTCATTCTGTGGAAATAGTGCAGAGAATTCTGTTTAAAAATCGAACTCAAGCATACAACACACACAGGCATCCGTTACTTTGAAGCTTACTCAGAGAAGGTTTCCGAAATGTGTTGGGAGAAAGAGATTTCTAAAGGAACCAACGAATTGCCGAGCGAAATAGATCCAAGAAACTATTTATCATACATACGTATGTATGTACATACGTTATTGTAAAAAGGATATTGCAATGTATGCAATCTTTATATATGTATCTAAAACAGAAACGTACGCACGCGTACAAATGGAAATGATATATGTGTATTCGATGAATGTATTGTACTTGTGCTTCAGTTGGGAATTACATACATAGATATATATCTGCATACATACATTCAAGGTCCTTCAATCAAAGTATTACGCAATAAAATGAAACGAAATTAAGCAACTAAATCGAATTATGTACGAGTACGACATACAACAAATAAAGTCAAACATGAGCAAACCGTTGATATCCATTGAACCATCTTAAACTTTCTGCTAATTATAGGAACAACTTTACGTCATTTCCATCGAATTTTCAGTCCTAAAAAATAATTTAGAAAAGCTAGTTTCGGGCACAACCTTCAGATACCCTTGCGACTCATCAGTGTGACATACAAATATATGTATGTACATACATATGTACATATTAAGGCCCGGAATTTGCTGTGGTTGGTCAGTAAGAATCTGCGTCTTAGCTTTCTCGTGCCATCAAAGCGGACTGATCTTAAGAGGCATCGTAATTTTTACTGTGCTGGATCCGAAAATGACTATTTTTTTCCCGCTCACTCTCCATTTGATTTTATAGCTTTTAGCTTTAGTTGTTTGTGTGCGTAGACAACAGGCATAAAGACAAAAAGTCTTCTTCTTTTTCACTGAAACAAATGCTTTGCGCCAAAAGTTCGTTATTTGAATATGCACGAACTCCGTAGTATGTTTATACTCTAAACTTAAGTCATTTCAGAGACTGAAAAAAATGTGCTGATTTTTCAGCATTATTGTTTTTTAGTTTTTTCAACGAAAAAAATTTAAAACCAGTTGGTACGTGTGAGTGTCGCCACAGTGCAACTATCTCTATCTTTCTACATTTTTCTTGAGAAAGAGAGAGACAAAGGGGGAGGAGGAATAGAGAAAGCGCATAGCAGGGGGTCAGTTCAGCAGAGGGAAATGGTATTGTTCGTATTGATTGTGGTGTATTGATCTCTGGAAATCTCTAATCTGTAATTTCTACACAAAAAATGTTGCTCTTATGCGATGCTTAGATGGAAGGTGGAAGCAGTTCCTTGCCTGTGTACATCGCAGCTTATTATACCCGTACTCGAAAAGTTAAGGGTTATATTAGATTTGTGGTAAAAGTGGATGTGTGTAACGCACAGAAGGAAATACTTCCGACCCTATAAAGTTTAAATATTCTTGATCAGCATCAGTATAAAAGTAGAGTGTAAAAGTAGAGTCGAGTCCCCAGAAGCGACTTACACGTTCCTTCTCGTTTTATGCTGAACTGTTGCGCAAACACTATTTATCTGTTTCCTCTATGAGTGATTTGGCCCTAAAGGTTCAAATACCACAACCTTCCGAGTGTTCCGATATCACGACTCTCTACTTTTACCTTAAACATTGATTGATCAATCTTCATCTTATGTGATGTGTTTTCCACTATTTATCTGTTTCCTCTATGAGTGATTTGGCCCTAAAGGTTCAAATACCACAACCTTCCGAGTGTTCCGATATCACGACTCTCTACTTTTACCTTAAACATTGATTGATCAATCTTCATCTTATGTGATGTGTTTTCTCTTGTCCTTGTAGCTTGTACTCGCCCAGTGAAAATGCCCGTTGCAGAAGCTACCAAAGGCAAGGGCAGGAAGACAGCAGCCGCTGCTGCTGCTGCATCTGCATCTGTCGGAAGGAAGAAATCGAGCGCTGAGGAGGCCACCGCTAAGCCAATGGATCTAGACGATGACAGCAAGAGCAACAATGAGCGGAAAAAGGATGACGGGGCTGCTGATGTCGTTGCGAATGCAGGCGAAAGGGCAGCTACAGCCGAGCCTGAAGCCGACCCCGAACAAGACGAGGACGATGAGCCGGACAGCAATGAAAACAGCGATCCGGAAGAGCAAGTGGAGCCGCCGGCCTTCAGTCTGGCCACACTGGGACTGCAGCGCGTGGGCAGCGCTCCACCACCTAAGCCTAAGGTAACGAAGGCTCCCATTCTGACGCTGAATGCCCGTGGAATGCCTGCGCGAATTCGCAAGAGAAACAAACTCTTCTACGACGAAAATATTATCAACGACGACAAACCATTGCGCATGAGCCTTGCCCCTAAGAAGATGCCCGGTCGCCCGCCCCTGCCTGCTGGTGGTCCTGGCACCGGCTGCTCGGGCAAGGTGCACAACACCACCCCCGCCAAGGTGCTCAAGAAGCGCAAGGGCGTCGTCTCCCGCTACATGCGCTCCAGCGACAATGGATCCAGCTCCACCTCAGTCGGCAGCCAGCATCAGGTGACGGCAGCTGGCAACAAGAACAAAAAGACACCAGCCAAGGGTCAGGCTGTCAGGCATGCACAGACCACATCCAAAACGAACCAATCCGGCCACAAGTCAGCCAAGATCAGCAGTGGAGCAGCCTCTGGAGGAACGAAGGTGTCGACCGCCGCATCTGCTGCCGCTGCTGAAGAGGAGGCCAGCCACGCTCAGGCCCTGTTGGTGGCCAACAAGCGGGTGGGCCAGGCGATCGGGCTCCGCCTGCGCAACCTGCTGAAGCTGCCCAAGGCCCACAAGTGGGCCATCGCCGAGTGGTTCTATTCGTACATAGACAGGCCGCTTTTCGACAGCCGTGACGAGTTCTTGAACCACGTAAACGAGCTGGATCCGCGCCTGGGAACGCGCCAGCTTAACCGACACGAGTGGTCGACCATAAGGCGCCAGATGGGGAAGCCCAGGCGCTGTTCAGCCAACTTCTTCAGCGAGGAGCGGAAAGAGCTAGACAGGAAACGAAAGCTTATGCGCACTCTCCAGTCGCGCAAGCCGGGCGAGCTCAAGGACTCCGTTCTGCTGTCGGATATGCCTGAGAAGATCCCCATGCCACTGCCGCTGGGCACCAAGGTGACATCTCGGCTGCGCACCCCCCAAGACGGCATCTTCGCTGGCACTGTCGCCGCCTACGACTCGCTGAACGCCATGTACCGGGTGACGTTCGAGCGGCCTGGCTTGGGGACCCACGCCATACCGGACTTTGAGATTGTGTCGGAGAACTTTCACGAGATGCTACCACTGCACAGCTTCACCAAGGACTTCCGTCCCAACCTGATGAGCATCTACCAGACTAACAACATGGGCTTCACCACCAACCTGGGCTACACGGCCAGCCTTACCAGCACCTATCTGCAGAAGCGTCCCTCCGGCAATGGGAAGAAGGCAGGCGCAGGACTGTTTGCTCCTCAGAAGCACCTGGCCAGCAATAATGCGGCAGCAAGGAACGCTCTAAGCATGAAACTGAACAAGAGTGATCCCCTGCTGGGACAGGACGCCATCGGGGAGAGCCCGATACGGCCACAGCTGACCCGAGTTCACAACTACTCGAACAAGCTGCTGGAGCATCTTGTGCACTTGGAAAAGCATATCTCGGTAAAGGCCGAGCGCATCCACCGCCTAAACAAGATGAACTCCACCGCGGAGCTAGCCATGGGCGACATGATCGGCCATGACGAGACCGGAGAGCGCCACCGGCGCCACATCGCCGACAACTTCCAGCGCCAGTACGCCTACAACATCGTCTCCATTGAGCGCATCAATACCGACCTCATGTATGAGCTCACCAAAGTGCAGGAGCTATCCTCAACCCTGACGCGAAATCCCAACGTCCAGGCCATGATCTCGCCCACGTACCTTCGCGAGGAGTGTCGGGCCAAGGCGAACCAGACTGTGGACGAGATGAATAAGGGTCTGGTGAAGAATGAGCGCATGGTGACGCTGCTAAAGAACCTGACCACGCTGCTGATGGTCACGCAGAACCTGGGCGGGGACTGCCCTGTGGGCGAGGTCAGGCAGGTCCTCGAGGGCTGCATGGAAGAGGTGCGCACCAACCTTGTCAGCGGCGATAACATGGAGGTTTTCCACAAGAGCGTTCAATTGCGCCTGGAGTTTATTGCCTTGGACATTACTCGAAATCTCGAGAAGCGCAGGCACAGCCGGGCCGCTGTCGCTAACGCTGCCGCCAACGCTGCCGAAGATGTCAAGTCGCCGAAGACACCGAAACAGGAAGAGACCGATGAGGAAAATGATGCTGATGGTGCTGGCGATACCTCAAAGTGCACAGAGAAGGGGGATGGGAAAAAGAAGCCAGTCGATGTGGAAGCTTCTAACAAGGCTCCAAATATTAGAGCTGCTGATGACATCACAGAAGCTGAACAGGAGACAAAGCCGCGGCCGCAGGAAGACAAGTCTGAGCTCATGGAGGTGGACATTGGAGGACAGCAGGCAGAAGGCGATGGCGAAGGCGACGTCGAAGATGAGGAGAAAATTGACTCAGACGAGGCCGAAACAGACAATGCAGAGCAGCAGCAGCGAGAGGAGGACCCACAGTCACCAAATCCTGCTGTCACCGACGACTCGCAGATAACAATCGAATCGGTGAAGGAGTCCGATGATGATGATGAGGAGGGGCAGGAGGAGATTGATATGGTCGGCGTAGAGCGGCTGAACTTAGAGGAAGGAAACTCTGACTTCCAGGATGAATTCATTTACGAAAAGTAGAAAAACAATCCAAAATAAAATGCGATTTTGGTATTGCGTTTTTTTTTTAAGTTTCTTTTTTTCAATGGACCATATCATGGTCTCGAACTAGGTTAATAGAAAGGAAGAAGGGAATATCAACAAGATATATCCAAGGAAAATGTCAAGAACGCGTTGCAATAAAAACTGTAACAGAATAGTGGCAAAGTCTTTGTTTTATTCACTGATCATCCTCATCCAATGCCTCGTCGTTGTCATCCTCTTCGCTGGACTGGTTTAGCCAGTCGACCAGCTTGACGAGGCTCTGGCGCAGCTGGACATGCTCCTCGCCATCAAGCTGGCTATACCACACCTGGATGGAATCCTCCGAAACAAAGTCCTTGTCGTATAGGTAGTGGACAATCTGCGAGATCTTCTCCCGCGCCAACGGATTCTCCTCATACACGTCCTGAAAGCAATTACTCATCATAATTAATTACTCATAAATGTCACTCGGAGATGTTCCGCAGAATATCGCACGCACCTCCAGGGCTTTCAAGCAGTCCAGCATGGCTTCTTCGCTCTTGATGTAGTTGGAGACCACGGGTCCCAGCTGCTTGAAGGCTGCGCCGATGGCCGCCAGCACATTGTTGTTGGCCGGCTCGACAATGTGCTGCATGCCAAACACAGCCTTGACTACATTGAAGTTAACCTCCTTGAGGGACATGTTGTAGGCGTAGCGCGAGGAGTTTATCTCCAATATAAGGAAGTCCGGATTCGATCGCTCCCTGAAGCCGCGTGACAGCGAATCGATCACCTCGCTGAGGAAAACTGAAATAGAAAGCAATTATATTCAGGTCTAGCTGCAATTTGCATCCAGGTGCATATCATCGCATCTCACTGTTAGTGTCGTCGGGCAAGGGCGTGACAGCTCGCGACCCTTCATCGTCGTCGTCGTCGCTGAGGTCGCTGTAATAGCTAATGTCGTCCAGTGGCGCCATCAGGTCACCCATTTTGGGTATGGAGAGCGTCATCTGGGGCAGCAGCTCCTCACCATCCGAGTCGTCGGGATCCCCCGTGGTTATGTCGCTAACAATGTACGCCTGCGGTCCAATCGCCTCTAGTTCCACTGTCTCGTAATCCTGTTCCGGTTCTTGCTCCGCTCTGCTCTGTGTGTTCGGTGTGCTTGTGACCAGGGTCTTTGCCAGCTTCGTTTTCCTTGGCAGCACGCATTTGGCGCCTACGACGCAACCAGCGCTGACGTCGCATTCGGCTTCGATGACGGCACGGTCTCCAATCACGCAGTGCTCCAGCTGGCAATTGTCTTGGATAGTCACGTTGGCCATTAGGAACACATTGCTCAGTTGGCAGTTCTTTCCGATTCGACAGTTTTTCCCAATGACGGTGTCCCTGATCACAGAGCCGGCCTCCACGTGGCTGCCCGCCTGGATCACCACATTCTCACGCAGCGCCTTTTTTGACACGTGCGCCTCGTGGCTTTTGTAGATGTTGTCCTTGTGGAACACGTACTGCTGGTGCAGCTTGTAGACGCCCATGTCGGGAACGAGCGGGTAGGCCCAGCGGTTGATGATGTCCCGGCTTACCAATTGGTACGAGGGCCAGTTGTTTACTTTGTGCGCGTACTGGGCGGCCGGCAGCAAGGCTACGTAGATGCGGCTGTCCAGCAACTCCTCGTTGATGAGAAGGCCGCGCACGAAATCGTCGCGGGTCTGGAAGTCAAAGTTATCGCTAAATAGCGACAGCATCGAAGGCGAGCCGATCGCGATCTGCGGATCCAGGAGGTTGTAGTGCAACGCGACGCAGGAGTTGCCAAGAAATACATCGAGGGGAATTTGGTAGCGAGGCTCCTTATGGTTCATTCGCAGCCGCTGGTGGTAGTGGAGGCGGGAGTTTTGCTTGTCGACAGCAATGAGCAGTTCGTTGCCGGTACGGACGTTGATGGCGCACTCCTTAAACACCAGGGTGGCGGCTGTCCCCTTGTCAAACTTCGCCATCCGCTTATGCTGCTCCAGAACCGGCCGTAAATCTGCATTGGTGACGGTATCGGCGCCCATGAGGATAAAATTTCCCCTGATCAGGGCCTTGGCGTCGAGATCTCGCATGGCGTCGCCGAAACAACGGCATCCTTCACCACCAATCATGTTCACAGTCATTTTGAAAGACCAGGAGGCATACGTGGCAATCCCTTCTCTGCGTATATAAAATATTAAACACAATTGAACATAAAGTGCCTAAATGATTGGTTTACTTGATGTGGTCGCGTATTTCCTGCAGATAATGGCTTGCATAGACGAAGACCTCCTCGACTCCGCTGCGATTCAGTGCTATCAATGCATAGTCCAGCATGCTCACGTTGACCAAGGGCAGCAAGGCCTGCGAGGAGAGAAAAGAGGCAAGCTATAAACCTTGCCTGGCCGGGGTGGGGTGGTTCAATAGCTACCGTGGAGCCTTCGTCGGAGAGCGGCTTGAAGTTCCAGACATTGTTGTCGGCTATTAGAACCGCCTGGACGATTTCTTTTTCGAATTGTGCCATGCTAACCACTTTCGTCCCTGTCCGAACTGAAGTGAATATTACTGGATACTAGAACAACAGCTGATGAGTCAGTGCTGTCAAACGTCTGCAGGCTGGCTGCTTGGATCTGGCAACGCTAAGCAATTTCAGCTGCTACCACAGGCTTGGCCCCCATCCCCTTCATATCTCCCACACTAGCTAATCGCAGGTCTTGGTCCAATGAAAGAATAATAAGTAATAACTTAATTAATGACACAACACACATATCTATGCTTATGTGAGCCAGTCACCGACATGAAATCGCGATAACCGAACAATTCAGTAATTATCGTCATCGCCGATGAATAATTGGCTTATGTCCATGTGTGTGTGTGTGAGAAACAGCGTCAAGTCTGTGATACACGTCTCCCGCACCCGCCCGCCTTGTCGGAAAATGAGAGCCCGAACCAACAGCAGCAACACTAAGAACGATAAACCAAACAAGAAAGGAACAAGCGGCAAAGTTTCAAGCAAGAGCAGGGTCAGGCCAGGGCCAGAGTCCTCAAGTTCGGCCTTGTAATCGGAAGAAAAGCAACACGCCCATTTCGCATAGAAATTCCAATCCAATACGCTCCAGCTCGTCGTCGTTGTCACTTTTCTCTGCTGCGGCTGGCGGGCGCGCCAACTAAAAATAGAAAAGCAAACAACTATCCATATCGAAGCAATTGCCACAACACAGTACAGCACAGCAAAGAAGCCCAGTATTCTTCTGCATTGGGAGATTAAGAAAGGGAACAAAATCGGCAGAACCACCTGAACCTGGAGCCACATCACAAACAAGGAAAGGAACGAAGGGAGCGAACCAAAGTATCAATCAATATTCCTGGCAATGGAAAGTGTGGGCGACCACGTCCCGAATGGACTGACAGGCGTCAAGTCGAGTCTCGAAATAGTCAGGGAGCGCTTCAAAGAAGACGAAATAATTCTCTATGTAAGCCAAAGCAAACCAACATAACCAAAAAAAAAAAAAACATGTCAAAACAAACACAAACAATATCTCTAGTGACGAATGAATAATTATCGGTTAGATGGCACGGGGCTTACGTTACGTAGTCGTGCTATCCAGTCAGTGACGAAAGACATGTTCCAGTTCCTCTCCTCTCCCAATGATAACACAATTTTATTTTATGTTTCAGCTATTTGAGGCGTATCAGATCAAGGGACCCGAGGACGCCAATCGGCTGCTGGCGCTAGTTTCGTCGGAGTCCGGCGGGACGTTTGCTATCATCTCGTTCTCCTTCGTGCGCACGCCGCTCACATCAGTAAATGAGTTGATCATCAACAAAGTGTTTGCCATCGACGAGAGTTTTCAGCTGCGGCAGGGTGAGATGCAGACTATTACAATTTATTGAGATATATGTTAATGTTGGGGGATGGTGCTTCTGGTAATCTCAGACTGCAAGGGATCGATCACAGCGTACCAGTTCGACCTGTCCACGGCCGAGGATGGACCCATCAAGTACTACTTCTATCCAAGTGAGAGCGCCAACTATGACGAGTTCGTGGCCAAGATCATTTCCTGCAAGAGTTCCATGTCCCAGAGCGATCCCGAAACGGTGCTCAACTTCAGATGGCTAAACGACTACCGCCAAATCGGCGAGGTCAAGCAAGAGCTAAAGAAGCGTGAGAGCGAGTACATTATCTACAAAGATATTATGTGAGTAAAAACCAACCCAACACCATTAACACATTAACCCATAGATCCATTGACCCATATCTCTCTTGTATATTTTTGTTTTGCAGCATCTATTGCGCCACTTGGAACGTAAACAACAAACCTTGCTGCGACAGCGCCGACGCTCTGCGATCGTGGTTGGGATGCAGCGAGCGGGCTCCTGACATCTATGCCATTGGCTTGCAGGAGCTGGACACTCCCGCCAAGGCCATGCTTAACTCCACTCAGGTGCAGGCTAGTGTGGCCCAGTGGAAGTAAGTGTCATGTCACATATCCAGCGATACAGCAATATCCATAACTTATTATGCGCATTTCTCAAATTTTCAGCGAAAAAATGGTGCAAAGTGTCCACCCAGATGTCGAGTACGAGATCCTGCAGTACCACCGTCTGGTGGGAATCATGCTGACGGTGATCGTGCGCAAGCAGTTACGCCAGCACATACTGCGCTGCCGCTTCAAGTCAGTGGCGCGGGGCGTTCTAAACACGCTGGGTAACAAGGGCGGAGTGGCCATCAGTTTACAGTTGAACGAGGGAAACATTTGCTTTGTTAACTCCCATCTGGCCGCCCATATGGGCTACGTGGAGGAGCGTAACCAGGACTATAATGCAATAGTGGATGGGCTGCGTTTCGACGATGGCCGCACTATCAGCGATCATGAGTAAGGGATGACATGACTATGAGTACACTGATACTCACACTTGAGTTACTCCTTTGCTACTCTTGCAGCCACATCTTCTGGCTAGGGGACTTGAACTATCGCATACAGGAGCCGCCCGGGCAGCAGCGACCCGGTCCGCTGACGGATGCCCAGACGTACGAGCTGCTCCTACAGTACGACCAGCTGCGCCAGGAGATGCGCAAAGGCAAGTGCTTCGAGGGATACACAGAAGGCGAGATAAAGTTTCGGCCCACGTATAAGTACGATCCGGGAACGGACAATTATGACAGCAGCGAAAAGCAGCGAGCACCCGCATACTGTGATCGCGTGCTGTGGAAGGGCACGCGGATCGAGCAACTGGCCTACAATAGCATCATGGACATACGACAGAGCGACCACAAACCCGTGTATGCCGTGTTCCGGGTCAAGATTAAAACTCGCGACGAAATCAAGTACAAGCGCGTGCAAGAGGAGGTACTAAAGGCGGTGGACAAGCGCGAGAACGACAACCAGCCACAGATCAGCGTGGAGAAGACTGTCATCGACTTCGGACGAGTGCGCTTCAACGAGCCGTGCATGCGGGACTTCAACGTGTATAACAGCTGCCCACTGCCGGTCGACTTCAGCTTCAAGGAGAAGGACATCCACGACATATGTGAGAAGTGGCTGCAGGTGGATCCGCGAAAGGACAGCCTGATGATCGACTCGGCGCGCAGCATACGCATTAAGATGCTCGCAGACGTGCACACGATCAGGGGTCTACTCAAAAAGATCCGCACCAGCGACAACTTCGACATCCTCATCCTGCACGTGGAGAACGGACGCGACATCTTCATTACAGTCACGGGTGACTATCAACCCAGTTGCTTTGGCCTCTCCATGGAAACGATGTGTCGCACTGATCGCCCGCTTAGCGAATACTCACAGGAGCAGATCAAGCATCTGGTGAGTCCTTAGTCTTAGGTGCGAAGGGTGGTGCCAAAGCGTTGAGTTATCTTCTTTCTATGGCCACGCAGATGAATGATAACTCGCAGGAATATTGTGTGACGATGCCACGCGAGTTTTTTCTGCTGATCGACTACTTACACAAGCATGGATCCAAGCTGGAGGGGGGATTTCACACTTTCGAGTCGCGGAAATCTCTGAATACACAGTTCAATGTGGTACGCGATTGGCTCGACACCTGGTCCGACGAAGAGTTTCGTAAGTGCTTCTGATCTGTGTGTGTATCTACACCTGACTGACACCTGATTTACGACTCCAGCTGGAACTCCACAATGCGCTGCACAGGCGTTGCTGCTCCTGCTGGACCTGCCGGAGCGGCCGCTGCTGGAGCCATTTGTCGAGGATCTGCTGGCAAGCACTGGCAAGTCAAAGGCCATGGACTACATAGCCCTGCTCAGTCCGCCGAAACGCAATGTCTTTATGCACTTGTGCATGTTCTTGCGCGAGGGCATCGAATGCCAGTACTACGATCTGCATCAAGTCGGTGCGTCTTTGATTACTATTTTTTGATTATTCAGTACTTCTGTTTGATCTGACCGTTCGATTTCTCTGTATTTCCCTTTCGCAGCTGTCACCTTTGGTCGTATTCTTCTGCGGAGTAGCGAGGCCAAGGCTTGGCCGGACTACAAAATCCGCTGCAGTCAATTTATGCGGCTCTTTATCGAAAGCGACGGTGCTAATCCCCTGGGAAATAGAAATGCAGGAGCTGGACCTGGAGCGGGACCCAGAACCGATCTTCCAGCATAGCTATACAGTACCAAGTCGATATTTATCTGTTTGCATAGGGTTAGTGTATTTATTTTACTTGTTGGTAGTTTTTTTGATCGTCCATGAGAAGGTTCCGTCTGGTCTGGCCTGGCATTTATGTACGATTCTCTGTTTAACATGTTACTTGTTTATAAAACACGTTCGCGATGTCCGTTGCGTGTGACCCGTTTATAAAAGCTCTTCATTCCAACTCGCTCCTGGGTTATCTCTTTGACTTGTTTTGCATTTTAATGAATTCTGTGTGGAGGCCAGCCCTCTTTAAACCCCTTGACTACTGCACCGCATAACTTATACAAGTAGCAAACACGGAGTCAAAACGAAAAGCACGTAGACAGTCTAGACTCTATCAATGGATAGAGTTCGGCAGGCATTGAGCCTGCTGAAAAGTTTAAGAATTAATAGATAAATGTGAACTTCACCCTTAATTTTACCCTTAACAACCCTTGGCTCTCACACATGCAAAAACTAATCTGGAGACCGATATTTACAGGAATTTGATCTGGAAATAGACCACATGGCTACATATACGTACATACATACAATACATGTACATGCATACCTTGCGTACCATTGTGTGCTCAGAGTATTAGATTAGATCTGCAAAAATGTCAAAGTCCCCCACGCCCTGGTTTCAGTTGTATCTGAAAATAAATAATAACGTTAAATACGAGTATGTACTACTTTTATTACGATGGTTTTTCTCAACAAATTTGGGGGCGTGGCAGCGTTGCTGCCCCGGAGAAGACAAATTTAGGCAAGATATTTTATAGTACTGTGTTCCGTTGAACCGTATTAATTGATTTCGATTATATTGATCCGTGATTTGGTAAGTATGTTTGCGCATCGTATTACTTGTAAACGTTTTAAATAGCCAAGAGGCCTGAGTCTTCATGATTTGCCTTCATAATTAGTCTGTTCTCTTGTTTGTCTTTCCTGTAGTCTTCATGTGTTGGTCTTCTTCGGTCAAGTAACGATTTGATTAGTTTAAAAATCACGAAAATATACGGTGCATTTATACAACTCTCTCCTTACTCACAATTACAGAGTTCCCAAATTCAATATGTCGGAAGTTGAGCACCGCTATCGCATAACTAGATTGGAGCTTTATGAATAGTTGAAACAATTACGGAATTCTCAGAATTTCGTTGGCTAGGCCAAATATGGCCAGCGGGGAGCAAAGTTTTTCAAAATGTAAGCTTATCAATAAAAAATGGTGGAGGGAGGGGCGTTCTTAGGCGCGTCATAAGCCGGGATTTACCTATTTTTTTGAAGAACTAAACTCAGTCAGACTGTAGAATATTTGATCTGTTTTTTCCTCTTCTCACACTAACACGCTGATCTAGCTTTTCTTTCTCAGCCAGAGGCGCGCATTGCACGAGGCAGACGTGTGAGCAAGAAAGAGAATAAAAATGCGCTGGAAGGGGTAGCAACTGCATATTATTATCTTCCTTCTGACTATAATAATGATCCGATCTGATCCAGTTTCGGATACGTTCATTCGCTACTATTCTGCGTTTTCGGTTTTCTTGTATCTTCGAAATTTTGGATGTCACAGAGTTTGTGGGAGCGGGTGAATACATAATCCACGGCCTAATCGCCGTGAAGCATCAGCCTGGTGATGAATGGTAGGAGAACCAAAGATAATAAAATAATTGCATTCTTTGGTAAAATAAAATAGTTTCCGGCGAAAGGTCATCTCGTGTGCGTTTGATCATCGTTAGGCTCTAAGCTGTTGCAGAACCCAGAAAATATTCCATGTATTGATTTAGATCATAATTTGTATTGGTATAATTAACATCATATTTTTATATTCATATCATAAACATACATATGCACATACAGACAAGACGAGAACAATCGATGCCCCAAATAGGCATACGATTGATTATACATTGTACATATGTTTAGAAAGGGGGAGAGGAGAGGGGCAGGGCACATGACCGCCAGGACAGGTTCGTATTCATATATGTAGTATATAGTTAGTCGTAAATAGTACACACATACACATACATAGGTTCATATATGCATATGAAATTAACTAATAATTATTTTATAAAAACCATAGAAACGCCTCCATTTTCAGTATTATTATTAATTGGTGATTTTGCTGGTGTTCTATTTTAAGTGACTCCTATTTCTCTGTTATTCCTGATTCTGTGTAAGTCAGAGGCGGAATGAGATGTGTGGGTGGGGGAGCTTAGGTGAAGCTGCAGCACGAATTCGTCTTTTTCGCTGTCTTGTAGAAGGCCTTGCTCTGTATGGACAGCTTTTGCGATTTGCTGACCATATCGTCCAGCTTCTCGCCCCTCTCCAGTACAGCCTCAATAGTGTTCTTCAATATTATTGTTGTCTCATCCAAGTCATTCTGCATTTTCGTGAGTGGATCGGCCTCTACGGGATTCTGATATTTGGCCAAAAAAGCTGGCAGTACGTCGAACGATATGGTGGCCTCCGTACCGTTGGGCCACTGGTCGGCGGACACTTTCGCCGTGAAGTCGTCAAGTATCTTTGTAATAAGTGTGTGAGCAACTCGGTGCGGATACTCATGATCGGCAATTAGCACTCCCGCCAGGTTATCAGCCCGCACATAGACATGACACATGTAGGCATCCTGCTTGACAGATTGCCGAAGCGCTGGCTGTGTGCGTTCCACAATCGTTTTCGATGCGAAGCTGCCGCGACCCAAACGAGAAGAAATGTTAGTGCGTAAGCGGTGGTCATAAGGGAAGGAGGGGGGGCATTGCGCCGTCGCTGTGACGATTGGGCACAATGGTCCGAATACGAATTACATTACTCACGTCATAAATTCATTGACGGTGCCACGTTGGAAAAACGAGAAGGACTGCAAGTCGGATGCTGTCTTTAGTATACGCGCTTCGCTGGCACCTTTGAAGAAGACGCTCAATGCAAACAGCTTGACCATATTTAACTCTATCAGCGCTCTCTCACTGTGCGTGCAGTTTGCGAAACTTGTGCCTCTTCTGGCTGCTTTCTTCCGTCTGGCTCCGTCTGTAGTTTTAGTTGTATGGGGCTTCTAGTGGGTATGTTTTTTAATGTTTTGGTGGGTGGGTTTAAGATAGGCCGTTCACTTTTTGTTTTTCACAAGAAAAAGAGAAAAACCATCGAGATATCCATCGATGGTATCGATTGTTTTTCAAAACTATCGATGGCTCAACTATCAATCGTTTGACAGCTCTACAATCAACCGCAGGGACAGGAGCTTTACAGCTAATTAGAGATGATAAACCTCAAGCCTATCGGCTACCATCCCAATCACATCGGATACAGTTTTAAACCTATCGATATAACATATTCCACTTTTATTTTGCAGTAACGGCTTTCCTAGATCTCATCTCAAACAGTTCAAAAAATGTCGAAAAGTCAAAAGACAAAATACTTGCGACTGGCTGAAATGCAGCCCACCATGACTAACTATTCGGCCGTTGTCCTGATCATATCCAAATCGTCGCCAAACTTGTTCCTAGACAAGATCAGTGGCAGCGAGCGCGGCGTCATCACGCTAACGGTACGCGACTCCATTAGCCACATTACCAACTGCAAGTGCTGGGGTCAGAGGGCATGCGTGGATGAGTATAACGCCATGCTACACATTGGCGACGTAGTGGACATCGTCGGAGCAAAGGTGATGTCGCTTTCCATACCTCATGAGCCGCGTTATCAGCCCCGGGCCACTCTCTCGTGCGCACTAACGATCAACGAAGGATACGGTCATATTGTGCGGCATGACAGCGACGACGTACCCACAATAGAGGCTCTGAAGCAGCTCATCCACAAGCCGCACAAGCCCCTTGGCTCTACCCTTAATTTGGCCGAGGTTTGCTGTGGCACTGGGCTTCAGGAAAGGCTACTAAATGCATATGTGGACCTACTTGTGGTTGTTGCCGCGATTCGTCCATTGCGCGAGTTAAAGCGCAAGCATGCCTCAAGCTGTGGGAAGGACAGCGGGTCACTCCAATGCCTCGAACTGATCGTGATCGATGCCAGCTGTCAAGATGGAATGTTGCTTTCCCTGTGGCAGCCGGAGTGGATACGGCGCGCCAAGCACTGGCAGCCGCGAAAGACCGTCCTGCACCTGATCGATGTGCGTATCTCCTATTCGGACTACTATCGCTGCCCAGTTCTTAACCACGCCAACTGTACGCTTATCTACGACGATCCTCAGGTCGCCGGCGGCGACTATGGTGCGCTGCTCTCGTTTGCCGCCACAGCGCTGATGCATAAGAACTATGACCTGTCAGTCCAAACAGACTTGGCGGATCTTCCGACAGGTGAATTGTATCCGTAACTAGCGGAATTCGGCTCTAAATTTTTTCTTCGACAGCCTGCGAAATCCAAACCCAGATGACATCGAAGCAGATTTACTCTCGTGCCGAGAGTAATGCAGCCACCGTTCAGTTTACGGCCGTGATCTATTGTATGGTCACCAAGTTCGACATTGACGGACTTTCCATGAACACCAGTAAGAAATGGCAAGTGGCATTTCCAGGGTTACCTGGAGTCTGACCTTTTTTTCTCTAGTCTGTAATCTATATTTATATATTTACTTAATTGCTGCAATTTTAGCACAAAATGTCAATGTCTTGTTCCCCGAAATCAAAACGACTGCGCCAGTGAAGCCTGTCAATTGGAGTTCTCACTGGAATCCAATGGGCCAAGACACTCAAGTTTTATCAACATCAACATTCAGTTGTCCGATCAGACGGGGACGTTGGTCGAGAGCCGTCTGAGCGGGCACGTAGCTGAGCGCGTGATGGGCATCAAAGCGGACGACTTTCAGCGGCTCTCAGAGCGTGCGAGAACCGAGCTCAAGTGGCGATTTCTGCTGAAGTACTTTGAGGTAAAGCTGCTCATAAAAAAACCAGCAACCATGAGCAAGAATATCGTCGTGCTTGTGGTGGACATGCAAACCGTACCGCTGAATAAGCTGGTGGAGAAGATTTCTGTGCTCTAGAAGTGCCAAGGAGAGGAGATACTCTAGAATGGTAATCTACATACATAAATAGCGATTTTTATTACACATTTCCACATAAAACTGTTCAACTAAAATACATAATACATAAATAGACGCATTCTTGTACCCTCGCATACGCGTGTCTGTACGCAGAAAGAGCATGAACGGAGGTGGACTGAAGTGTGGGATGCGCTTCTATCCATCTCCCGCGGGTTAGTTGGTAATGACTACAGTACGTTGTCGGAGCTATAAGACAGTGTATACATTGAGTGTTCTATCGTAAGCTTGAATATCGAATACCAAATACCACTACATGTTAATTAGTGGATCTAAAGCCAGATTAATCATCAATAAGATGCATCATCATAAGAAGAATAAGTTATTTGATGGTAGTTGGTCAGTTAATTGAACCCATGTCATTACAATTTGCTAGCCGACAACTGTCTCATAGCTCGAAAACGTACCTTGCACTTATGTAGGATGTATACTCAATCGAGCATGCTGTGTCTCATTTAACTATTAACAACGATTTGGTACAACGCTTAATACTGACCTACATAAATGGTATGTACATACATATGTACAGACAGACATTCTATACACATAACGAAAAAATGATTTTTGCAAATCAAAATCAACAATATATAGCGACAAATGAAAATCAATGGAATTGGGGTGACTGAAAATAAGATGGTGATACTGGGGGTACAAAATACTCGTTTTTCGTATAACTACCTCATTCAGCTACTCCGCCTGCATCCATTCCATCAAATAGAAAGATAGAGAGCATAATATCATGAAAATCCTAACACTTAATAAATAAAAGTAAAAAAAATTTGAATTTAAAAAACATTACTAGTATGCGTCTACTTGGAGCTGCCTGAGGTTGCCGAATGCCCCTGCTGCTGGTGATGCTGGTGATGATGGGGTCCATGATGATAATGGGACTGCGCTTGACTGCTGCTTGAAGCAGACGACGAGGACACCGACAACGATGTCGATGATGATGACGTTTGCTGATGATGGTTTTGAGAGGCGGTGGTCGGACCGCTGCCACTTCCACTGCCATAGTTCAGGGGCAGGGAGGCGCCTGCTGTGGCGGCTGCTAGAGCTGCTGCAGCCGAAACAGCTGCAGCCCCTGCGGTAGCTGTGTTCAGTTTGGAACCATTGCTTGTGGTATTGCTCACTCGAAGCTGCCGGATTTCGGGGAAGAACTCAATCATGAGTATCTCCAGTAGTTCCTAGAAGAACGGCAGGATAATGATGACCGACAGTACCGGCAATGCATGAAAACACTTACGTAGAAGAGCTGCTTGTTGTAAGCGGGGTTCTGGAGCGCCTCGAAGACCTTGAGGACGCCTCGCTTGGCCGCCTGGGCCCCCACCAGATTGCAGAGCACCTCGGGTATATGGTCGGTGAGCAGAGCCTTGGCCGCTGTGCTGGTCATCTCGCGCATGTCGTCGGAGCGCGCAGGGTATGCGGAGGCGAGGACACCGCCTGGCCAGAAAGATTTCAGTATGGCTGAGAAATAATTGTGCAGCATGGACTCCTCAAAGAGATAAGTGACCGATTCGCGAATCTGTCGATTAATCGTCCGGCCGTACGTGATCTGCACGAAGGAGATGATGCTCTTGCGCAGCCATTTGAAAACGCCGCCCATGTCGAAAATCTCGCCCATAAGAGCGTACATGGGCTCTGCTATAGAGTCCTTGCTGTCTATGTCGGCCATCAGTCGACTGGCATCGATGCCGGACTCTCCGTCCAGGTACGTGGAGATGTCCTCGTCGTCGCGCTGCAAGCCCCAGAACGGATCTGTGGCCTTGCTTGACTCGTGAGCCTTTGCAGCGTCGCTCTTAAACAGCGTGGAGAGCGAGAACTTTGACTTTTTGGGCGAGGGCAGTGACTGCTTCAGGTGGTCTGAGCTCGGACTAAGGAACGTGTAAATAGCCTCACTGCCATTTAGATGATCGTCCTCGAGTATGAACTATTTCAACAAATATACAATTATTTTCTCATGTTTCTAGTAGATGCTTGATGATAGTAGCTCAAAGGATCTATCAATCTTACATTAAGAAACTTTTGGATTTGTCCCTTGGCCTTCTCCTGGCCATGCCGGTCCGTCTTTAGGAAGAAGAACTTGAAGTTGGTGGGTAAGTCGAGCGTCTTCAGATTCGAGCTCACGTGTCGAAGTTTTCGTTGCAGCTCCTGTGGGGGAAGGGGAAGAGATATGGAGAGTCAGAGACTGGTGTGAATTATAATTCCTTCGGGGGCTGAAAATCGCGCCTACATGGACTTGGTTGAGCGATCGCATGACCACCCAGCCGCTGGATATGCCCGATGGCCGCTTTGGGGGCTTGGCGCTGCTGCTGTCCCCATTCTTTGGCAACGCCTGCGAGGGAGCGTTGATGTCCTCGTCCACATGGACAAGTATCATAAACTGCAGCGACTCTTTTTCATCGGAGATCTGTTCCGAGGAGGAAAAGGATTATAATTTGAGACGATCTATCGGAGTCCACGGTATACGTTTACTCACCTCCACACTTTGTATGGTGGCCTTCCACTTGCCTAGATGCTCGGTCCAAGCGTCTGTTCGCCGGAGATGAGCCTCCGTTTGACGCTTCTCGCTCTTCAGCCACTCCATCTCCTTCTCGAGTATGGATAAGACCTTGGACTCCGGCTTGACCGAGTGCTTAAGGGCGTCCAGGGCCTGATTTTTCTTGTCAATGCGCTCCTGTATCTGCTCCAGCTTCCGCCGTGCATACGACGTGTGGGCGGCGACATCGATGGCCCTGCCATTGAGACCATCTGCGACTCTGGGGTGCTCGTCGTGCGCCTCGGATATACTGCCGATGGCGGGGAACAGCATCAAGGTGGGATCGGTGAATTCGTTCGATTCCAGCGCCTCCTTCAGCTGCCGGTACTGACTGCTGAGCACAAATGGGGGATAGTACTTTTCCTCGAGAGTGCGCAGGATGTTGCGCTGGATGTCGTAGAAGATGTCCGGATCGGCATCTCCCAACAGAAAGGTCTCGATCAGCTTGCGCTCGTGCTTGTCGGTTTGGATCTCCGACTTGGGCACGCGGATATACGTGTAGAATACCTCCGTGCCCAGTTGGTGGATGGCACTCTTGTGCGCGTGCTTAATCTCCTCCACGGCGAGGTAGAATCCGACCAGGGCACTAGCCTTTAGCGGCTCTAGGAATAGGGTGAAATACCGTCGGCCCACGGCCGTGTTTAATATTTCCTCTAGCGTCAGATCCTTAAAGAATAAAGATACAGAGGGTAGGACATATGTTCATGTATCCTGGGTCATTGTCACTTACTATGTCGCTAGAGTAGTTGCCGTTCCAGCCGAATTTCGCCAGATTCTTCTCGCACTCGGCCTTAGCCAAGGTCAGCTGGCGGACATAGCGCTTGAGCCGCACAGCCGCCGTCAGCTCAGACTTGGATAGGGAGTGGTCCTCATGGTCCGGATCGAGACCTTTGGCACGTTGTAAGTTCTGCATGGTTGTGGCATGCATCAGGTCGTTCACGATGCTCTTGCGGATGAGCGAGAGATCCTCCAGGTTTCCCGAGTTGTTGATAATCTTTAGGAAGTCCTCAAAGCTGGCAGCATACTCATAGCTCCGCTTGTTCATCGCCGCCGCCGCCAGTCGCGTTTCGATGTTCTGCACCACCTTCTGGTTTATGTAGTCGGGTGCAGTGAGCATGTTGATCATGGGAAAGAAGACTAAGAAGGTAAGACAAGGTAAGAACGATAAGCAAAAAATCAATATACATATGTAGATATATTTAAACGTTCCCTTTGGTGAACTGATAAACTGGTGAACTTACTCTTGTAGGATAAAATTTCGCTGAGCAGCATCTTGAGCGGTGGGAGGGAGTAGCCGCGTGGTAGCAGCAAGATCACCATAATTTCGCACAGCTTGCGCAAAAACTCCATTTCCTTGGCCTCGTCGGACAGGTAGGAGTTTTTGCTAAATACTGGCGCCGTATTCGTCTCGGCCCTATTCGGAAAGAGAGAGTTGAGTTTAAAAATCCCATGATAATCGATGGTCACTCACGCTCGGGCCTCGGCAATGCGTATCTTTTCCAGGTGCACGGTGACGCGATTCACCATGTCCACGGCAATGATCTTGGCGGGATCCATTTTGCTGGCGCGCTCATGGATCTTCTGTATGGCATTCCACAGATCCTCACGCACCACATCGTTGATTAGCTTCGGCTTCGTGACTACATAGCTAATAGAGTGCATAAGAGCATGAGGGAGGTCACTCCGGGGGTAATTGGAGGTTACTTACCCCAGCCAGGGCAGCATGAAGTCGCGCAGAACATATTCAATTATCTGCTGGAGTTGCAGATCGACTGTTTTGCCAAAGATCAAAGGTAAATTCGATGGATTCTTGATGGGATTTGGCAGATCGAAGATGGCGCTTCTGCAAGGATCAAGAAGCGGGAGTGGATAACGGATCGGAAAGGTTAGGATCGGATCAAAGTCCGCACTCACTTTGTGGCATTGTAGAGAAGTTTGGAGGGCAATCGACTGGGTCTGGCCGGTTCGTTGGTGGTGAATATATAGTGTATGTAGACGGTGCCGGCAACAGCTATGCAAGAGATAAGTGAATCGGATCGTCATTAGATATTTTGTCTTTTAATTAACTCTTCAGTGTTCGGTCTTCGGGGGGGTGGGGCAAAACCATTAAAAATGGTCGCCAGCCGATAACCGGAGTCCAATGAGTCATCCATCTAATCTACCTCGAATGGGTAGGATGGGATGCCAAATGGTACCGTTTATGGTGGCCGTTGATTGTGACTGTGACCTTACCCGAAAATACCAAAACGAGGGAGTAGACGACGAATGCAAAGAACAAGAAGAACGTGGGATAATACCAGATGACGGCCAAGAGCGTCAGCGTGATGCCAGATGCGATAATCCTCCAGTTTAATTGCAATGCACGTAGCAGGCTGCAGCGAAAGGAATCAGAATCACATCAGCACATGAGTCTATTAATAAACATGACAGTGCCCGCTCACATATCGACATGCCACACCACCCTTTCAGGTGAGGTGTATCTAGAAACAGGAACAAAACCAAATTCCAGGTAATATGGGACACGTACACGCAAAGGATGCACGAACCCACTCACCCACCCCCACACTCACCGGGTTGCCAAGAGCGTGAGCCGCTGTGTGGGCGTTGCTGGTGGCTCAGGCTCGATGGGAAACAGCGGCAGACGGCGGCTCGCCATTGCTGATGTGAATTGGGCAGCTGGCCTGGCGCTTGATATTCAGTGCGTTGTCGGACCACAACTGGCCGCTTTGGCCGTCGCTGTCACTGTCGCTGCCACTGCCACTGGCACTCTCGTTATCCGTTGTGCTCTACTGTTTTGTAGTTGTTGCTCGCCCTTTTTCGGATCTGAATATTTGATGAGTTCTTAACATTTTTGAAACAGCTCTCTCTTTCTCTGCTCTCTGCTCTTGTCTCCTTTCCGTATATTCTCCGTAGTCTCAAGTCGCGTTCCACGCTTGGCAAAGACGAGCTCTTGTTGTGGTTTTGACCGTGGCGTGGACTGATGGCCGTCGGCACTATTAAAAATAGTTTCCAACAATTTCATCAATTCCGATTCCCACTTCCGCAACCACCACCACCAAAGCTAACCGTGAGTGGGGCTGAGCACCGAGCAATATGCCAGATTTGTAGTATCGTATCAATATTGGGAAACTATGTCTGTATATTAAATCAATACCAGGCAGTAGCGCGAACCGCAACAAGTTGATTACTGATTACTGCCAGCCATATGGATGGGATGGGATGTGATAACAACTGCGTTTGCCGACGTCCCTTTATCATAGTGCGAATTGATGCTACAAGAAATCAAAACAACAGACTTTGATTACATTCGCGGACATCGCTGTTTTTGTTGTTATTGTTAGGTTTTGCGCAGTGCTGCTACTGTGGAGATTAAAAAATCTTCGGATGACTGCAATTTGATAACGCTGACAAATGCGTTTCATACCCGAGAAGCACAAGCACAAGCACTTTTCTTCCTTCACTCACAAACAAACATATTTTATGTTATGATTTAGATAATTCCATATATATACATATATCGCATGGTCACGGTTGCCGCACAGCCACAAGCCATACAATACAGTATTTTATTGTATCAATTCACACAAGCGAAACGTCTGTCCCATTCAATCTTACAGCGACAGCGCCCAAAGCGCTTCGGCTTGTAATTCCTCGGCTCTGGGAGCTCTCAGCTTCAGTGGCAGCTGTCGCGTATATGTTAATTGTGTGTGAGAAGTTCTCACTGAGAACCGGCTTCAGCGCACACTTTCAAATTCGCTGCTCTTACCGACCCGAAGAGAGGAACGTGACAGCTCCCACCAAGTGGTACATCAATTTATATCCTATTTACACTGACATGAGTTACCTATCGATTGTTGAGTTAAGCATAGTATCCAGCACTGCGGAATCGAAAAATTCCTGTCAAACTCCATATAAAAAAAAACTGTGTCAGAAATTTGTCGCTTATGTTTTCCTGGAGTGTGCATTCAACAACATGAGCGGAATCGACAGATTTATATCGATAGTTGCCAATCGGGAGCGTGTGTGGACTGAGAGAACAGCTGATACCCAGCTCAGGAATATATACTTTACAATTCTTCCTGAAGTGAATGGTGCAAGATGTGGGCAAAAACTGTCCGCGAAACCAAAAAGAGAGATGCAAAATATTCTTCTTTGTTTTGCAACAAATTATGCCGCCACCAACACAATCACTTCATCATCAGAGTGCATTTTTTTCCTCTTTTAATTTTAGCAGAATATTACTGTTGGATCTGTTTACAAAACACAGCTGATTCATCAACCCTGGTTTAACTATGTTCCACACTCTCACGGAATAACTAGCAAAATCTTGGCAGGAATTTTCCGCAGTGCTGGAGACAATAATTTTCATCTCTTCTTTTGGTTTTGCGGACAGTTTATGCCTACATCTGGCACCATTCACTTCAGTAATAATTGTTGAACATATTCTATTCCTGAGCTGGGTGTCAGCTATTCTCTCAGTCCACATACGGTCCCAATATGCAACTATCGATATAAATCTGGGGATTCCGCTCGTGTTGCTGGATACACACTCCAGGAAAACGTAAACGAAAAATTCCTGACACAGATTTTTTTATATTGAGTTTGACAGGAATTTTTCGATTCCGCGGTGCTGGATACTATCCTTAAACAGGCTATTACTGTATTGTATGGTTTGTTTAATGGCAGCACTTCCAATTTTTTGCAAAAATATCGATGCCAAAATCGAACCACAGCTCTGTTTTCAGCGGACGTTCCCATGATGCAATTATACAAGGTGGTATCGTCTGCTGCCGAATCGTTCTGGTTTTAGTCCTTTAACGTTCAGTGTGTGCTCGTTTGTTGAAGAGAAAGCTTTTTTGTAAGCATTGTTAAGGGACTAATTTTTCCGACGAGACCATCATGGACGCTCCCAGGTCTTCGACTCGTGGGTTCTTTCGCGCTCGGCTCTGGTGTCTGCCTCGTTCGGCTCATGACGTGACACGAGCCGAGAGACATCAAGCCCAGCGTGTAAATGGGTATTGTCTCGTGTATGCTGCACGATTTTATGATTCATGATTATATGGTATTTTAATGTTTGGCTCCCGACACGGTACGAAGCCACTGGTAGCTGACGCACCTAATTTTTCAAATAAATAAAAAGCTATTTGGAAGTTTCAAAACTCTTACTATTATACCCGTACTCGAAGAGTTAACGGGTATATTAGATTTGTGTGTGATGCTGAGAAGAAAACGTTTCCGAAAGTAAAGTAAATTTTTTTTTTTTTTCAAACTTATGTGATATTACACTCTTACAAGAGCATTTCAAAATCTGTGTCATCCACAATTTTGAAGATACGATACCATATCTACCAGATTGCCGGATCTGGATCAGATTATTATTATTATAGCCAGAATGAAGAAATTAATTTGCAGTGGTTACCCCACCTCCACGAGACCACGCTAGCGGAGATGTAGAATCTAAACGTTCCGCCTCGTTTTTTTTCCTTTTAAGTGCAAACTCTGAACAAATGCTAGATAGCTCAAAAGCTTTCAATATCACCTGGTCGAAATAATAATTATGCGGAATCAAATGACAATAAACGTAAGAATAGGAAATTGTAAGGGCTGCAAGTCTGAGAATGCTTGATTTTGAGTAGCATCGCTTTAAAAAAGTGCGACAGCTATTAATAGCCGCCGTGTATGGTTAGTGAATGAACGCATAGATGCCGGCCATTAAGAATATCGATCTTTCGGCATACTTCTAATGCATTTTGTACGGTACATACACACACATGTATTTTTCGAAGTAGCAATGAAACTGCAGAAGAATTTCTTTTTCTAATTAGCAATCGTATTTAACTGAAAAAGCTATTTAAAGTTGATTCAATTTGGAATTTTTGGTATTTAAAGTTTATGTTTGCAAATAAATGTATGTATGACACGAGATGATATATTATCTAGTCAAATTCCGCTCGCTATGGCTACCGACCACCTAAACTCCATCGATTCGTTACTAGACTTTACTTAAATGTATCCTTCTATCATTGGGTTCCGGCACTGCAGGCAAGAGAGTCATAGGATCTACTGACCCTTGGCGAGGCGACGAAGTGCACGCTTACGAGTGCCCAAAATATTCTTGAGAACCAAACTGCGGGCGAACTGATCACCGAACACAGCCTCTGTGAAGTGGATAACTAGCTGGAGCAGGGCATGGGGCAAATATCCAGCGGTCTGACTTGCAATACCGAGAGTTGAGAGCGCAGACTTCACATAAGTTTCGGGTGACGGCGCAAACACACTGGGCTTGCGGATTTTGGACATGTTGGTGGCCACGAAGCCCGGCTGGACGCTCTGAATGAGAATGCCGTGCTCTTTATACTCCGTCTGCAGATCATCGCTAAACTTGTTGACAAAGGCCTAATAAAAGGATGAAACCAGAGAAAGTAGGTAAGGTTCTGCTCTAAAGGTTGTTCATCACCGTCTACTCACCTTGGTAGCACTGTAGACGCTCAGCAGAGGATTAGGAATGACGCCGGCAGTGGACGACAAGTTGATGATGACTCCCTTGCGCTTGGAAATCATGCCCGGCAAGAACAATGCGCTCATATGCGTTACCGAGTGTATATTGGCTGCCACAATATTGTTCAAAAACGCCGGATCCGCATTGTAGCAGTCCAGAAAGTATTCGGGATGACTGTAGCTGATTCCTACATTGTTCACCAACACACCGACGTCCAGGCCAGTGGTTTTTTCGCGTATCTTTTCATAGATTTCAGGGCCGCCTGTGAAATCCACATCAATGGCACGAACCTCCACCCCAAATTCTTCGCCTGAAAGTATGCCACGACAAGAAATTTGATAACCAGTGTAAAGTAAATCGAGCTGCGGCTAACCTATTTCCTTGGAAACGTCGTTCAGTTTATTCGACGATCGACTGATAAGCACCAGCTTCAGTCCTTTTCGAGCCAGCTGAAAATTTAGAAAAAAGATTTTTATTAAATATTCTATGAACGCTTGACAACGCTCTGGATATATGTATATATATGTATTGGTTCAAAACTATTACTTCCCCAAGTAATTACAGTGGAATATGAGAAGGAAATACTTTTGTTCGTCTTCCCCGTCCATAGAAATTTGAAGTGAACATTGAACCATTTTCTGCCTCTTTCTTTCAGACTACATGCAAATGTGAAATAAAGCTTTGACCGGGTACAGCCACAGCCCTTAGGGGGACACGTGCTCGAAAGCCACTATGTAATCTTCTAGTCGATTGTTAAAAGTGGGTAATAAAGACAGCTGGGAGCCGCCCAGTTTCCAAAAAAGCGCTGCGACCGCACTTGACCAGAATAAACAAAAATTACTGTGTGGAGAGGAGGAGGCAGCAAATATAGCGATCCGCTGATAAGTCAAAACAATTAGGGAACGCTGGACGGGAGGGCTGAGTGGCTGGTGCGACTGAAGATCAATTCCAAAGTGTAGATTTACTCGGCCAATGCATTTTCGCAAAAAATGTCGAAGTCATTCCCGCTTAATGGGTATTCTATGATTGCATTTTTTGCCCGCTTCCCAATTGTCAAGTCATAGTTGAATGGACTTTGATTAGGGCTAGTGGTTTGTACTATCCATGGCCGTTTACATACCTCCTTGGCGTAGGCCTTGCCAATTCCATCAGTGGACCCAGTAACAACTGAAATTGATGGAAATTAGCTCGGATTCTCTTCCTTATCAGCAGTCGTCAAACTCCTTATCGAACGGAACAATTTTCACTCACCTGCCCATTCGCCCATTTTGGCAAGGTTTACGGTAGATCCGAAGACCGTCGGCCCCACCACGTTAGTGTATATCCAGGGCAAAACATTGCGAAAGAACTGAAAGCCGACAATTCCAATAGCCAAGCCACCAAGCACACTCAGTACATGCGAATTCTCATCCATTTCCTTTATCTTTCTTCCTATTTTTCTAGGACACGGTGCCACAAACTCGACTCCTAATCTCTGCTGCCGGCTGGTTTCTGATTTTTGTATTTCTGTTTTCTGTTCGTCGAACTGCAACGTCAAAATGCTTACGCTGCTGCCGCAACCTCTGCTTCTAGAACCTATGTATGTATGTACATACGCACATGCAAATGTACATACATATGTATGTCTGTACGAATGTCTATCTCTCGTCGATGGCTCGCCGGTGTCGCAGTACCGCACTCCCTTTTTTCTGCCTTCACCGCGTAGAATTCAAATTGATTTTTGATTTTCAGGCGTAGTTTTTCTGATTAATATTCAAAGCATTTTGTTGCCGTTGACGTTTACCCAAACAGAAACATAAAACAGAAAAAGAAATGAAAAAGTGATTCAATGCAAATTGTAAACGGCACGAAAACGAATGAACGGTTCTTCCTCTGTGATATCGATGTGCGGTTGTGTGTGTGTGTGTGTAAAGTTGCGCGACTTATGTATGTCATTTTGTCTGTGTTCCCGGCTCGTGCTCTCAGTCCTCCCTTCATTAGATTTTCCCACATGGCACCACCACCGAAAAGATAAGGGCGGCACATGTGGCTACTATGTGCGCACAGTGCAGGCAAAAATTGTTCGCCTTCAGCTGATTGAACTGTCGTCGTTTCGTCTTTCGAAAAAGTATTAAATCGTTACAAGAGAGAATATTTCTTCGCAAATAATTATAAATAAAAGTACAAGAACTTATGGTGACTTGTACCATTTACCCCGCTACTTATTAATAAGTCCATGGGCGATCACCAAACATGGTGAATATTAAGAACTGAGTCCCAGCACGTGGTGTGGGAATACTTCAGAAAGCTACTGTATGCTCGCTCTCTCAATTATTTAATGCTCGCTCACCAACACACGCCCATAACTGCACATGCGCAGGAAGTGTACATATACGCTTGATAAAATAAACTTTGAAATTAGTTTGAGAAACATAAAAATGCGCTATAATTTAGTTGTACTAACAACATGTATTTTGCCGGTGTGGTTTTGGTACATGGATTTTATTAGAGTATTCTTGCCGCCAAAACAATGTGTCCATAGAAATATCTCTGTGAGGACATCTTATCTACCGGCGTATCGATAACTATCGCTTTTTGAACTGAGGCTCAAATAATTATTTTTGAATGTACTGTTAAATATATTGTAAATAATCTTTTTACTGCTTTTTACTGCTTATGGAGCAAAAAATACAAAATTTTTAAACTACAGCCGCAGGAATTATAGGAGGGAGAAAAAACGCTCGCCTTAAGTCTAGGTTTGAATAAGTACAAACTACGAATTCTTACCATCAGTAGAATCAATAGACTGGCTAATTTTTAATACATACAAAAACATACGAATTACCATATGGATCATATGGCATTAAATTATTTAGAATGATCATATTGTACGTATGTAAGTAATATTTACATACATATATGTATGTACATATCTGTATGTACATGTAAGTGATTTTCTGTTAATGTTGAAGAAGTGTGGTGTGTGTAGCGAAAGAGCGAAATGCTGCGGATGCTGTCCATGCGCAGAGCTTGCCCTGACCTACATTCAAATTTATTGGTCATCTAAGGCAGCCACAGCCAAAGGCATTTGCAAAAAAATAAATACACACGCAACGCAAGAAGGTTAATAATCGTTTACTAGCCTTTGTGTTTGTAAAAAAGAAATAATATTGAAAATCTTTAAGATGTTCGAATGCTTTTAGCAAAATTGACGTAAACCTAACATCTACTGCAAAATGCCCTAACTTAATGCTTAATCGATAAATATTGAGAAAGAACCGCAACCAAAAGTGGGAAGTAAATTTTCCCAGTCTTTGCCTTGACTGTCCCGACGCATAGAATACAGAACGATGAGGCTGCCCGGACTGGCACTTACGGATGCAGTTGGATCAAAATAGAATCGGTTACAGTCAAGCAAATTCGTATGTGCATATCGTGCGGTGAGTGGAGACAGCATCACTGAGCAGAGTTTGAGTGGAATTGCCATATTGCCCCTCTTTGCAGTGATGAGACCTAGATTATTTTGGATATTTGCAATTATATACTCATCACTACATCACATTGGGTCAGGATCTACTTCGACAACATGTAAGTGGGACCCTTCCCTAATGGCCCTAAGTAATTTCTTACTTTATCTTACCTTTTACTATATTCTGTATGTGATTAAATATAGTGAAGCGTCCCAGAGCTGGCGATCCCTTTGACACGTTCCCGAGGAACTTCTGGCAGGAGTTCTCGTCGCCGTTCACAGACACGCCGGAAGATGAGGAGCTGGAGGTCACCGAGACGACCACGCACGAGCCGTTCCCTTTCTTTGCTGATCCCTATACGACGGTTAATATAAGCACACAGCTCTCCTCGAACGTGTATCTGCATTGCCGCGTCAACGACCTGCAGGGCAAGACGGTGTCATGGATGCGGCGTAGAGGCGAGGACCTCACCCTGATAACCTTCGGCCAGCACACCTATAGCGGCGACTCGCGCTACTCGCTCGAGTTCGAGGAGCCTAATGACTGGAAGCTTCTTATACAGTTCGCCAATGAGCGCGATGAGGGTCCCTACGAGTGTCAGGTCTCCTCGCATCCTCCCCTAGTGCTCCTCGTATATCTAACTATAATTGGTAAGCAACTTCCGATTCCCTTCTGAGTACTTGACAACTCTAACTCTTCTTAACTCTTTACAGTTCCTCACGTGGAAATTCTCGACGAGAGAGGATCGGCCACACCGGAGAAGTACTACAAGGCTGGCAGCACCATCGAGCTGCAGTGTGTCATCTCCAAAATTCCACATCCATCGTCCTACATCACCTGGCGACACGGATCCCGTCTGCTCAACTATGACACCAGTCGAGGTGGCATCAGGTACTAGGTTATATTATAAAATGTGTGATTACGTTTGAGAAAACCATTGCACACGAGGTTGAAACTGGTTTTCGCATGTCTCACACGCACCTACAGTGTCATAGCTGCTCATTTTAATTTGCATACATATGTAAATATGTGTTTTCGCAGTGTGAAAACGGATATGCTGCCTGGACGAGCTCTAAGTCGCCTATACATTGCCAATGCGAATCGACAAGATACCGGGAACTACACCTGTATGCTGGGCAACGAGATTACGGAGACGGTTGTAGTACATGTGCTTAACGGTAAGTCGCGTTCTGGAGGGAGAGGATCTGTGATATTTTGAGAGCATATTTCACTCTCTTCTCTCTTACTGCAATGCAGGTGAGGAGCCAGCCGCAATGCAGCACGCGAACGGGACTCGCTACAGTGCTAGGCCCTCAACTATGGTTGTGTTTTTTTTATTGTACGTATACGCGTGTTTTGGTGGGAGGGCGGTGGCTGTGGGCCTACCGTTCGGGCGATGACGATCTAGTGTGATCTGTAAAGTAAAAGCACAGGTAGGTGGTCGATACAAAGCAGAGTTACAGTGAGAGAAATGCATACACCAGAAAATCTTGTCCAGAATTGCATTTTTGACTTTTACTCTAATCATGGGTTGTTTAATATACGATACATAGCATAAACTGAATACTGAATACATATTAGATTTAAGTCGGAAATCGAATGATAAAAAAACAAACAAAAAATGTGAGAACTCGTATGTATTTATATAAGGGCGTACGTGAATACATACATTTACATTTAGAAATGAAATTGATTTTGAAAATTTTAGAGCATACAATTACAGTCATATTCGAATCTTACTACAAAGGCCGTGTTTATGTTGGCTAAATAATAATCATATATGTATGTATTCATATTCATTTGGATCCTTGTGAGCTCACACATCACTATACATACAGATTTACACATGCATACAAACAAATGTATGTACATATGTCGATAGGAGCCGGCCAATGCATTTTCAGTTCTACCTTAATCACCTTCTGAAGGCTGATTTCGTTATGCTTCTAATACGCTTCTAGTCGAAGGACTTGTGAAAAAATTGTTTTAGCTTCTTGAAATCAAACAGCATATCAGTTGGGATCATTTTAGTTATACATTAGTTTTTCACTTTACACAAAACAAAAATTCGTTTGCAGGCTTGTAAATCTGTAGATCTCATCTTTCAAACTTGCAATATATTGATTTCCAAAAATGTTTTTATAAAATTCAAAAAACTTGTTAAGGGACTGTTGATATTAAAGAAAATGGAGGCTTAAAAATGTCTGTCAAAACTTTTCATGATGTATAATTAGTTTCCATAGAATGGTATTTGGCTATACCCAAAGATGTAGCTTTCCAGCATAAAAAAATTTGTTTATATGGCAAGGTATATTTTTGGTAGCGTTAGTTAAAACCCCAATCAAATAGTTTACGAATAATTAAAATTGTAAAATTAAATATTTACGAACTTTTTAGTAAATCAATCTGTACCTTATATGTAGTACCCAGCTTCTGATGTTTCTTGAAATTTGCAGAACAAGATACATAAGTTCAAATTATGTATAAATTAATTCAAATGCAGACCATCAAATACCATGAACCGTTCCAGCACTTCGGTCTATCATTCAGACACGATACACTGACACCCTGGCATCGCGAATGAAACAGTGAAATTTTGTGAAAACCATCTCAAAGTTACTTTTGGACGATATTTCGGCTTACATATCTAGTTTTCCAAAACTTTAAACTATGGTCTATGATTTACTCAACCAGGGATTAACCAGCCCAAGTATTGTATACGCGGTACTCAAGGAGTATAGGCTTATATTATACTCCTTTAGATGTATTAAACAAAAACACTAAAGGAAGCTTTTCCGATCTCAAAACGTAAACATTTCAGACTCCTGGGAGTCTGTATGTATTTTTAAATGTGCCACGACCCCTCACCGAAGCACAGTCATAAAGAGTAATCGAATCTACCAGTTTGGATCAATAATTTAGCCCGAACGAATAAAACAATTTCCCGTAATACCCTTCAATGTCGATTCTCAAGATTCGAGCGAAGTCAGTGAGATATGTACAACGGTTCGTTGGTGGAGAGAGACAAAGAACAAAAGCGAGATAAAATACATATACATAGTAATTGAGTACCGGGTATTACATATCAGTTACACCGATTCGACTGAAAACTTTTCATTTTGTAGCACTGTGGTCTGCTTTTCTGATCAAAAAGTATGATTTTTCCGGCTCGATTTGCTTGCTATTTTCCATGAGCGACCTTTCGCTGGACGAACCTAATCAATATCTGAGCTGCAGAGCAGTTGAATGCCAGTTAAATATTTAAATTTTGATTTTTGATTTTTAATTTTTCGACCTGCGTGACATAAATCTGGATCAAACATTTTTTTATTCGTCGAGTTTTCAACAGCAAGTTTGGCACAGAATGGGTGATGTGTAGATCGATTAAAGCTGTTTCAAAATTGAAGAAAGAGAAAGACAAGAAATAGAAGCATAGGAAATTTTAAACGTTAACAAAACTGTGTCATTCAAAATGGATACATATCGTTTAATTATTGTTAATTCAATTGCGGAACCAATGACCACTTGAGCCCAAAAAAAAAAAAAAAATAATAATGTGTATGGAACTGTATATTTAAATTTGAGTCTATTAAATGAATGAAAATTCGTACACAACTCGGACCAATGGGTAGAATGTTTGATTGTTTTTATTAAAAACGGTCCCATAACAAACCAATCCAAAAAATATATATAGCAAAGTAAAATAAATAAAACACGATCAAGAACAAGAAGAAGAAAGAATACATTTTTCAACTTTATTTTCAGTTAAGGGCTATGGTAAGCCCTAAATTAAAAAAATATTATTTCTTATTTATATAGAAGTGATCATTGGATTTGTATTAGTGTACGTGTACCCTCTCTTTGATTATTTATCTTTCACAAATCCTCACCTTTCTAAATATTAACTATTAAAACATTAAAAAATGTCCATGAGAACAGCAAGTTACATTCTCTTGAACTTCCAACTCATTGACGACATTAAAAACTCATACTCCATTGAGGATTGATTATGTATGTACATACATGTACCTACATCTGTACGTCTATGCAAGTGTTCAAGGAAGTCAAAGTTCAGCTCAGAACAAAAACCAAATCTAACGATTGATGAGCTTCAATACTTAGCATCTTGACTGACTAATTTCAATTCTCTTGTGTAGATACTATTGTAAATTATTCCAATTGATCCCAATTTAACCTAAACCCAGTCAAAACGTCACCGCCGGCTGGCTCTGCCGGTTGGTATCCCGTTTCCATGATTTGTGTGCCCTTAAATAAACGAACGAAAAAAGGAAATATAATAAATTAAAAAGTAAAAATGTTGGAGTGAGATAACGAAACAATACTTAGAGACTAAAGATAGTGACGAAAATTTTAGAAATATTTTGGTTACATAATTATATTTATTAATTAAAAACTTTAATATTTAATTATTAAACTACATACATAATGTATAGTATCGTCGTCCTCCGTCGAAACCAATGCGACTGCGCCGGACCGCAAAAAAATATAAACTAATGCAAAATTGTAAAAAATAAATTTGTTTTTCATATTAAGCATTTAACATTCATTGAATATAGTTTTTATTATAATAGAGCATCCCAGCAACCACTGCATGTAGAAATATTTACATAAAAAAGCAGTATCGGATACTAAACGGACTCGATCGAACATCTTCAAAGGGAACCCAAATAACATGTTGTTTAGCCATCGTATCCAACATCAGAATCTGTGTACATTTTGACGGGCTGAGCAGCCAGACCATTATCAGTCTCCATCATTTCAACATCGCGGCAGGCGGCTGCCTGAAGTTCTCTTCTCACATCTGGCGTGATTTTCGGATGAGATTTTTTCCTGCAATCGGAAAATATGAAACTACCATGCTTGTTTGTAGTTATGAAATTACTGACTTTAACAGTTGAAGAAGGGCATCCCTCTGCTCAGAAGATATATCGTTCTTGTATCTCTGGGCAAATGTAAGCAGACTTTGATGCCATAGCACTGGAAGCTCGCGCTTATCGTTTTCGAATCTATTTTTAACGTAAATTATATGTAGTCAGTTGAAAAAAAAAATTCATGAACGGCAATGGAACTTACCTTAGGAAGTGGAAGACAGCCGCATCGACCACGCGATAAGGTAGGGCGTAGCGCTTGTCGAGGAAGAAGCGAATGAATATGGAATTGGCACCGGAATAGCTCATTTCACAAATCTTCAGCAGGCAGGCGGATGAGTGCAGGACGGGTATGGAGTTGCGAGCCACAACGCTGCCAAAGATGATGGCCTCGCGCAGAGTGCAATCGCCAGACTCCAGCAAGGGCAGAATGATGCCTTTCATGAACGCGGCCGGCTTGAATAGAGCCCGCTTGAGGGCATTGTAGAGGTGCATGTTCAGCTTCTTGTACTCGCAAAGGTCATCGCGCACACGAGGCAACAGAACCAGGTTATAGAACCTCTGGGCCATTGCTTGCGACAAGACTGAGCAAAAGATGCGGGTGCCCTGGAACATGGCGGCTGCACTCCAGTTCTGTGGCTCTGTGATAAATAGGATCTGCTCCCAGTTCCTGAGCTTGGGTATGATTTTGAAGGCCTTTGGAACCTTGCCACTGCGGTAACGCTTTAACACGTCCCTGACACCCTCGTACATCTCCTTTACCTTGGGATCAATCTCTTCGATTTTGAGCGAGCCGGCGTCCGAGATTTTGTTGTGTATATCAGCTTCTTTTTCTTGGATTTTCTGCGCGATAATTTCGGACAGTTGGAGCGTGCGCTTGACGTCCTTAGCCGGGTTCTGGAAGCGCTCAAATGCGGCAACATCGTCATCATCCATATCCAGGTCGACCATGAAGTCGGCCTCGATGACCTCCTCATTTTCATTTTCGTGGCCATCGTCTAAACAGAGACGAGACTTTTCTGTTAGTGTGTTGGGTTGAACACGAAACGATTATTGACTTACTCAGACTGAAGTTTACTTTCTTAACAGTCACCAAGCTGGGAAAGTTCTCCTCGTTTAATTCCAACTGCTGTTTCTTAGCAGCCGCCAAAATCTTTTGACTGCTCTTGGCATCTATGTTCTGCAAGATGACGGATTAGCTGGAATTCTGGAAGATTGGTCTATAATTCAAGCCATACCGATGAGTCCTCGTCGCGTAAATTGAACTTGCTTTTGGATTTGGCCTTCGCAACCTTTCCTTCTGTTATTTGTTTTTCCAAGCTTACATTTTTAATTATCGCCACATTGGCCTTCTTCGGCTTGCCCATTTTGCAAAGATTTTAATAACAATATAGAAATCACAACACACGTGCTGAAAAACAATTTTTTGTGTGTATGGCAACCTTCGTTCAGAGTTGCGTTTTCGACCTGTGATATCTAGGGATATCGTATTCCACAGATTCAGTCTAGTCTGAGTCAGACAAAAGTATTAATATCTATTTATCATTAGACTAATAGGCTGCTTCTTTGCGTATTGCCGGAGACGCATTTTTTTGTACATAGGTTAAAGCCTAGTACTCAGATCGAAAAACTGTTTGACAGCAAACGAATGTCATATATTCTTCGAGCGGCCAGTGTGTGACCAGAGGTGTGCACTGCATTCCGAACGGTTCCCTGCTCAGACAGCTGCTTGGGTTTTTTTTTTTAATAAAAAAAGTTAATAAACTTCTTGAGCTGGGATCGCTCTTCCCCCGTCATATCTTGGGCTCCACAACATTTTATTGGCAAGGTAATGTGTCTGACTATCAGCAGCAGTAGATGGCAACGCCTCCCGTGCCGGATACCGTGAAGAAAAAATGTTTTGAAAATTATTTTTGTTTTATACATATGAAAATTAATAAATAAATAAATTCATATAATACTGCATTAATTAGATTTTATTTGTCTTCATTATTAAAATATTTCATTTGGTTTTGTTGTTCTCTTATTGCAATGTTTGCTTCGTGTTTGCTGGCAAAAGATATCAAATTGATATCTTTTTCGAGGTGGGTCTAAACAAACCAAAAAACAAGCAAATACTTCTGATACTTTTCAGTATATACCGACCTTTTTGTTTTTCGATCTGAGTACTGCTTTCCGTACAGAGCCTAGAAAACAGTTTTACGCGTAAAACATTTCTTATCGGTTTCATACGAATATCAACCCTGATTCTGTTCGCGAGGTGTTTTTTTCGATCTGAGTACTAGGCTTTAGTATTAAATCGAATATCAAAATTGAGTAATGATTTTCCGCGGTATACTTACGGTATATTATGAAAATTAAAAGGTATATTTCGGTATATTTCCGTAGGTTGGGCAGTATATTTTATCGATAGGCCCGTCTGCCCATCTCTATTTCCTGCGCTTGCTGCAAACAGACCTCGGCCGGTTCTTTTTTTTTCTGCGCTGCCTGCAAACAGACCAACAGTATGAAGGTGTGCTAAAAATTTGTGAAAATCGTGCAATAAGCCCGAAAAACATTCAAAAATGTTGCATGAGTACAAATGTGTTAACACTATAGAAGTGAAATTAACAATTTTCGAATGAAAATAATAAGTGATTGCATTGAAAATAACAGATAGTTCTAATGATAACTCGTAGTTGTGTATTTGGATACACATACATATGTGTGTACGTGTATAGCTAATGGTGTTGAACTTTTTGTTTTTGTGTTGCAGCTCAACGTTTCCTATCCCGCTACGGGATGCCAAAAGCTCTTCGAAGTTGTCGACGAACACAAGCTGCGTGTATTTTACGAGAAGCGTATGGGCCAGGTTGTGGAAGCCGATATTCTTGGTGATGAGTGGAAGGGTTATCAGCTCCGTATCGCCGGAGGCAACGACAAGCAGGGCTTTCCCATGAAGCAGGGTGTGCTGACCCATGGTAAGACACTGTCAAATTCCTTAATTCGGCGCTTACTGACTGTCTATAAACGTTTATTTTGACTAGGTCGTGTGCGTCTACTGCTGAAGAAGGGACACTCTTGCTACCGCCCTCGCCGCACTGGCGAGCGCAAGCGAAAGTCTGTTCGCGGTTGCATTGTGGATGCCAACATGTCTGTTCTGGCTCTGGTCGTCATTAAGAAAGGCGAGCAGGATATTGGTGGTTTGACCGACACCACCATTCCCCGTCGCCTGGGTCCCAAGCGTGCCAGCAAGATCCGCAAGTTGTACAATTTGAGCAAGGAGGATGATGTGCGCCGTTTCGTTGTGCGCCGTCCGCTGCCCGCCAAGGACAACAAGAAAGCCACTTCCAAGGCCCCCAAGATCCAGCGTCTGATCACCCCTGTCGTGCTGCAGAGGAAGCACCGTCGTATCGCGCTGAAGAAGAAGCGCCAGACTGCCTCTAAGGAGGCAGCCGCTGACTACGCCAAACTGTTGGTGCAGCGCAAGAAGGAGTCTAAGGCTAAGCGTGAGGAGGCAAAGCGTCGTCGCTCTGCCTCAATCAGGGAATCTAAGAGCTCCATCTCAAGTGACAAGAAGTAAATGTAGCAACTGAACCCACAACTAAGCACGCGTAGATGATGTTCTACAAAAACAGAAAATCAAGCTGTACCAATTTATGTTAATAAATGTGAAAAATGGTATACATTGCTGTGTTCGGATTCTTTTTGTTCATGTGAAAAATGTGCTCACGCATAAAGTGAAAGAAATTAGCTGCGTCGCACTGTGTTCACAGTGATTATAGCCTGAAATATTAAATAGAATAGATTCCTGTAAATGCAGAGACGGAAGTTTTGTTTGCTCCTACCCTTGCAATGAGGGAAGCATGCTCGACTCAGTGAAGTAAATGTAACTGTTACGGTTCGTACCACTGGATTTGGATTATTTACCTCTGGAGATTTGTGTATGGTCTATAGAGGTTTAATTTAGAAAGGAATTTGACTGTTGGTCCAAAAAGACTGTGCCACGACGGACTGTTCCCAGTAGATCCAGCATAACATCGTAGTCCTCGGAATAGTTGATCTTCCCTCTTATAACCGATCAAAATCATACAAATCAAATGAAGGGCCATAAATTTATCTTTTCAACCCGCACAATTTGTTTATGTCGACGCTGTAAATATCGAGTTATTATTATGGTAGTGCATAAAGTCACGAAATCGCGAATTTAATAAGAAGATTTTGGTGGTATATTCCAAATATGAGGATCTGATCTACTCAACAAGGCCGGCAACACCATTTTTGTCCCGTACAAAGTGCATTCCAAAAGTTTATTTGTCGCACTGTGCTATTCAAAGAAAAAGGGTTTTCACTTTCCTCGGAAATGGTGAATGAATTTTGTCCACATTGAAAATAAATTCCCGACAGTCAAATACCACATGGCTAGACCACCTCACACAGCTAAGTATGTACAAAATATAATAGTATTTGTTTTGTATTGTCTTGTATAATATTACGTTTTCTTGAGCAGTACATATTCAGGAATATTGCCATCTCTTTCCTTTTCATTGTCAATGCGTTTTGCTGTAAAAATGGTGGTACCTCTTACGTTCATCTGAGACGATCCGCATTTTTTTCTTGTCCATTTCTAAGAAAGAGAATAACGTATCCCATCAAATCGATTTGGTTGCCCTGCTTTAGTTTGTATTATTGGAGTTGGCCCGTGTTTCGTGCATTGAACTCGTCCGAATCCACGACAAAATGAGTCAGAGTCAGTCAATTGAACAATTCATGATGCTTCTGCGTCTCTCGTAGCCTAACAGCATTTTTACACAGGTTTTCTTAATTTATTAGGAAGTTGTAAAAATATTGCTATAAATACATGTATATGTATGTGCTATATAGCACAGAAGTCTGTACACAAAATCTGTATGCTCTCCTAGCTCTTATACTTAGTATCTCAGAACTAGGCGTCACGTGGAATGCACAGGTGGCACAGTTGTAGATTCTGCCAATAAATGAAATATTAAAATGTTAAAACCCCACAAATATTTATTGCGATATTTATAAATTGTTCCTATCAAAAGTCAAGCAGCTGCACTCCGGTAAATCCCACGTCCACACCTAAGTACATTTTCCCAGCGCTTTATGGCTTTTGGTTAAGCTGAGTGAAACTTAATTTTTTGCGATTTTGATTAAAAAGGCTGTTTATATTGATCATAGTTTGTGTATATTCAATCCAAAATACATGCGTGTGTGTCCTGCTCATATTTATTAGTGCAAAGTCGTTGTAGAACTTAAAATTGTATTTAAAGTGTTATTAGTTACATACTCGATATTTGCGTACTCTTTTGACAACCGTCCCTTTCCGCCTTCAATCTTTCTGTGTTCATGAAACAAGACTTTTTTGAATCGTATATTCAAATAAATGGAAACTTCGCGCTACACATTAATTTATTCGATTTTAAAGTAAAATTTCAGTGTCGAGAACCACGCTTTTCGCGATATGGCACAATGAAATTGTGCAAAAAAAATCGAGGGGGAACGTTAAGTCGCTTCTGTTGCCGCGACTCTACTTGTACACCCGTATATACTATATACATACAGTTGTGTTCAATGAAATCGTAGTGCCGCACCTCACTACTTTCAAAACTCTTTTTGAGATATTTCTAGTCTTTCAAATTGAACAAGTGATACCTTAACGAAAGCCTGGAATGTAAGCATTAGAAACTGTAAGAAACCCCGTTCAATTTGCATTCTATCTTGTTTTTCATGACTTTAGACAACTACCCATGATATCTGCTTTTCAATGAAATAGTAGTGCTCTATTAAATTAATTTTTAAAAATTTAGAAATTAAAAATCGTAGGCAAGAGATTAATGACCCATGTTCGGCCGGTGCAAGTTCGCAATGAAAACCAAATTGACTAAAAACTAAATATGAAAGCTCAAGAAACAAGAACATGAAATAAATGTTTTCATTTGAGTTTCGTTGTTTTTTTCAATAGCATATTTTATGGGTATTCGGCTTATGTCATTTAAAACAAGAAGATGGAATTGAAATGTATATATTTCTTGTTTTACATCAATGGAATCTCAGGAATTATCTATATGAAATTTCATTTTTTAAATGAAAGTACGAATGAATATGGAATAAATGTATTTTTTTATTATTCAGGACTTTATTCTTTATTAAAAAAAATCAAAAATTAGCGTTCTAGGTTACATGGCTATAATATGTATATTATTTTGTGTGAGTACCCTAAAAACATGGTACTTTTTATCGATAGATGAAATAGACTCAGGGACTTAAGATTAATATACATAAATGACAAAATCTTTAAAAAGCTTTGCTATAATTTTTATGTTTATGTTATTGTAAACTTATTATTACTTTGTAAACTCCAGGGCATTAAATAGTAATGGGACTCCAAAAAATGTTTTTTGCGTAAAAGCTATCCCCATACGAAATCTGTAATATTTAGATCAGGAGCGTAAAAAGGCCACCCAATAAAGGTGCAATTTTTGTCTTCAATCCAGTTCTTTATCACTTTACCGGTATGTACATATGGGGGTATTATCCTGTTGAAATAAACAATAATATGTTAAAAAATGTTGGGAATACTGTAGAAATATTGAAATTAGCAATAAAAGAACCGCTCACTAAGGCTCATAAGGATAATCGCTCAGTTTTGCGCGAAACCTCATGACACGGAAAACCGAATGATTCAAACCCGTTTTTTCTAGTGAATAAAGTTTATATTTGTATAGATAAGATGGATTAATTAATAATTTCATGATATCAGAGAGGAAGAACATTTTTTGACTCATCACCATTGTCCTGAGGGGGACATAGTTGTCTGATGTGCCATCTCTTGGAATTGCTCAGTTGATACCAATTTTGTATACCCGTACACAAAAAAGAGTTAAGGGGTATATTGTTTTTGTGGTAAAAGTGGATGTGTGCAACGCAGAGAAGGAAACGTTTCCGACCGCGTAAAGTATATATATTCTTGATCAGTATCAATAGCCGAGTCGATATAGATGGGAGCCTAGATCTCAGAGACTATAAGAGCTAGAGCAACCAAATTTTGTTTCCAGACTCATGTGATATCACACTGCTACAAGTGTATTAACAAATTTCGCCGCGCCCCCACAGAGGACGAAAATCGGTGGCAGGTACAATTTTAAACTATAAACGCAGTATCTACATAAAGTCTAGTACCCAGATCCGAAAATGCATCTCCCGAACAGAATCAGGGTTGATATTCGCATGAAAGTATTTGCTTGTATTGCTGGTATGTTCCGACACACCTCGAAAGTTATATCAATTTGATATATTTTGCCAGCAAGCACGAAGCAAACATTGAAATATGAGAACAAGAAACCAAATGAAATATTTAAATAATTATTATCGCTATCTGCTGCTGCTGATAGTCAGACACATTAACTTACCAATAAAATGTTGGGGAGCCCAAGATATGACTGGGGAAGAGCGATCCCTGCTGAAGAAGTGCATTTTATTAACTTTAAACAAAACCAAGCAGCTGTCTGAGCAGTGTTACCGTAAGAAATATGACATTGGTTTGCTAGCAAACAGTTTTGGGATCTGGGTACTAGGCTTTGAGCCCAAAAAATATAATAATAATATAATAAATATAATACAATTATATATTATATTATATATATATATTATATAATATAATAAATATAATACAATTATATATTATATTATATATATATATTATTATATAATATTATATATACTGACTGATTACGGGTATAAGTAGTATAATTACGGGGCGTCTAGGGACGCGACTCACACGTTCCTTCTCGTTTTCGTCTAAGATGAATGATTCGATACAAAAAGATACTCTTAAAGTCCTTTGTAGAGTTTCACAGCATGACTTTAATTATTTCCACAGGATAATACCCCCATACATACCGGTAAAGTGATAAAGAACTAGATTTTAAAACAAATACATTTTTTCCATATTCATTCGTACTTTCATTTAAAAAATAAAATTTCATATAGAAAATTCCTGAGTCTATTCTAATATTTTATCTGTTAACATTTTGTTGCTACATCTGTCATCTACAATGTAGATTATACATCTCCTCTGTCAGAGGGCGCACGATGCAGAGTATGTGAGCAGTGTGTGAGCGAGAGAGTGAATGAGTAGCTTGTAGGAGTGTGAAATCACATGAGTTTGGAAACAAAATTTAATTGCTCCAGCTCTTATAGTCTCTGAGAACTACAAGACGGACGGACAGACAGATATGTCTGTATCGTATATCGTCTGTATATCGATTTGGCTATTGATGCTGATGAATAATATATATACTTTATGGGATCGGAAACGTGTCCGTCTCAGCGTTACACACGTCCACTTTTACCACATATCTAATATACCCCTCTTAACCAAAGACAATACACCAATATAACTGACAGTTATCTAAAACTCCTAGCTTTTCATTAGTTCACACATGTTTGTATAATATACAATTGGTCAAAAGTTATGTGGCAAAACCAAAACTATGTCCACAATCAGCACCTCTGCCTTACATATTGCGCATATGTATGTACATATGTCTGTACTATACCCGGTAATTAGTTATTTAAAATGTACGGACAATAACTGTGAAATATGGCATCAATGCTAGTCTTGGCTAATAGTATTTCGGTACCTCTGGTATGCTTCCCCTTCCTCTGATAAGGTTGCGATGCCTTTCAAGCGCCACCGATGAAAATATTCGTATTGCGATTTCCATTTCGATCTGGCCATGTATTTATCGGTATGTATGTATGTGTGTATAAATAAAAACAAATAGAATTTATATGTATATATATGCATGTGTATTGAGGTAAGCGAAAGTCGAGCAATCGTTTCCGAATTTGAATGCATGGTATAGGTCAACATCTCTTCCATCTTCCTTCCGATCTGAATATCGTGGTGGTCTTTATCTGCTAGCAGTCTCGCTTGGCATGCCCTCCTGCGACGTAGTTTCAGTGTGTGCTTGGTTCTGGTTCTCAGTTGATTTCGGCGTCGATGTGTTCTTCTCGTAGCTGGTTAATTTGAGCTCCTGGTCGGCCAGCAGCTCGAGGAGATCGTCTTGATCCTTTTGGGTCGCCCGAAGCGATTCTTGGGCAGCATCTGCACGCTGTTTTTCGGACCCAAGCTGCTGGCGTAGCATCTCCATTTCCTTGCTGAGTCGGATGTTCTCTGCAAAATACATGTTGGCCTGATATCTGGCCGCATTCAGCTCCTCCTCTCTGGCCAGTGAGGTCTCATTCCTCTGGACCGGAGTCTGACCCGTTGCTCCCAGCTGAGCCTTTAGCAAGGTATTCTGATCAGAGATCTGAGCCCTGAGGGACTGCTCCTCACTCAACTTCTCCTTCAAATCGTTGTTTTCTTGGTCCAGCTCTTTTACGGACTGCTGGAGAGTCTGGATCTGAGCATCCATGCCACGGATGATGCCCTTGTACTGGGACACCAGAGCCGAGGCTTCCGAGCTGAGGGTCAGCTCAGTGAGCTCTATTCCATCCACATCGAACCCGCTCACCAGCTTGGCAATCAACGCCTCCAGGCCTTTATAGAGTTTGCAGTACTCATAGTCGAGCAAGAGCTCGCCCGCAGACTTGGCCCTGATCTGGGCCTGTTTGCAGGCCCGGCTGTAGGCCTCGTGCCGCGAGACCTCACCCAGCTTGTTGCAGAAGGTCTCTTGGCCAATGCGCTTGATGATCAGCTGACTGATGTCCTCGCGTCGCTGATTGGGCAGAGAGTTGTCGTTGAACTGGATGCAGAGGCCCATGAGGAAGGCGCACATACCCTGAAATAGGAATTCACGCTCGTCATGCTCGTTGGAGCAGAGCTGGGCGGTCAGGTAGACCGTGGTGCCCTGTGTCTCCAGCAGAGCCTTAACCGCACCAGGACAATGGGCTAGCCAGACGCTGAGAAGCATCAGCAGCCCCACCTTGCTCTGTAGGCGGGTCCGCTCTCGCTGCATCAGATTGGTGCACATCTCTAGCAGAGTGTTGGGACGCTGTCCCCCCGTCGGGGCCAGGAGCACGCGCAGCAGCTCCTCCTTCAGCGCCACGTTCTCCACAAGGGTGTGCATAATGGCCACCGAAGAGAACCAGTTGGCCAGGGCATCACTGGAGAAGAGGCCGGTGCAGAGCAGCTGGCCGGTCGATAACGAGCTCACATCTGTCGCACTCGATGGCAGCAGGGTCTGAACAACCGCCCTTTGAACGTCCGCGTTCCTGTAGAGATAACACTCGAAGCAGTAGAGCACGGCACAACGCAGAGCCAGCAGCTGCTTCTCGTTGATCATGGACATGAGCAGAACCACGATGGCTGGGCGCGGCGGATTGCTGGGGGCCATCACGCGACTGAGCTCGCACTGGTTGTCGCGATCGCCGCGAATCACTTCCGCAACGGCGTTGATGGTCTCAGTGAGGATGTCTGCCGGCACGCCGCTACTCATTAGGATTTCGCAGAGAGCATTTAACAGCTGGGACTTCTGCAGGACGCGCTGGCAGGCGGTGACAACTTGCTGCTGGTTGCTGGGCGTGACCAGGGCGCGTACCACCTGGAGCAGGCAGTGGAAGTTTGACATTTTCTGTGGGGACCAGCCGGCCTCCTCCACTTCCTCGGCCAAGACGAACATGGGAGCCAGGCGCTGAATATAGCTGCCCTCTTTAAAGAACTGTTGGTTACTCGAGTTATTCTTGAGCAGGTTCAGCAGCAGGATAAGGCAATCCTCCACGACAATGCCGCCATCGGAGCAGCCCTCCTCTCGGATGATGTCGAACAAACGGTCGAAGGCATTTTCAAAGGCCACAATTTTCTGTATATTCGAATTTCCCTTGGTGAGCTCGATGAGCAGCAGAAGAACGTCGTTTCGAATGACCTCTCGGCTGTCAGTTAGTAGATCCATCAGCTTGGAGACCCCCATGGGGCTGACGAGGATAAGGTCCTGCAGCTCGCGGGTCTTGTTTGAAATAAGCGAGGTGATCAGCTGAATGGCTGCTCTGCGCACCCGGAAATCGTACTCGTCCAGATAGCCCATGACCATAGTGACATTCTCTGGAGTCTTGATGAACATCTCCGTGAACTGGCCGCCGACGTTAACCGAGACAGTGGGGTTGTCAGCCTCCTCGTCGAACTCCTCGCTGGTAACAATGTTACAAAGCGTGTCCAGGGCATAGCTTATAATCTCTGTGTCCTGGCCATCGTTTTGGAGTACCTGCACGAGAGGTGGCATGCCCTGGGCGCCGACTTCGATGCGGTACTTGCGCGACAACGCCTTCAGGGCCCGGCAAGCATCTCGTCGGTCCTCCAGCAGCGTAGAGGAGTAAACCCGATCCACCAGCTTCTCAACCGTCTCTGCAGCGCTAGGCTGTTGCCCTGGCTCCGTGCCGCCTAAGACGGTCTTGATGCCACTTTTCAAGAACTCCATCCACTTTTTGGCTGAATTAATCGGTTTATATGCAGAACTTGTTTGTACATTAATTTCTGACACGTCAATTTATAAAAACAATATTGCGACAGTGTTTGCACCACCCCAATTGGCGACAGTGTGTCCCCAACACATAATTGAAACGCGTCGGTGGCAGCTCTGGTCACTTAAACATTTTGTAATCTTCAGGAGAATTTATGGTGAGATGAATTAATTAATTAATAATGACTTCCGAATATATTCCGAATAATAAATGACAATATATATACATATGTAGATTTTATATTCCATCGATAGTTTGGAATGTTGTGAAAAAAAAAACAATCGATACTATCGTGACAGTATCGGGATCAAATAATTATAAATTATTAGTTATTTTTTTGTTGATATTTACAGGTAACTAACCTGATTTAATAGAGCGGGGTTAAGCTATTTTTTTCTCGGTGTCTGAAGTTTCTGACGTTCCAGAGTCACACTCGACAAAACAAATCCAGTGAAATATTTATTTTTCCATATATTTGAAAGTGACCGCCAAACTGACATTTTTCGCTCTCAATTCGTGGTGGGTTTTCAAAATTTGCTCTCTATTCAGATGTTTACAGAAAATTTAGAATGATTTGATTGGCTTAAAGTTGAAAACGCGTAAGGTAAACCGTTACTTTTGTAACGGATTTGATATCGAAAAGTATTTTTTGGGTACAAAAAGAAAATATTAATTATTGATGATAGGCCGTCTGCCTAAGTGGAGGCAAGTCGGGTCTGGCGTGGATTTATGTGGCCAAATGAACCTGGCGGACTCCCTAAATAAATATAAATTTACGATTCTCTAACAAGACCCACTTCAATAACTAGCTTTCTCTGATCACATAAATACATTTTTCTAAAAACAGGAACGCTAGAATGGGCTTGGTTTGGCTCATTTATTAATTAAACAATTGTATATAAAATCATGTATAACTAAAGCAAGTAGTAGCTTACAATAATAGTAAAAATAGTCCGTGGAAGTAGGAAATTCTCCGAATCTCTCCAGCTAGTAGCTGTTGACATTCTCCAGGCTAAAATTATTCTATCTAGGGCCAATTTTGACGCACGCGACCTTTTCCGACGGGTTGACTAAAAATGAAAATAATTCCCTGTTACCAATAAATACTGAAATTGTACCTAAATTTCAACCTTTTTCATTGGTTGGTGCTAATTTTTTCGAACGTAGATACATAGATTCATTGAAGAAACTACTCAGTCTCTGTTTTAAAGATATTAACGAAATTTTGCAGCTCACGGGTTCCAAGGGATTGGATACAATTATTTGTTTGGGGCTATCTAGTAATATTCAACTGAATATCAAAATTGACGAATTTCATATCACAAAATATCATGGTATGGCAGCCCGAAGCAACTACGACTTGCACGAGTCTGGCAACGCCACAAAGCGACGTCACATTCGTTTTATGTTGTTTTTGTTTGAACCTTAATATGTAAATAATCCAATAAAAAGGACTTCTGAAAACTTGCCAATCTTGTAAAAAAATTTCTGTATCTATCGGTTAAAATTATTTCTTTAGGGCTGAGAGTCCCAGCTAGCTAGTAATATTAAACCGAATATCAAAATCGAGGAATATAAACTTTGAATGTTCTGAAAAAAACAATCGATACTATCGTAATAGTATCAGGTTCAAATATTTATTAAAAAACCACTGAAACCTTTTAGGAACTTGTCATTGTAAAAATTATATGCCACCTGTCGATTTGTTTACAAATGTGTAATCGTATTTTTTAGCAGCCAATCCAAACATATCTAAAGCGCAACGACTGTAGCTCGATATTATACTATCACGATAGTCGCAAAACCGTCGATAGTAGAGGCTAGCATTAAAATATCGATAGTGCCCTCTTTGGTTTGACACCTCTACAAATTTACTAAACCGCGCATAATGTCACCGAAATACACGCACGCGATTGTGGCCAGGTGAGTGGAGCGCAGGTAACGCTGCAGTCACCACCTCAGATCCTGTTTCGAAAGCCTTTGAATGAACCGAGGAAATAGGTCATGCTGTTTATGTGTACACATGATTGGTTGGGTGGGGCATAGAGTGGACATCCACCTCACAGCTACTGCTACCCCACCACAACATCACCCACTCAAATACACGCACACCCGTGGGTGGGGCGTTAATTAATTTCGTTGAATGGTAGTTAATCTCGCACAATTGTTCCCGCCTTTGTCAAGCAGAATCTCGGAGGCCCTACTCGAGAGCGGGCCGTTCGATGTGAAATTGGCTAAACGCCAGCACGAACAATACTGCACTCTGCTGCGGGAGATTGGCCTGGATGTGATTGAGCTGCCGCCCGACGACCTGCTGCCAGAGGGCGTCTTCGTCGAGAACATCGCTGTCATCTGCAATGGAGTGGCTCTCATAGGCCGATCGGATAATGCCAAGCGTCGACGCGAGGCCGCCAGTATGGCAATCATTCTCAAGAAAGAGCTTGAAATCCCCATTATAGAAATGGACGATCCTCATGCCAGGCTAGATGGCGGAGATGTGCTCTTCACGGGTAAGCGTAAGCCCGCTCATCTTCGCGATACATACGAACGAATAACAATATCATAAAGAATACTCCCGTTCCCACAACTAGGACGAGAGTTTTTCATTGGCATATCTGGGTGTACCAACGAAGAAGGTGCGCGAGCCGTAGCCATGGCATATCCCGAGTATCCAGTCACACCTATTCGGGTGAGTTATATCACGGATGTCCGTATGAAAAAAACAACGAAAACTACTAATATGCCCACAGCAGCCACACCAAAAGCAGGTTAGAAATGCATCCAGGAAATTAAGAGCATTCGCGAGACCTGAGGCATCCCCAAATGGCTGACAATACATAGAATACATACAGAAAATTATTCAAACATGAATCGCGTTCTCTGTCCCTTAGGTCAATGGATCGAAACGTTTAAAATACTACGTCACTATGGCCGGCCCGGATGTTCTGTGTGTAAGCAAGAGTGCACCGTGCCAGGAGATAGTGAAGCGGATGGAGCGAGAGGCCAGCTTCACTTACCAGAAGCTAACGCTACCCGAGGAGAGTGCGGCCAATATGTTATACATAAATGGAACCATTGTCCACAGATCCCCTACGGAAATTCCAGATGCATACAAGGTGGATATACTGTATATATATATATATATATATATGTATGTATGTGATCAATTTGGTTAATTTAAACTTTATGTTTTTCGCAGACTTTGAAGGAGAAAATCGACATTCCAACTCGCAATATAAACATAAGCGAATTTAGCCAATACTCCAGTGGGCTGACCTCTTCCTGCCTCTTGCTGCGACGCTGGAAGTCCATACGCAGCATCTGAGACGAGTGAATATCCCGATATGAGAAATTGCCATCAGAAACTCGCACAGACAGCACTATTGTCACCATTTCCATCATGGTGACATATATCAGCAATATCGTATTATAATTTACACATTTCTTGTTATTGTTCTAAATATAAGATAAAATATTTAATATTGACTTAAACGAACACCCTGATAATCGCGCCAACGGTTATGATAATTGCGGTGATCTCTTTACTTCATTTGGCATTATTTTCGGAATCATTTAATTCGTTATGGACATCATCATCAAAACCAAAACTATCAAGATGATCATCCCTAGGTCTCTCTCTATAAAGTCGCAGCCGAATCCAGAAAATAAATTACCTTATAATTACTACAAGTTGCATTTATACCTACATACATAAATATGTAAATTTACTTAACAATAAGTTGTTGAGTTGTATTCCATCAGTCCTAAAAATAAATGCCAACATTTTTAATCTCTTTGATAACTTTAATCCGATGTCTATCTACTATGTACATATATTTATTTAGCAGACCACAGATTTCCTGAGAGATTATTTGGAAAAATTAATCAAGAAGATCGGCAATTGCCTGATCATGGATGTGTGCAACGCAGATAAGGAAATGCTTCCGACCCTATAAAGAATATACACATATCACTATCCGAGTCGATTCGCCGTTCGCCGTATTTGATGACTACACTATAAGAGCTAGAGCAACCAAATTTTATTTCCAGACTAATGTGATATCCACTGAATTAAGTGTGTTTCAAACAATTTTGCCATGCCCCTAGCACCCCCGCAAAGGACGAAAGTCTGTGGCAATGACCATATCTACCATAATACCTAATCTGGTTCACAATGAGCTAATTAATTTGCAATGGCCAAGCTACCCCTTTCCAGTGCTTCATCCCATGCATTCCTCTTGCACTTTACCTCATTCAGTGTGCTCCATCTGGCGGAGGTGTAAGACAAGAAATGTGGATCACAGATGTAGCGAATAAATGTTAATTAATAATTTAAAAAAATTTTACATAAATCATAATCTCACATATACACTGACTGAGTACGGGTATCAAAGTCGAGTCGTGGGCACAGCAGCGACTCACAACGCGTTGCAACGTTCCCTCTGGTTTTTAATTCGCTAGTGAATTTCGATGGCAGATCCCTACGTTTGATGCTACATATTTACATATTTCCTAAACAAATCAAACAAATTCTAATTCAATTGCAACTGCCAACACATGTGTGCACATATATTACCAAATTTAGATTGTGACCGGCGATCCTTTATCTGTTTCTGTACATCATAATATGTACATATGTACGTGCTTGCATTTCCAAAGAAAGTACAAACTTAGAAACGCGCCTGTAATCTTTCAAATGAGTTAGTTGTTGTATCAACAACTATCAAGACAACTTTTTCCAGCTAGATAGATGATGGAGGCATACATATGTATATGCTAATATACTAAATTTATCCACATGCGTGGACATCGACAATCTTGAAGCTCGTTAAATCAAATGCAGGCCTAGGTACATTCATATGTACCACCAAAACCAAAATTAAATATCAGAGACGGATGAAATTCGACTGTGAACATTTAATTTATTTATGTGTAAATGTGAACTTAGCGTATGTAGATTTAAATGCATTCTGTTTTATCTAACGGCTTAAAGAATAAGCAGTTCGAATGAGTAAGGGAAGGAAAATAAAAATATTCTATTTTAATAATGAAGTAATCTCATGGTGAGGTGAAACGAAAAGATATCTATAATCAAAAGTAAATAGTTATAATAAATAGTGTGTGGGCGGGTGGGACTTTTCCTATAATTACAAGTTCATATGGGCTGGGCATCACAACAGGGTTCGCCTCACAAATACAGATGCGTTGGGGTTGGGGTTGATGATGAGAATGTACTCCAAATAAACATATACGTACGTATGTACGTATGTAGTATCAGTGTGTGTCTACGGGTGTCTCAAACTTACACTTTAATGACGAAAATAATACTTTGGCATTGGCACTTGGAAGCTTCCGGCCAAGCACGGCGGGAGATGGAACAGGGAATAGAAAATATGGACTGTGTTTGGGGCGCGGTGTATATCAACTGTATATACATTTGATTATGAGCTAAGTGGGTCAAAGATTAAGGTTGGGTCTTGAACTGAGGCTACGGTACGTGGCCTGCCCACGAGCTAACTAGGATAGCCTCGGGGCTCGTTGCTGGCCCTCGGATCGATGTACGAAATCACGCTACTCTGGCTACTGTCATCTTCGATATTTTCATTGACATTTTCGTGCGATTTGCTGTTGCTGCTTATTAGAATCTCACTGTGGGCCTTTGGATCTGCATCCACATCCGCATCTGGCATTCGCTCTGGCTCCAGCTCCGTTTGCACCTCTCTCTCTTTCTGACTCTCACTCTGACTTTTTCTCTCCCTACCCCTCTCTCTGTCTCGCTCGAATCTCTCGCTTGAGTCTTTGCCCTGCCTGTTGCGCAGAGGACTACGACACTTGATGGCCTCGTACAGCTCATCGATGGATGTGTCCTGGTCGTGGTCGAGGTGGTGGTTGTGGTGCAACTCCTGATCTGCGCTGCCCGGTCGGTTTCCGGTGGCCGTCACAAACTCATCATCGAACTCGTTGAGCACATCGACGTCGGCGTCACTTGCATTGGACGACTGGTAGCAGCGGAAATCGTCCGTCAGGGTGAGGTTAAGGTCGTTGTCTGCCTGGGGGGCGTACAGGCCATGGCTGCGGATGCTAATCTCCGAGTTTTGGTAGTTCAGGTCGCTCTCGTTGGTGGGGCTGGCCGAGAGCAAGCGTCTATCGTCCTCCGCCCCCTGATGGCCGGCTGCCTCCGAGGCCGCCTTCAGCTGGCTGAGGTTGCTGCTGGAGCAGGAGTAGACCTGTCGATGCTGCTCCTGCAGAGAGCCGGAGCCATTCTCTATGGGAAGTTGACTCGGATCATCCGGCAAAGCGCAGGATGAGTTGGCTCCCGCCACGCCGGCATCTCCTGCGGATCCCCCACCTCCACCTGCTTTGAGCATCTCGCTAATGTTGTTGAGGGACTTGGACTGCTGCTGGCTGAAGCGAATGAGGACGCTGGGGAAGTCGTCGTCCAGCTGAATGCTATTGCTCGTGGTCACTTGCAGCGAATTGGACACGTAAATCTCGTACTTCTGCAGCAGCGGCTCTTCCTGACCGGTGTCCGGCAAGCCCAGGCTGTTCATAGCCTCCAGGCTCGGCTGTTTCATCGGGGTCGAGCGAATGGACTGGGACTGAGACTGCGGCTGGCCCTGTACGTGGGCGCGTGGCCGGAACAAGCTGTTCACTGTGCTAGGCGTCTGCACGGTGTTGGCATAGAGCGGTGCATGCTCGTCCAAGGAACTGGCATCGTCGCCTTCGCCTTCTCCCTCTTCCACGTCGACCTCATCCTCCTCGTCGTCGTCGTCGTCGTCCTGTTCGTGCAGTGTTTCATCAAGCAGAGAAGGCGTTCGGGTGCGGGTGTTGCGCCCATTCGCTCTCAGCTTGATCACCTCGTGCTGAGGTGTCAGCGTCTCCGGGATGTTGGTGTAGATGTTGGCCTGCATAATCTGCATCTTGGCGGAGGAGGCGGAGGCGGGGACGAAGCGCTTAAACTGCAGCCCCTCCTGTACCTGTACCGATGCGATCTCTTTGCCCCGGATAACCTGCATCCCGGCTGCTGAGGCGCTGGGGCCCGGCGCTGGCGACTTGTAGTGCAGGTTTGTGTTGTTCACCTTCGTTCCCCCGGCCAGCAAGGTCATGGCATTGTGGTGGCGACTGTATAGCTGCTCCGAGCTGGCGTCGCTCAGGCTGTGATGGCTCTGGAGCTGCATCTGAGGCATGGTCTGGCGCTGCAGCTCAAAGTTGTTGCGCTTCGCCAGTCGCTTCTGCTTCTTGAAGAATTTCCGGGCCACGTTGATCTGATTGGGATTGTAAAAGATTTCTGCCGAGGGGATGAGGTCGTGACTGGAGCCATGAAGCAGCGCGTTCAAGCTATGTGAGGCAGCTGCAACTCCACTTGCGCCCACCAGTCCCACTCCAGTTCCTCCTGCTCCTGCCCCGACTCCTTGCTGGCTGTTGGTGTTGTTAATAATGGTCACTCCAGTCCCGCCCAGTAGCTGCTCCTGCTGACTGCGCGTCTGACTCCGTGTCTGGCTGCGCATGCTGCGCGAGCACTGGCTGTTGGAGCGGGATCCAGCCGAGTTGTTTGCGTCATACAGGCTGCCCCCACCTCCCGGGTTGGCCTTGTAGGCCACAATCGAGACTGTGCCGGCACCGACGCCAATGCCAATGGCAGGGCCATTGCCAAGATGCGCGGATCTAGCTTGGGTACCGTTATTGTAGGTGACCAGTTTGGTATGCTTGGCTCGCCGGGCGCGGTGCTGCGACCACGCCTTCCGGGCATCGTTCCGGCTGAGGTTGTAGAACAGCAGCAGAAAGAGGCCCAGGAAAGCGGAGCACCCGGCGAAGCTAAGCACAAAGATCTGGTTGCCGCTTTTCACGTAGAAGGCCGCCGAAAGCCACACGCCAGCGAAGAGCACCACAAATATGAAGTGCCCTCGCAGGTGCGACATGTTGGAACGCTCGAAGTCGTCGACGATGCTGCTCAGCGGGTTGCTCAACGTACTGTACTGCTCTTGCAGGTGATCTTGCAGCTGTAGACTGCTGGCCTCCTTGCGAGCAGCTGCAGCGGCGGTGGCGGTGGTGGCACTACCATTGGCATCCAGCCAGTCCAGATCGATGTGTTCCGTGGCCTGGGTGTTGTTGTCCGAGTACTGGCGCTGGTGCTTCTGCTGCTGCTGCTGCTGAAGCACGTTGACCTCCTGCTGTTTCAGCTGGTAGTATATGCATAGGGACAGGATGGCGCTGAATATCACCAGTATTCCGGCAGGCACGAGCACGGCATTTAGGGTGGTGGGGCTGTGGAGGAAGCAGTAGTTGTAGGCGGCATACTCGGCAATGTTGACGGCACTGCTGATGCCACATATGAGCAGAGCGATTCCCCAGCCCACGAGGTAGATGCCCAGGATGGGCTTCCTTTGCTGCTCTCTGTCACGGTCACGGTCGCGCGGCAGCTCCGTCTCCTGGCTTATGCGGCTTTGACTGGCGGAGGTAGACTTCGTCAGGCGCTTGTACATACTGCTGAGGCTGACGCACACCCACAGCAGCACGCAGAGGCTGAGGTAGTGCATCAGCAAGCCGAAAAGGCGGCACTGCGTCTGGCTGGCCGTCTGGAAAATGCCCAGCACGAACGTGAGGGCGAGCACGGCCACCGCCAGCCAAGTGTTGACCAGGGCGTGCCGCTGAACCCGGTTCATGCGTATGGAGAATCCGAACACGATGAACGTGACGATATTGACGGCGCAGCAGGCGAAGAGCAGGGCGCATCCCGCATATATGGCCACCGGCGGGTGGTGGAAGCGGGCACCCGCCTCTTCACTGCGGTAGTCGTTGAGGTGCGCGCTGCGCTGCAGCAGCCCGAAGTAGCCTATGCGGCTGCAGCTGAACATGACCAGGGTGAGATGCTGGTAGTGCTGCTGGCACACCTGCGGATTCCACTTTTGCTCGGCGGCATCCCACCACGCAGGCTGGGGAGCGCTCAGCTGGTGGTGGTACGGATGTGCCCGCAGCATCACCGTGATCCTCTGCTGGTACACATCGTCCCTCCCGTTATCATTTAGATCGAAATCGAGCTCGGGCGTGGGCGTATGAAACTCAAGGGACTGTCCTTCGCTGTTGTAGGCCAGGGCTCCGATGATGGCTGAGGAGAGGGTCTCGTTGAAAGCTCCTCTCAGATTGGGCAGCAGCTTGGCGTTCCTGTGTAGCGAGATCATGATCCGCAGGTTCTTGGAACTGGAGCTGATAGTGGAGCTGGCGCTGGAGGAGATGGAGCTATTGCTGATCACGTTGTAGGGCAGCTGGATGGCAGCGTCGATCTCGCCGTGCTCGTACATGGGTATGGTGTCATTGGAGCTGTTGCACTGGAAGCCGCGCGGACTCTCCTCCAGCCACACACAGGAGAGGCTAAAGAACGAGTCGAGGCTTATGTTGAAGATCTCGACGAAAATGTTGCGTTGCTGCACGCCACCGCCCCTCCATGAGGACAGCAAGTCAGCAGCAGGCAGCAGGTCTCTGGAATGCGTGCTGCCCTGGGTCTGGGACTGGGCCAGGCGCATGGCCGAAGACTCGACGACGTACAGCAGTCGCAAGCCCGTGCCCTGCTCCGCCTGTGCCTCACGGAACAGGCGAAAGGGAATATTGAGCAGCTGCGAGACAATGTCCATTAGTAGATGGCTTATCTCCTGCTGCTGGGGCACCTCCCCCTGATCCAGGTACTTGACCAACGTGCGAGCTATGTACTCCAGGTCCATGGGGTCACGGATCTTGTTGAGCTGCGTCTGCATCTGAGTGAAGTTGTGCAGCCGGCGGGCGATTTCCACTGCGTTCTGTCCTTTGGTTAGCGTCAAGTTTACCTTGGCGAACTGCTCTAGGATTCGCGTAGTCTCGCTCACGTAGACGCAACTGTCCGTGTTCAGGTGGAGCCACTCACCTTCGGGGCTGCACTCGTAGGACGCGCGTCGGTGCTGGGACACATCGGTGGGCTCCTCGACGCACTCTTGCAGCACGGTCTCGCCGCGCATTGTGCGGGGCCAGTGGTAGGTGCCCTTGTTGGTGTGCACCACCTTGGCTTCGCAGTAGAGCGTGCCCTTGGCCACCACATGGAGGACGATGGATTGAGAGAGATTGGCCTGCTGGGAGCGCAGGGTGCAGTCCCACATCCCTGTGTGGTTTTGGGTGAGGCTGGCGATGCGGAGAATGGATTTGAGGATGCCCGAGTCGGTGGACTCGTGTGTCTCCAGGTTAACATTGTGGAAAACCTTGGTTGGGTCACGATAGACGATGTCTTCGGTGGAGTTGTGCACCCGAATTCTATCCGACCAGCCCCAGAACACATACGCGCGCGTGGGCAGAACTTCGGACTCGCGCGGTGCTCCAATGGCTACCCGAGGCGCGAAGCACTTAAGCTGAAGTTCGTCGCCCTCGAAGGCCACCTGGTTCTGGCTCGGCACCAGTTCCAGCAGCGGCTGAAGCAACGTTTCGCAATGGAAGTCGATGCCCACCTTTAGTTTCTTCAGCGGCATGCCGCGGAAGTTGATGGGAGAGTTGCACTTGGGGGCGGGCAGGAGACGAACGTCCCGGGCATTCGACCAAGCAGTTAGCCAGATCAAGCTGCAGTCGCACGCCAAAGGATTGCTAGACAGATCTCTGCGCGGATCAAATAAATAAGCATAAGGAAACATTTATAAACAAGATTAGACCAGGACTAGACTGCGACACTTACAGCTGCTTTAGCTTAGCCATATGCTCAAAGGCTCCCTCGTAGATGTGACTGATCGAATTATTTGCCAATTTAAGCCTTTCCACTAACGCCAGGCTGTCGCCAAAGGTGTCCTTGTCCACTTCGGTAAGGAGGTTCGAGGACAAGTCCAAGCGCCTAAGTTCCGTAAAGTTCCTGAAGTCTTCTTCGGTGATGTGGAAAATCAAGTTATTACTGCCATTGCTGTAACACAAGATATGAATTTTAAAAAAAATATATAACATTGGGCCAGTGAATTCACTTACATGCTGACTATGTTGTGCATGTCCTCGCCAAAATCTAGATCTCTCCAATTGACAATTTGCTGATCATCGCATCGCACGCGCAGGGTGTGAATGTTTTCCGAAGTGTTTTTGCAACTGCACTTCTTTGGGCACATTGTGGCCTGGGCCTGAGCCACAAGAGGCTGCGACGGCAGCGAGAAGAATATGGCGACAAGGGGCCATAGCAGGAAGAGGAGTGCGCTGCGAGCGCTGCCCTCTGCATTTGTATTGGCGCTCATTAGAATGGCTTACATGCTGGACGCAACACACAAACATTTAATTGATAATTTAAGCGCGCAACAAATGCATAATGCATAATAAACAAAAACACATCCAATAGTTTACAATAAATTAGCCAGTAGAGGTGTCAAACCATCGAGGTCACTATCGATAGTATCGATATTTTACTGCTAGCCTCTACTATCGACGGTTTTGCGACTATCGTGATAGTATAGTATCGAGCTACAGTCGTTGCGCTTTTGATATGTTTGGATTGGCTTAACTAGCTTAAATGGCTTAAAGCACTAACCATACAGTATATAGATGTGCCAGTTCATACAACGAAAGGGGCGCAGCTGAGTTTTCTGTCCCAGCACCCCCAGACCTTTGGCAGGGGTGCTGGGACCATTCGGCTGTGGTGCTGAGACGTTCGGGTCGTGGGCCTGAGACGTTCGGCATTTTTTCGACATGTTCGATTCATGACGAGATGCGAAAGCAAGCCGAGAATTGCAAATGTATGTGTGGAACACAGACACGACAAAATATCAGTTCTTATTTTCCGAAAGCGTTTTGAGTTTGTTTTGAGTTTATACTGTATGGTTAGTGCTTAAAGCCTAGTATTCAGATCCAAAAACTGTTTGCCAGCGAACGAATGTCATATATTCTTCGAGCAGCCAGTGTGTGACCAGAGGTGTGCACTGCATTCCGAACGGTTACTCAGCTCAGACATCTGCTTGGTTTTTTTTAAGTTAATAAAATGCACTTCTTCGGCTGGGGCCGCTCTTCCCCAGGCATATCTGGGGCTCGCCAACATTTTATTGGCAAGGCAATCTTTCTGACTATCAGCAGCAGCAGATGGCTCAGATGGCAATCCATTAATTTGTCATTCATATAATACTGATTAACTAGATTCTATTTTTCTTCATTATTAAAATATTTCATTTGGTTTTTTGTTCTCTTCTTGCAATGTTTTCTTCGTGTTTGCTGGCAAAATATATAAAATTGATATAACTTTCTAGGTGGGTCGAAACATACCAGCAATACAAGCAAATACTTCGGATACTTTTCTAGTATATACCGACCTTTCTAATTGCACTAGTCAACACGATTTTTCCTCAAGGAACAAAACCAACTTTTTATTAAAGATATGGGGCTTAGAAATGGTTTGATGATATTTTTTTTTTTCTATGGCAGAACTTTTTTTGAGGAATTTTTGAAAACTGTGTTTTTTTTTAAGCTTTTTTCAGAGGTTGCGCTTGTTTTTTTCACATAACTCAAGTATCTTTCATCTGGTTGTTAAGAACTTTAATATTTTGAAAAGATAATTAAAACAGCTAGAAGATAAGCTCGAACACTTTGTGATTTCAGCTTACCGTCTGGGAAATATAAAGCATTGAAATGCAAAAATGATGATTTTTGTGCGGTATTATTTACGAAATATTGACTTTAAAAACTCAGGAAAAGTCGGAAAAAATTATATCCTGTGTTCTCTATTTTTTTGTGTAGAGGTGCATTAATTTGGCGTCGTTTAAGGTATCGCTCATTTAAATCTATGGAGAGACTTTGGAGCTAAAATTCGTTAACCAAACTTGAAAAATGGAAAAAATGAACAAAAAATACCTTTTTGAAGGTTGCGGGCCCAACTGCCAATTGGGAACAAAGCAAACGAAAATGGGTTGTACATTTGGTACCTGATCGCGATCGCAATTCCCGATGGGCAGTTGGGCCCACTACATTCAAAAAGGTAGTTTTTTTTCGACTTTTCCTGAGTTTTTAAAGTCAATATTTCGTAAATAATACCGCACAAAAATCATCATTTTTGCATTTCAATGCTTTATATTTCCCAGACGGTAAGCTGAAATCACAAAGTGTTCGAGCTTATCTTCTAGCTGTTTTAATTATCTTTTCAAAATATTAAAGTTCTTAACAACCAGATGAAAGATACTTGAGTTATGTGAAAAAAACAAGCGCAACATCTGAAAAAAGCTTAAAAAAAAAATACCAGTTTTCAAAAATTCCTCAAAAAAAAGTTCTGCCATAGAAAAAAAACCATAATTCTTTAAAAAATTTTAAATCCCCATATCTATCAGAAAAAGTCGGTTTGGATCCTTGAGGAAAAAAAAAGTTCGATTTTGTCGAGTAGTGTTGTTGATCTGAGTAGTGCTTTCCGTAGAGCCTAGAAAACATACGAGTATCAACCCTGATTTTGCTAGCGTACACTTTTTTCGGATCTGAGTACTTGGCTTATTCCCACCATGATGCAATTATATAAGGTGGTCCCGTCGGCAGCCAAATCGTTCGGTTTTTAGTCCCTTAACGTTCAGTGTTGAAGAGAAAGGTTGCGTGCGGACAATAACCCTTAACCCTTGTGCACTAAAAAATGACGTATTGTAGTTTTTCCCTTAAACACTTGGAAGTTGTGAAATTTATTTTAGAATAAAGAGCCTTAACAAAAGAATATCCATCCAAAAACAAAAATAAAAGTTTAATTTCAAAATCAATATTATTAAAAATTAAATTATAAATAATAATAATAAAAAACATCAACTCCTTTCATTATAACACGCAACTTTAAGCCCCATGGTCCATCTGAGGGTTAATCAACACGTTCTATTGTTGTTTCACTCACACTGCGCTGAGCACTTATTGTAAGCATTGTTAGGGGACTATTTTTTCCGACGAGACCACCTTATGTAATTGCATCATGATTCCCAAAAAAACCAAAACCACCATTTATACACAAATTAATCGTTGTGCATGTATTTCATCCCATACCGATACTGAAGAGTAGTGGAATACTACCATCGCTCAATGGCGATGATTCATCTGCCGTTCTCTAACACCGTTCATCAAATTGATGCCATTGTTTCTCGAAAATCAGTACTTTTCATTATTATATTCTGTTCTACTCAGGATACTAAATGTAAATGAGTTTATTTCTTTCTCCCGCGCTAGTTTCAAACTATGGACGGACCAGTCACAATGGCAGGCCTCGCTAATGTTTAGAGCTTGGTCACACTGTACAAGGCACTGATATTGTCGTGTAGCAATTTTTTGTAATAAAAGAAATTTAAGGAAAGATCGTTGACAGATGGCCAGTCGTGGTTGTGGCTCTACCATTATCCACGGCAATGTGACAGCCACGATGGTGACAGTTGAGTCCATCTCTAATGTGCTGACCACCGTGACGTCCCTGCATTCGAACAGCGTTAACATCTCTAACAATATATCCGCCGTAACGGGAGTGGACATCCAGGATGGCAGCGCCGGGACTGAAGGAGATACCACCAAGCCGATGTATCCGCGTCTGTTCAACAAAATCGTGCTGACGTTGGAGAACAGCCTGATACCCGAAAGCAAGATTGATGTAACGCCGTCCAGCCAGGACGGGCTGGACCACGAGACGGAAAAGGATTTACGCATACTGGGCTGCGAGTTGATACAGACGGCTGGAATCCTATTGCGCCTACCACAGGTGGCAATGGCCACCGGTCAGGTGCTCTTCCAGCGCTTTTTTTACTCCAAGAGCTTCGTGCGCCACAACATGGAGACGGTGGCCATGAGCTGTGTGTGCCTTGCTTCCAAGATCGAGGAGGCGCCCCGCCGAATCCGCGACGTCATCAACGTGATCCACCATATCAAGCAAGTGCGGGCCCAAAAGTGAGCGAAAGAAATCCGAATCCCTGTATCCCATATCTGATTGATTTTCCTTTTCAGGGAGATCGCGCCTATGGTATTGGACCAGTACTACACAAACCTTAAGATGCAGGTGATTAAGGCCGAGCGACGGGTGCTCAAGGAACTGGGCTTCTGCGTCCATGTGAAGCATCCCCACAAGCTGGTCGTAATGTACCTGCAGGTGCTGCAGTACGAAAAGCACGAGAAGCTTATGCAGCTCTCGTGGAACTTTATGAACGACTCATTGCGCACGGACGTCTTCATGCGCTACACCCCGGAGGCGATAGCCTGCGCCTGCATTTACCTGAGCACTCGGAAGCTTAATATACCGCTTCCCAGCAATCCGCCGTGGTTCGGTATCTTCCGCGTGCCCATGGCCGATATAACCGACATCTGTTACCGAGTCATGGAGCTGTACACGCGGCCCAAGCCCGTCGTAGAGAAGTTGGAGGCGGCCGTCGACGAGCTGAAAAAGCGTTATCTGGACGCCCGCACTAAGACGAAGGAGGCCAACACACCGCCAGCCGTTATCACGGTGGACCGCAACAACGGCTCGCACAATGCCTGGGGCGGATTTATCCAGCGAGCCGTCCCACTGCCACTGCCCTCTGAGAAGTCTCCCGAGAAGGATTCCCGGTCAAGATCACGCTCCCGGACCCGCACTCAGTCTCGTACCCCTCGCTCCAGATCGCGCTCCCGGTCGCCAAGCCGAGAACGCACGAAGAAGTCGCATCGTGGGCGCTCCCCGAGAACGCGCTCAGGCACGCCGCCCAAGCACAAAAAGAAGTCTCGACACTACTCGCGATCTGCCACGCGCTCCAGCTCTCCCCACAGCAAGCACCGCAAAAGGTAAGTGAGATTCTCTTCCCTCCAGACAATTTTTTTTAATATTAAGTGGTCTTTTCAGGAAATCGTCGCGGGAGAGATCCGACTACTATACAAAAAAGGATCGCTCATGCCATGCCGGCAGCAACAATATTGGCGATGATAAATATCGCAATTCCAACTCTAGCTCTGGAAAGCACAGTCGCTATTCCTCATCGCATCGCAGCAGTGTCGGCGGCGGTGGTGGCGACCCCCGTCATAGTAGTCGTGCCGGTCACAAGCATAGGGATGAACGATCCAGGGACCGCAAACGCTAAGAATTGACTATGATTTTTTTTATTTTTGCATTATATATTTATACAAGTTCATGGAGTATGGTTTTTATTCTACAGCTCGCATCAACATATTTCGCAAAATGTAACTTTCAATTGGGAGAAACGACCATGCTAAACATAATAAACATAATTCCTCAATAATAATTAGATGCGAAGCTTTGCCGAGCCGACCACCTGGGGGCTATCTGTTATCTTTAGAAACATTTTACATCACAGCAATCTGGTAGAGGAAGCCTGCCAGCATGAACGACTGGGAGATACGACGGAAAGGAAAGATTGAGATCGAGGGGACTAGCACCTTGCAGAAGATTCCTCCTTGTCGAATGGGGGGCTGTATGAATGTATGAAAAAGCATAACTTCATGGGGAGCATACGTACACCAATCATCTTTATGATTGTAAACTTTGATCATTACATCTGGATTACATCTGTATGAGGGAATCATTGTTAGCATTATTATAGAGAGACGGATTAAATGATGATGTTTCAACATGGCCACTGAGCGGTATGGCATCCTCTCATCTCATCAAATCCAACTAATACTCGGTCAATAGATTCTAAATTGTTGTAGAGTAGGACATCAATGCGATATGGGGATGCGAGAGCGAGATATCGCGGAACTCTGTGGTAAATGTCAGAATGAAGAAGCTAAATATGGTGGCAATGATCCACTCTGAAATGGTGCTGATCACGTGAAAGTACCAGCCACCGTCCGAAGGATACCTAAAATTAATACAGATGCCTATGAGAGACTCTTATAACATCCACAAACGGTTCAGTTACTTACCATTTCCTGGGGTTCTGGCCCTTGAACAGGATGTGCGACATGAGCCCGGTCACGGCCAGCAGGATGAAGAGAATCGTACAGAAGACGGACATGCCCAGACGCAGATGAGCGTAAATGCGGGTCCCAGACATGGGATAAATCATGTACGAAATGAGCGCCTGCATCCAAAAGTAGAGAGTGCCGCAACCGAAGCAGCAGAAGGCGCCAATGAAATGCACAATGCGCACATTCGTTTCCTGGAAGTTGCCCACGAAGCTAATGCCCAGACAGGATAGCATACCGCACCACAGCGCCACACGACTGTGGCGCTTCACAGCGCTGTCCAGATCCGGATGGTGCTCGTACAACTGCATCACTTGTCTGTAGCGCACATAGATGGTGATTCCTACTGCAAACCGCAACAACAACAAAAGTAGCATAGTTGCTGATTAGCATGGGACATGACATGACTCATTAGCCAGCCACTCGAGAGGGAGACTCACACAGAACACTGCCTATATTAATGAGTTGCCCGAACACGCAGCTCTCGGGCGAATAGGTGGCCGCATCACTTATATACGGCACCGTGGGAACAACGTGACCTTCCAGAACAGCTACAATGTACCTTAAAGGGGGACACTGGCTAGCTACTGCTGTTTGAGGATAAGGATTCCTTTGACAGGGAACTTACGTGCCAATAAAGGTCACCTGGAAAACCAGAAACACGGCTACCGGAAGTAGATACACCTGGGACATCTTGCCAATGGGGTAGTACAACAGTAGAATCAGTGACAATTTTCAGGCTGCATGCAACATGCAATTGCGCTGCAAACAACAGCAAATGCGAGGCTACTTGGTTTGTGTTGGGGAGGGGTGGTGAGGCAATGCAAGGCAGGGCTGGGCTGCCAACCCGCCTTTTATTGAATGCAGCTAAAAAATACCTCCCCTACACAGTTGACTGAAAACAGAAAAAAATTTACAAATATGGACATCAAGGAGCTAGTGGAAATCGATGGCTCCTACTTGGAGGGGGGCGGACAGGCCCTGCGGAACGCTCTCAGCTTAAGTTGCATTCTTAGGCGACCCATCCGCGTTGTCAAAATTCGCGCGAACCGGCCCAAGCCCGGTCTGGCCAACCAGCACCTGCATGCCGTCAACCTGCTCAAGGACATTACTAATGCCGATGTCGTCGGCAACACTATTCTCTCGACGGAGTTGGAGTTCACGCCCCGCACCATAATCGGGGACATGTACAGGGAGGATACGCACACGGCGGCTAGCATCACGCTGATCTACCAAACGGTCCTCCCCGTCCTCCTCTTCGCCGGTAGATCATCGCGCGTTGATGTGACTGGCGGAACAAACGTGTTCTTTGCGCCCCAGGTGGAATACATGCTTCAAGTGCTGCAGCCGAACCTCGAACGCTTCGGTATCTTCTTCGAGCTGAAGGTGCTGCACTACGGCTTTTGTCCACGGGGCAACGGACGCTGCCAGCTGGACGTGGAGCCGGTGCGGCAACTGAGTGCTGGCCAGTTTCTAGAGTTCGGCCAGCTCCAGTGTGTAGACGGAGTGTCGTTCTGCGCCGGCCGTATACCCATGAGCCTTGCGACTGACATGCAGGAGACGGCCGTACTTGAGATTCATAGACTCTGGCCGTACCAAGACTGCCGTATTCAGGTGGTTAAGCACTCCCTAGAAAAGGCGCGCGACAATGGGGCTGGGATCGTCATGGTGGCCCACACATCCACTGGCTGTGTGCTGGGCTCATCCGCCTTGGGCCAGAAGAAGGTTTTGGCCCACATGCTAGGATCAGACGCGGCCTCCCAACTAGCGAAATACATGAGTACGGAGATATGTGTCGATGCCAACCTCCAGGATCAGCTGATTATTTTCATGGCCCTCGCCAGTGGCTGCTCCCACTTCCGCACCGGCCCCCTCACCCAGCACACACGCACCGCCATCTACGTGGCCGAGAAAATGACTGGCGTGAAGTTCAGTGTCGATATCAATCAGTCTGGACAGACTGTAGTCAGCTGCGAGGGCATCGGATACCGCAACGAGTTCCTTCAGATAGATGCATAATGTCTGTTTTATTCTTAATTTGTTATTTATAATTAATATGAAAATAAATCGGACGCTGACCTAGAGGCGGCGGAATATGGCCAAGAAGTGGTCACCCTTGTTGCGTACCACCTTGGCGCCCTCCTCGCTACTCTGGTACAGCCTCGGTGTGATGGGATCTGTGTTCTGGTGGAGATACGAAAAAAATGTCTATCAAATATGCAATGTGAGATCTACTTTGTGTTTAACTTACTGCCTCCACTTCGTCCAGACGCTCGTACAGAGGATGCTCGTCCATGTGTGACACAATCCAAGTGTGCAGGTCCTCCACATCAGTCATGGTGTACACTAAGCCCTGCAGATACCAACATCAGTGTATGAGTCCATGAAAATTAAATAAAACGGAGAAGAGGCAAGGTGGTACTCACTCCCTTGCGCAGAACATAGGCGTACTCGGAGAGCAGGGCCTGGTTGATGATGCGCCACTTGTGCTTGGCGCGCTTAAAGTGCGGATCCGGATAGAGGAAGAACATCTTTTCAAGCTGTCCCTTCCGGAAGTAGTTGGGTAGATACTTCATGGCGTTGGTGCGCAGGCAGGCGATGTTCTGATAGGCACCAGTATCCGAACGCCTGTGTCTGAGGGCCGTAATGCGATCCAACACATAGTCAGAAACTTTGACCCGTATTTCCATCCCAATAGAGATCTTTTCGGGAAACAGTTCTCCTAGCGTGACTAGGAAGCCACCGTAGCCACAACCAATGTCGGCAAAACTCACTTCTTGGTCAGACCGAATGCTCGGGTACAGGGAACGCCAATCCACATCCTCCGGCCGAGCTGGGCTATAAGAAACAAACAGTTCAATGAACCTCTCCACAGAACTTCGAATACGTATACGTACTAGTCGAAACAATGATCCGCTATAGGATTTGAGTGGGCTCGCTGACGGTAGTAGCGCTTCTGGGGCAGACCGGTCACTGTTGACGTACAGGTGATCGCCTCATTTTCTTGTGTCGTTACCATGTTTTGTCTACAAAACACAGGCCCAAGAAAAGCACGTTGACACAAATACACAATTGATAGCAGTTGGCAGCGCTGTTAGCTGTTTCAGTGTTGTTAAACTGTCATGCATATCGTGTGGTCGTACTTCCACAACACTTCAGCCAAGCAGTGATTTGCTGGGTCACTTTTCACTGTTTAATAGGCTGTTCAGAATGGGGCTGCGTCATGCTTCTTTGCGTCTTGCCGGAGACGCAGTTTTTGTATATAGGTTAAAACCTAGTCTCAGATCCGAAAAAACAGCTCTCGAACAGAATCAGGGCTGATATTCGTATGAAACCGATACGAAATTTTTTCGGTCAAAAACTGTTTTCTAGGCTCTGTACGAAGGGCATTATCACTAACAATACGGTATATATGTAGATGTGCTAGTTCATACAACGAACGTGTCACAGCTGAGTTTTCTGTCCCATGATGCACTTATATAAGGTGGTCTCGTCGGCAAAAGTAGTCCCTTAACAATGCCTAGGTACTCAGATCGAAAAACTGTTTGCCAGCGAACGAATGTCAATATTCTTCGAGCAGCCAATGTGTGACCAGAGGTGTGCACTGCATTCCGAACGGTTCCCTGCTCAGACAGCTGCTTGGGTTTTTTTTTTTTTTAATAAAAAAAGTTAATAAAATGCACTTCTTCGGCTGGGATCGCTCTTCCCCAGGCATATCTTGGGCTTTCCAATATTTTATTGGCAAGGTAATGTGTCTGACTATCAGCAGTAGCAGATGGCGTTTTGAAATGTTTTGAAAACAATATTTTTAATAAAACAAGAAAAAATTAAATATTTAAATAACGAAGACAAATATAATCTAGTCTAATGACAATTATGGATATGGATATTGTAATTTATTATTTTTATTAGTTTTCATATATACATATATTGCATTTGTTGCATTTATTAGATTCTAGTTGTCTTCATTATTTAAATATTTAATTTTGTTTTTTGTTCTCATATTGCAATGTTTGCTTAGTGTTTGATGGCAAAATATATTACAGTTATATAATTTTGTAGGTGGGTCGAAACATACCAGCAATACAAGCAAATACTTCGGATACTTTTGTAGTATTTAGCGACCTTTTTGTTTGTTGATCTGAGTACTGCTTTCCGTACAGAGCCTAGGAAACAGTTTTTGCCCGAAAAAATTTCTTATCGGTTTCATACGAATATCAACCCTGATTCTGTTCGCGAGGTGTTTTTTTCGATCTGAGTATGTACTAGGCTTAAGATACATTTGATTTGTATGGGAAAAATTTCAGCAACATGGGGAAATGAAGTAGCAGCAATGTTGTGCAACTTTGGCACGGAATGAGCAACAATGTGCATACCTTGGGAAAATGATTATTATGGACTTGAGATATTGTCTGTAATTTCAGGCTCCAATTAATGCAGAAAATAGTCAGTATCTTTTTTAATGACATCAACGAAATTTTGTAGCTCACGGGTTCCAATAATAGGTATCAGAACCGGGATAAATGTTTATATAAAACACAAACATGTGCATTTATGGGTAAAAAAACATGTCAATCTAGGATCAAATCATAAAAAATGTTTCAATGGAGCTTGGAAAAAAACATTTAACATCAATTAAAAGAAATAAGGTATACAAAGATCCATACGCATAGAAGAAACTTTGTTGACCAGCAACATGTGACGTCACATTTAGTCAACATTTACGTTTTATGCTTTGGCTGCTTTTGTTTGAACCTTAATATCTAAACAATCCCATTAAAAATAGTTCTGAAAACTAGCCAATCCTAAACAAAATTCATTGTGGAGTTGGATAAAATTATTTTTTTAGGGCTGAGAGGGCCAACTATCTAGTAATATTAAACTGAATATCAAAATTGACGAATTTCATATTACAAAATATCGTGGTATGGCAGCCCGCAGCAACTACGAATTGCACTAATCTGGCAACGCCACAAACGCAGTTATCGGTATCAATGATAGTCTCAAAACCATCGATAGTAGAGGCTAGCAGCAAAAAATCGATGGTTTGACACCTCTACTCCGTGTTCACTTCGTGGCTCTTGTTTATGTGCGTTCCGTTGTTACAATTAAATTCAATTTGCAAGCGAATCGGTTCAGAAATTAAAACGCACGACCTAATCGATCCAGTGTGTGATTTTTTTTATTGTTTTTCTCAATTGTACAGGTAAAGAAGCGAAACTGTGGACAGTGTTTAAGTCGTAAAAAACTGCATTGAAATAACCAAGTCACTCGAGTGCCCAGTGCTGATTCCTGCTCCTTGCTCGCGTGCCATGCGTGACCTCGGCACCAAAATGGCCGAGCTAAAATTTGAGGCTCCCCTGGCAAAGTTCGAGGAGACAGATGAGTGGGGCGGATGCGACTTCATCTCTAACCAGAACGCCCTTAACGACACGCTTAACCTGAACCTGAAGGAAGTCAGTGTGGGCAGAAAGCCAGATGCCGCCAAGCTTCGCCTTCTTGAAGATGCGGTCCGTGATGCGCACATCAGCAAGAACGGTGGGGGCGGCGGCAGTAGCGGCGGGAGCATCAGTCCCAATTGCAATTCCTTGATGAGCGGATCCGGCACGGATCTGGGCGTCTCCGAAGTGGGCCTGTTGCCGGGCGACGGAGAGGGGCTAGACAAACCGTCTGCAGCCCACGGGGATCATGTGGACAACTTCACAGAGACGTTCGGCGGCAGCCTAGAAGATCTGGTCAACACGTTCGATGACAAGATAACTAAGTGCTTCGGCAACTACGAGGAGAACGTCGAGGAGCTGGCCCCAGTCCAGGTGCGCAGCCAGGAGGAGATCATGAATGAATGCCAGTGAGTAGCCCAGACATCCTGTATCCACATTCTCCAGCGCTCTTTGATTATGTAAAGTGCATCATTCTGTGCTGGTTTCGTCTCTATTGCGACGCTGCTGGCAGACAGTGCGCATGCCCCAGTCATCCTCCCCCCAGTTCCAAACAAGTCTAACCCCGGCGCCATGAAACGACGTAATCCTAGTAGGTGGTGGTAGTTGCTGGATCGATAAAAGTGTCAGGAGTTGTTTTCACTCTTTCGATATTTTTGCTCTGCATATGGAGGAACACTGTTTCTCTGTGGGAGGATGAGCGAATTAATGTTATCATTGAGGGATTGCAGAGTGGAATACAAAAATGAATACAAAACAAAATGAATACATATTAGAAATTCCATATATACGACTTTCATTAAAGTTATTTTTATTCAATTTATAATTTTTCTGGTTTTCTGGTCGACTTTCTCGCTTTGTCCTCTCTGCAGGAGTTCTTTTAATTAAGTTGTTCTTTCTATTCTACTATTCATTTACCCTTACCTTCATTAAGGCCCTTCCTCTCCTCTCTAGCTGTCCCAGAAAACTGAAATTTCAACTAAATGTACCTTCTGCCTGACTAGAATGACTGTGATCAGCGTTTTCACCAAAGGCTATCGGTTCGACTTGGTGCATCATTTTCAGTCCCGATTCTCGGCGCTTCTCTGCCGCTCCTTCTTGGGTTATTCTTGTTCAGCAGTTCAGCCTTAGAAATTTACCCCCACATAAAAGATGATTCGTTTATCTATTGTTCCGCTCCAACCTAGGTCTCTCTGCCCTTCTCCGTTCACCATGTCTAAAACTGTAACATGTGCAGCTAAGTGCTCTAAGGATTAGCTAAGATGGAAATTCAGCCACAGAACGACGGCAAAAAGAGAGAGAGAGAGAAGTTGGGCATAAGCTTTTTCCAGACAACAGATTGAATATATGTATATACATACATGTATATGACTCTTCCGGTTTTGATCGCATGGCACAAGCGACAAGAGCCGGTGGGAATGTGAACGTTATGACAACGATACCAAATCTCTAGCACATACAGCTGTGAAAATAATAATAGCACCACCACAAGCAATTTTTAAATAATTGCCAAGTTCACATTTCGAGGAAGGAAAGGAAACTTTAAGCAAATTTTTAGAAATGGAAGCCTCTAACAAACCTGAAAATACAAAAAAATCATTTTTTTTTAACGTTAAGTTATTTAAGAAACTTTATTGAAATTCATAAAACTAGTCAAAACGAGAAGGAACGTGTGAGTCGCTTCTGGGGACTCTACTTATACCCGCACTCAGTCAGTATATACAGTTTTGATCTTAAGATTTTTAAGAATTTAAAAAAAAAAAAAAATTTTTAATTACATTTTTTTGCTACATATGTTATCTACATTTACCTTTACAATGTATATTCTACATCTCCGCCGCTAGGGGTTGCTCGCGCACTGAACGCGGCAGAATGTGCGAGCGAGAAAGAGAATGAGTGGTTGTTTTCTTGCAGGAGGGGGCGGGGGAAGCAACTGAAAATTAATTTCTTCATTGTGGCTATATTTATGATCGGATCTGATTCAGATTCGGCAATTTGGTAGATATAGTCATTCCCTACGAAAAACACAGTATTTTTAGTTTTATCGTATCTTTAAAATTGTGCCTGCCACAGATTTTCGTCCTTTGTTGAGGCGGAAGGGGGCGTTGCGAAATTTGGAAATACACTTGTAGCAGTGTGATATTACATGAGTCTTCAAACAAAATTTGGTTGCCCTAGCTTTTATAGTCTCTGACATCCAGGCGCTCATCGAGACGGACAGACGGACATATGTAGCTATATCGACTCGGCTATTGATGCTGATCAAAAATATATACTTTATGGGGTCGGAAACGTTTCCTTCTCTGTGTTGCACACATCCACTTTTACCACAAATCTAATATATACCCTTTTTTGAGTACGGGTATAAAAAAGAAATAGCACCACTTTTAAAAAATGGATTTAAAATTTAAAAAAACAAGCAATATGTGACGAATTCATTAGTTAACCATTTTGAACTATTAATTATTAAATTATTAAAGCTATTTGCATAATTTAATATTTAGTACAGTGTCCTTTATTGCCAATAACAGCTGCGCAGCGTCTTGGCATGGAATCAACTAAGTCCTGGCATCGTTTTAGGGGAATTTTGGACCAGGACTCTTTAATTTCTTCTCAAAGTGCTTGGAAGCAGCAACTCCCTTCTTGACGTCGGACCACAGATTTTCGATGGGATTCAGGTCAGGAGACTGAGCAGTCCACTCCAAAACGTTCACAGAGTTTGCCCTGAACCATCCATGATGGTTTTTATCCTACTCCATAGTAGGAGAAGCAGGCCCATACCATTGCACTACACCCTCTATGCTTAAAAGTTTTTGTGGTGTACTGGGGCTTGTTTTCAATATTCTTTGAACGTCTAAAGTATGAGAGATCCCTTTCCACCAAACATAACCACTTTGGACTCATCTGACCATAAAATATTTCTCCATTTTCGAGATGTCCAATTTGTCCCTGGCAAACTTCATGCGCTTAGTTATATGTGTCGCGTTTAAAAGTGGTACCTTTCTTGGGCTGCAGGCTTTAAGGCTATGTTGCTTTTATTTTAAGCTCATTTTTAAGCTCAGTAGCAGGCTTGAAGGGATTCTTCTTGCTCTGACCAATCAGTCTTTTAAAATTAAGAGGGGTCATAGATCGTTTTCGCCCGCGTATTTCAGTCTTTTCTTCATAGTTTAAGGCGTTTTTATTTTTTTTATTGGAGCATCCTACCAAATTCTTCGCAGTGCAGTGCTTTCCACGTCCCATTGTAATTATTATTTTTTATGAAAGAAACAATGAGTTTTTAGTCAAATGAGCACGTGCATTCTGCAAAGGCAATTCTGCGAAATACAGCGGATTTAGCAAAAAAAGGTATTTTTTAGGCTTTTTTTTTAAATCCTAAACAAAAATATATAGATAAAAATTTTAAGAGCGGTAGCACTGTTTTTGTTTATGGGAGAATACTAAAAACAAAACAAAAATTAACATGTACAAAAAATCGCAAGATTAATCGAATTTTTTTTGTATCAAGAACAAAATGTATTGTAGTGGTGCTATTATTTTTTTCGCAACAGTACCAACAATAAATTGTGCTGCTAGCCATGAAACAGTAAAGTCGAGTGCAGCCCAAAACCGATTTCCGTTTTGCCAGAGTTCCAGCAGTTCCCCAGCTGGTAAATATGGTTATACATACATACATATGTATGTATGTATGTACATATGTACACCCTTTAAGACGGTATTACAGAATTTGTCAGGTGTTTTCATTGTTACAGCTACATATGTACAGATGTACATCTTTTAGTGCCAAATATTAACTAAAATTACCCTTTTATAAAAATATACTTACGCCCATGTTCAGTATTTTAGAATGAGTCTACTTTAAATTCTCGCGGGTTGAGCACCAATTTGTCTCTTTTGAAAAATAAAAATTCTATAGTTTCAATATTTGGTACAGAAAATGACACAATGAACTGCACTGTGAAATTTCGTTGAACAAATATTTTCTTATGTTTCTTTATGAAGTTGGGGAGATTTTCAATACATTTCCAAAGAATATATCCAAACCGACCACATGTAATATATATTTATTCATTTATTTATATATTTTTCAGTTTATTCGGCTAATGTTCATTTAATATAAACGTTTTTGCAATCACCCAAAGTCGCTCTCTGCTCTAGGTTGTGGGTTGTTTAATATTGGGGGCGAAGACGGAATAAGCAACCGCCTAAGCAACCGACAACCGCTCTCTAATTAAGAGAGAACAAAAACAATAAAACAATTTATACAAATGTATGCATGTATAAATGAATGGATTTACAAATGCATGTATGTATATGTGTGTGGAAGTATTTATATACATAGGTAGTTGTTCTCCTCTCCCAAAAGTTGTCACTTTATGGATGGATGAGTCATCCAAACGACATGTCGTAGCCTGTTTGCTGGGTGATAAAGAGAGATAGAGAGCAAGAAGGAGAGAGGGCGAGTGTGCTTAATGTTTATCAATTTAAATGCATGTCAGAGCGGGGCAGAGCCCGCTTGGGGTTGTTGCTGCTCTTAATGCACGAGAGTCATTTCCGGGCCGCAAACTTTTCGGACTTAGCTGGATTGGGTCGGACGGGGGTAGCTGAAAGGACGTTAACCTTTTAGGCATTGTTTTAAGACGTCACCCAGGGTACGAGCACACACACCCCTTTCTGCAGGCCTCTACACACATACATATGTATGTTTGTTTGCATGTACATATGTAGATAAATATATGTATGTATGTGCATAATAATTTTGGGTGGGCGATGACTTAAGAGAGCCTAACCTCACTCAATCTAAACAAGTTAACCTTTTCCTGGCTGCCTCTGCTAATTTTTACGCTATTCCGAATATTATACATGCCGGACTTAGGGAAGAGATAGACTTGATGACTAATTCACCACATATACATATACGCGCACGCACACAGAGTACAAATACATTCATACATAGCTTAGCTTTTACGTCGGGCTATTACATCATATGGCAACAAAAACAAGGCAAACAAACGAAAAAAACAATATTTGAAATACAGTCCAAGGACAACTGGCAAAGCAGCAGCAGAAGATACATATATGTATGTATATACAGTTGTGTTCAATGAAATAGTAGTGCCACATATCACGACTTTCAAACCCCTTTTTGAGATATTTCTAGTCATCCAAATTGAACAAGTGAAACCTTTTTGGAAAGCTTAGAGTGTTATCATTAAACCCCTGAAAAAATCCCATTTCATTTGAATTTCATCTTCTTGTTTTTCATGACTTTAGAAAAATACCCATGAAATCTGCTGTTCAATGAAATAGTAGTGCTGGGTTAAATTAATTTCTAAAAATGAAAAAACACAGCAAATTTATTTAAAAAAGCCACCATCTGCAAGCTCAATTTAGATTTCGAATAACGGAATAAAAAAAAGTTTTGGATATAGCGGTACTTTTGATTTTGGAGCGTTGAAGAAATCATTTCTCGGCCCAGAAAAGGAGACCTAAGAGTTAGACTAAAAACTTAAGGCAGGAGGTATAATGGGATTAAAAACTAACTTGTATGCACTCTCATTATTGTATTTAACCAAATTAACTATAAGAATTAGACTGAAAATGAATTTTGGATGCGAAAAAATTATTTTTTAGAGGATGGTCGGCGATGGTTGAAGGCAAGACCATGACTTCAAAACCCTCAAAAATTATGAAAAAAATATTATTTCGCTCTGCCACTGATGTGACAGTTTTTAGACGGTTGATTACATATTATTTCAATGCAAGAAGTCCCAGAAAGCTCCGCGTTTGGGTCTAAGAGCACATGGGTGCACGGCTTCAGTTTCGTAAAACTCATATGGAATGGCATGTGTCTCAGTGACAAAAATACTTTTGACTGATGATAGTAAAGTTGTATTATATGGTAAGATAGACTCAAAAGAATATGTTTGGCATACAAAGAAGTCCGATTACTACTTAAAATCATGAAAAATTAGCATTGGGCATGCTACGCTGAGCCTTATTGGGGCCCCGCCCATATGAGCTAGTACTTTCTAGCCTGGAATTTGAGTATAGTATGATTTTGAGCCAAAGTGTGTATGTAGGTATACTTTAAAATACATTACATCCAGAGAACAGTTGAAAAATTCATGTTAAAAGGATCTTTTAACCGGATAATGACTTGAAACACCCAGAAAAGCTCGCTAGGAATTGATTTTTATCGGTAAAGATCGACATTTTGCCATGGCCAAATGTCCAACTAGATATTAATATCATCAAAATCTTATGCTGGAATACCAAATACGTTGTTGCAACTGCAAATCCGTCAACCTGAGCAAAGTTTTAGCAAGTGGTTCAAGGATTATTGGCTCAAATCCTATTGAGGCGTTGGCAAGAGATTAATGACCCATGTTCGGCCGGTACAAGTTCGCAATGAAAACCAAATTGATTAAAAACTAAATATTAAAGCTCAAGATACACGAAGAAAATGAAATATATGTTTTTATTTAAGTTTAGTTGATTTTTTCAAGTTTCTAAAAAAAACACTACTATTTCATTGAACAGCAGATTTCATGGGTATTTTTCTAAAGTCATGAAAAACAAGAAGATGAAATTCAAATGAAATGGGATTTTTTCAGGGGTTTAATGATAACACTCTAAGCTTTCCAAAAAGGTTTCACTTGTTCAATTTGGATGACTAGAAATATCTCAAAAAGGGGTTTGAAAGTCGTGATGTGTGGCACTACTATTTCATTGAACACAATTGTATGTACATATGTATGTACAAGAAAGAGAAGAATAAGAAAGAAAAGGAGAGCCGGAAAAAAAGAGCAGAACATTTGGTCAAATGTTTAATAATTGGGTGCGTGCTGTCTCCACGTATCGCTCAGACTCTACTCTGAGTTTGGGATGCAATTGGAACGAATTTTCTTCGTGTCACACCGTGCGTTTTAGTTCAACGCAAAATCGGCACGAAATAACACGACGAAATGAAAAATTTGAAGTTCATATTCAAAAAAGTATTAAAAACGAGGGAGTACGTTGTGAAACGCTGCAAGGGCCGCGGCTCTACTTTTATATCCGATATACAGTCAGCATATTTGTATTTGTATTTATTTTAAAGGTTCAACTATGAGCAGTTATATTATAACGTAATTATGAAAGGGACAAGAGCATGGATTACACTAGTCAACACGATTTTTCCTCAAGGAACAAAACCCACTTTTTATTAAAGATTTGGGGCTTAGAAATGGTTTGATGATATTTTTTTTTTTCTATGGCAGAACTTTTTTTGAAGAATTTTTGAAAACTGGTATTGTTTTTTTAAGCTTTTTTCAGAGGTAGCGCTTGTTTTTTTCACATAACTCTAGTATCTTTTATCTGGTTGTTAAGAACTTTAATATTTTGAAAAGATAATTAAAACAGCTAGAAGATAAGCCCAAACACTTTGTGATTTCAGCTTACCGTCTGGGAAATATAAAGCATTGAAATGCAAAAATGATGATTTTTGTGCGGTATTATTTACGAAATTTTGACTTTAAAAACTCAGGAAAAGTCGAAAAAAAATTATATCCTTTGTTCTCTATTTTTTTGTGTAGAGGTGCATTAATTTGGCGTCTTTTAAGGTATCGCTCATTAAAATCTATGGAGAGACTTTGGAGCTAAAATTCGTTAACCAAACCTAAAAAATGGAAAAAATGAACAAAAAATACCTTTTTGAAGGCTGCGGGCCCAACTGCCAATTGGGAACAAAGCAAACGAAAAAGGGTTGTACATTTGGTACCTGATCGCGATCGCACTTCCCGATGGGCAGTTGGGCCCGCAGCCTTCAAGCTGTCTTCTAGCTGTTTTAATTATCTTTTCAAAATATTAAAGTTCTTAACAACCAGATGAAAGATACTAGAGTTATGTGAAAAAAACAAGCGCTACCTCTGAAAAAAGCTTTAAAAAAAAATACCAGTTTTCAAAAATTCTTAAAAAAAAAGTTCTGCCATAGAAAAAAAACCATAATTCTTTAAAAAAATTTAAAGCCCCATATCTATCAGAAAAAGTCGGTTTGGATCCTTGAGGAAAAAAAAGTTCGGTTTTGTCGAGTAGTGTTATCAGCCTATGGATATTATCCTGACCCAATAGGAATAATTTATTGGCAAAATAGCCGCTTTGTGAGCCGCAGCTCACAGAAAGTTGTGGTCAGGAAATAGCCTATAGCCTATTAAGTTAAAATTAATTAATTTAAGTTATTTGTTAATAAAGATTTTACCTTAATAGAACTAGTGCCGAAGGAAAACAAATGGAAAAAGGTATTATAGTTACGGCAAAGGCTACGGAAAGATTCATGTTCAGAGTAATAAGAAAGACAGAGTTGAAGATGAAGCGGAAGGTAATGCCTATCGGGCGGGAAGGGACAGAAATGCTAATAAGGCTACTGAGGGCTGTGGAATCAACCTCTCCAGCGAGAAGTTTGTGAAGAAAAAGCACTCCATGGCAAATCCTACGGCTTCAAGAGAGAGCGGATATCGGGGAGCCGGAGCCTACTCTCATAAGGAAGATGTCTAGAGGGGTCCCAATTAAGGCCACGAAGTGCAAACACAACACAGACTAGGTACTAAGATAATTCCCAGGTCAGTAATTTTGTAAAGGCGGTTTAAGGAACAGTTATGGATATTGTAGTCAAAGAGGTAAGGCTTGCTGCGATGGAATGTCATGACGTTACATTTGGAAATGTTAAGGGAAGAATGTTTATTGAGCACCAGTTGTTGAGGGCGTCAAGATCACATCGCCTGCATACATAAGTACTCGGGAATGTGTTAAGACTTGGAGAAGATCATTGATGCACAAATTAAACAACAGAGGGCCAATATGGCTACCTTGAGGTACCCTCGACGATACAGAAACCGGCTTAGAAAGAGAGTTATTAAAACAGACACGCTGAGATCGATTACTAAGGTATGCATTAAACCAGAAAAGAAGTTAAGGCCGAAAACCTAGGAGAGATAATTTATGAATAAGCAGATTATGAATTACTGAATCAAAGGCTTTACTAAAGTCAGTATAGACTTCGTCAGTTTGAGACTGCTTAGCGAAACCCTTATGCACGAAAGTGGAGAATTCCAGGAGGTTATATACTACATATTTAATCTTATGATTTATGTAACCTATACAACGTAAGCGTCGAAATTGGTTTCAGAACCCTAGACTGCCGCATAATCTCTTTCTCTTCGTCTTTTGGTATCGCTGGATTGCTGGATTCATACTTTCAAAGAATAAGTTGGTGTGTGTGTTTGAAAATATCCAAAAATAGTGCCGTAGATCTTCGACTGCTATGTTTAACTACTGTAGAGACGGCTAGCAACAATACTTTATTGTTTTGTCTCTGCCTAGCAGACTAGATTGAAGTGCTGGGTCAAAGGCTGGTGACGCCCATTATAATTTTCATTTTACATACAACTTATGGCGCTTATGGCTTCCTCAACATTAGCCTACGTACATACAATTGTGTTCAATGAAATAGCAGTGCCGCACCTCATCACTTTCAAAGCTCTTTTTGAGACACTTCCAGTTATCAAAATTGAACAAATGAAACCTTTTTGGAAAGCTTAGAGTGTTATCATTAAACCCCTGAAAAAATCCCATTTCATTTGAATTTCATCTTCTTGTTTTTCATGACTTTAGAAAAATATTCAATGAAATAGTAGTGTTTTTTTAGAAAATTGAAAAAATCAACGAAACTAAAATAAAAACAGATATTTCATGTACTTCATGTTTCTTGAGCTTTAATATTTAGTTTTTAGTCAATTTGGTTTTCATTGCGAACTTGTACCGGCCCAACATGGGTCATTAATCTCTTGCCAACGCCTCAATAGGATTTGAGCCAATAATCCTTGAACCACTTGCTAAAACTTTGCTCTGGTTGACGGATTTGCAGTTGCAACAACGTATTTGGTATTCCAGCATTAGATTTTGATGATATTAATATCAAGTTGGACATTTGGCCATGGCAAAATGTCGATCTTTTCCGATAAAAATCAATTCTTAGCGAGCTTTTCTGGGTGTTTAAAGTCATTATCCGGTTAAAAGATCCTTTTAACATGAATTTTTCAACTGTTCTCTGGATGTAATGTATTTTAAAGTATACCTACATACACACTTTGGCTCAAAATCATACTATACTCAAATTCCAGGCTAGAAAGTACTAGCTCATATGGGCGGGGCCCCAATAAGGCTCAGCGTAGCATGCCCAATGCTAATTTTTCATGATTTTAAGTAGTAATCGGACTTCTTTGTATGCCAAACATATTCTTTTGAGTCTATCTTACCATATAATACAACTTTACTATCATCAGTCAAAAGTATTTTTGTCACTGAGACACATGCCATTCCATATGAGTTTTACGAAACTGAAGCCGTGCACCCATGTGCTCTTAGACCCAAACGCGGAGCTTTCTGGGACTTCTTGCATTGAAATAATATGTAATCAACCGTCTAAAAACTGTCACATCAATGGCAGAGCGAAATAATATTTTTTTCATAATTTTTGAGGGTTTTGAAGTCATGGTCTTGCCTTCGACCATCGCCGACCATCCTCTAAAAAATAAGTTTTTTGCATCCAAAATTGATTTTCAGTCTAATTTCTATAGTTAATTTGGTTAAATACAATAATGAGAGTGCATAAAACTTAGTTTTCAATCCCATTATACCTCCTGCCTTAAGTTTTTAGTCTAACTCTTAGGTCTCCTCTTCTGGGCCGAGAAATGATTTCTTCAACGCTCCAAAATCAAAAGTACCGCTATATACAAAACTTTTTTTATTCCATTATTCGATATCTAAATTGAGCTTGCAGACGGTGGCTTTTTTTAATTAATTCGCTGTGTTTATTAATTTTTAGAAATTAATTTAACCCAGCACTACTATTTCATTGAACAGCAGGTATCATGGGTAGTCGTCTAAAGTCATGAAAAACAAGAAGATGGAATACAAATGTAACAGGGTTTCTTCGAGTTTCAAATGCCTATATTCCAGGCTTTCGGTAAAGGTATCACTTGTTCAATTCGAAAGACTAGAAATATCTCAAAAAGGGTTTTGAAAGTAGTGGAGTGCGGAACTACTATTTCATTGAACACAACTGTATGTACATATTTACAAATATTGTTTCAGTTTTGTTCGAGAGCGTGGCCAAACAAAAATAAGCCATACATATGTATATACATATGTACGTATGTTTGTATGTACATAGATATGTACCTAATCATACGGATTATTGCCTCATACACAAAAATATAAATTGTTCTTTATAGGCTGCTGCGTTGAGTTTTCAGATTAAAGATGAACGAAATTATTTCAAAAATATACAGTCAGTCTCCGGTTGCTTCCGTTTTCGCAACTTTTGTTCATCGATATGTTTTATTTTTTAATGGGCTGTTACGAGCACAATCTAGTGTATTGGGTTGGGTTAAAAATTATTATTTATGAACAAGCCGTTTTCATTTCGACGAGGAAAAATTGCGATTTGATAACATGGGAGAACCAATTTTTATACCCGTACTCAAAAAGAGTTAAGGGGTATATTAGATTTGTGGTAAAAGTGAATGTGTATAACGCAGAGAAGGAAACGTTTCCGATCCCATAAAGTATATATATTCTTGAACATCATCGTTAGTCGAGTCGATGTAGCCATGTCTGTCTGTCTGTCCGTCCGTCCCGATGAGCGCCTAGTTCTCAGAGACTATAAGAGCGAGAGCAACCAAATTTTGTTTCCAGACTCATGATATCACACTGCTACAAGTGTATTTTAAGATTTCGCCACGCCCCCTTCCGCCCCACAAAGGCGAAAATCTGTAAAAGCTACAATTTTGAAGATACAACAAAAAAAACAGCGCAGTATCACAGAAAATTACCTTTTCTATCAGATTACCGAATCTGGTTCAGATTGAATCATTATTATAGCCAGAATGAAGAAACTAATTTTCAGTTTCTTACTCAGCACCGTTCAGCGCTGCAGCCGCTACCTATTCTCTTTCTCGCTCACAACGTTCCTTCTCGTCTTGTTTCGTATTGAGTGGTGCCGAAAAGTTTCAATTCATTCATGCCCATCTCTAGTATGTATGTACATAAGTGGTCGCGGAACGCACACATTCAAATGCTCTTCAGTGCGATTGTGTGCGTACACAGCAGGCAAAACGGAGCATTGCATTGGTGCCTCACGTGTACGTGAGCGGCAGCGCAGCAGCAGCGCAGCAGCAGCGCCTTTTCCTATGCCCATTAGATGGGACCGTGCCGACCCCTGATGTACATACTCAGGGCAAGCTTATTCGCATTTTTGCAGTTATTTGTTTATGGGCCAAATACGCACATTCATATGTATGTATGTAACTGCGGTTGTAACGCTGTTAGATTGCCATGGAAGCCATAAATATTTCTTAATTTCTCTCTCTCTCAGTCGCTCGCCCCGCTCATCACACCGTTGTGGTTTCCCAAGTGGTTCCACCGATCTGGCAGACTCTATGGCTCATTTTCGTACGAAGCAGCGGCAGCTCTATCTCTCTCTCTCTCGTGCTTTTTGTTAACGTTAATGGCCTATTTATACACATTAATTATAAATTGAATAAACTCAGAAAGGCAAGACAAGAAAAGAGCCTCGCTTGAGAGAAAACATAATTTTAAGTGAAATTTTGACAAAACGGTTTCTACATATTCTTGAAAGTAATAGCCTCGCATTTGGCTCTTCTTTTTTTTTCTTGTGGTCTTTAAGGTTGTCACTGGCTGTGTCCCCAGTCCCTGTTCCCTTTCCCCCTCCATCAACACGCATGTGAATCAAATTCTTATTCTGATGCTGATGTTGCCATCGTGCGCTGTCTCCCAACGCAAAGTGTGAACATCCTAAAATTAGAAGCACTTTGAAGTACCTAAATATGAGTAAGAGAAGTTTTTGTTTTGTTTCTGTGCTTATTAATTTTTCATACCCCATGCAAAACGGAAGACTTATTTTGGGTTTCTTACGTGTCTTGGCTTGTGAGCAGAGTGGGTGATATTCAAGTGGCATGGAGTGTACATAACTATAGAAATGTACATATGTTGTGTATATACACTCATGGACAAAATAATAGGTGTGCTTTTTTTTTCTTTTTCAACTTTTAATTTCTAGTTCATATCTTCTCTAATCTCAACAAATCAAAGCTTTTTCAAATCTTATATTAATTGTCTTTAAAGAAAAGTAAAAACGGTTTCGAAAACCCTTTAATTTACAATAAATTTAAATGTTTCCTTAAATCCGTCAATTTTGGCTGGACACAATAATATATGTAGGAAGATAAATGTTTAAATTAAATCGATATTTCACTATTTTAGGTCTTGTTTTATATTTATATATAATTTTGAAAATATTAATATTAACAATGGATAACAGCAGCAAAAACAATACCCAGATAAACCCTCTTCTCTTTTTTTACATCTATATGTACAAACAATGTACGTACATATAGATTAATGTATATGTGTATATTTTTTACATGTGCTCTCACGTTGTTTGCCATCTGCTGAGCAACATTTTGGGCTGGTGCTTTTCATATTAATCCCGGATAGAATGGGAGAGCGATCTGGGAAGAACGCATACGTTGCGTTAAAAATAATAAGAAATTCAGAAATGTCGTAAAATGGGAAACCTTTTTTAGGTGCAAGTTTGTAGGTGCAATCGCATTAATGATCGCCAAAATATGTCCACCCGCCGGTGACATTATGTGGAATACATGACTGCGGTCTAGATGATAACTCTCCCTCCGAAAGTGAAAGTAGAAAAGAAAATTAATTTCTCTCGTCCTTTGTGCGGGTGGAAGGGGGCGGGGCGAAATTTTGAAATACACTTGTAGCAGTGTGACATCATATGAGTCTGGAAACAAAATTTGGTTGCCCTATAGTAGCTCTTATAGTCTCCGAGATCTAGGCTCTCAACAAGACGGACAGACAGACAGACATGGCTATATCGACTCGGCTATTGATGCTGATCAAGAATATATACACTTTATGGGGTTGGAAACGTTTCCTTCTCTGCGTTGCACACATCCACTTTTACCACAAATCTAATATACCCCTTAACTCTCGAGTAAGGGTATAAAACATTAAAATAATAACATTATCATCTCACTGTAAGAAGTGAGGGGCCTTGAACATCTAAGTATTAATGGTGTATGTATATGTACATCTATGTGACCTTAATTCGGTGGAATGTCATCAGCATTTCCGATGTGTCATAAATGTATTCCACTTAACGTTTGAGTATACCCATTTCCGACTTAAATTAGTTTACTCGCTGGGATGTTTAGTTTTTTGTTGGCATTTTAAAAACCATTCGTAATGTGTTCGCCTCGTCACTGCCTACTCCTTATATGTATGTTTATTTATTTATAGTATGTGCTGCATATGTATTCTTATGCATGTTTAATGAAATATTTGAGTTTATTGTACTCGGTACTCAAAGAGTATAGGGGTATATTACGAAGGTATATGTAACGCAGAGAAGTATAAAGTATATATATTCTTGATCAGCATCAATAGCCGAGTCGATATAGCCATGTCTGTCTGTGATGTGATATCACACTGCTACAAGTGTATTTCAAAATTTCGCCCCGCCCCCTTCCGACACCACAAAAGACGAAAATCTGTGGCAGGCACATTTTTAAAGATACGATAGAACTAAAAGCGCAGTATCGTAGAGAATGACCATATCTACCAGATTGCCGAGTCTGAATCAGATCGGATCATAATTATAGCCAGAATGAAGAAATTCGTTTCCAGTTGGTTCCCCCGCCCACTTTTCTGCTGCTTTTTCCTTGTCTTCCCAGTATGTATTTCTCAGAAATCGCCAGCTGCGTCTTTGGCACAGTTTTTTTTAGAGATTAAATGATATTCGCATTCGAGGTTTTCATATTTTTGTCATAACAAGTATTAATATATGTAAATATGTAATATGTAATATGTAAACATATCTGTTCTAATTGATTTTTTCTGTTGGAATGACATTTTTCAATTAAGTTTTCCTCGAATTGGGTTTCCATTGAGTCATAGTAGTCATTGTGAGTAGCTTTACCTACAACGAAAGCGCCATCGGGTGAACCTGAGTGGAGTGGTTACTCTGTTGTTTCAAATGAATTGTAATGTCCCTTTTGAAAACATCGATCCCAAAAAGAGAGAGAGAGAAAAAAAATGTGTACATACTTGTATATACATATGTATACCTACTAACTGAGTACCGGGTATTAGTAGGTCGAAGCACGTGTAACGCGAACTACAACGTTTCGACTGTTTATATTTGTGGTAAAAGTGGATGTGTGTAACGCAAATAAGGAAACGTTTCCGCCCCCTAAAGTCTATATATTCATGATCAGCATCAATAGCCGAGTCGATATAGCCATGTCCGTCTGTCCGTCTTGATGCGCGCCTAGATCTCAGAGACTATCTTATAGCTAGGGCAACCAAATTTTGTATCCAGACTGCCTTGATATCACACTGTTACAAGTGTATTTCAAAATTTCGCCTTTTGCCAAATCTGAATCAGATCAGATGATAAATATAGCCAGAATGAAGAAATTAATTTGCAGTTGCTTCCCCCGCCTCCTTCAGCAAGAGACCTTCTACTCATTCTCTTTCCGCTCGCACACTCTGCCTCGTTATGTACGCCCTCTAGCGGAAGAGTTGTAGAACTTACATTGTAGATGTAGATAACAGATGTAGCAAAAAAATTTTAAATGTAATTTTGTTTTTTAATTCTAAAATTCTAAAAAATCAAATGCTCAAAAACGTACAGTATGTCAACTAATTGTTTGCAAAATGAAATAATTCGGACAATTTCAACTTTAGCATTAAAAATATAAATACAGGCATTATTTGGGAGAATTTTGTTTATTAATTGTATTATATATATGTATAAACTATAGGTATGACAAAAAAAAATTACGAAATTCCAAGCAAAACGTAAAAGAAACGAAGAAAACCAAAAAATGGCACTTTTGACGCTGTCAATTAATTGTTTGCAAAATGCAAACACTGATTGAAAGAATACCACAGAAAAACGAGAAGGAACGTGTGAGTCGCTTCTGGGGACGCGACTCTACTTATACCCGTACTCAGTCAGTATTTACATTTTGGAGCATGATTTTTTAGAATTTTAGAATTAAAAAAAAAATTTTACATTTTAAATTTTTTTGCTACATCTGTTATCTACATCTACATGTACAATGTATATTATACATCTAACATATAGATTGTACATGTTCCATTTAGATTCTACATCTCCTCCGCTAGGGGTTGCTCGCGCACTGAACGCGGTAGAGTGTGCGAGCGAGAAAGAGATAGAGTAGCCTTTTACTTGCGGGAGGGGGCGGGGGAAGCAACTGAAAATTAATTTCGTCATTCTGGCTATAATTATGATCCGATCTGATTCAGATTCGGCAATCTGATAGATATGGGAATTCTCTACGATACTGCGTTTTTAGTTTTATCGTATCTTTAAAATTGTGCCTGCCACAGATTTTCGTTCTTTGTGGGGGCGGAAGGGGGCGGGGCGAAATTTTGAAATACACTTGTAGCAGTGTGATATCACATGAGTCTTGAAACCAAATTTGGTTACCCTAACTCTTATAGTCTCTGAGATCCAGGCGCTCAACAAGACGGACGGACGTCTTGGTAATTCTTTACGATACTGCGTTTTTAGTTTTATCGTATCTTTAAAATTGTGCCTGCCACAGGTTTTCGTCCTTTGTGTGGGCGGATGGGGGCGGGGGGAAATTTTGAAATACACTTGTAGCAGTGGGATATCACATGAGTCTTGAAACCAAGTTTGGTTGCGCTAGCTCTGATAGTCTCTGAGATCTAGGCGCTCATCGAGACGGACGGACGGACGGACGGACGGACGGACAGACAGACAGACAGACAGACATGGCTATATCGACTCGGCTATTGATGCTGATCAAGAATATATATACTTTATGGGGTCGGAAAATTTTCCTTCTCTATGTTACACACATCCACTTTTACCACAAATCTAATATACCCCTTAACTCTTTTTTGAGTACGGGTATAAAAAATAGCAAAAGAGTTTGCTGAAACTTAAAAAATTAGACTTAGAACAATTTATAATATAATTAACCGTCCGGACAAGAAAAAAAAGGCTGGAATTACCGATCTATGACGGCAGACCACCAAATCTTTCTCGGCGGGACTGTGCAGAAGTTTTAAAAACAATTACACCGTAAAAAAGCCTCAGAGAATTGACGAATGACATTAAATAACTTTGCAGTAAGACCATATGCCATGAGAAAATAAAAAAAGTAGTGAATCGACACAAGTACTCGTCATAAGTGACAAGGAAGAAGCCATTGCTATCCTCTGTTAACATTGAAAAGCGCTTGAATTTTGCTATATTAAATTCTAGCAATTCGCCGGAATTTTGGAACGATATCATTTTTTGTGACGAGACAAAGATAATGATATATTATAATGAAGGACCAGGAAAAGTTTGGCGGAAGCCAAACACAGCACTCCAGGCCAAAAACATTGTGCCAACCGTCAAATTTGGCAGTATCTCAGTCATGGTGTGGGGTTGTATATCATCTAATGGCGTCGGAGAGCTGCGCATTTTTAATGATATAATGATCAAGGAGTTCTAGTTGGACATTTAAAAAAATGAATTGACCAGAAGTGCGCAAAAGTTTGCCTTCGTTGATCCAGGAAACAGCAGCAAACTCAAATACAAGCTGTGCCAAAACAATGATCCGTAGTACAAATCGCTGCTGAGTCGCACCTGGGTGCTTCATAATTGCAGTAAAGTTATTGACACGCCCGCCCAGAGTCCAGATCTCAATCCTATCAAAAATTTTTGGGCATTGCTCAAGAAAAAGATGGCCAAATGTCACCTCAAGTTCAAAAACTGATTTGATAAAGTGTATAAATGAGGATTGAGGAGAAATATCTAAATACTACAACATAGAGGCACATATCGTCGATGTCGCGTCGCCTCAGGGCAGTTATGGATGCTAATGTTATGCATACAAAATATTAGTCTTGTTGTTACAAAGATACATAATTTTTGAGTATCAGTGTTTGCACTTTGTAAACAATTAATTGACAGCGTCAAATGTGCCATTTTTTGGTTTACTTCGTTTCTTTTACGTTTTGCTTGGAATTTCGTAATTTTTTTTTGCCATACCTATAGTTTATACATATATATAATACAATTAATAAACAAAATTTTCCCAAATAATGCCTGTATTTATATTTTTAATGCTAAAGTTGAAATTGTCCGACTTATTTCATTTTGCAATCAATTAGTTGACATACTGTATGTACTGACTGAGTATGGGTATAAGTAGAGTCGCGTCCCCAGAAGTGACTCACACGTTCCTTCTCGCTTCTATTTCAAACGTAACCTAACTTCAAGTCTCTGCTTTTCTCTTCAGAATGTGGTGGACAATAACGGGAAACTTCGGAAACATTCTTCCCATCGACTGGTCCAAGTCGTACACCCGTCAGATGCACATGCCCACTCTAAACCTGGGCCAAAGCCACACAAAGCAGCAGCAGTATCAGCGCAATCAACACCAGCTCCAGAAACACCAGCACTCGTATCCGCACACTCCAGGCGGGGACGAGTTTAACGATCTGGCCAGCGAGGATGAGGCGGTAGCCAACGACTTGGACATGCACGCACTGATCCTGAACGGCCTAAACGGGGACATCGACGACCAGCCCATTAAGACGGTTGAGGAGGTCATCAAGGAGATTGATGACATCATGGACGAAGCGGAGAGTCCTTTGGATGAGCCCGACACCTGCGAGTCGGAGGTCATAGAAAAGGCGCGCGAAGTGCTTGGGGCGCCCCTCTATGCAGAAAGTAAGTAATAAATCGAATTCAATTTATTTTAAACTAATATCTTAAACTTCCCCATAAGAGCTGCAATATCTGACCACTACACAGTTGAACGAGCTGTACATGGAGATGGAGGTGCTGATTCAGGAATTGAGTGAGACTCTTATCAACGAGCTGGCGCTGCGCGACGAGCTCGAGTACGAGAAGGAGCTAAAGAACTCATTCATATCCCTGCTGCTGGCCGTGCAAAACAAGCGTCGACAATACCACGTGGAGAAGAAGCGTGGAAAGTTCCAGGGTAGGTGTCGGAACCTCGGGGATACTCTTTTCTCCTTCTACTTGTATACTTCAGCCTGCAAGGGCGGATATCCATATTATCCAAGCCTGCCTGAATAAACACTCGTCCAAAACGAACATCCAGGAAGGTTTTAGAATCTTCTCTTCCGTAAATACGTAGCTCTTGTTTATATATATTTTTAAAGTCAGTATTACATTAGATGTACATTAGTGGGGGCTGAACATCCAACAGTTTGTATAACTCACTGCCTATCAACGGTTTTTTTCTTGTCTTAAATGAGTTACAGACTCCTGAGTTACACATATGTATACCCAAGTTTTGACTAACTTGGCCAAAGGTGAATTTTTTGAACTCGATGCGTCTTAACCGATTTCATATATTTTGTTTGCTCTCGCCTTATAATTCCTTAATAAAACTTATCTATACCGGGCCGACCTAAGATTCAAACATTTTGCATTTTCAGCCCACTCTTAAGTGTGAACATACACTACTCACTTGATTAGGGAGGCTTTTTATACCCGTACTCAAAAAAGAGTTAAGGGGTATATTAGATTTGTGGTAAAAGTGGATGTGTGTAACACAGAGAAGGAAAATTTTCCGACCCCATAAAGTATATATATTCTTGATCAGCATCAATAGCCGAGTCGATAGAGCCATGTCTGTCTGTCCGTCCGTCCGTCTGTCCGTCTGTCTGTCTTGTTGAGCGCCTGGATCTCAGAGACTATAAAAGCTAGGGCAACCAAGTTTGGTTTCCAGACTCATGTGATATCACACTGCTACAAGTGTATTTCAAAATTTCGCCCCGCCCCCTTCCGCCCCCACAAAGGACGAAAATCTGTGGCAGGCACAATTTTAAAGATACGATAAAACTACAATACGCAGTATTGTAGAGAATGTAGAGAATATCTACCAGACTGCCGAATCTGAATCAGATCGGATCATAATTATAACCAGAATGAAGAAATTATTTTCAGTTGTTTCCCCCGCCCCCTCTTGCCATGACCGCGCTACTCATTCTCTTTCTCGCTCGCACACTCTGCCGCGTTCAGTGCGCGAGCAACCCCTAGCGGAGGAGATGTAGAATATGAATGGTACATCTATAATCTACATGTTAGATGTAGAATATACATTGTAGATGTAGATATCAAATGTAGCAAAAAAAATGTAAAATGTAAAATTTTTTTTTAATTCTAAAATTCTTAAAAATTATGCTCAAAAATGTATGACTGACTGAGTACGGGTATAAGTAGAGTCGCGTCCCCAGAAGCGACTCACACGTTCCTTCTCGTTTTTTGTTATATCAAGGAATCTCGATTGAGCTACAGCCGAGGGTCGACGTTAAAAAGGTCTAAAGGAAGCTTTTTTACTCTAGGTCAATATGTACCCAATATTTTTTGAAGATGTACAGCGACTAACACTTTTATTTATTGCCATAGAAGCACTAAAGTATGCTGTTTTCAACTTATTTTTCCTAATTTCTGAGTCTGTTAATGGCCTTAGAGAAGCCTCAGACTTGCTGTTTGGCCTCTGTCACCACCGATTGACTAATGCCAAGTTTTTCAGCAATAGTACGTGTCGAACAGCCGCTATCAGCTACTATTTTCAATTTCTGGCTATAGTTATTCAAATTTTCAAGCACAAGATAGGCACTACTTATTTAATTCAATTACTCTGCTTTGATTTGTAAGAAACACATCTTAATTTGATATAAGTATAGCAAGAATACAAGAAGAAGAAATTTAACGTTAAATCTGTGTGTTTATTGTGGGTAGGAAGCTTGAGAAAGCAAAAATAAATGTAAATGACGAAAAGTTCAAAAGTGAGTGAGTTCAAAAGTGAGTACATGCGTGTTGTTTTTTTTTTCAATTTGAAGCTCTATAAAAGCTTCTCATTTGTTTTTGGAATGGAATGAAATAATTGATGTAATACAAATTTTTGGGTTGGTTAACTCTTATGGGTAACGAAAGTCAGTAGTTATGAGTATGTACTCACTTTTGCTCCCTACTGTACATATATCCATATGAATATAAATATAATATAAATATATTTATGTATATGTGTTTATGTACATATATATTTATATATACCTTGTAATTACAATAAAATTGGGATCGATTATTCAATAGTCGGAAGATCGACTATACTATTCTTAATTGATTATAATATTGATTGATACTTGCAGGTCCCGAGCCCAAATATTTGACCACTGTTATTCCGTATCACCTAGAGAACGGCACGCCCAACAATCAGTCCCTGCAGGTCCTGATCAAGAGTAAGTTCCAGATAGAACAGCAATCGTTCCAGCACTAATGCTTCTCCCTTTCGCAGTACTCAAGGCAATAAATGAAGACAGCCCGACAGTGCCAGCTCTTCTCACGGACTACATACTGAAGGTGCTCTGCCCCACATAAGCGATGTTACTGCTAAGGAACCCAATCTATCGCTCTATCTCTCTTTCTGTGTTTATATAAATATACCGTATACATCTATATACATACATGCATGCATATATAAATTATAATTTAATGATTAGCTTTGTATTCTAAACGATTATTTTAATTGTTTTAATTGCGATCCGTATCTGAAAACACTTTCTCAGCCACTGAAAATGCTAAAGAAGATCGATGATGAGATTTCTATATATAGATAAAATATGTAACAAAAAAAACATGTAACACATACATACATAGACGTAAATATCTAATTAAATATTTTTGGAGGAGAGTATGCTAGACATAATGGGCCAGTCCTCCTCACAGCGATTATAATCAATTATCTCGAATCAAATCCACTTGGAAATTTCGCTACAGCCAGTAATATTTACACTAAATCGAGTCATATTGTTAGAGAGCTGATTCCAACTAAGCTTAATATATCTACATATATACACAAAGGGATCTTTATTTCTAAGGAGGCGAGTGGCAAATTATCTCTATTGCACAGATTACAGAGATTGCACAGAGGATGTATATATAAATTTATTGTTTAGTTCACATTAAATCTCGCTGTATTGATCGATCCAAACGGGACTTTCGTTGTTCGGCAGCAAATCCCTAGCTTGTACCATATGTAACTTATATGTATAGATTTTAAGTTGTGTATGGCCGCAGACCTCGAGCTGGACAGGGACCTTTCCATATGCCGCTGCCGATTCCAAACGTGTTCCTCGTTGTATACAAACTTTTGCGTACAAATTGCATCGTTTGAGACGGGAATTATGTTGAAGAGATTGTTTTCGCTTCACTGTATGTTTTCGTAAACATTCTTTTAGCGTTTTTGTTTGTTTTTTATTTTATATATTTATTTGCTCATGGCCATAAAACGCGTTCTGTTTTGTTTCAAACAAAAATTATGAAAGGGATGAATGTAATTTTAATTTGCATATGATACGCTGTGTTATTTACTTTTACCAAGCAAGAATAAATAAAAACAATACTAAAAAGATAATAGAACAAAAGAAAAACAGTTACAAAATCAGTCAGGCGCATTGTGTTGTTGTTTTCATTACGACGCTTTCTTTCATCTTTAATTATTAAGCTACTTTCACACTTATATCTACGAAAAACAAAGAATCCAAAACAAAACAAAATATACATTTATACATAAAGTAAAAATACAATTATATAAAAGTCGCATCGTCAAGTCCAACAAAATCAACATTTATATCATGTATTACATTTCACGAAGAGTAAACAGAAAAACCAAAGATAAAATAAAACGGTGTCAGAATCTCCATTGGGACTTGCCCAGATCTTGCCCATAGTCACCACCGGTAGAGGACTTGCCGCTACTGAGCAATAATCGATCGTCGATTGGATCATCGTTCTCGGATGGGGGAATAATTCAATACATTACATCTAATGCAAATCTTAGGTACCTTTGTTAGTAAACAATATGCATGAATGCCTATATATATAGATATTAATTAAATGACACACACAGAGAAAATGCATAAATGTTTAAGATTATATAAAAGCCTATGTATATGTGAATCATACATACATACATATGTTGTCACGCTTTATAATAATAAACGAAAAACAAAAAGCAAACTAATAGATGTTTACAAAAATGAAAACGGTATGTATATGACTCTCGGTTGCCTCACAAAAATCCGGACGCCCAAAAAATATTTAAAAATCACAAATTTTATTAAAAAGACGCCCACATATTCATCGTTACTTATTCATTACCCGTACTCAAAAAGAGTTAAGGAGTATATTGTATTTGTGGTAAAAGTGGATGTGTGCAACACAGAGAAGGAAAATTTTCCGACCCCATAAAGTATATATATTCTTGATCAGCATCAATAGCCGAGTCGATAGAGCCATGTCTGTCTGTCCGTCCGTCCGTCCGTCCGTCTTTCCGTCTTGTTTGACGCCTGGATCTCAGAGACTATAAAAGCTAGGGCAACCAAATTTTGTATCCAGTCTGCTGTGACTACTGTTACAAGTGTATTTCAAAATTTCGCCTTACCCCCTTCCGACCCCACAAAGAGGCCCCTACGAAAATCTGGGGCAGGCACAATTTTAAAGATACGATAAAACCAAAAACGCATAATCATAGAGAATTACCATATCTACCAGATTGCTGAATCTGAATCAGATCGGATCATAAATATACAAAGAATAAAGAAATTATTTTTCAGTCGCTTCCATCACCTCTTTCAGAACGAGACCCGCTACTCATTCTCTATCTCTCTCGCACAGTCAGCCCTCTACAATGCGCGACCTCTGCGGAGAATATGTAGAATCTACATTGTGTATGTATAACCTAAATTTTAGATGTGTAATCGACATTGTAAATGTAGATAACAGAAGTAGCAAAAACGAGAAGGAACGTGTGAGTCGCTTCTGGGGACGCGACTCTACTTATACCCGTACTCAGTCAGTATATACATTTTTAAACATGATTTTTTTTTATTTTAGAAAAAAAAAATTTTTACATTTTACATTTTTTTGCTACATCTGTTATCTACATCTACATCTACAATGTATATTTTACATCTAACATGTACATTATAGATGTACCATTCATATTCTACATCTCTTCCGCTAGGGGTTGCTCGCGCACTGAACGCGGCAGAGTGTGCGAGCGAGAAGGAGATAGAGTTGCGTTTCTCTGGCTGAAGTGGGCGGGGGAACCAACTGAAAATCAATTTCTTCATTCTGGCTATAATTATGATCCGATCTGATTCAGATTCGGCAATCTGGTAGATATGGGCATTCTCTACGATACTGCGTTTTTAGTTTTATCGTATCTTTAAAATTGTGCCTGCCACAGATTTTCGTCCTTTGTGGGAGTGGAAGGGGGCGGGGCGAAATTTTGAAATACACTTGTAGCAGTGTGATATCACATGAGTCTGGAAACCAAATTTGGTTACCCTAGCTCTTATAGTCTCTGAGATCCAGGCGCTCATGAAGACGGACAGACGGACAGACGGACGGACAGACGGACATGGCTTAATCGACTCGGCTATTGATGCTGATCAAGAATATATATACTTTATGGGGTCGGAAACGTTTCCTTCTCTGCGTTGCACACATCCACTTTTACCACAAATCTAATATACCCCTTAACTCTTTTTTGAGTACGGGTATAAAAATTCAAAGTATTTTAAAATCTATACTATAAATTTGTAGAAAAATAGAAATAGAAAAAAATCAAAAGATATGAGCAGTAGGGTTTTACGGTGGTTTGATTGTTCTTGGCAGAGTCTAACCTACACCAAAGACTATTTAACGCTCAAAAAGACAGACAGACAAACATTGCTATATCGAGTAGGCTATTGATGGTGATCATGAATACACATACATATGCATATACTTTATGGGGTCGGAAACGTTTCCTTATCTGCGTTACACACATCCACTTTTACCACAAACACAATATACCCCTTAACTTTTTTTGAGTACGTGTATAAAAAATATAATAGCAACTGAGAAAAATACACAACATTAAACATTATAAGTTATATATTAAATTTATAAGTTTTTATTTCAAATGAAACGAGAAGGAATGTGTGAGTCCCTTCTGGGGACGCGACTCTACCTATACCCGTACTCAGTCAGTATATACATTTTTGGGCATATGATTTTTTAGAATTTAAGAATTAAAAAAAAAATTTACATTTTACATCTTTATCTACAATGTATATGTACCATTTATATTCTACATCTCCTCCGCTAGGGATTCCTCGCGCACTGAACGAGGCAGAGTGTGCTAGCGAGAATGAGATAGATTAGTGTGTCTCCTGCAGGAGGGAGCGGGTAAAGCAACTGAAAATTAATTTCTTCATTTTGGCTATAATTATAATCCGATCTTATTCAGATTCGGCAATCTGGTAGATATGGTCATAATCTACGATACTGCGTTTTTGGTTTTATCGTATCTTTAAAATTGTGCCTGCCCCAGATTTTCGTGGGGGCCTCTTTGTGGGGGCGGAAGGGGGCGGGGCGAAATTTTGAAATACACTTGAACATGAATCTGGAAACCAAATTTGGTTGCCCTAGCTCTTATAGTCTTTGAGATCCAGGCGACAAACAAGACGGAAGGACGGACAGACAGACATGGCTCTATCGACTCGGCTATTGATGCTGATCAAGAATATACATACTTTATGGGGTCGAAACGTTTCCTTCTCTGCGTTACACACATCCACTTTTACCACAAATCTAATATACCCCTTAACTCTTATTTGAGTACGGGTATAAAAAGAAGGGAGCTGGCGTGAAAAAAAGGCGGGCCTGGTCGCTCATGCAGCACCTTGGTATTGTATAGTCTTTGCCAACACGTACCTCTTGCTTACATTGGGCGCGTTCATCAGGACAACTTGATCAGTGATCAGTGATGGATTTCTTCAAGTAATGTTGGTAATCGCACATGGTTTAGTGTTTTTTATGCAAGAATTCATGGATCAGATTTTGAAAAATGGATCGTGAAAATAGTAGGATCCATGGGTCTCATGTACGATGGATTGGTTTTGGTTATACCGATAGCTGACATATCGATGAGAATATGAACTAAATCGCAAAAAAAGAAAAATAAACAAAACAATATTAATAAAAAAATCATTTAAATTGGCTCAATACCTCCAAACTACGAAAAAATATTCAAATTTTACATGAGTGTTTTTTTTATTAGTCGCAAATCTTCTAAGCCAAAATCGATAGGTTCTGAACCGAATGTATTGGCAACGTCGCGATAGTAAAGTATGGATCAAAACAGATGGATGACATTAATCACTGATCGCTGATCAAGTCGTCCGTTGCCGTTTAAAAAAAGGGTATTTTCCATGGTCAAGAAACTGGGAAAAACACTCGTTTCGGTATTGAGCGCTTAGAAAAACATAAAATTTTTAAAATTTTCTTTTATTTAAGATACAAATCATACTTGTCAAATATCTAATATATATTAAAAAATTTGAACTAAAAATGGGTACTGCGTGCAACGTCCGTAACAGAAAATTGGGTTTTTTCTATTTCAACAGAATGAGTCTTAAAAATTGTGTTTCACAATAGCTTTATGACCGGATCTTTTTTGCACATTAATCTGATGAAAAAATATATATGTATCTTTATTACACATATGTATGTATTTTTGAAAAATACTATGGCATGCCGTAACGGCATGAATACTCAAAAATTTTATTTGTATATTAAAGTATATTTGTATATTAAAGTGTATGAAAGTAGGTGTTTCTAATGGATTTTCACCTGCTGAATCTAAATCTGGGCTTTAAATACAATTTTTCCCTAAAAATCCCCACAAACATGTAATATAATAGCAACGAAATATTTTATGCTTGTTTTGTAAGTAATAAATTAATAATTTCAAGGTAAAAAAGATTTGTAAATACATTAATACATTTTATTTACACATTTGGCTTGATGGAAAAAGTGTAACGTCCGTAACAGACAAAAATTACGATTTCTTTTCAACGGGACTACTTATGCTTATTCTCTTTGCTGGATTAATATGGTCATATACTCCATTTAAGTTGTATGTGATTTGTTTCTGTTAATTATGTAAAGCAAAGTCGACTTCCATTTTTGTAACGCCCGTAACGGGACTTACAGCGATCATAATATGTTTTCAAAAATAGATAACTTTTTATTTAAAGTAAGTTTAATAGAAGGTCAAAAGTACTTAATTTCGTAAAAATTTCATGAAAATATACCAATTTGAAATATACCATATGTATATGGGCATTGATCGAAGCTTAATTATAAAATATTATTTATTGAAACTTAACTAATTCAAAAAAATGACACATAATTCATTCATTAATGTTTTCGGTATTTTTTAATACTTTTTATTATTACCTCTATAGTTATCTTCAGCATAGAACTGAGTTCCAAAAAAGGTTTGCTAGCTATAGCCTAGTATTCAGACACGCTAGATTTATTGTCGACCGAAGGTGCTATATATTACACTCGGTGCACAGTGTGACCAAGGTGGGATTGTATGCTCTACGGGTACACTGTTTTGTGTTTGTTTTCAAACAGGAATATGATCCAATTTCAAATTATGCTTTAAAGCAAGCAGAAATAATTTATTTGTGGACGCTGTGGAGCTGGAGAACGACACACCGCAATATGGGATAAGTCCGATTCTGCGGACAGAAATGCAATCAACATGCTTTTTATATTCTTTTGAAATGATTAAAATAAGTACCGGGTATAAGATAAATAAATAATAATATCCATATTACCGGTATTCATTCGACTGAATTAATTAAATTTAATTCTTAAACTACTGTAATGTAATTTTCAGTATTTTCATACGCTTTTAGTCGCAACAGCAGACAGTGCTTATGGCCGATAGCTATCGATAGGCAAAGCTGTCGATAGTTCCCATCACTACGACTAGCCTAGCCTATCCATAGTTTTTTTTTTTTGTATCCAAATCCAACCGTAAAATAAGTTTAAACAAATCATATAGACATAAGTTTCATTTTTTTTCGTTTGGTGTACCATTAATTTATTTTTTAAGTGCGCATTCAATAAGAAAATGTCATCGCGAAGGTAAATCCAATAAGAAATACGACAAAATACTTACACACACAACCGCCCGCTCTCACGCATACAGAGGCGACTGCATGGCATATGTACACACGTTACCCTCGTCGCCTCCACCACAGGGCCCAACACATTTGTTCACACGCACACTCGAACACATACACGGCACACGCTCCCAACTGGGCTATTTACATATGTATAAGTATATACAAACGGCAAAAAGAAGCAGAAACAACATTTTTGAGATAAAAAGTGCAACAAAGTGCAAAAGAATTGCCTCCCGCCCCATCATCACAACTGGGAAGGAAGCAGGGGCAGCCTAATGAACTGTAACACTTACAGCTGTTGATGGGGCTGGCCTGGGTCCGACACGGTTTGGGGTACCGAATCGAATCAAATCGGCCTTGTGGCGAGATTGAGGCAGGGAATGAGAATGAGGTTTGATGGAATGGCATGTACATACATATGTAGATACATTATTATTCAGGAAATGCACGATCAGTAGTAAATAAACAAATCTATGACTCTATCACCATGATGATCCTTTGTTTACCCGTGCAGATGGTTCCACCCAACGATATCTGGCATCGAAGCTGAGAAATTACTACAGGAGGAAGGTTTTGATGGCTCGTTTCTTGCACGTCTCTCCTCCTCGAATCCGGGCGCCTTTACGCTCTCCGTTCGCCGTGGCAACGAAGTTACACACATCAAAATCCAAAACAATGGCGACTTCTTTGATCTCTATGGCGGTAAGTGGTCCTCCGTGTTACCAAAAGAGTCTTCTAACCTTCCTCGACCTTGCAGGTGAAAAGTTTGCTACACTGCCAGAACTGGTACAATATTATATGGAGAATGGGGAGCTGAAGGAGAAAAACGGCCAGGCCATTGAGCTGAAGCAGCCGCTGATATGCGCAGAACCCACCACGGAAAGGTGAGTCCGAGTATGGTCTAGATTGTGGAACTATGTATGTACATCTGTATGTTTTTGATCACTGAAGTTATATAGAGATGTTTTCCTGCACCAAATACAGTGGACGCGCTCACCAGAACAACTTGATCAGCGATCAGTGATTAGTTTAGTTTTTTGATGCAATAGTTTATGGATCAGATTTTTAGAAATTGATCGTGAAAATAAAACGATCCATTGGTCTCGTGTATGATGGATTTCTTTTGGCTGACATATTCTATATTCCACTCGATATTGGAAAATACCATTGGTTGCTTTTCCACTATCTATCGGCTTGTCTTTTTTTCACGCTGAGTACTGGTCTGCGCAACGCCTGCTGCTAAATTTTCAGTCGACCGAAATACGGCATGCTTTTTTATCGTTTCCATACGAACATCATCCCCGATTCGGTCGGCGGAAATTTAGCGCGTCTAAGTACTAGGCTTTACAAAGAATATTCCAATTTTGCGTGACTATTTATTAATGCGAATCGCGAAGCTTTGAAGCCAATAAAGATAGGTTCTGAGCCGATTGTGTTGGCGACGTCGTGATAGTAATGTATGGATCAAACACGTTCACCAGAACTCAAAACATGATGGATGTAATCCACCAATGATCCTTGATCAAGTTTTCCTGCTGAACGCACCCAAGGAAAACATGACGAAGCCACGTTGAATACATTTTTGAGCATATGCCTTGCGCGGACGCACATAAGGAACGATTAGAGTGCGCCCAAGAGCTCACTGCATGTAAATAGTCACGTCAGCTATCGATATAAGCCAAAAGCAATCCATCATACACGAGACCAATTTTTTCACGATCCATTTCTCAAAATCTGATCCATAAATTGCAATAAAAACATTAATCGTACGCGTTCATCAGAACTATCGTAAGAAATCCATCACTGATCGCTGATCAAGTTGTCCTGGTGAACGAGCCACGCCCCCCATTGTATTAATGCTTTAATGTTGAACAGAAATGTAAAAAATATACATATGTACATTAGGTTAAGCCAAACAAATTCAATTTAAGTGGGACACCCCTAAATTTTGAATTGATGTATGCTGTGAAATCTATTGCATATATATTGATAACATTAAGATTGTAATTATTAAATTATTGTCAGAAAAACAAGCTAACTAAATATATCAACTTTAGCTGAGTGTCATGATTTTCACCTTTCTCAATTTTATTTGAGAAAACCGACGAATTAATTTAAAAAAATGTAAATTTAACCAAAACAATGTATGTTAATTTATTTTCTTTGCTTAATTTTTTTAGCAACCCATAAACACTAAACTAAAAATTAAAAAATTTGTGTAATTTAATTTACTAACAAAGAACAGAATAAGGGGGTGTCTGGTCAAATTTTAGCCCAGCCACACATATGTACATATTATTTCACTATTCAAATAAGCAAAACTTTGTTCTATTCATGTTTTCTTTTGCTATTATCTCTTATAAAAAATATGATTCTTGAGAATTCCTTATTCCTTGCTAACATATTCTATCTAAGAAAAATACTGGAAAATGGTTCAATCTCGGTTAACGGTATATTTATACCCCTATTGAGAAAGAGTTAAGGGGTATATAAGGTTTGTGCTAAAAGTGGATGTGTCTAACGCAGAGAAGGAAACGTTTTCGACCCCATAAAGTATATATATTCCTGATCAGAATCAATTGCCGAGTCGCCCCACAAAGGACGTCCTTTGTATCGTAGTATCGTAGATAATGACCATATCTGTTCAATGTAATATATTTTAAAATTCTACATAAATCATAAGCTCACAAATGTATATTCTGACTGAGTACGGGTATAAAAGTAGAGTCGCGTCCAAAGAAGCGGCTCACACGTTCCTTCTCGATTTAACTGTTATTAACCTAGGTATTTTTGTCCCGTGCGACATACCCTGCATCAATATTTTCGCTGACTTGGACTTTACCACTAGTTAAAGGGCTAGTCAAGATGTGTGTCATAAATCAAAAAAGTTCAATAAAGCGCAGCTCGAACGACTCGCACGTGCACACACCTCTTCCTCACAGGGTAGCATACATATACACATGAAGTCAGCCAGACAAATAAAAACATATGCATGTACATAAATGTGTATGTATGTACAGTTGTGCTCAATGAAATAGTAGTGCCGCACACCACTTCTTTCAAAACTCTTTTTCAGATATTTCTAGTCTTTCAAATTGAACAAGTGATACTTTTACGGAAAGTCTGGAATTTAAGCATTAGAAACTTGAAGAAACCCCGTTACATTTGTTACATATTCTTGTTTTTAGTGACAACTACCCATGATATATGCTGTTCAATTTAGGCTGTGAACCAAAATGACTTTTTCTGATAGATTTCGGTATTTAAAAATTGTTGTAGTACTTCATTATTTTTTTATAGTGACATTTTTTTGATGTGAAAAATAGAAGCACTACCTCTGAAAAAAATCTTAAAAAAAATACCAGACTTTGAAAAATTCTTTTAAAAAAAATACACCATAAAAAAAACCATAATTCGTTAAAATGTTTTAAACCCCGAAATCTATAAGAAAAAGTTATTTTGGGCCACAGCCTAATTCTAGTGTTGACTAGTGTAATAGTAACGTTGTATTATATAGTAAGATAGACTCAAAAGAATATGTTTGGGATCCATAGAAATCCGATTACCACCTAAAATCATGAAAAAAATAGCATTGGGCATGCTAGCCTGAGCCCCATGGGGTCCAGCTCATATGAGCTAGTACTTTCTAGCCTGGCGTTTGAGTATAGTATGGTATTGAGCGAAACTGTGGCTTTAGTACTTTAGAATACATTACATTCATATAACAGTAGAAAAATTTATATTAAAAGGATCTTTTAACCGGATAATGACTGGAAATGCCCCGAAAAGCTCGCTAGGAATTGATTTTTATCGGTAAAGATCGACGTTTTGCCATGGCCCACTGTCCCACTGGATAGTAATTTCATCGAAATCTTATGCTGGAATACCAAATCCATTGTTGCAACTACAAAGCCATCAACCAGAGCAAAGTTTAGGCAAGTGGTTCAAGCATTATTGGCTCAAATCCTATTGAAACGTTGGCAAGTGTTAATGACCCATGTTCACCGGTGCAAGTTCGCATTGAAAACAAAATTGATTAAAAACTAAATAATAAAACTCAAGAAACATAAAGAACATGCAATTTATGGTTTCGTTGTTTTTTGTAATTGTCTAAAAAAGCACTACTATTTCATTGGACAGCAAATTTAATGGGTATGCGGCTTATGTCATGTAAAACAAGAAGATAGAAAATGTATAGGTATTTCTTCGGTTTTCTAATGCTAACAGTCTAGTCTTTTTGAAAAGGTACAATTTGTTCACTTTGGACAGCTGGAAGTGTCTCAAAAAGAGTTTTGAAAGTGATGAGGTGCGGCACTACTATTTCATTGAACAAAACTGTGCATATGTATGTATCTCAAAAAATGAGCTGAACCATTTTACAGTTTATTACAACGCCTGCCAAAATTTAAGGCCGCAGCCAGTAATTACTTTGTTATACCCGTACTCGAAGAGTTAGGGGGTATATTAGATTTGTGGTAAAAGTGGAGGTGTGCAACGCACAGAAGAAAACATTTTCGACACCATAAAGTACTTATATTCCTGATCAGCAGTAAATGGCCGAGTCTATGCCTGACTCTCTGTTGTCCGTCTTGTTTTTCGCCTAGTTCTCAGAGACTATAAGAGCTAGAGTAACAAAATTTTGTCTCATGTGATATCACACGGCTCCAAGTGTATTTCAAAATTTCGGACCGCCCCCTGCCTCCTCCAAAAGAACGAAAATCTGTGGCAGCCACAATTTTAAAGTAATATCGTAGTATCGTAGAATATGACCATATCTACCAGATTGCGGAATCTGAATCAGATCGGATCAATATTATAGCCAGAATAAGGAAATTAATTTTCAGTTGCTTCCCCCACCCCTTCCAGCGCTGCTGAAGCCACTCATTCTCTTTCTCGCTCTGCCCTGTGCAGTGCGCGATCTTTCGCGGAGAAGATTTTTAATCTACATTGTAAATGTATTTTAGATGTAGAAATATGTAAAATAAAAATTCAAATAGTAAAGTCACCGGATCTTACTTTCATCGAAACCTTTAAGTCATATGCATTATAGTAACTGCAAATTCGTCAACCAGAGCAAAGTTTTAGCAAGTGGTCAAATGATTATTGACTCAAATCCTATTGGTGCTTTGTCAGGACCATGCTAGGTCGGTGCAAGGCCGTAATGACAGCAATATTAATTAAAAGCTAACAATGACAGCTCAAGCCAAATGAAGAACATGAAACAACGGTTTCAATTTAAGTTTCGCAGCTTTTTCGAATTTCTAAAAGAAACTACAATTTCTATGTGCATCAGATTTTATGGGTATGTATTTGTCTTAAGTGATGTAAAACAAGAAAATTGAACGCAAATTCAATAGGAATTCTTCGGGGTTCTAAGTATCACTTAATTTTAAAGACCAGAAGTGTCTCAAAAATACTTCTGAAAGTGATGAGGATAATGTATATACATACATTATGGGTTCGAAAATGGTTCTTTCTGTGCTTCGAGTACGGGTATAAAAAAATATATGGTACTGAATGAAGCGGCAGCATCCTTCGGTGTTTAAAATTTGAATTTTTATTTTTCAAGATAAAAAGCTCTGCGTCGCCTTCGGTTACAAAGCTTGGACGACCCCTGAGTTGGGTTTGAGAGGCAGTGATAAGTACGGCTCTTTCTTTTGGACATTTAGGATTTTAGCAATTTCATGTGATACAGAGCCATTTTTTGTAAGACACTACAACAGCAGTCTAGTTGTTTTTGGGTATAAGATAAGTATAAATAAAACTGTGCAAAAGTGCACTGTGCACTGGCTGCTGTGGGTTTCGATTTTTCTCACTTACAGAATATATTTTTAAGTTGTATTTGAATTTTTTAAAACAAAATAAGGTATAAAGAATAGAGGTTTCGTATCATTTCATTCAATGACTTTCATTCTGTGCGCTCTCAAATACAAGAGCAACAAACATATAATTATTTTTGCTCCTCTGTTTTTATTTGTCATGTACTGTAGGGAGCAGGGTCTCATCATTCACTGTTCATGACGTTAAAAATTCCATCTTCCGCGGCCCCCAAGCCCCTTTGTGACGTTTTCTGGGTCGGCTCGTCTGGCTTGGTTATTTTTAATACGATGCGACTTGAGCTCGTGTATTTATAGCTGCAGAAGGTTTTGTCCAGTAACACTTAAAGCCGGAAATATAATTTTGATTTGCTCTCTTAAAACGTCGAATGACGTCAACTAAAATGGGTAGGGAGGGTATTTGATGACATCGAATGAATTTTGGTTGGGCTGTTATTGCGAACATAATTGGTAACCAACGTGGGTCGGAGGAAAATGTGTCTGGATGTCGTTTTCAAAAGGTTGTTTGGTAAAACATTGGCTTGCCAACTGGACATAACTAAAACTGAGTTCTAAAGGAAATATATAGACATATGTATACACATGGACATGGTTAAGAGGTAACATTCTCAATAAAGTGTAAGCTCTTTACGCCGGACTCAAGCGGGATTATATATTTTTCGCTGTATTAGTTAAAAATCAGTTTAAAAAATACTCAGTCTCCATCTCCGTATCACACGATGTAGTTAAAAGAGATGGAAAAAACATAGAGAATAATCTTTGTTGTGGCACTCCGTTTATCAGCCTTCCACCTTTTAACCTATTTGATTAGAATTTCGCCACTGTTTTTTATTTCGCTTCATCTGTTCCTCTCGCTTCTCACACCAACACTAGCCGTTGTACTACCTCATCCGCTCCCCTCTGCCGGAGCGCGCACACCTCACGAAGTGTGTGAGCGAGAGAGAGAATGAGTATGCGTTTGGAATGCGTCGCGTAGCCACTGCAAAAAATCTAGATGCAGCCATATGGTCATTCTTAATTTTGTAAATTATGGATACTACATTTTTTTGTCCTTTGTTGGGGCGTGTCAAAATTTGGAAACCAACTTGATTCAATGTGATACTCGTATCGCAGAAGTCTGCACACAACATTTGGTTCCTCTAGCTCTATAGTCTCTGAGAACTAGGCGACAAACTAGACGGACAGACAAACAGGATATGGCTATATTGTATCGGCTATTGATGCTTATTAACACATCACAAACGCTTTCTCTGATCGTTACACACATCCACCACAAAACTCATATATCACCAAACTCTTCGAGTAACGGGTATAATTGCAATGGTTGATTTGGTTCTTTCTGGATGGAAGTGAATTCCCAACACTTTTTCGATGTTAGACATTCTCTAATTCCATTCCCGTGGGGCATTTCACAATCCAATCCCCTTTCGCATTGATTCGCATTTAGTCCCCCTGACAGGGACTGATCTTGACCTTTGCATGAATTAGAATTCCGATTGGAAAGCGAATGGAAAATTATTCGACAAGATGCAGCTTGCCGCTGCTATTAATATTTCTGTTATTTACTTGCTAATTTAATTGTGGCAATTACTGTTGATAGTTGTTAGTTGCATTAGTTTTGCCGATTTTCTCCGACTGCTTTGCCGACCTGATCAGTTGTTCGGTCTGAGTTTGCTCGAAAAAGAAAATCTGACGATCATAAATTTTATTCTCATTAATCGTTAATTTTTCCTGGCGTTTTAAATAATGCCACGCCTACTACATTACTACAACCCACAATCCCCACTACCCTCCCATCGCTATTCCCATCTAACCATCCAATTTGAAGTGCCTGAAATGCAAAGTGATTTAAATTTTCACTATTAAGACAAGCCTACAAATCACCGACAAATTATGCCGTGCACGTTGAGCTGTGGCTTGTACTTGTATCTCGATCTCAGCTCAACTGCTCCTCGGTTCTATACCTATAAAAATATGTATGTACACATATTTAAGCAGCAGCACGCCGAGAAACAACTACAACCGCATTTATACTCTCTAGAATTATACATTAGGCCAGTGTGAAATTTTTTTTTTTTTTAAATCGTTTTTTCTCTATTATTAATCAGTGATCCCTACTCTTAAACGTATATGTGCAAAGTTTCAACTTTTTTTAAAAATATCTTTAAGGTTCCGCATTTGAGTTTAATTTTGCGAAACAACCCAGTATGAGACATACTAAAAATGTGTTTCATGCATTTTTAATAATTATTTTCGTATATTTATCTTAAAGTTAATAGGCGTCAAAGACGTCATAACGAAATGTTAATTAAACTAGCTTAAATTACTTAATATTCTATATATTATTTTGGTTGAAAAATTGAGATTTTTTCTCAAATATTGGTAGTTCTTTCCTTGCCATCACTATATTCTTGTCCACATACAGACAATGAAGCCTCTGTCACAAGCTTCACACATCTTTCTACAGCTTTTTACAACTTATCAAATTGTAGGAAATCAGTACCTGATAATATATAGCTTTCAACTTCGTTTTCTCTATACATCATTGTCTTCGGAGCCTCTGTTATTCTTTCTCTCAAATATAAACACCGTTTAACCATGTTAAAAATGTGCACGGGCCATACTTCAAAGTTGACTTTGTTTTGATGTTAAACCAGGTTGGTGCATATGCTTTCATAACGAATGTGGCCAGATCTTTTATAGACTGTGTTGGCTTTGCTGTTCCGATATATACACGAAGAATCCTGTTTGCGCAAGTAAGCCTACGTGAATGTGCCAGAGTCCCTGGGTCTCTGCGACATTTTTCGAGCATTTTGCCAATGCTGCCAGTAAAGCTATTAGGGCCTGTTGTGGTACCGTCCACAGAAATAAATAAATGGCGAAATGGTAATTCATTCGCATGCATCAAACATACAAGCCACTGGAAAAGGGTCGATTGAGATATTTTTCCAAGAAGGAAACGACTCCATTTTTGTTTCCAGTGTTCACGGCAGTTCTATCAAATCCAATTGCCACAAGAGATGAACGAAATTCATATGAATTTTCTAATAATTCGTCAAAGTTTTTCCTATTGTGGAGCCCGGCTCAGATATTATTAATATATGCTCTTCGGTGATCGTTTTCCGAGACGAAATATTTTCAGAAGATGTCATGAATAAAGTATTGTCTTTACGACCGTCAAAATAAATAGCCATCATAGGTTGTTTCCGTTGAACACTTTTCAAATCTTTGCGAACTTTTTCGCGCTCTCGACGAATCTTACTTCGGTCTATGAAATTTGATGAGCTGTTGGAACTAATCATACTCATGTCTATCGTTTACTAGAAAAGCAGCAGATCGATCAGAAACTCCACTTCCATCGCATACTGTAGCAAGGTTTTGCAGACTCTGTCTCATCTGTTGGTTGTCTGTTTGAGAATTTCAGTTTGTTTCTTTTGAGGTTATATTTTTAAAATTCCCAATTTCACCGTATTCCGAAGAATCACTGGAAGAAGTAAATGATGAAAAACTCATCTGTTGCACGTAAGATGTGGTTCTTAAACTGTCTACCGGTTTCTTAGCAAATACATAGTACTTTCGCTTTCGGACTTGATTACGTTGAATAGATTTCGTCATGTTGTATTACCAATATACATTTTCCGATCACTTCCTTGGTCAATTAAAAATATTTCTTCTGATGTAGGCTTTTTTTTTTGGGTATTTACATACTGCTCTGGAGACACACTTACATGTTGCGATGTAATATAATTTTGTGAGCAAATCGTTGTAGAAAGCATGTTTTTTGATGACTGCACGTAATTTCTTAACACCTTGATAATTTTTGTTATATAGAATATAGCCTATTGACAACTTGTTGGTGACTAATTGTGGGTATAGATGGGTAGGACAAACATCTGTGGCAGGCACAATTTTAAAGATACGATAAAACTAAAAGCGCAGTATCGTAAATAATGGCCATATCTACCAGATTGCCGAATCAGAATCAGATGGGATCATAATTATAGCCAGTATAAATTTTCAGTTGCTTCCCCCACTACCTCCGGGCAGAGTGAGTTCATTCTCTTTCTCGTTCGCACACTCTGCATCCTCGCTGGTAGAGAAGATGTAGAATCTAAACGTACATGTTGGATGTAGAATATACATTGTAGATGAAGAAAAAGTTAATTTTTTTTTTTCTACAAAAAGTTATATATAGGGCTATAAAAGTAGAGTGGCGTCCCCAGAAGCTACTCACACGTTCCTTCTCGTTCCATATGATTTCGATGTCAGTAGCAATCACGTCACATATTTCCTTTCATTACTCAACTCAAGACACTCGATTCTTGTCCACAAGTAATGTTTTATAACATCGAAATATGTTGGCAAGGTATTTCCACTTAGTTTTTTTGGATTGCCAAATACAAGGCAAAAAACACGGGAAAAACATTTACAATAGTTTGAACGTTTTCAAGTATATGTTTGTTTCATATCGCTCCTAACAAGATAACTACTTATAAATTTGATTTTAGTTTTTTCCGGAAGCAGAAGAAAAATTAAGTTTGAAAAACCTCAACCTCAAGACGAAACTTTGATTTATTTTACACATTTTTTATTTTTATGAGGAAATCGATTAAAAATACAGAAGTTAAGAAAAACGAGAAGGAACGTGTGAGTCGCTTCTGGGGACGCGACTCTACTTATACCCGTACTCAGTCAGTATATACATTTTTGAGCATAATTTTTTAGAATTTTAGAATAAAAACAAAATTTTTACATTTTACATTTTTTTGCTACATTTGATATCTACATCTACATCTACAATGTATATTCTACATCTAACATGTAGATTATAGATGTACCATTTAAATTCTACATCTCCTCCGCTAGGGGTTGCTCGCGCACTGAACGCGGCAGAGTGTGCGAGCGAGAAAGAGAATGAGTAGCGAGGTTGTTGGCAAGAGGGGGCGGGGGAAGCAACTGAAAATTAATTTCTTCATTCTGGCTATGATTATGATCCGATCTGATTCAGATTCGGCAATCTGGTAGATATGGGCATTCTCTACGATACTGCGTTTTTAGTTTTATCGTATCTTTAAAAATGTGCCTGCCACAGATTTTCGTCCTTTGTGGGGGCGGAAGGGGGCGGAGCGAAATTTTGAAATACACTTGTAGCAGTGTGATATCACATGAGTCCAGAAACCAAATTTGGTTGCCCTAGCTTTTATAGTCTCTGAGATCCAGGCGTCAAACAAGACGGACAGACGGACAGACGGACAGACGGACAGACGGACAGACAGACAGACAGACAGAGACTCGGCTATTGATGCTGATCAAGAATATATATACTTTATGGGGTCGGAAAATTTTCCTTCTCTGTGTTACACACATCCACTTTTAGCACAAATCTAATATACCCCTTAACTCTTTTTTGAGTACGGGTATAAAAAATTCATCCCACACACTGGGATGATCGTGTCATTTATCACATCCAAGTTGTGGATAAATCACTTGGGAATTCTATTAACTATCCCCAATCTTAGACGGAGAACTCTAGTCTCCAGACTAACCGAGTCAAATATCCCCGTGAATTATGTGTATGATCCGTTCGATCAAGTTGTCACCCTTCGAGTTGTATCTGATTATACAGACGGCAAATTGTTTAATTACTGAACGCGACTCAACTGCTTAACGCAAACTGTACTTCCCCCACACCGGAATCCCATTCCATTCCCATCAAACTGAAGTGTTTACAAAACTAATCTAAACTGAAGTGAACTAAACCTAGTCTTATAAAACAAATAATTCGCTACTGAGTGTGGATCGGGACGATCGTATGGAATGACTTAAACATTAGAAAACAAAGCGAATATTCAATAAGAGTACATACATACACACATATGCATACATATGTACACGTATGTATGTGCTTACATACATATATATGTAAGCGGCTATCTCCGCAACACGTGCACCAAATTTTTATACCCGTACTCAAAAAAGAGTTAAGGGGTATATTAGATTTGTGGTAAAAGTGGATGTGTGTAACACAGAGAAGGAAAATTTTCCGACCCCATAAAGTATATATATTCTTGATCAGCATCAATAGCCGAGTCGATAGAGCCATGTCTGTCTGTCCGTCTGTCCGTCTGTCCGTCTTGTTTGACGCCTGGATCTCAGAGACTATAGAAGCTAGGGCAACCAAATTTGGTTTCCAGACTCATGTGATATCACACTGCTACAAGTGTATTTCAAAATTTCGCCCCGCCCCCTTCCGCCCCCACAAAGGACGAAAATCTGTGGCAGGCACATTTTTAAAGATACGATAAAACTAAAAACGCAGTATCGTAGAGAATGACCATATCTACCAGAATTGCTGAATATGAATCAGATCGGATCATAATTATAGCCAGAATGAAGAAATTAATTTTCTGTTGGTTCCCCCGCCTCCCCCAGCCAGTGACATGATACTATATCTCCTTCTCGCTCGCACACTCTGCCACGTTCAGTGCGCTAGCAACCCCTAGCGGAGGAGATGCAGAATATAAATGGTACATCTATAATCTACATGTTAGATGTAAAATATACATTGTAGATGTAGATGTAGATAACAGATGTAGCAAAAAAATGTAAAATGTAAAATTTTTTTTTTTAATTCCAAAATTCTAAAAAATCATATCCTCAAAAATGTATACCGACTGAGTACGGGTATAAGTAGAGTCGCGTCCCCAGAAGCGACTCACACGTTCCTTCTCGTTTTTTTATATGATAGGTATACAATGTTAATAGGGTTCTCAAGAATTAAAAATTAATTTAAAAATTCTTAAATTTGGTCCAAAAGTGTGTGTTTGAACGCCTATTTCATTTAATTTCTCCACAACGCACGCACATGCGGTTTTTGGTAAAAACCTTTTTATACCCGTACTCAAAAAAGAGTTAAGGGGTATATTGTATTTGTGGTAAAAGTGGATGTGTGTAACACAGAGAAGGAAAATTTTCCGACCCCATAAAGTATATATATTCTTGATCAGCATCAATAGCCGAGTCGATAGAGCCATGTCTGTCTGTCCGTCCGTCCGTCCGTCTGTCCGTCTGTCCGTCTTGTTTGACGCCTGGATCTCAGAGACTATAAAAGCTAGGGCAACCAAATTTGGTTTCCAGATTCATGTGATATCACACTGCTACAAGTGTATTTCAAAATTTCGCCCCACCCCCTTGCGCCCCCACAAAGGACGAAAATCTGTGGCGGGCACAATTTTAAAGATACGATAAAACTTAAAACGCAGTATCGTAGAGAATGACCATATCTACCAGATTGCCGAATCTGAATCAGATCGGATCATAATTATAGCCAGAATGAAGAAATTAATTTTCAGTTGTTTCCCCCGCCCCCTCTTGCCCACAACCTCGCTACTCATTCTCTTTCTCGCTCGCACACTCTGCCGCGTTCAGTGCGCGAGCAACCCCTAGCGGAGGAGATGTAGAATATGAATGGTACATCTATAATCTACATGTTAGATGTAGAATATACATTGTAGATGTAGATGTAGATAGCAAATGTAGCAAAAAAATGTAAAATGTAAAATTTTTCTTTTAATTCTAAAATTCTTTAAAATTATGCTCAAAAATGTATATACTGACTGAGTACGGGTATAAGTAGAGTCGCGTCCCCAGAAGCGACTCACACGTTCCTTCTCGTTTTGTTATGTTTTCAGTCTGTTGTCTGATCGATTGGAACAAGAATCTGCAATCTGATACATAACACTAGTCGACACGACATTTCCGCTGTGCCCCAAAATTACTTTTTCAGTTAGATTTCGAAATTTACAAATTTTTAAAGAATTATGGTTTTTTTATGGTTTAGTTTTTCTTACAGAATTTTTTCAAGTCTGGTATTATTTTCATGTTTTTATTCAGAGGTAGTGCTTCTATTTTACAAATAACTTAAGCACCTTATATCCGGTTGCATAGAACTTTGCATTTCTAAAACGCTGAATGTAGCTATAAGTCCGACCCAAACACTTTGTAGCTGCAGCTTAACGCCAGGAAGATATTAAGCTTTAAAACTCAAATACGATCATTTTTTTGCGGTATTTTTCCCCGAAATTTTGACTTAAAAAACTCAGGAAAAGTCGAAAATATTTGTTAGTGTGTGTTTTTAGATAGACGTATTAATTAGGCGTCGTTTAAGGTATTGTTCACTAAAATCTATGGAAAGACGGTAGAGCTATAATTTGTTAATCAAACCTAAAAATTTAAAAACTAGTCAAAAAATATTTTTTGGAAGGTTGCGGGCCGAGCTGCCAATTGGAAACAAAGCAAACAGAAAGGGGTTGCATTTTTGGTAGCTGAACGTGTTCCTTTGGCATTGGAGCACGGTATTTTTCAGGTAAAATGAGTTTTGAGTCGTTTTGGTTAAACGGCTACAACTTGGCTGTTTATCTATCGATTCTTACAAACAATACCTTAAACGATACCTTATGCAACCAGATATAATATACTTAAGTTATGTGAAAAATAGAAACACTATTTCTGAAAAATATCAGATTTTAAAAATTCCTAAAAAAAAAAAAAACGCAACGGTAAAAAGAAACATTATAAACATTTTTAAATCCCGAAATCTATCAGAAAACGTCATTTTAGTCCACAGCGGGAAATTTTGTCGAGTAGTGTAATTGAATCGTTTATGATCTTTGAATCTGTAGGTGACATCGAATTTCGAAATTTTAGGGGGGTCGAGGAAACCATTTTAGAAACGCTTGTTTCACTTTGAGATATCGGTTGATACTGAGATACTCGGTTGCTCTAGGGCTTAAGATTTATGATTTATCAGATCTAGAATAAATCGACTTGCTGATAAAGCAAGCATTCAATTCAATAATTTCAATACACTATGTTTGTATTTGAAAACCACATATTTATTTTAAATATATTTAGGTGTGCCTCTTTACTATGCCATTTATTTCTCAGTGCATGATTGCTAGATAGCTTGTCATCGACTATGCCCTAGGAACACTCCATGTTAATGTCATCCGTGCAGCGTATGACGGGTCATCGCCGTTGTCTTCCGGGGTAATGACACTGTCATTGTAGATGTGTCATCTGATGACCCGTACTGCAAGGTATGTACGTGTCATACATATGTTGGTATGCATGTACATATGTATGTTCAATCGTTATATTTAGTATCCTTAACTGCACAGAGCATAGCAATTTAAATCTCGCATCACGAACGTCTGCCACTGAGTCGCTAATGTGGATCTCAGACAATTATTTATTCAGGTAAATCCCTTGCTTAATACACCATCAAAGCAAAAACAAGCACAAAAAAGCCCCAAATGGGGGACAATAAAAAGAATCGACGCACAGTGGAGCCTCAGCCCGAAAGAGGTGACAAAAGTCAATTCATTTTTTGAACGCTTTGGATAAATCCAATACACGAATCCGATAGAGAATTTTCCAAGGATTTAAAAAATGAAAGTTAAAAGTATGGGACTTTTAGCTTAGGAGATACATATGAGCAATCAAATTTGAAAATTATATCCGTGTAAATAAATGTTTTCAACTTTTATTGACATCCTGCATCTTTCAGGTAGAATAATCAATATTCAACATTTCAATATTCATTAAAAAAAGTTTACTAAGTTTATATCGGGAATTTCGGGAACACAAAAACATACTTTTTTAAAAATTCAGGTCAAAGTTGAAAAACGGCCAAAAATGAGGTTCATATTCTAAGGATTTCATAAACATATTTCATCCATTAGACATGTGATATCTCAAAATAAATCGGAAAATAGAAATTCTATAGAAATGTTAAGTTTGAGATATTTAAACCATTAAATATTTTTAAATAAGTTTTATAATACATTTTTTTTTAATTTAAAAAAATTATGTTTGGTATAAAAAAAGCTAAAATTATTATATGTATAGATGGAAAAAAATAAAGTTTAGCACATAATGCACCGCAAACAGGCAAATATTCACCGAAATCAAAGTTCAACTTTGACTATTTAGTGTAAAGCTTCGAGACATTGTAGCACCATTTTATCGTGCGGACTAAATTTTGAAAGATTTTCCTATTTCACTGTGCGACGGTGGAACGTAAAGAAAAATGGAAATTAGAGATCAAAGAACTTCATTTATCATACAAATGTCGTAACTAGCAAAAATGGGAATGTTATCTATCCGTATGTAACCGATAACACTAGTCAACACGATTTTTCCTCAAGGAACAAAACCAACTTTTTATTAAAGATTTGGGGCTTAGAAATGGTTTGATGATATTTTTTTTTTTTCTATGGCAGAACTTTTTTTGAAGAATTTTTGAAAACTGGTATTTTTTTTTGAAGCTTTTTTCAGAGGTAGCGCTTATTTTTTTTACATAACTCTAGTATCTTTCATCTGGTTGTTAAGAACTTTAATATTTTGAAAAGATAATTAAAACAGCTAGAAGATAAGCCCAAACACTTTGTGATTGCGATCGCGATCAGGTACCAAATGTACAACCCTTTTTCGTTTGCTTTGTTCCCAATTGGCAGTTGGGCCCGCAGCCTTCAAAAAGGTATTTTTTGTTCATTTTTTCCATTTTTTAGGTTTGGTTAACGAATTGTAACTCCAAAGTCTCTCCATAGATTTTAATGAGCGATACCTTAAACGACGCCAAATTAATGCACCTCTACACAAAAAAATAGAGAACACAGGATATCATTTTTTTTCGACTTTTCCTGAGTTTTTAAAGTCAAAATTTCGTAAATAATACCGCACAAAAATCATAATTTTTGCATTTCAATGCTTTATATTTCCCAGACGGTAAGCTGAAATCACAAAGTGTTTGGGCTTATCTTCTAGCTGTTTTAATTATCTTTTCAAAATATTAAAGTTCTTTACAACCAGACGTAAGATACTAGAGTTATGTGAAAAAAACAAGCGCTACCTCTGAAAAAAGCTTCAAAAAAAAATACCAGACTTCAAAAATTCTTCAAAAAAAAGTTCTGCCATAGAAAAAAAACCATAATTCTTTAAAAAATTTTAATGCCCCATATCTATCAGAAAAAGTCGGTTTGGATCCTTGAGGAAAAAAAAAGTTCGGTTTTGTCGAGTAGTGTAACAAATTTTTTCGATGCTGCTGTTCGTTTGCCACCTAATACTCAGATGAGAAAAATGAAAAAAAACTAAGGCTAGAAAGTCAACCAATAGTATTTTGCTAGGAACTAGCGAAATATAGACACATTCCATCTTTCGCCGACGAACGCGCAGAGCAGGCACAACAAAAATGGAGGAAAGAAAGCGATTTATTAATTTATACTAGGAGGGAGACATTGGTATTCCATTTCTTTCCCGCAAGAATGGAGCTACCTTATATTGGCCGAGATTTTTCCGCTCATTGTCCTCCTTCACCGACACAGTAAGAGCCGCCATTCCCATAAAAATACATTTAAATACAAATTGAACTTAAAACAGATTTAAGGCTTAAAGGCACCATAAAAAAAAATACATGTGAGTCCCCCGGCCAACTTCTGGGAAGATCTGGCTTAGAAAGTGCTACGTGGTAAGACACACGTATCTCCCAACAAATTAGTACATATGTACAGATATATATGCACATATATATACATATGTATTAATTTGTATTTTAATATTTTAGAGCTATCGTAAATCCTGAGAGATATGTAGTTAAGCAGAATGTGGACAATTCAGTATGATGAATGGAAATATGAAGCAGTATCGTAAATTGCTGAGTAGAAATATCGTTACAATAACTAAATGTCTGCCGAAGCTCGCCCCGCGTGACGAGAGAGCAAATGTGGGCTAGTTATGTTCTATTGATAATTCTTCCACTCTGTCTATCCCCATGCCACCGTATCACCAATATTCTAGTTATTTCCGTCCGTTGTATATCTCTCACTCTCACTATCTTTCTCACGAACGAATTTGCATCAGGTCATCTCGCTGGCTCTGCCATGATGAGCACACTGAACGAAGAAGGGACAAAGGTCAGTGGCAGGGGAGATTGTACACGGTAAAGGGTCGTCTTCATTTTGGCTAATTCGATCCGATTCGATCTGCTTCAGATTCGAAAATCAGGTAGATATGATTATTCTCTAAGAGCATTCGTGCCTGCGAGGGGACGGTAGGTCGAAAATTTTTTAAACAGATCAAGAACGTCCGAATATGACGATGAGCGGACATGAATTAGTTTCTGCAAGCGCCCACACTCTCCCTTCGGATGATGAACTCCACGAAAGAGACTAAATGACAAATATTAGAGATATAGGAGAAGCAGAGGCAAAACAAGGTATAAAGGGCTAAGAGCTACGTACTAGCGTACCAAAATCTATTGTGTATGGAAATAATGAAAATACAAATAATGAGTAAATATGGGCAGTTCCGCCAAAAGGTTCACCAGGCAAAAAATCATGAAAAGTCAATGAAAACCGATTTACATATAATTTTTTTCTGAATTTATTAAGAGGTAACTAATTTACTTTATTGACATACATTTGTATTTACTTTCACGCGTAAACCTTTTCAAATAAGCAAAAGTTCACGTTTTTGGTAATTTTTGGTATTGTTATAGACTTATTTTCTTTTACTATTATCTCCTGGGAAAAAGATGATTCTTGAATTCATATTCAACAAGGATAATACTTTTTCCGAATTTCGGGCGTTTGACTATATTTTTCAACATTTTGTCGTACGAATGTAACGTAACGCCAGCTCGGAACTGCCGATATGGAGAGTAAAGGCACATGTGTGTATGTATAATAATCGTGTTTATTCACTTTTTGTACTTTGTTATTTGTCTTTGTTTTTGTTTCTAACCCAGAACTAGCTTCATGGAGTACATACGAATTACAGGATTTGTCCACCTTCTTCCATCTGCTGTTTCCCAGCGATTGTGCTGCAGGGCCTCATGGCAGTTGGTTCAAATAAATACGGCTTCGCTGCGTGAGACCGTCTGTGTTGACCGCGATCCGGCTGATTGGGGCATTGGCGTACTCTAGTTGTGCCTTGCACGCCTTGCATGTGAGCCTGTGGTCAATGAAGACGACAAGGTATTTTGAGCTGACTTTTTCAGAATGGAACTTACGAATGACTGGTATACTGCTGGTCTTGGTGCTAATTAGCCAAGACTAGCTCGCTGGATTGACCAACCGCAGCGTTGCAGTTTGCTTCTCCGGTCTGTATTTCTTTGAAATCGTCACCTGTGTGAAATCTTCAGAGAAGCCCACGAGTGTGCACCCTTTTGGGAAGGTAGTCTTCGTAGCCTGCAGTGCGGTGGAAGAACAAAATATGGGCGCTTGATCAAATTTGTCTTCAATTCATTTTCAACAGGAGTTTTCACGAGAACTTATTCCCATGTAGAAAACCAAATATGTACAATTTGGTTGGGGGGTATTCTAGTTCTAGCTCGACGGTCAAATGTATTGAAACATCACCGTTTTTGGATTAGATAAAAGAGACTCTAATATAATTTTTGAATATAACCGATCATAACCTTTATTTCAAAAATTTAAGCAAAACTGCGGAATAAAAAATTATGTTTTTAAATTTTTACTTGTTACTTACTTGCTATTATCTCTCACCTGGACTCCGCTAAATTTTCCAGGCTTTATAATTTTCGTGGATGTTTCTGTTTGCTTTCAATAAAAAACCGATGACGAAACGATGCAAAATAGCAAACCAAAAATTATTTTAACTTTGTCATAAAAGCTCATTCCACCCGCATGTAGAGTGGTGAAACGTGTGGAGGAGGGTTATCTAAGATCGCACTCGGTCGGGGTAGTCGCACGTCGTCCAATTCTGCTGGGGAACAAAATGCGTGGCACGTCCGCTCCTCTGACGTCTGCGCTGTAAGAGCAACAGCACCAGTGCCATCTCTTTCGCTCACCACCTCAATCCCTCCCCTACTCCTTTCTTACCTAGATGGCCGTCAGAATTGTGTTGTTCGGTTACAATTTAATTTCCGCTGGCAGGCAACGGACTGTGCTTAAAGCTTCGTCTTACAGGCCAACACATCACGAAATTACCATTTTTGGATTCGAATTAATTCTCTGCTTGCCTTTCGAAGCATATACTTGTGCATATGTATGTACATTTATATGTACATATGTACATTTATATACATATATGTGTATATTCAGAATCTGATTCGGATTCTGATTGCGAGGAGGGTGATTCATAAAGCGTGTGTTACTAGACAGTTACAGTCATCAGTCATAAGCATAGCGAACAAGGTGGCTGAACAGTTAAAGTGCACTCCGAACTACTTTCAACAAGCAAGCAGTTTAGTTAGCCTTTCAAATATGTATCTGACACATGTCGCAGTGCACGCAAGCAGTGCGATAAGCATGAAAAAAGCACCACACGAAAACCAAACACTTCGTCTTTTGCAACGTATTTTGCTTTGCACATTGATAATAAATGAGCGGGAATGTTGAGAGCCACGGCAAGGGCGAGTCTACCTGTATACCCGATACTTGTAACAGTGTGATGTCATATGAGTATTTAAAAAAATTTGGTTGCTTTAGCTTGTATGTTTTCTGATATCTAGAAAATCATCGGGATACTGATCAAGAATATACTATATACTTTATGTGATCAGAAACGCTTCCATCGCAATACTCTTTGAGTATCGGGAATAAAAAGCCAATAAAAAAAACAAAAAAAGCGAGCAACGTCATGGGGCGTGGGAGCAGTGGATGGGGAAGGCTTAGGCCGGGCAGCGGAGATTTAAAACAAAAGCGCTGGACACAGGAAGATTCATTCATACTCAAGCCCGAGTACGAGCGGTTAGAACACTCAACTCAAGCGATCTCCAACCGCAGAGCGTCAGAACAGAGACAAAAACAGAGAGAGAGAGAGAGAGGTCGCAGCGTAACGCAGCAGACACACCGTCAAGAACGAGGCAAAAAGCTTTAGACCCAGCAGCTGGAGCTTCATTCTCGAGTTGCGGTTCAACGGTTTAGCACACGCACAACGCAAGAAGCCGACAGCATTAGCAGTAAACCTGAAATACTGTAAACATCGTGTTCGTTGTATAAAGATCGTTCAAGCAGTCCAAGCAGTTGCGTGGAGTCAGCTCAATTTTTTAGTCCCATCAAAGTGTATTTCCTGCCGCGAATTATGCCTTCGGCCACATTTGTCCTTGAACATTTAATGGCGGCACAAAACCGTCTGGACGAGGCCCACAGAGAAACATCAGCAGCTCCCACATCCGCATCCGTATCCACCTTTACAGCACTAGTAACTCCAGCAACGAGCAAAGTCGATTCATATAAAAAGAAATTATTGTTGTCTTTGAAAAAAATTGTGCAGTAACACAGAATATTCGAATACATGCACTGTTCAACCTCATTCAAACTGAATAATATAAATAAAAAAAGCTAAACAAACTGAAAACAAAAAACAAACATGAGCAAGAACAAGAATTCTAGTTTTACATCGGTGTGCAACTAGTTAAATAAAACAAGATACACAAATAGATATTTAAAAAAAACCCCCAACAACAACAGCAAAGACACTCGACGCGTTATTACAAAGTGTAACTTTTTAAAGCCTGTTTAAATATTGCAATATCGTTGTTTTTTCCTGTGTACATTATTTTTTTAGTTTGTGTAGGGAAAGTGCTCGGGTCCCAAAGACGCGGCAAGATGCTGTTCAACAAATGCCTGGAAAAGCTGTCGAGCTCACTGGGAAATGTTGTTAACCAAAAATTACAAGAGAAACAAGTCTACAGCCATAATAATAATAATAATAATAATACTAATTTGAATAATAATAACTATATGTACAATAAAAAAAGAAACTTTGAATACGAGCTGGCTATTCAGGCACATTACGGAAATGCTGGAGGATGCGGCGACGGAGATAGGAACAGGGAGAGGGTCAGAAATAGACTTAAGTCCAAGTCAGGCAAGAGCCAAAAGTCCAAGGCGACCACAGCGCCAGTACCTGCAACTGCACCAGCACCAGCAACAACAACCACAGCAAGCACTATAATGAGGAGTCGGGACTGCATGAGCCATGATGAGCTGGCCCTGATCATCAAGGGCAATAACAACAAATACCACCAGCTAAATAGACGCCGACCGGTCTCGGCACAGGCCTCATCCGCGCCCTCCGCTTCCACATCAACCGAATCACTCAACCGACTGACCCCACCAAATGCGGTGGCCTCATACCCCGCCACACCCACCTCCTGGTCGACCACACCCCCCGAGTTTCCGGCGGGCTTCGGCAGCGGGACTTGCTCCGCCAGCACCCTAGCGCTGCTGGCCAACATGCGCGTCCAGCTTTATGGATATACGTAAGTGCAGAAAAATGGCCTGCGAAACGCGATTAACTTATTTGAGGCGCGTGCGACAGTGAATTTTAATGGGTCCCACCACCCCAGGGCTGAGAGATACGAATTTTCAGATACCACTTATGGGCTGATTTGGGTAGGGATGGGGCTTGGGCTTTGATATAAAGGTAAGCTCTTTGTCTATTCAAAGCAGTCAAAGCAGGAGGGAACTAGGCAATGCGCTGTAAAACTAAGCAGTTTGCAGAGGTTAGAAATGTGTAAAGCATGAAAGCTAAACGCAGTCGCAATCGTGTTCAAATGAAAAAGAAAGGAGTAAATAACGGAGCAACGCAAGGCGAAGGATAAATAGATCTTAAAATATGAATAGTGTTGGAAAAGAAAATGTGACATTCTCTCATCTCAATCATCTGTGGAGTGTGAGCGGAGTACCAAACGAGTCGAGACTCTTGGGGCAATATCCCCTCATTAGCATTAACCCTAATAAGGCAGTCAATCACAAAAAGTATACTCCACACCAAAAAACAAAACAAAAACCATAAAAACGCATAAACATCACAACGCAAATTGTCATGTGCTCAAAATTTCCACGCAAATTGAGTAAATATTTACACACAACATTCAACAACAAAAACAACATAAATCGCAGAGAGGGGAAAAGTCGTCAATTTACAATCTAATAAGTACGACCAAGTGCTCACCGTAGAGAGGGTAGATGGGAATAAGTGACAGAGATACATATGTCTATTCTTACAGAAATTGAATATGACCACATTTTGTGCTATCTCGTCTTCCCCACTCACTTGCTGGGTTTCTATTTATTCTTTTTTTTAGAGATTGTTTGAGAAATTGGTTTCAAAAAGAAATCAGGGAGATTAGGGTTAATATTCAAGAATGATCGGTGGAACTCTGTTGGAGAGACATCTCTTATCTGCAACCATCCAAATGTTTGGGTTGTGTCAGCAATCCGTCCCAGATTCCCATCTGTTTGGATATGATGTTGAAGTTATTTAACAAGATTTGATTTTTCTTCCGAAAACATCTCCTTCCCACCCTAACAAACTCTTTCCTTACTTTCGTTTGCTTATCTATATGTTATCCCCCTTTATCTCTTTTTTATTTTATTCTTAATAAAATCTTTTATTATCCCCAATGTGATAGGTCTCTATCCCTCCTATAGTCTTATATATCCTAACCTCGGTTTTAGTATTTTTTCAATATATTTTTTTTTTCAAAATGATTTCGAGGTGTTGAATAGGTGGGATCAGTACAAAATGGAATGTAAGAGCTTATAGAGAACAAAAGGAACAGAAAGCTCTCCCAGCCTTAATAATACAGCTGCTCCATGCACTTCTTGCGAGTTGGTGGTTGGTTAGAGTACAAGCATGTATATTACATATGGTCACGAGCAAACCGTTAACTTCCAGTATAAAGGCGCGCGCAGACTACTTTACCCGGAGCATTTCGAGCAGCTTTCGGCTATAGTGTGTGCGCGCGCCCCCTTGAGCCAGTGTCACTGTCAGAGCTGATTAAATTAAGGCAAGCCGGCTTCAGCTCGACTTCAGTCTCTTGTTGCCCCTCCCAGCAACCCGTTTCTCTGACGCTTTTGAAGTGCGTTGGCACACAAAAAAATAAACCTGTGACAAAAGTCATGAAATTATATAATAAGCACAATATTCATACTAAGATTCACCATTTATATACATGAATGTGTGTGTATGTTTTCTTCATGTATTTATTTATGTGTATAGTAAATAAATAATATCTGTTTGTTGACCTTAGGCGGCGCATTCATGAATGGACCGCAGCTTCCTTCGTATGTATTGTTGTCGTTGTCGCTACTTATGTCACTGTAAGTGATGCAAAAAGTTGTGAAACTCACTGACGTTCTTGAGGATATACATACATACATATATAAGTGTGAACATGTGTACATACTACTCGAATGGAGCTGGGCATTTCTGTGGGCTGTCATTTACTCACTCACCAGGTAGTCGGCTCGTTTTAAATCAAGTTGAGGGCCGTTAACATATGTATGTATTTTTTGTGTGTTATTGTCACAATGCTAAAAGTAAAGATCAACAGAAATATGGGCGGAGAAAGATGAGCAAAAAAGGATTAGATCAATCCGGAGCTTAATCATGAATAATAAAAGCGTTGGGCCATCCATTGCCCATTGGGCCAGACAGCCAACATTTTGGCATATATTCAGAAAATGAAGTTAGAGACTTGAAACAAGGTACAGTTGATTCAAACGATATACATATGTATGCATATAAATACTGAGATACTGTACCGTCCTGCCTTTCATACACAAACTGGTAATTAATCGAACATCTGACTTTGATGGGCTGCAAAAGTTTCAAGTGCACCATTAAAATTTCTGTGTTGTAATATTTTAATAATCCTGCGTAAAAATATAACGAGTTCTTAAGTTAAATGGGGTTCTATTTCGCTCTGATTTTAATGCTATTTTTGGCATATGTTTTTAAAAGTGGATGTGCGTAACGCAGAGAAGGAAACGTTTCCGACCCCATAAAGTATATATATTCTTGATCAGCAGCAATAGCCGAGTCGATAGAGCCATGTCTGTCTGTCCGTCTGTTCGTCCGTCCGTCTTGTTTGTCGCCTGGATCTCAGAGACTATAAGAGCTAGGGCAACCAAATTTCGCTTCCAGACTCATGTGATATCACACTGCTACAAGTGTATTTCAAAATTTCGCCCCGCTCCATTCCGCCTCCTCAAAGGACGAAAATCTGTGGCAGGCACAATTTTAAAGATACGATAAAACTGAAAGCAGTATGGTAGAGAATGACCATATCTACCAGATTGCCGAATCTGAATAAGATCGGATTATAATTATAGCCAAAATGAAGAAATTAATTTTCAGATGCTTCCCCCGCCTCCATCAACAAGAGACCCGCTCCTCATTCTCTTTCTCGCTCGCACACTCTGCCTCGTTACATATGTATGTATGTACATTACCTTCGGCCCTATGGATGCAATCAAATGAAACACATGGGACGTCAAGCTGGATATAATCTTGACCATTTTGAGGGACAGAATGTTACTTAAAATGTCATGTTGTCTGAACTTAAGCCAGTTGACGATTGGCTTCTCTGTTAGAAGCTTTAAAAGCAGTAATTCCAAACAGCTGCGTCTGCTTTTATACTCGGGTCGGATCCATTGCGGTTCATGTTTCTACCATTGCGAGAGTCGAATTTCCAAGCAGGACATGAAAACTTTGTACTGCTTTATATTGACTGAAACTTTCGTTTTGTTAAAAATAAACGACTTTTCATTTGTATCATTCAAACCCACCGCTCAAGATCCGACCGGACCAGACCCAAACCCAGCCCGAGACCGAGCCGTTCGTTTGCTGTTGGGGGCCACCTTGAATCTGTAACAGGCTGACAACACAGAGCGAGATAGGGAGACAGAGAAACAGCATTGAAATGCACGGCAGTGTATACGCTCTAATGTAATGTTAATTGTTTCTACATGAATTTCTATTAATAGTACAACGACAAACACACACACACACAGACACAGACACAGACACACGGAAGATGAATTGATTTAGCAAGCAATAGCAATTAATATATCTAGAGGGGCGGGGGAGGTACATACATATGTATGTATGCATGCAAATGTGTACATATATATACATATGTATGTATTTATACCGGCGACGCTCAACTGAGCACTTCTATGTTGCCGTATACATAATACATGAGCTGTTATCTCCCTCGCTCGCTCGATGACATATTTTATTGTATCTATGACCCCAAATTGGAACCGGCTTAAGGACAGTCGATTGATGTCTGTACATCCGTTTATATATGTATATTTACAGATGTATGTACATACATAAATATATGTATATGTAGCTACAGATCTGGCTCCCTCTCTGTTCGTTTGTTTGCCCGAATGTGGCTCAAAAGCGACGAACTCGAGAGCGGAGCTAAGACAGAGCAGAGCGTAAGCATAGCACATGGTCGATTATGAAATTCAGAGCAAGTTTTTAAGTCAGTGTTATTTATGCAAAATACCAGAAGACGATGCCAAAACAAAACCACACCAATAAACTAGAGCAGCACGTCCTTGCTCCCATCGGTCCGAGTTTCATTCTTCGACAACTGACGCCAGCCTGACGCACAAGCAATCCCAGAAGCACAATGTAATTCTGACACCTTCAAAAACTGTCTGAAATACCTACATATGTCCATAAATACATACATAACGAGGAGGAACGTTGTGAGTCGCTTCTGTTGCAGCGCCTCTACTTTTATCCCCGTACTCAGTCAGTGTACTTATGTATGTATATGTCTGTAAGGTTATGATTTATGTGGAATTTTAAAATTTTCGCTAACGTTCTAACTCGTTCTCCGCCAGAGGTCGCACACTGAAAGTGGCAAGGCATGGTGTGGGAGCGAGAGAGAGAATGAGTAGCGGCTGCAGCGCTGGAGGTGAGGCTTGCTACTGAAATTAAATTTCTTCATTCTGGCTATAATAATGATGCGACCCAAACCAGATTCGGCACTCTGATAGATATTATTCATTCTCTTCGATACTGCGTTTTCAGGAAACAAAATTTGGTTGCTCTAGCTCTTATAGTCTCTGAGAACTAGACGCTCATCAGGACTGAACTGACAGACGAACAGGCGGACGGACGGACATACAAACAGACATGACTATATCTACTCGGCTATGCTGCGTGAGTGTGGTGCTGTTCGACCGTGTATACGACTCGCGAGTCCAGACCAAAGCTTGGCCCGAGAAAATAAAAACAACATACATCACGCGTGCTTGACGAGCCCGATCGCAGTAGACTCGAGTTTCGCTGATAAGGTTTGTTCTGTCGTGGTTTGACTTCTGCGAAAGTTAAGAAGGCTGCATACCGCTGAGCTAGAGCAAATTATTCAAATCAAATAAAGAATACCCCGAAACAATATCTGAAATGAATGGGAAACCTTGTTACATTCCTGTGTTCCTCTAGTCCTTCATGAATTACCTCATCCCATCAAAACTAAACCGTGCAAAGGAGTTCAACGAACAGTTCTTTAGGGCAGCGCATCAGTTGCCCGCAACTGTGGATTTGTGGATTCGTTCAGCTTTTGTTTTCTACGTCACATTCAAAGCGAACGCTCAATCACAAATTCACCGAATACCCAACACATCCCCCTCTGCCCATACCCATGGTCATGTCTACGTCTATGTACGTATGTATGTACAAATGTCAGTCTGTAAACACAAGCCAGACCTGGCCAGAGCGGGTCGACTTATAAGTCCAAGACTCAAATAGAACAATTCAACTTGCACTTTTCCACATAGTAGTGTATCCGTGTTGCTGCCACCTTTAATGGGGTTACTCGTATAATACCCTTTCAAAGGGTAGAATGTATGTTTTAATTCAAATATGGAATCAGAAGCTAAAAAGCTAAATAAATATTCTTGATCAGCAGGAACAATAGAGTCAGTTTCGAATTTTGTTTTACTGTCCGCTTTTCTTAAAACTCGACTTATCCGTTTAATCCTGAAACCATGGTCAGAAGTCAGAAGTACAGACATCTTATGTACATATGTATGTGGAAGTCGCAAAGATGGCTCCACTACTATTTTCATGAATGCGATCAACTAATTGTAAAGAATAATCGTGTGAGAATATTTAGCTGCCATAGGATGGATAGCTTTAAAGGGTATCTAGATACATATGTACATACATACGTATGTATATATGTATAGCTTCAGCTCCCGAAGATTGCCTGGGCTTTCTGTTATTGTTGCCAAGCATTTGACTGTTTTCTTCGTGCTGCTGCTCGATTGAGTCTGTCGGTTTCGGTCAGAGTATGCTTGTGTCGGTATACGAGCACGCGTACGTACATATGTACATACTTATAGTATGTATTTACTTATATTCGATTCGTATTTGCACTGCCTGGTTTCTACTACGTAGCTATAGTTTCTGCTGCTGTTGGAGGTGTTAGCATTTTCTGCTTTTGCACGCTTCTTATAAAGGCGAGAGTATAGTTTGTAATTGCTTTTCGAGCGCGCACGTAGTCGCTAGTCAGGTACTCAGTCACGCAGTCAAGCAGTCAAACAATCAGTCGCTCAGTCAGTTAGTGGTTCAGTCGACTCGGTGCGGTGGATACGACATTACCAGGTAGAGCGCCCGCATCTTAGCCCTGCTTCTCCTTTTCCACAAATGATACTGATACTGATCCTGGTAATTATCAGTAATATAATCCTTGAATCTGTTGCTTGTTTGTCGTTTCAGGTGGTTTCATGGCAATCTTTCTGGCAAGGAAGCGGAAAAATTAATATTGGAGCGGGGCAAGAATGGTTCTTTTCTTGTCCGTGAATCTCAAAGCAAACCTGGTGATTTCGTTCTCTCCGTTCGAACGGACGACAAAGTGACGCATGTCATGATTCGATGGCAGGTATATAAATGCATACATTCTATACACATTTAGTACATACACAAATATGTACATGCGTACATACACATATCCTCAAGAAGAGCAAAACAAAGTTGATTGCAAATCGGTAGAAACCCAATCAAAAACAACGGGTCATAAAGTTCCTGGACGCCTGACATCTGACCTTGTGATTTACATACATACATATGTACATACATACAGATGTACATACGGATACGGCTGCATGTGGCATGCACGACTCATATGAATACTCGTCATAAATGAAAAGAGACATTTCGTTTCGTATTCACATTACGCCTACTCCTTGGCTCTGTCCATTTAAAAAAACGGCTGTCTTCTCGAGGGGCTTCTACATACACGTTTATGAGACTCTGCACTCCCAGTGGCACTAAGGGTTTATTCGCTGATCTCAACCGAAAAAAGCCTGGCCTTACCTCAGCTTGATCCAGCACACCGTAGCTTTTCTCTAGTGTTGCAGAACTAAAGCAGTGTAACAAAACTGCTCTAACAAGCAGTGTAAGCTGTCATGTAAATCACCCAAACCCCAATGGCAGCTATCGTCTCAGCCTTTTCATATGTACATATGTACACATTGCAGTCACGTTTGGGTTTACATTAGCCAATACTATCATGACGTTGCACTGAATTCATTGCCTCATCCCCATTTGTTGCAGGACAAGAAGTACGACGTGGGCGGAGGGGAATCTTTCGTCACACTCTCGGAACTGATCGAGCACTACAAGCGTAATCCAATGGTGGAGACGTGTGGAACGGTGGTGCACCTGCGGCAGCCCTTCAACGCCACCCGCATCACGGCAGCCGGAATCAATGCCCGTGTGGAACAGCTGGTCAAGGTGAGTCCTGGTTAGCAGCTGAGGAAATTGGAGCATAAATTCATACCCATATACGGATATATTTGCACTTGCAGGGCGGCTTCTGGGAGGAGTTTGAGTCGCTGCAGCAGGACAGTCGGGACACTTTCTCCCGCAACGAGGGCTACAAAACAGAGAACCGCTTGAAGAACCGCTACCGCAACATATTGCCATGTATGTGAACATTACATGAAGCCCATCTGATGAATAGTTTATAGTTTAAAACTCTTTCTGCCCATCCCATTCCACAGATGATCACACGCGGGTGAAGCTGCTGGACGTCGAGCACAGCGTGGCTGGGGCGGAGTACATCAATGCCAACTACATCCGACTACCCACTGACGGCGACCTAAACAACATGAGCAGCTCGTCGGAGAGCCTCAACAGCTCGGTTCCTTCGTGCCCGGCCTGCACTGCGGCTCAGACGCAGCGCACTTGCCCCAACTGTCAGCTGCTTAACAAGACCTGCGTTCAGTGCGCTGTCAAGTCCGCCACGCTGCCGTACAGCAACTGCGCCACATGCACCCGTAAGTCCGACTCCCTCAGCAAGCATAAGCGTAACGAGTCCTCGCCCCTCTCCGCCAACGGCATCGGGGGGAGCTGCAGCATGAACGGGAGTCCAGCTCCGGGGACCCCCACTATCCATACTGGTGGCAATTCCGGCTGCCTGGCTGGGTTGCTGAAACAGAAGCACGTCGGAGAGACGACTTACGTGGGGTCCATGACGATTGCGGAGCGGGAGAGGGAGAGGGAACGCGAGCGGGAGATGTTCAAGACGTACATCGCTACACAGGGGTGCCTGCTGACGCAGCAGGTGAACACGGTGACGGACTTCTGGAACATGGTGTGGCAGGAGAACACGCGCGTCATTGTAATGACTACCAAGGAGTACGAGCGGGGTAAAGAAAAGTGCGCCCGCTACTGGCCAGACGAGGGCAAGTGCGAGCAGTTCGGGTACGCGCGCATTCAGTGCGTCTCGGAGAACTCCACCAGTGACTACACGCTGCGCGAGTTCCTCGTGTCCTGGCGGGAGCAGCCACAGCGGCGCATCTACCACTACCACTTCCAGGTTTGGCCCGACCACGGTGTGCCTGCGGACCCCGGCTGTGTTCTCAACTTCCTGCAGGACGTCAATACGAAGCAGAGCAATCTGGCCCAGGCCGGCGAAAAGCCGGTAAGTCTAAGGTGCAGCTACCTGACAAGGGACACTACTATATATATCTCTCTCCCCCTCTCTTCGGCAGGGTCCCATCTGTGTGCACTGCTCGGCGGGCATCGGACGCACGGGTACCTTCATCGTGATCGACATGATCCTGGATCAGATCGTGCGTAACGGTGAGACATAGAGATAGATATTCCCCTTCAGCAAGCCCACAACTCATTCTATTTCCATGCCTCTATAAACAGGACTGGACACAGAGATAGACATCCAGCGCACCATTCAAATGGTGCGGTCGCAGCGATCGGGTCTAGTGCAGACGGAGGCCCAGTACAAGTTCGTCTACTACGCGGTGCAGCACTATATCCAGACGCTGATCGCACGCAAGCGGGCCGAGGAGCAGAGCCTCCAGGTCGGCCGAGAGTACACCAACATCAAGTGGGTGTCCATTAAGCTGGAGCTGAAGTGCGGAAGTCCATTTACTAAAGTGATTATTTTCGCTCATTGATCCAGGTACACGGGCGAGATTGGCAACGATTCACAAAGATCTCCATTACCACCAGCGATTTCTAGCATAAGCTTAGTGCCAAGCAAAGCACCAACGACGCCTGGAGTGGGAGCCGGATCAGGAGCTGCTTTGATGGCGACAGGAGAGCCACTGGGCATGACGATGGGGATTGCCGTGCCCGCAATGACCGGAAACAAACACGGCTCCAAGCAGCAGCCCCCGCTACCAGTATCGGTCAGCCACCACAACCACAACAATAACAATAACAGCAGCAGCAGCAGTGGCAGCGGCAGCGGCAGCGGCAGTGGGAGCAGCAGCATCTGCAGCAGCGGCAACAGCAGCAACGGCAACCTGAACGGCCTGCTGGGCGGACTCGGAATGGGCCTGGGACTGGGCCACTGCAACATTCGTAAGTCGCACTTTTACAGCGACTCGCTGAAGCAGCAGCAACACCAGCGCGACGAGCAGGCGACGGCTCCAGCGGTATCAGGTAAGCAGACACAGCCGGTCCGACCCCCGCTATACTCAAGATGCTCACCAGACCCATCATCTTTCAGCAAAATACAAAAACATTCCCAAAGACATGATCGGCCTACGACAGCCGAACCATGCGTCCTCCTATACCGCTGCGTCTCAGTCAGCGCCTGTGTCCGCGTCGCAGTCCGGGCCTGCGCCACCGACGCCGCCACCGCGAAAGACATGACAAATGCATTTCTGAATTCGCGGGCCCGCGAAATTGTTCATGTCGCAATAGACAGCCGAGAACGAACGTCACCAATCGAAAAACCCCGATCGCTTCCGCAGCCGTGACGGCGACCGCGACCGCTCTTCTACCCCCACACCAGCCACACAAGACGCGCACAGAAAGTCCCCCCCTCAGCCCCTTTTAATCGTTTTACTAATGTATGTACACTAGTGTGTGTGTGTTTTTTTTTTGTAATAGTTTAAACTTTATATATATTTTTTAATTCGTGTGTAATTCTTAGTTATATTTGTATAATTGTATGTATTTGTATTTAATTGTCTCGCTTTATGTTGTAAGTTACCATGCCCCCACACCCCCGCTCCCACTGAAAACTGATGTCCTCAAAAAATGCATTTCCCGCACACTGTAAAATCCCCGCCCCTGCAAAGGCATATTTATATAGTAGATGTTTAAGAGGAACAAGAAAAGAAACCCTCACATATGTACATATATGAGCGGAGCTGCATCGATTCCGATGTATTGTAAGTATGTATGGAGGAAAATCGCAAAATATACCAACAAAGAAGAAGACGAAGCAGAAGAATGATTAGAAAGATAATCAAGTTTTAGGGTTTCAAGTGTTGAAGAATCATAAGGAAACGAAAACGATTCAGGATAATAATATGTATGTAACAACAACAACAACATAAAAAAAGAAAAAAGGAAAAGCGTTGATTGTGATTTCAGTAACGGCGAGAACTGACATGAACCGACATGAACAGAGGACAACAAACTGGAGAGCAGGAGGAGTATACGCTGTAGGAATAGAAAAGCTAAGAAACGTTGCTTGTCCCTTTTGTCATAGCTTCGCTTCGTCCCTAGCCTTAGTTTATTTTGCATGGCAAACGCTTGATAGCTCTATGTACATATCTTTGTATATAGTTTATGCACCCTGTATCCCTCACCGTACAATCACACCCACACCAACAGCCACGTCCGCATCTCCTTCTCTTGCTGTTTGCTGTTTAGTTAATATTACATATGTACATATGTATGTATGTATGTACGTATGTATGTGTGCATGTGTGTACATATGTGCCGAGAATGTGCTTCTTCAAACCGAATAACCAACCAATCCTATGGTTTTCTAGTTAGGAACTTTTATTCAACGCATTTTACAGTTGGTATCCGTTAAAGATCAAGGTCCGTATGTGCAAATACCGGTTATATGCAAAAATGCAAAACTTATATTATATAATAATATTTTTTGCACGAAAACTTCCTAGACGAACATTTTTAATTAACTTACATGTTTTAGCATTGGGCAAATTTTTAAACGTAGCAGCTAAGCTTGCCTGAAGATTACCCAATAAATATCGCTGATATCATAATTTGTAAATTCTTTGATGCATTTTAGTCGATATCTCCCGTAAATGCAGCGGGTAACCCAAACACTGCTCCATTTATTTGAAATTGACTAAAAATACAAACAAAATAACAGAATTTTTTCAGTTACGATACCAATTGTTTGACAATTTCGAAATAGTAGTCAGCTAAGCGAACTATACTGTACATATGTATGTACATACATATGCAGCAATGTTGAGCGTAAAGCGCTGATTTAGTGTATGTGTGAGCTGTGGGCAACTGCATATTTTTCTATGTATCTCTATTTGTGTTGTACATATACGTATTCGTTAATAATTTATAAAGTTTAAGGATGGTGTTCAATTCGACTCCAGTTGCGCATATGTATGTCGCTGTCTCTCTATCTTTATCTCTGTCTCTTTGCCTCTTTGTCTCTCTCTCTATCTATCTCACACAAACTCTTTCTTTGTCTCTCTATACAAATCTCTCTCTCGCTTTTGCTGTCTATGTTCAAGTGTTCAGTTCTATTTGTAGGTTTTATTTCAAGAGAAAGTACAGAAAGTTGAAACAGAATCAAACTCTATATATTATGTAAAATGTGTGTACCTTGAGCGCTGCCCCGTTTCTGAAACAGAAATCGAAAATCAAGAGAGATCAGAAACTGAAAATCAACGAGAATATATAAGTAAATCCCTATACTATATGTATATAGGCAAGATAAGCCTACACCTTTGAAAGCAGCCACAAATCGATAAGATATGGATAGTTGTGTAGAAGCCTGAATCTAAGTAATATAAAATATTTAACATATGTATGTATGTACGCATGTATGTATGTATATTCTTTATTTTACCTTAATTTACCTAATGATTTTGTAAGTCTTTAAATTCTTATTCATCTTGATCTTGAAAACCATACAAAAAACAAAAATAAAACAACAAAAACAAAACAGAAAAACGCAAAAAAACACTAAATAGAAACCAAAATTATATTTTTATTTATGCATATGTATGGACATACATCAAATAAAACATTTTATATGCGATAAACGATACCTACATATTTATTTATCTATAATTTCTGAATGTTTTACTTTTCAGTTCTTGATGCGCATGGCTCATTTTTTTTAATGTTTCGTACATTCATATATATGTAGATATATGTATATGTATAAGGTACATCTGATCTCCCCAATTTTCGTTTTCTCTCCTGTACCCTGGCCGGTTGCCGCAGTTCATAGCCCTCAAGTAGTACTGTACATAAAACAAAAGAGGAACACAAATACACAAAACAAAACAAAACGTACCGAAGCAATAAGCCAGTATGTACATATGTGTGTAAGTCCATTGAATCTCCTAAGCCTCACCGATATGCCTGGACTCTAGAGTCTAGACTAAGCCGATAACGACGAGCCAAAGCAATATAGCAGGAGGAATAAACTGGCACAAAAAAGGTCAAATACGATTCAACAATAGGCATTAAGCTGTTCAGCCACCAAATCTTTATTTTATTATTTTAACTTCTCCAACTCCAGAACTGCCCCAGACCTTGACATCAGCCTAGGAGGTAGCTCCACCCACTCACCATCATAACTAGAGTATAGTCTCTGGACACGCCCATGTCCAGCGGGTAAAAATTATATTTTATGTACATACATTACTCGTACTTAGTTAGCCTATAATACGATTATTCGAATTCAAGGAGTCGAAGCCAAGCTTCGCGGCGACTTAGTGGCCCATAAGAAGTTGGATCAGAATGTGAGTCACAGTCCAGTTATACTTTGAATCGATCCTGAGTTCCCCAGCCAACCCTACAGAAGCAATGCTTCAGCCCCTGCCCAGCAAAATCTTTTTCGTTAAATTTGTATACCGTAGTTATAGAGATGAATATGGAAGGAGATATGGAAGCCGGAACTGAATATGGTAAGACTTATAATAGGACGACGAACGAAATGTGGAAAGTGCCAAAGCACAACCAGAAGCACAAAAAGCCAATCAACATAAGCAACACCAAGATGCAACAAGAATAACAACGATATTTTAGGATCAATAAGAACAAATCAAAATCAATGACGAGTGCAGGAGGAGCAATAAAACCAACAGTTAAGAAACGCTTTAAAATGAATCTACAATTACATATACATACATTGTTATAAAAAAAACAAAAATTGCGAGTATAGCGCAAATATCGATGTTGATATCAATATTAACATTAACACCGAAGGAAAACAAGACATCAAACTTTACTAAAAATAGCAATCCAAACACCAAAAATTGTAGTTAAAGACGAAAAAGAATCGCTGTAGTGATTAATAATAACTATACATACTTAAACATTAATTGTAACCGATATTATTGGGGTTGGACTACAAAATCGAATTCAGCCCCATTCCCCCCCTCCCTTCTGACGCAACAAAACATACATTGTACATATGTACTTACATCTATAAGTCAAGTTAACCACAAGAGGAACCCCCACCGCCATGCAGGGTTGCGATTGTTCAGATCTCAACGAAGTCTTGAGATCCTTCGATGCGTTTCTGGCGCTGCATTGGAAATGGGAACCATCCACCCACACCATTTAAGGGGAAATCCAAATCACAAATCACTGCACATACAGAATGTTGAGGTTATGTTTTTGTTAAAATATTGCATAATAAAAATGTTATACAACATGGAATATGAATACAAATATATATATGTATGTCTATGTACACGTGTATGTCATATATGTATGGCGGAATACTGAACAATTACCCTGTGAATAATGAAAATAAATATTTATCTACACAGTACGCATGCATACATACATATATACATACAAATACAGAAATTATTTTGCAACTAGTTCCATTGCATACGAATACCTACCTACCTAAACGCATTCGATATGCTTATATGATATAAAATACATACATACATATATATGTATGTATAATATATGTATATATGTATGTAGCTAACAAATATTTTTGATGGTTGGAAGAGGAATAAAACGCCGAAAAAAGGTAAACAAGCCCACAAAAAACGTGAAGAAACCAGAATTTTATTTAGCTTTAAATCATAACAGATTAAATAAAAACACCAAATAGGAATAGTTGCATAAAAAAATATAAAAAAATAAGTTCAAAATAATGAATTATATAAAATTATTTATAATTATAAACAATATGATTTAAACCGAAATCAAACACCAGACACACAAGTAGGCCATGAAATCTTTAAAATCATAAGAAGATCAAAAAGACACCAAAATATAAACCAAAATAAAAAAACACGAAATTGTTATTAACATAAATAGCACTACTCAACAAAATCTAACTTTTTTCCTCAAGAAACTGAACCGAATTTTTGTGATAGATTTTAGGATTTACAATTTTTAATTTTAAAAATGTTGAAAAAAACACCGTACAAAAATTAAAATTTTTGCATTTGATAGCATAATATTTCTCAGACGGCAAGCTGAAACAACAAGTTGCGTAACTGTCAGTGCGGAGCTAAAATGATTCCTTCATACAAAAAAATGTTGTGCCCTGTTGTGGACACCCTTGAAAAATCCGATAAAAAATAAAAACAAAATGTAAGAAATCACCACAAATAACGATAAAATACGAGTTTATTTATTTTAAGAGCCTTACTGACATAAAGAACAAGACGAGACGTTTCCCATTACTAATCACAATCAGAAGCGCGATATTACATTTTTTCTAGATGAAATAATTTGTTCGGTGTTGTCCTACGTAACCTTCAGACCAACAAACATATTCTACAGTTTCTCAAGCAAATTTGTACACTCATTAAATAAAAACAATCCAGGGTGTCATAAATACTGGACCTGACAGCCATTTTTTCCAACACTAATATTATTCCAAAATTATTAAAATTCAGTTTTTGTTTTGTTCCCATTTTTATACCCGTACTCAAAAAAGAGTTAAGGGGTATATTAGATTTGTGGTAAAAGTGGATGTGTGTAACACAGAGAAGGAAAATTTTCCGACCCCATAAAGTATATATATTCTTGATCAGCATCAATAGCCGAGTCGATAGAGCCATGTCTGTCTGTCCGTCCGTCCGTCTTTCCGTCTTGTTTGACGCCTGGATCTCAGAGACTATAAAAGCTAGGGCAACCAAATTTGGTTTTCAGACTCATGTGATATCACACTGCTACAAGTGTATTTCAAAATTTCGCCCCACCCCCTTCCGCCCCCACAAAAGACGAAAATCTGTGGCAGGCACAATTTTAAAGATACGATAAAACTAAAAAAACGCAGTATTGTAGAGAATGCCCATATCTACCAGATTGCCGAATCTGAATCAGATCGGATCATAATTATAGCCAGAATGAAGAAGTTAATTTTCAGTTGCTTCCCCTGCCCCCTTCTGCACCCGACAACACTACTCATTCTCTTTCTCGCTCGCACACTCTGCCGCGTTCAGTGCGCGAGCAACCCCTAGCGGAGGAGATGTAGAATATGAATGGTACATCTATAATCTACATGTTAGATGTAAAATATACATTGTAGATGTAGATGTAGACATCAAATGTAGAAAAAAATGTAAAATTTGTTTTAATTCTAAAATTCTTAAAAGTTATGCTCAAAAATGTATATACTGACTGAGTACGGGTATAAGTAGAGTCGCGTCCCCAGAAGCGACTCACACGTTCCTTCTCGTTTTTTATTATACTCGCAGATCCTAACCCAACGTGTATATTTGTTTCGTTATCGGCAAGAAAACTGCGTGCTGTCTGTAGCATATGCTTTCTGTCCGAGTTAGTGGGGGTGGTCACAGCTAGGCCCTTGCCCACAAAAGAGAGGTGCCTGTGCCATTTAAAAAAAAAGTTATGCAACAAAAAAATTCTCATTCAAAGACCAAGATCTATCAGAAAAAGTTGGTTTGGTTCGTTGAGGCAAAATCGTGTTGAGCAGTGTAATTACAGATAAATATAATTAAAAGTTTGTTGCAAACGTTGAAGCGCAAATGCATACAGCATGTGCAATACAGATTCATATAGGTATACTGCAAAGCCACATACCGATAATAATCAGATTGAGATATATTCAACATTTTAATGTATCTGCATCATATTTAAAAATAAATATATACTACTGAATAAACCATATTAAAAATAATCTTAAATAAACCTCGCGTTTTTTTACAAGTCTGGCAGTTCTATTCCTGACTGGATGCTCTGAATGTCCAACAGCAAATAGAAATTCGTCGGATTTCCGTTGCACGGTGGGATCTTCTGCCGTTTCAGTTTACTTCGACATCTTTGTTGCCGATGCATATTTGATAAATTTGTAATTTTTTGTTCGATGTTTAATGGTAAATTTCGGTATAAAAAATAATTAAGTATTTTAATTTAAATTTTATTAATTTTTTTTAAATTTAAACAAAATTGTTCATTGTAAATGTTGGTCTAATTATAGTGTGTTTTGTTTTTTGGTCGTCAGCCATCGGGTGATACAGGGGACTAACGGGGACCAGCTACCGGGGTGGTTACACTACTCGACAAAATCGAACTTTTTTTTTCCTCAAGGATCCAAACCGACTTTTTCTGATAGATATTGGGATTTAAAATTTTTTAAAGAATTATGGTTTTTTTTCTATGGCAGAACTTTTTTTTGAAGAATTTTTGAAGTCTGGTATTTTTTTTTTAAGCTTTTTTCAGAGGTAGCGCTAGTTTTTTTCACATAACTCTAGTATCTTTCATCTGGTTGTTAAGAACTTTAATATTTTGAAATTTTGACTTTAAAAACTCAGGAAAAGTCGAATAGTTCCCAATTGGCAGTTGGGCCCGCAACCTTCAAAAAGGTATTTTTTGTTCATTTTTTCCATTTTTTAAGTTTGGTTAACGAATTTTAGCTCCAAAGTCTCTCCATAGATTTTAATAAGCGATACCTTAAACGACGCCAAATTAATGCACCTCTACACAAAAAAATAGAGAACACAGGATATAATTTTTTTTCGACTTTTCCTGAGTTTTTAAAGTCAAAATTTCGTAAATAATACCGCACAAAAATCATCATTTTTGCTTTTTAATGCTTTATATTTCCCAGACGGTAAGCTGAAATCACAAAGTGTTTGGGCTTATCTTCTAGCTGTTTTAATTATCTTTTCAAAATATTAAAGTTCTTAACAACCAGATGAAATATACTAGAGTTATGTGAAAAAAACAAGCGCTACCTCTGAAAAAAGCTTCAAAAAAAAATACCAGTTTTCAAAAATTCTTCAAAAAAAAGTTCTGCCATAGAAAAAAAAAAAAATATCATCAAACCATTTCTAAGCCCCAAATCTTTAATAAAAAGTTGGTTTTGTTCCTTGAGGAAAAATCGTGTTGACTAGTGTTACCAAACTGAGCGATATCGCGGCTGGCAAGCGCTCAAAAATGGGTAGCACCTGAAAGCACCGTCATAGCGCACGACTATATCCTAGAGCTACCATAGAAAATCTATTAATTAAATCTGTATTTGTACTAATCCGTAAGTAAGGCAGCACACAATGCCTTCGTCTCTTCGAATAAGAGAATATTGATGCTTGCTCATATTTGCCTCTATGAGAAGCGATAGGACCTCATCGACGTTAGCTTTGGAACACCTTGAATTTGTTTGAAAGTTGGAGGATCGTCGCTCAGTTCTTTTTAATGACTCACTAAAGTCCACTTTTAACCATTTCTTGAGACTTACTAGCAGTGCGCTTGATTAGAATTGTTTCCTTTTCGTTAAGCCAATTAGATTGGAATTTAAGAACTGATGCCTTTTTGCGATTATATTGTATCCAATACATTTCGTTAGCTCGCTCATCTCGGGCATGTAGCCAATATTTTCAATATTGCTTTGCACCTCATCGATCGCCTTCCGTAATTGTTCTGCATTGGAACTTAATAAGAAACACGAGAGACGAACACAAAGACAAAGACAAACTACAGTTCAAAACAGCTGTTTTGCAAGGCACATTTGACCTTCAAGAAAAAAAGAGGGCTTAAAATATTGTTGATCATGCACATATCCGCAATATCTGCAGTTAAGATTAACATTTTATTACCCTAAAACACACAAATACACTAAAATAAACATACAATGGTGCACAGGGGGATCATAGATAAAGCTTTGAGTAAACAAAAAAAGACGCACACAAGAGGTACAACAAAAATAATAAACTAAAGAATTAATTTCATAATGACTACAACACAAGATAGCTTGTATTAAAAGTGGAACTTAAAACAAATGCCTTTAGCTTAAAAAGGCTTAAAAATTTGCTTTGTGGGTATGATTTTTTTTAATTTTGGCGCAACGACTGTGCGCTGTAGTCTCAAAATACCAGGAGAGAAGACGCGCGGCCTTCATACTGCCGAAAGACTATACAGGATTTATATCGTCGACTGTAGGGATCGATGGCGGCACTTGGACATATGTACATATATATGCTCAGGCGCCAAGCTGGAGGCGGTTAAATGAGAGGATGTTCCTAGTATGCCGAGAGCCCGAGTGCGGGTCTCCGCAAAACCGGCAACCGACAACCTTCCTGCTGACAACTGGAAGGTGGTTTAAGTGGAGGAGGCAACTGGCCAAGGAGGAGGCCCCGAGGCTGGAGGCAGCGTCCGTGACGTCGGATGAAGTAAGGGAGGGTTACACCTCCGACATTAGTGACCTAACCAGAGTTCTCAGAAACGTCGAGGTCCGATATGAGGAGGAGTCTCCCGACAGTGAGTCGGACACCTGTAGTAGCCAGCAGAAATTTGGGGAAAATTATTTTATGTTCATTCACGTCTTGTGGCACCCCAATAGTTTTATGCCAGGCTATAGCCGCTCTTAAACGATTTTCCACAGCTCGAGCGCTCTTATCTTTACTACACTCGCGCATACTTCCGAGCTAGGAACAGTGGGGAGCGCAAACGACAATCGTACGATTGCACAGTTAAGTACTGCCCAATGCTGCTGCAAAGGTTCGAGAGGTTAATGTGCACAGTTACTGTAGCACTTAAAGCTCTGAAGAAAACGCGCTTGGACGATCGTCTGTTGATGCTGCGAGCATTAAATAAAAATTGGATGAGAAAGTGCAGACGTGCAGATATTCATCGTGCCCAGAGTGTTCGAATAAACGTGCATTATATCCGTACCTGCTTTTACGCGCAGAGAATTTTTAGAAGAACAAGCGAACTACATATTCCATTTCTGTATAATTGTTGAGAAATTTTATTGATGTGGTTGCTGTGCATCTCTTGCCGAAGGTTACCATGTTCGAGCAGTGCCCACGTGCTTACATAAGCTATGTTGCAGGTCAAATCTTAAGCTGCCCCACCGCGGTGAAGTCTAGCTAACACTAACCGGGGAGCAGCCTGAGGTAGACAGTTGTCGAGTTTAGTCGAACTGCAACCTCCTTGGCGGATTTTCATCCCCCTTCGTGGATCATCTATGTGTCCGAATACCTGTGTACAGTCTTACTGAAGTTGCTGTCCCTTCCACTTGGAGCCGATAGGCTGGCCGCGGCTATAGAATTGGCTCTCGTCTCTAATAAAGAGTCTACGTCGTGAACCGGAGTCGTATACATCGCCAAGTGCCACCTACATCTCTTCGAGACGATTTCTGAAGCGCAGCAGACTAACCCGGACTAACCCATTGGGCCCATGATTGGACTCCCACGCAGTCTAAGTTATATAAATACCAAGAAATTCATAGTCCCATTAACATCTGCCAACGCATATATGTCTGCATAGTGATGCAGTGAATGTGAAACTTAAAAGCACTCCTCGCTAATGGCTAGGAATCGTGCAATGTAAATGCACCTTGAAGTACCCTTTTTATTTCATTTTCCCTTCGCAATAATGCTCTTCAAATAATTGGTAATATTGTTCTTTCGACCGTAGAATTGAATCATACAATAATCATACAATTAACGTAAATTCATAATCATGCAAACTGAGACTGGCTGATAGATATGAACGGTTTTTTCGAATTAGTTATTCTTGATATGCATTTAATTAATTTGAATATCTTAAACAGCCAACACCAACACATACGTCTTCATTGGGCTACGCAACGATACGCAAAATAAGGTTTATGGTAATTTTTTACAATTTGTGTTCATGCTGGACATCATGAATACGTTTATACATATTTCTGGTTAACTATATTTGATCCCCTTCTCAAAGCCTCGAATGCACTTTTGTCTGTTTCCATAAAATTTAAGAGAACTCTAAAAGCTGAGTGCCAATGAATTCCGTTTTATAATACAAACTGATTAAGTCTACCCTTACCTTGCCCTACGCATACATATCCATATATATAGATATATCTATATCAAATAGTTTCCTCTGCTTTACAATGATTTAATTAATTTAATTGAATTTCTCCTTCTCCCTCCACATGATCCAGCTCAGAACTCCACAGAAAATCATCTGACTAAAATGTGGTATGGCCCGGTATATATGTATGTATGTATGAAGTTCGGTGGCCCGAACTATATATTTTCAAACAATTTGGCCATTGTTCGATATTTTTCCTTCATATTAACAGCATGGGCGATGGGAACAGACGGCTTTTGGTTTCCATTACGTATTTCATACCAAAGGAACGCGACCAGGTACCAAATGTAGAACCCTTTTTCATTTGCTTTCTTCCCAATCGGCAGTTGAGACCGCAACCTTCCAAAAGGTATTTTTTTGTACCCGTACTCGAAAAAGAGTTAAGGGGTATATTGGATTTGTGGTAAAAGTGGATGTGAGTAACGCAGAGAAGGAAACGATTCCGACCCCAAAAGTATATATATTCTTGATCAGCATCAATAGCCGAGTCGATAGAGCCATGTCTGTCTGTCCGTCTGACCGACTTGTTTGACACCCGGATCTCAGAGACTATAAGAGCTAGGGCAACCAAATTTGGTTTCCAGACTCATGTGATATCACACTGCTACAAGTGTTTTTCATACCATATAAAACATGCCCGTATATCTACCATTGCCGATTCTGAATCAGATCAGATCATAATCCGAAGAAACTAATTGCTTCCCCCGCCTCCTCCAGCAAGAGACGCGCTACTCATTCTCTTTCCCGCTCGCACACTCTGCCGCGTTCAGTGCGCGAGCAACCCCTAATGGAGAAGATCTAGGCTTCCCTGGCCAGGTTTGCTACCATCTTGATGGCGTCAGTGGTGCTCCTCTGCTTCCGAAACCCACATTGAAGGTCGGAGAGGCCGTGTTGCTCAGCTAATTCCGCTTCCAGCCGGTTGCATATCATCCTTTCAAATATCTTGCCCATGGTGTCCAGCATGCATAACGGCCGGTCTGCAGATGGGCAGCTGACCCACAGATGGGTCTGCTGCCGAGAGGAGCGCGGCTCGGTAGAGGCTTTCCTCCTTGTAGCCAGTCTGGTGCGCACGTTGCCTCCTGGCTTAGTTCCTGGTAGCAGACATGTCCGTCAGCACCGCTAGGTGGTCGCTATGTGTGTACACGCTCAGCAGTTGCAACTTGGAACGGCGTGCGATCTCCGGGCTTGCAAACGTTAGGTCGATGATAGACTCACGGCCTGCCTTGCTATACGTCGGGGCGCTTCCTCTATTTAAGGGGCAAATGCTTACGTTTGCGAACTCGTCCAGGAGCGCTGTCCCTCGAGCCGTGTTCTATTAGGACCGGGGCTCTGTCTTGGGCATCGCTGGCGATGTCGCGGATGACTGCCCCGTACTCCTGTTGCGTGTGGCGTGGCGCTATGTAGCAGCTGTATCCTTAATGCTCTGTGAGTGAGCTGGTCTGGTGGGGGCCCACAGCTTCAGATTGCCGCTCCACCGTCTGAGCTTTGCTGCCAGATTCCGTCCTGTTTGCTCGCATACGGCTCGCTAAGTATAGCTAGGTCTAAATTCTGCTCCAGGACTGTTTGAGCCAGCAGGTCCTGAGCAGCTCGGCAGTGGTTGAGGTTAAGCTGCAGTAGCTTAACCATCGATTAGCTTAGCCATGGCCTTCTTGTACTCGGGGCAGGTGCGGCTCCAGGCTTGCCAGCCCATAGTAGGCACTTTGGTGGCTTGCTGCACTGGTTGTGCTTGTGCCCCTCTCCTCCACAATTGTAGCAGGCGTCTCTTGTCACGGGCGCTTGGATCTGCACCTGGCTGCGGTGTGTCCGTAGGCCGTAGGCTTTCCGCATGTTCGGGGCAACTGGTTGGGTTCGTCGGGTCAGCGTCGGGGTTGGCCAGCCTGGGCAGGAGTCCTGCAACATGGCAGTGGCAGTGGCAGTGGCAATGGCATTTTCCCGCCGGGGCCATTTCCTCCGATGGCGCCTTCAACTGGGTCCTGCCCCACACTTGCAGCTCCTTCATGCGTCCGATCATCTTCTTGATGGCCATATTTATCGACCTCTGGCCCTACTCATTCATCTGGTGCTAATATCGCCTAATATTGAGCCCATCTCGTCGATGTCTCGGTCGCTGATCCTGCTGCTCTTCGGGGGAGTTTTCCTCACACTGCTCGATGGAGTGGGGGCGTCTCGCGGCCTCTTTGGGGTGTCGGCGTCTTTTTTTGAAGTGGCTTCTAATAGCTGACGCACCTAACTTTTCAAATAAATAAAAAACTATTGGGAGGCCTACGCTGAAAACTCGTTTTGGACAAAGAAATCCGGGCACATTGGTCTAATTCAGTCGGGAAATATTTGTATTGTTTATTTTTATTGTATACCTTCATTAGCTGTTAATTGATGACTTGTTTTCATTTGACAAAGCAAACCGTTTTAACAATATTTAAAAATGTAAAAACTGTCGAAAAAAACTGAAACCGAGAAGCCAGCCAAAATGGCTGTCAAACAATTTTGTAAAGGATTTCGAAAAACGCTGATCGGTAAAACGACCGCCGCACAGTGGCTAGTTTTCCGAAAACTCGTTGCAAAAGTTACACTTCAATTAGGAATTGATGAAGCTATTCAAAGCCAACATTTTATAATTTTCAACAAATTTTTAATATTTATAATCGTTGTTCAATGAAGAAAACCGTACTTAAAAGGCAAAGGTTAATGCATTCGCATTTACTCAAAAAGTACTCAAGCTAGGAGAACAATTATTTTCTTCCCTAATTTAAGGAACAAGTTTAAAAAATCAGTTTTGAAAAAAGGAAATATTTTTTGCGATTATATTTTATTAGATTTTTTTAAGAAACGCAATTTTTTGCAATATTTTCAATTTTTAGCGGAATATATAAATTAGGACATATTTGGCCAAGCATTGGACTGCACGAAAAAATAACGGTGATATTCAGCAAACAAACAAAAGAAAAAAACCATTACCACAATTGCACCTTTTAGGAGATATTGGTTATTTTCCATTCCAACCCATGCTATCTAAACGACCCTACGTAGTCGGCCATTAGAGAACGCAGCAGAGATGTTGCTCAATATATTCTTTGTTTCAAATTCTTACTAGCCAACAATTAACAAACACTTCCATATGGTACAAATGCGTAAGTTTTAGGTTAGCCAAGCCACGCCCCGTGGCTGAATACATAATTGCATATGCATTTAATTAAATATTTTCATATTTAACGAGGCATGTTTTCCTATTTTCAAATGAGGCAACCATTTCAGAGGAATATAATAATTTTGAATGCGGAACGGCTCTCTCTTGTCGTGGCGCGGAAATTTAGGGATCCGGGAGCTAACTGCAAGTTGAATAAATCCTCGTTTTGTCGCTTTTCTTAGGAACTGTAGGTGTTAGCCATTTTCAGGGAAGGCTTGTCTTGCACAGTTTTTAAAAACGATTCGATTGAATCTCTATTTCATGATTCAAAAACTATAAAAAAATCGATAGCAAGACAGTTCTATTATATTACGTTTAATTGTTCAATGTTTTAACTTGCAGTTGTTTAGACGTTGATTTTGTTTGTAACAATTTAACTAGTACAAATTTATATCGAAAATTAAGCTTTGTTGTAAAATAACCATTTTGCCTGTTGTTAAATTTTATTTATATATTTTATGATAGTATTTAGGATAAATAAAAACGAATGTTCGAGTTTGACCGCTAATTATATTATATGTACCTAATTTCAGACTTTTTCCTAGCCGGGTTCAAAAGTTATTAATTTTGCAACGTGTTTTGAGAAAACGAGATCATGTGCCACCGTTAGGTCTAGCTTCTCCTCCAGAGAGCGCACCCTGCACGAGGCAGAGTGTGTGAGCGAGAGAGAGAATGAGTAACGGTGCAGCGCTGAAAGGGGCGTGGGTTCTCGCTATAATTATGACCCGATCTCAATTAGACGGCAATCTGGTAGATATGGTCATTCTCTACGATACTGCGTTTCCACTTTTCTCGTATCAGAGATTTTTGTTCCTTGTGTGGCGGAAGGGGCGGGGCGTAATTTTTAAATAGATACACTTTTATCAGTGTGATATCACAGAAGTCTGGTTGCAATACTTGGTTGCTATATCTTTTATAGTATCGGAGAACTAGGCGCCAATCTAGACAGACGGACAGACAGACATGGCTATATCGACTCGGATATTAATGCTGATCAAGAATACATATACTTTATGGGGTCGGAAACGTTTCCTTCTCCGCGTTGCACACATCCAGTTTTACCACAGACCTAATAGCCCCCTAAACTCTTTGAGTACGGGTTTAAAAATATTTCGAGATTCAGCAATCTGTTTTCGGTTTTTTCGTATCTTTAAAACTATTGATGCAACAGATTTTCGAAATTTGTCTGGGCGGTAGGGTGCGGAGCGGAATTTTGAAATAAACATGATTCAGTGTGATTTCACAGGAGTCTGCTCACAAGAGCTTCAGCTCTTTTAGTCCCCGAGATCTAGGCGTCAAACAAGACGGCTAGACGGACAGACAGCCTCGGCTATCGATGCTGATCAAAATATACATATGTATATGCTTTATGGGTTCGGAAACGCTGCGTTCTGGGCGTTACACCACACATCCACATTCACTCTAAAAGTACCGGGGATAGAAAGGCCAACTTTGTTGACCCACGTTATTGCGTTTTAATAAATTTGTACACAAAAAAGTTGTAAAATTGGTCAAGCATACCTCAAGCACACCTCGCCCCCCTCATACAAACCCATCGTGTTCGCGGACTTTAATATTTGATTGCTAAACCAAACCTGCTGGTCAACAACGGCGACTGATTCGACTACTCCTCGGAACATGCGGAGCCCTTTTTTGGTTTACCTTAGAAACAAGGTGTTTGAGTCGAGCAATACGGGCATTGTAGTGAAAACCTTGTCAAACTTTGACCTTTTAACGGTGAGCGCTAGTGCGACTTTCTAAAAAAAGGGGACCAGATCGACGAAAGTATAGGAAAATAGCTCATTAATAAGTACATGGTAACGTAAAAATTAGAGCATGTTATAGAAAATTGATTTATTTGTCGGATACAATTATTTTTCCCCAAAAAAAGAGATGAAAAGCTTTTAAAGCAGCAGTAAACTGCATAGTTACTGATGTGTTTGAAGACAACATATTTCCGCCAGTAATTTAGAGACATGTCTCCGTTAGAAAAATGTACATACGCACATACAGAGATGTATATATGTATGTACATATGTATAAATGTGCATACATACATCGTATGTAAATATGAATATTACTGACATAGATCGCTCTGTAAGATCCTACAGAGATTCGTCCTTAAAGGCCAACCTTCGGGTCATGTCACGCTTGAAGGGATAAGAAAATTCCTACTGCTCGTCGATATTACCATTCTTTCCAGATGTTATACAGCTTCGCTTTGAACAGATTTGAAAGTATTTTATGTATTTTTCTTTTGAATTCGCTGGTTTGAATTTTGCTAATACATATTGCTGACTAGTTGACTGCACGCACATATAAACATACATACACCGCATTTACGGAGTATCAGTGTATTTTGACGTCATAATAGCCACAGCAACACTGAAACAACTCACTAACGGCCTCAAAACGGAATTGCTGTGTTTTGTGGCATTACCTATTTGTAACTTTGGGCTTAGACACTAAACTGTAACTGTAACTGCAATATCTTAGCCACTATATAAAAGACTGTATATGTATGTATATCTAGATCGTAATTAACCGCTAGTGCGCACTGCCGGATCATCGGGGGTTAACATAACCTCGCAGAACATTAACACTACATGTACAATGGCTAAACGGTGATCAGGGACCTAAGCCTTAATTAAATAAATGTATTTATAATTTGTTTTTTAAGTGTAGTGTAGCGCTTAAGCATAGACCGGTAAGGGGAAAGGAGAAACTAGCATCTAGTCAGATTGATTCTGCAAGGACTTGCAAGGTTTTAAACAAGTGTGTGCAAGAAGAGAGGTAGCCTATGGAGTGGAAAAGCATGTGCCACGTCTAGAACCGCTGCGGAAGGATCTCGCTCTTGATACCTCGGAGCGCGTGCTTTTTCTTGCGATGCGTGGACAAGTTGCATGACTGCTTGAAGGAGGCACTGCACAATTCGCAATTGAAGCGCCGCTCCTTGCTATGCACCACCCGGTGCAACTCCATGCGCGACTTGTATTTGAACTTCAGGCCGCACGTCTCATAGTCGCAGATGTACCAACGCTCCCCGTCGTCCGAGGAGACCGCGCTCCCGGCGCTGGCCGTGGTGCTGTTCGAGTCCTTGGGCAGCTCTTGGGTGGAGAGCAGGGCCGCTGCCATCGCAGTCGAGGGCCCCACTGTCATGCTGAGCGTGGAGAGACCACTACCAGTAAGAATCCCCGTCTGTTGCTGCTGCATGACCGAATGGCTGGCCGTCATATTTGGCGGGGTGGTGCTGACTGCAGTAGATGTGCCTATACTGGCGCTGACGAAGCCCGTCGTAGGCGGGGGTGGTGGTACCGCCGCTGGCCCCAGCTGTGGCAAGTGGTAGATGGTGGCATTGGCAGCGGCCGCAGCTGCTTGCATCTCCGGCGGCAGGGTAAGGCATGGAGGCTCTATCTTAATGTCTATACCACTGCTGCTACGAGTACTGCTTTCATTGGCAGCGGCAGCGGCTGCAGCAGCGGCTGCTACAGCATTCGCATGCAGCTCGGCCAGTTCCTTGGCCACATCCCGCTGCTGCTGTTGTTGCAGTTGCTGTTGCTGCTGGTGTTGCTGTTGGTGTTGCTGTTGCTGGGCTTCGTGAAGGTCCATTTCCCGTTGATCGTCCTCGGAGTACTTGGTAGAGCAGTGGTAGAGGGCCAAGGGAACTGTCACAGAAGTAACACTACCTGCGCCCTGGGACGTCGTCGCACCAGAAGTGGCTGCTGCCGCCTCCACATCTGTCAAGCAGTAGCTGGATGTTCGACTGTGTTCCTGGAGCGGGTCGAGATTTATTAAATCAGTAATAGACGACTAAAGGGTGTCCTTACCTTGGCAACGCCATGGAGAAAATTATGTTCGTCCTGTATGTGCTTCCAGAACTGATCCTGCGTCTGTAGTTCCTCCTGGCATGTGTGGCAGACTATCCAGAAGCTGTCGCCAGAGAGACAGAACTCACCTAATTTGGTGTAGATCTTGTTATTCTTGCTGAGAATGCGCGGAAAACCCATTGCGTTGTTGTTTGTTTATTGTGCTCCAGGTTGAGCTGTAGCCCTGCTCATCACAGTCACAGGTTTCCAATAGGGATGGACGATACTTGCGTATCTGTTACTTATCGCAAATATTTTTAAAATCACCAATTGCGACTGCTTCAATTCACAAAACAAATCCAGTAATGTCACAGTTCCCCCAAAAAGTATTCGGAGTAAAAATATTATTTCAAAACGCCTACTACTCGGACAAGCAGTGCTGCAAATATTTTAGAGGAAAAAAATTGTATTTGGGCACACAACGCATTTAAATGAAGAGCAGAAAATATAACAAAATTTAATATACAAATATGTAAAAAACGATTTTTGTGTTCATAAAATTTTCATTATTTTTGTCATCCGAATGTGGCTATTCTACCAATTTTAAGTACATACGTACTTTTACAACAATATAACTTGAGCATCGATACAAATTAAATGCTTAGATAGCTATAGATTTTTATACCCGTACTCGAAGAGTTTCTAGGATTAACTCTTCGAACTCAGCTCCTAAATATTTTTGCTAGCAAAAAGTGCAAAAAGTTGGAAAAAGTACCGGTAGCTACCCTAGCAATCATTACAAAATGGACATGAAATATTTAAATAATGAAGAAAAATATAATATAATTAAGGCAGCTGTATGATGGACAATTAACTGGATATTATTATTTATTAATATTTATGAATATAGAGCAAAGATTATTTCAAAACATATCTTCACGGCGGTTGCACGGGCAGCGCGTCACCATCTACTGCTGATAGCCAGACACATTCCCTTGCCAAAAAATATTGGGGGCCCAGGATATGGCAACAAGCTGTCTGAGCAGTGTAACATTACGGTATGTAGTGCACATCTCTTGTCAAACTACTGTCCGCTAGAAGAATATACAACCTATTTTTGTAAGCAAACAGTTTTTGGGTCGGAGTACTAGGCTTAAAGGCCCAGAATTTAACCTCACCAAAATAAACCCAAGCAACAAAAAAGTGCGAACTCTCGCATTTGTAACACCCAAACATTTATCTGTTTTCAAAACGGAAAAATATTCCTCGCCGATATGAAAAGTAAACTGCTTTTTATACATAAAAACGAATCTTATATGAAAAATTAAAAAAAATTGCTGATTCTTGTATTGACATGGATTTTCCATTGCCCTTTTTATAAATAATTGTTTTTTTAACCAGTCATAAAATTGGATCTGAAAAAATTGGCTGTGGCAGCCCGATTCGGTTATCGATAAATCTCTGCTAAACATTATAGAGGCTTTTTCTATTATCTGCCACTAGCGCGTGGGTATAACAGCTGTAAATTTTGCGCTTAACAGTACAGAAGGAAATAAACATTACTTTTGAGAATTTCAGAGCGCTCTGAAATGAAAAGTATGACTTTTTGCTGAAAACGTAAAACGCAAGAGCAAGTGAAATCCGGAGCCGCCTGATTTAATATTATGCGCGGCGAGCATGTTGTGCTTGATGGAACTCCGCGCACTCCCTCTGTCTATGGGGCATAGCAAAAAGCCCCGCCATAGAACAGCTTTTTTGTTGCTCATGCAGCATCTTGGTATTGTATAGTTTGTGTTATAGGCTGTTTATATTGGGGCTGCGTCTTGCCGGAGACGTAAAATTGTTTTTTTTTTTTGGTTTTTCTTTTCTTGTCATCAAGCCATCTGCCAATGTAAACGCCTTTTCTTAGAATCTACATTTTAGATGTAAAATATATGATGTTAAAATATAAAATAATTTTATATTATACATAAATCATAAATAGAGTCGCGCCCACATAAGCGACTCACAACGTTCCTTCTTGTTGGTGTTATATCCACTTGTCCTTTTCATTAAGATCTGATAGAGGTGGGATCTATGGGATGTAAGTTCCCACCAATCCATCACGGAAACTTTGTTGTCCAGTAACCATTTCTTGGTCAGGATTTAGATGTGATACGGGTCAATTTGCTTTACTGTCGAGTATATTTACATAGTCGGAGGCACACATTTTGTTCTATATCCAAAGTATTGGATCAATAACCGAAGGGGTACATTTTGTCTTTATCCATTTTATCAAAATTCAATTTGTGTAAGTATATTTGTTATACCCGTACTCAAAAAGAGTTAAGGGGTATATTGTATTTGTGGTAAAGTGGAAAATCTGTGACAGCAACAATTTTATAGATATGATAAAACTAAAAACGCAGTATCATAGAGAATGGAGAGTACGGGTATAAGTAGAGTCGCGTCCCCAGAAGCGACTCACACGTTCCTTCTCGTTGCTTTTTATTATCATTGTTTAATTTCGATGAATTCCTAAACATTAAATGCATTTAGTAAGCAGCGAAGCGCGCGGGTGTGCTAGTTTCTTTATAAATTTTCATCACAATGAATAGGCAAAACCCAAGTCACACAAACGTCGTCATTAGACATCTCAAGTTGAAAGCACTGAGAATCTACCTGTTACGCGTCCACAGACACACGCGCGCACACAGACTCACACCTATTCAATTTAGAAGGGGCACGAAACGGGGGAAACAAGAAAGGCAACGAAGCAGCGGTAGAAGCAGGGGATTGCTGAGACCAAAGATGAAGCAGCTGGCCGACAAAGAACGGCTTGAACAAGATTCCGAGGCTGGAACTGGTGTTGGTGTGGCTGTAAGAATGTGTGTGTCCGTACGTGTTTATGTGCCATGTTTGAGCCAGCCAAGAGCGAGTTTGTTGGCCCGATGGTGGCTTTGGCATTTTCACAACGTCAGAAAGCCGAGAAAGACGCTGCGCAGTCGCTGTCCCAGTCCCAGCTACAATCGAAGATATTTTGTGATTACACGTACCGTTACTGTTTCGGATGCTCGCCGCGGCTCGCGGATACAGAGGTTAAAAATTGCTTTGCAACGATTCAGATTAAAAAGTGAAACCTGCGTTGAGCCCAACCTAAAAACGGGGTGACGGACTCTGAGCGCTGGAGAATGCGTCAGAAATGCGGCACCGTTTACACCTGGAACTGTGCTGGCGAACTGTATGCCATCGAGTGCGCCCTCTGCGAGGAACGGCCCCTTTGCACGCTAAACGAGTTCACCACGCATATGGTGGTCTGGCACTCCGACTGGGGGGCCGAGGCGGCAGGAGCTTCCACGGATGACGAGGCAAATTCAACTGCACCTGGAGCCGCCGTAGATGAGCTGATGCAGGAGGTGCTGGCAGAGCAGCGTACCAGCGAAGCCGACAATGAGTTAAAGCAGCAGCTGGTCCAGCAATTGAATGCCATGGATCAGCCAGTGGCAGAAACAGAGGTAGAGGCAGAGGCAGCAGCAGCAGAAGAACCGACCGTTGTCAGTGAGCAAGTGAAGTTCGCCCTTGAGGTGAGTTAGTGTTGGCAGGATGCGACCAAAATACAATCTGATACGAGTGTTTCGTTACGTTACCTATGCCCACAGAATCCAGCGCCCGTGCCTGAGGGCCAGCGGCTGACCACTCAGCATGTCAACCAGCTTATCGAGCTGTACCGCGCGGAGCCACGTCTCTGGAACCAATCGCATGCGGAGTTCCACGATACGGACCTGTGTCGCAAGTCCTGGCGTCGTATAACGGACACCTGGAGCGTGCACTGCGGCCGCCGCTTCACTGTCACCGATGTCCGCATACGAGTATCCACGCTGTGCCAGCGCTTCATCAAACAGCGCGAGCGCCTCGAAGCTGACGGCGAGCTCGACGACGCTGTCAAGTTCGTCCACTACGACCAGCTGGGCTTTCTCTGCAAGCAGCAGGCGCTGCTCAAGCGTCAGCAGCACTTCATTCGCGAGAACCGCAAGCTGATCGAGCTCTATGAGCATTACCCGATCTTCTGGCACAATGTCCACAAGCGGCTGCGCTGTGCGGACATTGTGAAGGGGCGCCATGAGGCACTCCGTGATCTTCAGCTGGCCCTGCGCCTTTCTGGTATTAATCTGTCCTCGCTGGTTATTAAGCGGCGGCTTCAGTCTCTGAGGAAACGATATCGCCTGGAGAAGATCCGCTATCTGCACTGCGTGGTGGAGGGCAAGCAAGCGGAGTTCGTCGCCGGCTTTGAGCACTACGAGGAGATGGAGTTCCTTCATATTCACATTGATCCATATGTGTGCGCTGTCTGCGGCAAGATCTTTGAGAATTTGGCGAGTCACCAGGCGCACGTGCAAAGCAACTGCCATATCCAGATGGAAATGGATGTTGGCCCAGAGAAAGAGAAAGAAGCTCAAGAGGGGGAGGAGGTGGGGGTGGATGAGAAGGGGGAGCGGCCAGAACTTGTGCAAGAACAACATGTGGACTTCCATATTCTACAGGATCGTCAGCACGTTGAGTGCCCGCATCAGCAGGTGGAGAATCTCCCACCCGTAGCGGACTTTCATGCGACGACAATCTTCCAGCAGCTTCCAGATACCCCACAAGTGCAGAATAATGAAGATCTCCAAAATGTGGAAGATATCCCGCAAACGATTAGCCTTGTGGGAAATCTCCGGGTGGTGGATGCGGATAATCGTGCATCTGTCGTGGAGAGCACTGTAAGGTCTGCGCCTGACCGCGAGCAGGAAACCTCTCTATCCAGTCTGTCCGAGGCCTGCTCCGCCAACAATCTGGAAGCTTTGCCATCCCTGGTGCAATCCGAGTTGGAGCACAGGGAGGACTCGCCCGTCCGCCTCAGCCGGCAGCAGACAATAAAGCTGATCAAGCTGTACCGAGCAAACATGTGCCTGTGGGATCCCAACCACCTGGACTACCATACACGCAAGCACCGCCGCCTGGCTTGGCAGAGAGTCACGGACGAGTTGAACAGGAGCGAGGGCACAGACACGGGCCAGAGATACACCTGGCAGATGCTACACCGAAAGATCACGGACTACACAAAGTACTACCGCCGGGAGCGACAGAGGGATCAGGAAAAGAAGCTCGGGGAGGAGACCACCAGATGGAGCTTCTACGAAGAATTCCGCTTCCTGGACGACGTGCTTCCCATCAGCTGTGTAATACAGAAGACGCTTAACCAGCGGGACAGTACCCTCAAGATCATCGACGTATACCAAAGCTATGCCCAGCTCTGGTGCACCGACCACCCGGACTACACGAAGCGGCGGCAGCGTCAGCGCCAATTGGAGTCTCTCTGCACGCGCCTGCAGGAGGAGTGCAACCTGCAGATTACTGTGGAGCGACTCAAGGGCCGGCTTATCGATTTTCGCTGCCAGTATAGGCAGTGCAAGGAAGCGCGGATAGCGGCCCTCAAGAAGGCCGAACCCTGGACTCCCGAGTACGAGTACTACGAGCAACTCCGCTTCCTCGAGCTGCACGTGTCGCCCTTCGTTTGCCCCCGATGCACAGCAGCATTCAAGCGTCGAACAGACTTCTTGCAGCACGAGCGCAACGTTCACCTGGATCAGGAAAAGGCCCTGAACGGCGAATATGGATTCGTGAGGCGACGCAGATGTCGGACGGACAAAGACAACCCCAATGACCTAGCCAATGTCTGCCACATTTGCGGCCTGAAGTTCTCGCTACGCAACAGTCTACTGGCTCATCTGCGGCGGCATCTCGGCCAGCGCACTCACATCTGCTCGGAGTGTCCCAAGAAGTTCTTCAACTCGACGGCCCTGCGCGTTCACCAGCGCAGTCACAGCAAGGAGCTGCCTTATGTGTGCGAGCACTGTGCTCGGGGCTTCGTCAACGCCAGCAAGCTAAACCAGCACGTAAAGCGGCACCGCAACCAACGAGACTTCCCCTGCAACCGGTGCGACAAGGCGTTCTACACTGCCCACGAGCGCGACCGGCATATTCGCGCCCACCTCAACATACGCGACAAGGTCTGCCCGCACTGTTCGCGGGCCTTTGTCGTGGGCAGCGCTTATTACTCCCACCTTAACCTCCACCGCAGCGAGAAGCGCTACTCCTGCGCCAACTGCGGTCGCCGCTTTGCGCAGTACGCTGGCCTGTACAAGCACCGCCGACGCTGTGTTCCCACTAATGTACCGGCCGAGGATTAATCAGGGATCAGGATCCGTACAACGCCTCCGCCTTGGTCCATTCTTCCAGAATAAACCATCCGAATGTACCCAAAACCCCTATGACTAGAATCCTGTTGGTGTCTTAGATATTTCCTGTACTCGTACCTAGTTAAATTCGATGTCTCATTCCACAAATTAAAAATTCATTTCCACTCGCTTATTGTTAATGAAGTAAATTGATTATCCCACACTCATTTTGGATATTATTTGTACATATATATGGGCATAGGCAAAATATGGGGTGTATAGGTGTAGTGAAAGAGATAGCAGGATGTGCCGGTTGATCAAATCAAAGCGATGTCGATGGAATACGCAGGGTCTGTTTAATATGCGAGATAAGTGAGTCCATAGATCAAGACGGTGGAACGTGAGTGCGATAATGATGACGATCAATCAAAGACTAAAGAGGGCAGGCGGACCGGATTGCCCGTGCCCTAATGCAAGCGAGAGAGAGAACGAAAGAAGCGATAGAAGCTGGGGCTGCTGCTGAGCCCAGTGCGAGCGATATATAGAGAGAGAGAATGCGAGAGATGCTGCAGCTGCAGTAGCAAAATGAAGAAGGAGATAAAAGAGGCGAAAGATCGGCCGCACTGACCACTGGCTATTATTAGAGGAATTTGTTGGGGAACTTCAGGCTGGGAATCCAGACAATGGCTTTGGACAAATACCCATAAAATCTGCTGCACATAGAAATAGTAGCGCTGTAGTACTTCACAAAAATTAAGAAACAGAACAAATTAATTTGAAAATGTCACCATCAGTAAGTTATTTCAGTTATTGAATATTTTAATAAAAAAAAGCTTTGAACAAAGCGCTACTTTTTATTTTGGAGTGGAAATGAAATCATTGCTCGGTCCAGAAGAGATAGACTAAAAACTAAAGGCAGGAGGACTCTCACTATTGTATTTAATCCAATCACCTACAAGAATTAGACTGAAAATTTTGTATGCGAACAACTTATTTTTTAGAGGATGGTCGAAGGTAAGGCCAGGCCTTAACTATACTCAAAAATTATGAAACAAATTTTGTATCGCTTACTCAGGGATATATATGCCAGTTCTTGTGAAGCAAATTTAATTTCGCTTATTCAGGAATGTGACAGTTCTTAGAATGTTGATTACACATTCTTTGAATGCAAGAAGTCCCAGAAAGCTACATCAGTTTGGAAAAACGCATGTGGGCTGGCCTGTGTCACAGTAACTAAAAGTTGAGGATAGTAAAGTTGTATTATATGGTAAGATAGACGCCAAAGTATATGTTTGGCATTCTTCGCAAAAATGTATATAAAATCAAACTTTAGAATACTTCGCAATCCTATTCCAGTGGAAAAATGGCCTTTTAACCCGATAATGACTATTTCTACTATTTCTATGAACAGCAGATCTGATAGGTCATGTAAAACAGGAAGATGGAATGCAAATACAATGGGATTTACATACATAAATAATGCTTATATTTTTAGCTTTTCGAAACGAGATCACATGTTCAATTTGGAATACTGGAAGTGTTTTAAAAACTGTCCTGAAAGTTGCGATGTTTTGGATGTGTTTCACGCATATTAGGACATTTTCCAGCTGGTTTTCAATAGAAATTCCAAATGTTCACAGGAAATCATTGAAGACTAAAAACAGATAGGGCACTTTTGGTCAATACACTCTACATTCCTTCCCATTCAAAATTCAGTCGGCCCGCCTTGACTCCTATACGGAATTTCGTTCACTTTATAAAATACATTGGTGCAGTAAGCGGTGTTCTAAGCATTCTCCAAGTAAGAATAAATAACTCACGCGTAAATATCGAATATAAATATTTTTCTCGCTTTGCTTTTGTATTTGTTGTAAATGCAGCAGTTAAAAAAAATGGTTGGAACTACGCAGGAGCAGCAAAAGCAGCAGCAGTTCCTAATTGGATTTGGCGAAACGCTTCAGTTGGCGTAGGCGGTAAATGTCGTGTGCGGGCGGGGCGGAAGGGTGTAAATCATCGTCGCTATCATCGCCGCCTGGCAGAAGGCGACGGCGACGCGGTGGTATCGCCGTCACGCTGTGCTGCACACCTGTGTATGTGCTGGTGTCCACAATCCAGTGCACCGATTTAGCCAGATCGAAGATCTTGGGCGACAGTTCATTGTCGCCATTGGGTAAGGGAGCCGCTTTTAAGATGGAAATGGTAACCCATAAGTTCGTTAGCCAAATTGATCAGGGTGAGGACCCAGTAACACTTACAGTCAGGCAAATTGAGGCGCATGAATATATCGAAGAGAAGCTCGACACTAACGAAGGGGCCGCGGAAGGAATTGGGCGGCGGCAGGCCTGCGCAGAGTGAGGCCAATGCTGGAGGTTGGGGAAATACACCGCCTGCCAGCGGATGGGAGCCGGGATGGGCGCACGGACGTGGCTTGTATGGTATCATCTGTCTGAAATCGGGACGCGGAAGCGGTGCAGCCGCCTCGGTATCCCCCTCCGCGTCGCCATTGTTTTGGTTCTGAGCCCCACCAACCTTATTAAGGATGATCCCTCCAATCTGCAATTGAAAAAAACCGAAAATTTGTATATAAGAAGAGTATCAAGCTGAGGAATTAAGAGTACACACCTCAGCGTATCCTATGGACTTTAGCTCGGTGGGGGTGCAGGGAAACAGGTCGAGGAACTTATATCGGTCCACCAGCTGGGCGGTTTCCTTGCCTTCGTATTCTTTAAGCTGCATAAGAAATGATTCCTTAGATAAAGATCAGTTGGAAAAAGTGCTGTGGAAACATACATTCTCAAAGACGGCGCTGCGACGACGCTCCACCTTGACGATGCTTGATAGATCTCCGATGTTAGCCTCAAACTCGAGGAACCGATTCCAAACCTCCACGCTCTTGTGTGGGGACAGGCCGCCCGAGCTTAGCACGCGCTCGAAAAGCACACGCGTATTGTTGTCCTCGTTGAGATGCGAGAGGTAGTCGATGTAGCACATGACGTAGTCGGGACTGCCGCCAAAGCGTTTCAGACCCAGCTCGAATATACGGAACGCAATCTCCTTGTCCTTGGAGCAGTAGTACTCCATTAGCGCAGCGGCAACGAAAATGTGATAGCGGCAGCGCACATCCTCGCGCGCCTTCTTAAAGATGCCTCGCGCAGACTTAATGCCCTCAGCGCGACGGGCGAACTGCATGTACTGCACATATACCTGTAACGATAAAAACAGAGATCATCTTTCATGAACTTGATTAGAATCCTAGCGCTCCTACCAGAGTGGGGTCGATATCGGGGTGCATGATCAGTTTGTTGTACATGGAGTGAACCTTCTCGTACTTGAGACGTCCCTCCTCGAAGTCGGCGTAGGCGAAGTAAAGCAGGGCGTTCCGGTTAAGGACGCCGTTGATCGATCGTTCAAGTATGTTGGCGCATTCGTCAGCAAATATCTTTGCTGCTTGTACATCCTGCAATAGACAATGGATTAGTATCTGTAATTGGTACTTATGATTGAGTAGGCAAGTAAAACGCGTGCGACCAGGGCCAAGGGCAACGGGGCAAGCGACTGCATTGCACTAGTACCAGCACCAGCAACAACCATTGCGTGCCACATTACCCAAGGGGCGACACTTCAGAGCAACTGCAACAAAAGACGTAATTTGCTTTTGGATTTTGATTTGGCAAGTCAAGTGCCGAATCCACTCTATTCTATTTGCTTGACTACAGATCAGGCTGGTAAGACTACTACGCACGCCTTTCTCGCTGAGGACGCGTGCGCTGGTGTCCAGGAACTGTGATGCCTGGTGCCACACGGCCGGATGGTGGGTAAGCACCAGGAGACACTGCTCAGTGGCGAACATAACGCGACGAGTGACCAGGGCGGTGTCCTCGGTTCGCAGTGGATTTGACTTCTCGTAGGTGATGAAGCGTTTCCACAGCTCCACCTGCTTGACCTCCTCTTTGGTGAGTGTGGGTGGCACTGCGGGCAAGTTGCGGTTGAGGCCCTTTGTATGATACTCCAGTTCCTTGGCTACACGGCGTGCATTCATGTAGTCCCTGGTGGGCCGCACGGAAAAGAGAATGAGGAATTTGAAAGGGCTTGGTACACAAGAGGCGCAAAAGGGTGTTACTTGGAACGCTCCAGGCTCATCTTCTCGGATATGATGGGATTAATGTTCTGCTCGAAAGATATGTAGTCTTTCCAAAGATGCTCAATGCCGACAATGGGCGTAACAACCGCCTTCTGGTAGACACGGCGCACAGCGGTAATTTTTTGGTTCTCCGCATAATTGCCTACCGCCTCCACACCGCGCAGGAAATAAATGTAGTCCTGCCATATACTGAACGAATGCAAATCCATGCCAATCTTTTCCAGCGCAAAGTCATAGGCTTGTGCCATCTTTTCCCTATTTTACATAATTTATATCATTGAATTGTTGATGTTGATGCATTCACTCTTCCCACTTACTTGTGTGTGCTGAGACCAGACTTGGTATCTTTTACATACGTCAGATACAATTTCCAAAGATCAATATTGAGTATTTTAACTAAACAACGCTGGAATAGCTTCTCCACGCGCTCGTAGTAGCGGCTCCGCATCTCCATCTCAATGTAGAGCTTCCAGTAGCGAGCCGTAGTGGGAAAGACGCTCACAAGGGACTCGTAAAGGCTACGCACCTCGTGGATGGGCCGGGAATGAGCCTCACGCAACATCACCGACCAAGACTCAATGTTGTACGGACGTAGTTCGACGACCTGCTGAGCCCGCACCAAGCGTTCCATGCCCCATTCCTGTTTAAAGGAAGAACCATTAGTCGAATAAAACAATTTAAATTTTATATGATACATACTATGTCAATTTTTATGAGATCCCGTGCAGACGTCATTGTGTTTTGAATTGTTGTTGCTGTGCGACTAGATGTCGGGTGGCCTAGGGCCTTTGATTGCGCCGTTTTGCCTATTTTTCGTCTTTTAAGCAGCTGTTGCAAGTCTCCTGACTGCAACAGACAACACGTAAACGTAAAAAAAATCCACTTGCAAACTCCAAATTTTGCAATGCGGCTCGCTTCGATACGCTATTCCAATTGATATAGAAATTGCATACCTGGTGTTATCGGTTATGGTATGGTATTTTATGTGTACTTGATATCTTTCGTTGGAAGATTAGGCTATACGCAGGATTCGATTGGCCATAAACACATTTAACATTGAACAAAAATAATTTTAATTAACTATAGCGAATCGATAACCATCCATCGATATTAACCAGTCTCGCTTCCAACGTGGTGGCAGCACTGGCTCATCCAGAAGCAAAGCATCGTTTCGATACATCAAATTCGTTAAGCCTAGTACTCAGATCGTAAAACTGTTTGCTAGCGAACAGATGTCATATATTTTTCGAGCGACCAGTGGTGTGACCAGAGGTGTTCACTTCATTCCGTACGGTTACACTGCTCAGACAGCTGCTTGGTTTTGTTTAAAGTTAATAAAATGCACTTCTTTTCTTATCGGTTTCATACGAATATCAACCCTGATTCTGTTCGCGAGGTGTTTTTTTCGATCTGAGTACTAGGCTTTAAGTGCTGAGAGTCCCAGCTAGATAGTAATATTAAACCGAATATCAAAATCGAGAAACATCAACTTTGAATGTTTTCAGAAAAACAATCGATCTTATCGTGATAGTATCGGGCTCAAATAATTATTTTAAAACCATTGAAACCTTTTAGGAACTTGTCCATTGTAAAAATTAGATGCCACCTGTCCATTTGTTTACAAATGTGTCTTCGTATTTTATAGCAGCCAATCCAAACATATCAAAAGCGGAACGACTGTAGCTCGATACTATACTATCATGATAGTCGCAAAACCGTCGATAGTCGAGACTAGCGGTAAAATATCGATACTATCGATAGTGCCATCGATGGCTTGACACCTCTACAACACAAATCAAACGCATTTAGCAGATTCAATAAAATAAGGACACTAGAACGCTTGACGATTTTTTTATGTTAGAACTTTAGTCTTAAAACGAACCGTGCATGTGTAAACTAAGAAACTAAGATCGCCACTTGCAGAAAGATGAAGTGAGAAGTATGTAGAAAAGAGTCCGAGCTACGTTTCTTATTTACACACGAACATACTAAGAAACAGCGACAGACAACAGGAGTTGGACCGACCAGCTGTTGTGGGTACGACGACTACGAAGTGATAGCGGTACATTCACATTCACATTCTTGGTAAGCAATCAATACGGTTTATAAATGCATTTGAATGATTTGTTCACTGGCACCGTTGAAAGTGCTGCCGCAGACGATAATGATTACTGTTAGTGGTGCTGCTGCAGATGTGGGTGCCCTTTTTGTTGTTTGTTACCGATGCTTATATTCTGACGACTTTATCATTTCTGATTTCTATCTGTTTGTTGACCAACACCCCAACCAAGTGACAATCGGACACAGTACATATATGTACATATGTGCAGCAGGACCACCATGCGGAGTCTTCGCGTTCCTTGCGTTTTATGCTTGTTAATGTTTGACATTGCGCGTATATACGTACGTGGGATAAAGGATAAAGTATAATAAGTGTGTCACACATCAGTAGCTGGCTCTTATTGCAAAGTGGAGGCTTTTTCTGTCAGCGGTGTGCTCACGTGTGCACACACTTGCATACACATAAACATATACGTTCATACACATGTACACCGGCCTCATTGGAAAAGGCACATTAACAGACCGCACTGCCGACAGATTTAACTTTTCTTCTTAATTGTGTATATCCTTCTACTAACATATATACATAAATACAAGTGGCACGAGCCTGGCGCGAGGAGAGTGCCTTTTCCCTTCCTCATTCCTACAAGCTCGTCGTTGCCTACATTTGGGCGCAGTTGGATTCATTGGGCCTTGCGCATGTTTCTGTGGAATAACTGGCACGCCAATGATTTGTATTGTAAACGTTCTCCATGACCCCAAACAAATAGGAAGAATTAATGTAATATATAAATATGTACAAATGTTTGTATGTACGTACATACGTGTATGTATTAAAATACATAGGTGCAACTTTTATAGAACTTAACCCGACCCCCTCAACATACATATATATTCATACGTACCTATCTTTACTAGGGGAATACGTTTTGGACCAGATGTTTGAAAAGCATAAAAAGAGCGCTTTCGATCCTAGATTTATGTAAATATTTACACATACATTAATTCATATGTATATATGTACATTTTATTTATATTCTCAATTAGTTGAAAAATTCATCCAAAAAGAATGCAACTCTGAATATTGCTATCAATTTGATGCCTATTGCGTTGTAACGTATTCTATTATCAGACAATAAAATATCCACAAGGAGGGTATCACAGAAGATGTTGATTTAAATTAATGTGTTTATTTGAGCCTGAATTTGAGCAATGCGCACTTATTCTGTCCATCACTCATCATCTTCGAAATCAATTGAATCCAATTAAACAGCATACCCGTTTGGCGAAAATGGGTTTAGGAATCTCTTTGCTCCCGTCCATTCAGTCTAATAAAAAGAGCAGCGCTGGTTGTTCAATTTCTGATTAATGGCAATTTTCCGGAGAAACTGGAACTCGTGTACTCCTCCACGCCTCCACTACTAGCCTGCACCCACAGGCTCATTTTTTTCACTGAAATCGGATGGCATCCGCCTACTCTTTCAGCTTGCATGTCTTCATACAATAATAAAACCAGTCCTGACATAGTTGTGAGTCGCGACAGACGTGCCAGGAGGACTTACCTACGGGAAATCATTTTCTTTATTATGGCCATAATATCAAGCAGATAGCTTTTCAATTTTCATATGCATGTATCTTAAAACTGTGGATGCCACACACTTTTGCGATTTGAGGGAAACACTTGTTTCAGTATGATATCTTGCTTGCTCAGCCTCTTAATAGTAGCTAAAGTCTTTGCTTACCAACATACCATCTCGGCCATTTCAACTTTCAACTCTGGAAAATTCTCGTTTAGATGCGTATTTTAATTGAACCATAGAGCTTACAAAATTTGTTTATTTGTGCACCCCTTTTACGGCTAAGTCCCAACTGTGCCGCTTCAAACTCTTAAGCATTGATCAAAAGAAAATTGAAGAAATAGCTCCGCGCGCCCTTACCATGAATCGTCAATCGAGAATGTAATGGGCATTTGTTCCTCATGCAGCATCTTGGTATTGCGAATTAATTGCCGTTTGTGAAATTTTTTCCAGTTCCGTCGAGGTTAATTTCTGTCAAACCCCATATAAAAAAAAACTTTGGCAGGAATTTTTCATTTACGTTTTCCTGGAGTGTGTATCCAGCAACACGAGCGGAATCCACACGGATACACACTCCAGGAATACGTAAACGAAAAATTTCTGACACAGTTTTTGGAGCTTGACAGGAATTTTTCGATTCCGCAGAGCTGGATACTATGCTTTCAGGCCTAAAGGCCTCAAATCCTTATTAAACCGATCCAATAAGTTGGCATAATATTCGACATCGCCTGTTTTGCCCTTTCTGAAGGTAATCAGTATGGTTAATACCGCGAGCATTCCAAAAAACGTTCGCCATAACTTTATTTTCTGGAAAACCCACGTTGGCCTTCTTTTGCATAGAATCAAAACCGGCCAAATCGGCGATATCGTGAATTTTTTCAATTTCTTCGAGTATAAGACCTTAACTGGGTAGGATGGTCCAGGATGTGCAGCATAATTTTTTTTTTTGCACGGGAACAACGTTATATAGTAAATGTAGATGGTGAATAGTTTCTTGGTTTCAGTGATGGTTTTCTTCCGCAAAAAAGAATTCTTAATGCGAACGCAAACTTCACTTTTTTCCATTTTTTCTTTAAATCACAAGGAAGCTTCCTATCAATGGCTGTAAAGCACAAACAAACTGACTCAGCTTCTTCAAGTTTTGAAGGTAATCAGCTAATCAGCTTTGACAGAAAAATTATTTCCACATCAATAAAGTAGCGGTAAATTCAAAAGGTCTGGGACCTATTGATCCGCCCTCGTGTATTGAATTTGTAAGCCAAGTGAAGTGTAAGGCATGCCATTCTGTCCTACTGGATGTGTGGATCAATGGAAACCGAAAAAAAAGCGTTATTTGACCCTATTATTGGTAAATTACATTTAATTAATATATCAATTGACTTTAAAGCCAAAATCACCAAATAAAAAAATAAGTTTTCTAGAGTCGAAATACAAACTTATACAAAATCTACCTAAATACCTAAATTGCGATATTTAAGATTTGGATTTGGAAGTAAAAAAAAAACGATGGTATTATTTCTATTTAAAGTGCTAATATGATCAGTTCCACAAAATTTCAGCTCTCTAGCTATAATATTAGATTTTATGCCAAACAAAAAATGATTCTGGCCCATTGTGCAGCGGACGGATATGCATACATATGTATGTACATATGTAAGGGAAAGGTGGCGGTTGTGGATATAGTTCCTGCTTGTCCCATTATTATTTTTCTATCGTTTCTTGACATTGTTCTTGACGTATTTTATTGTTACTTATCGTGAGTCGAAATATGCAAATGGTTCGAATGGAATCCGGCAGTGGGAGCCAGTGACGTGGCAGTAGCAGTAGCAGTGGCAAGGGCAGCCCCTCCTCCTAAAATGTACCAGTTACAATAGTTAACGACATGAACACTGCTCATACTAATTTTGTTTATTGGGAACCGCCCAAACCCACACCCATACCCACTTAACTTAAATGATTCTGATTCGGTATTCGGTGATTCGGGTGAGGTAGGGTCGAGTTGGGTTTGGTTTGGTTTGAAGTGGGTGGAGCTAGGGTATTGGGCTGGGGTCGGGTTTGGGTTCGGGTTCGCGCTCATCATTTTATTCCATTTCATTTTGATGTCAAACAAACGACAACAAATCGCGGCCTGACGTGATAACAAATAACCACAAACGTTGTTACTAACAGAATTGTTGCTGTTCAATAAATGCAGGTACATAATTTAAAGCACCCGAACCAAGCCAAAGAAAACCCCGTCATCACCTCCTTCGTTTCCTGCTCAGCCGCTCCTAATAACAATGGCAGACTCATCAATGTCAATTGCCGTAGTTCGCTTTGTTGCCTCCAGCGGACCAGTTCAACTTGCGGCTCGGGCTAACTTTTTCCTTTGTCTCGTTTTCCCTGTCGTTGGGCCCTGTCTGCTTGGCTGTCAATCTCACGGACTCTCGCAGCCTCTCAGCCATGTCCATGGCGACAGCTCAAGGGACATCTTCTGCCCTGGTGGTCGTGGGTGTTCCGCTTCGCACGGGCAACAAGTACTCGCCCCGGCTGACCATGCGACGCGTCTTCGATACCAAGTTCTTTCGGGCGGAGCGCTACCGTCATGAGATCGGCAATCACTATCGCGACTACCAAATACAGCAGCACCTCCATCTCCGTCAGAAGCATCCGTTTGCCCACCGCCACCAAAAGAGGCGTCATCGACAGTTATTCATTGGGGTCGCAGGATTAGGACTAGCAGCGGAGGCATCGAGAATGTCCATCTCATTAGCAGCGCCAACATATGCGCAGCTGCGCGATGTTTGGCCCACCTCTGTGCAGTACTTCCCAAGGTACACCTACATCTAAATACATCCCACCGTCCCACCGTAATTTGATTGCATCCAAGTTCTGTGGGTGTTTCGTGTGCATGGAGCATGTTTATGTGTGTGGCGGCAGGGTGGTATGGATGGGTATCTGCTCGACAGTTGCAGCCATAAATATAGGTTGGGTTGACAGGGGTATCTAGTTCATAGCTTTTGTGCCTCATGCGGGATTTCCGCCGCATCTTCGCGGCTCGAGTTACACGGCCTTGGCAGGGCTGCAAGCGTATGACGTCCGAGTTTGGCTGGCAGCGTTTTGATACAGCAAAGGAACAGTACATTTTACGAGCCTTAATTGCGACTAACTGGGACGCATCCTGGACTGAAAACTGCCGATACGGCTATTGCGAATCCTGAAAGACAAAATAAGCAAGGATCACCGTAAGCGACACTACTCGTATGAGAGGAGAGAAAGAGAAAGTAAGGAAGATCCCAGAGCAAGCATAATAAGGGTGGCGTTTGATAGACAATGTGCATCTCTCTCTCGTTGGCTTTATATTTGGGGATTGTGTGGAAACTGATCGCAAAAGTTTGTGAAAGAAAGAGACATACGTAGATACACACACACACAGCATGGGTCAGGGCACCCCGCACATTCGTCTTTTATTATATTACCCGCCGGTCAGCTCCGAACGAGCATGGGTTCGTGGTTCGGGCCGTGGTTGTTTGCTGGCCTGTTTGTCGTACGTGTTTGCTTTGGGCATTGTAATTAATGCTTTGTTTGGTTTCCCTTTCTACATATCTACATTTTTTTATCTATTTTTGTTGTGGTGCTTCCACTAATTACAGATTCGACGATACGTATGCAGCCCGTGGACGGGCAACAATTTGCTCAGGTGACCCGCCCGACGAGACCTACAACGACGCAGTGCGCCGAATAAAGAGGGCCCAAAGCTTCGACCAGCTAAAGAAGCTTGTTCAATGCCAGTTGGCCTGACAGCACGCCCTATGGATCAGCAGCAGTGGGCAGCGACGTCGGCAGAACACGAGGACCCGCAATAATGTCAGTGAAGAAGACGACGGAGACAGCAACGGCAACGGCAATGGCAGAAGCAGCGACAGCGGCAGCCGTGTCAATTATAATCTAAATATTTCTAATAACCAGGTGGAAAGCCTACAACGACAGCCCCACAGAGGGAGATTGGACTTCTACACATATTTGCAACTGGCCAGCGGCTACTACGAGCGAGGGTTGCACGCCAACATCAAGTACTTGGAATCGATTGGCCAGCTTAATGCAATAAGGCACACGCTGCAGTTGCAATCGCAGTCATCTTTGTCGTCGCCTCGCGTTGTATTGGGCACAGTCGACCGTTCTGGGGAGCGGCAAGCACCGGATCAGAAGTTGAACGTCAGATTTTTTACGCTTCTGAAGGGATTGCGGCGCAAGGCGGCCAGTAGTTCGAGGAAGCGAGGGAAAAGCTGTCCGACAGATCCCATCAGCGTGCATATAAGACCCTTAAAAATAGCACCCGATAAGTCATATGCTGGGGAAGCAGTAGTAGGTGAATGCAGCTCGGAAATAACAAAAGCAGTGGAGCCGGCGTCTAGGATTATGTGTGATTTGTATGCCCAGCATCGCAGTCATTCAAAGAGCAACGATCAGAGGAGCACGTTGGATCAGCTGAAAATATACGAGATCATCGATAACTTAAGCCATCTCAGCTTGAGCGATAGTATCAGTATCGATAATCCGCAGCTCAAACTACCGCAAATCACGCTTACAGACTGCACCCACAAGGTGGCGCTTTACAGCGCGAGTTTTGATATTGCCGCCGTCAATCAATTGCAAATACCCATCGAAGCCAGACCCCTGACCAGACCACCAACATAGCCAAAGCAACGTTGAACTAGCAACAAAAACTCGCAGCACTTGCAATTAAATAGAAACAAACTAAAAAGATACAATACTCAACTAACAATACAAAAACAAAGGTGTGCTGGGCAAAGAATCCTATCCCCACAAACTCATCAAAAACAAACGCAGCGAGAGCGAGAGGGTGCCGGAGAGGGAGACGAGGGTACAACACACAAAGCCAAACCGAATCGCGCGTACGTCAGCGGAAATAGTTTATATGCAAACGACAAACAAACAACAAGCGGCAAACGGATTTGGGAAGCGTAACTGCGTCTTGGCCGAGGCTCGCGCTCGAACAATGGTTGTTGCTGTTGCTGCCGTCGACGTCTTTGAAAAGAGCAGCAGCGGCAGCAGCGTTGAATCGGCGGAATTAACGGCACGCAGCTCTAGCTGTACACAAGCATCGGCCTCCAATAACAATAGTACTGATAAGAGCGCCCCAACGACTCCCCAGGAGCCAGAGGCCAACAACAACACGCCTGTCACCTCTAAAACGAGCGACAATATGACCGATGCTGGCGTGGGGAATAGCAGCAATTCTATCGGCGATTCTAGCAAAGCGGTAGTGCCGGCCGCTCCCGAATTGCAGGCAGCTCCCACAAAAAGCGCCGTCAGCCAGCGCAATGTGGACATCAAGATCGAGAAGACAGCTAACATGGAGCCCGCCGCCCAGCAGCTGACCAAGAAGGTGTTAAAGTTAGACCTGGGTGGCAAGAGCCTGGACGAGTACTCACTTAAGTCGCCCAAGTCACCCATAGCTGGTTAGTATACATACAGAATATATACATAAATATGTACATATGGTGCATACTAGGTACGAGTCCCACATGCTCGCTGCTTCAACATTGAGCACAATGTAAAAGTGCCTATGAAGGTTGTGAAACTAAATTAGTTTGGTCCAAACACCAGATGTTAGATGGGTTACAGAACTTCAGCAGGATTGATCCAACAAAGATTATAATTGACCCGAATTAGCTATGCAATGTACTCCACACTGTTTTAGACAATTGAGTCGAGTCGACTTGAATGAAACTGGGTCAAGTTCCTCTTTTTGTATTCTTTTATTCATTTAACAATATTCGATTTTTGTTTAGGCAAGAGCAATCTCTACCTTGTCGGACGATTAATAGTCCTACAGTGTTGCTCAACTAAATGTTCAACAATTTTACGAAGTATCTTTTCAACAAACTTACTGATTTTGAAGGAATAATTATTATTTTATAAGTATATTGATTCATTTTTAATGAAACATGAAAGTTTTCGGTCTCTAGGACATGTATGTATGCCATATATTTATGAAAATATAAAAGGAGGGTTTTGTAGCGTGACCACACCAGTAGCCAGGCGACTTATCATTATAGCTCCTTACATTGTGCAGCAAAATCAGGCAAGAATGGAGTGTAAATGCAAGTTGGCAAACTCTAATATGCCTTTTTCGAAGAGCCAAGTATTTGGAGAGATATATTTTGCTCCACTAAAAATATAATAACCAACTCGCTTTGCAATCGTGCAATTTATCTGCATTTTTGCTTCGATTTAGTACACATATGTAAGCTCATGTAGCCACTTTATTTGCCGCTTCCCAAATTCAACTAATTGCTTCTCGGGACCCATTTTTCACCCTATTCAATTGTATATTCAACGCCACCGTAATCAACGAATGTTTCTTATCACTTATTAGTCGGATTCATATTGTGTATTCACAGCCCGTGTTCAACATCAAACATCACTGACGTCATCGGTGGACGTCGAGGATCGGAAAACGCTACGAGACGCTTTATATCAGGGTATTTTTCACCGACATCGCCGCACCATTTTCGCCGTGGGAAGCTTCCTGCGCATGTTGCGCAGCCGCAACTCCCAGTACAATACGATTCGCAGCTCTTCAGAGGGCGAGGACATCGACGAGGTTAGATAAGACAGACATCCATGTGTACATACATACTTGTACCCATGTATGCACGCACATTTCGCACACATCTAATGGGCCATGGACAGAAACATCTGCCGCAGCAGCCGCAGAAATAATAGACCAAACAAGGACGACAATCGGAATCGTTCAAGACAGACCCCAGCCAAGCTAAATGTCGTTCCTTGCTGATTGAGTCGAACTTTAATTAGAAATTGAACTTCTCGTACTTATTTGTTATCACATGTAACATTTGTGTATTGTTAACTGACATTTGTCATCGCTATACCGTTATTCCAAGATCAAAGTAGCCATAAGACTAGCCATCTGCTGTGCTAGTTCCGTATGTTGTGCACCTCTGACCCTGTAACAGACCTAGTGAGAGACGGACTCGGACGGAAAAATCCGCAAAAAGACATTACATTCCGTAGACCGAGGCAAGCACCCGAGTGCTGCATCACCTAATTCACTCTCTGAGAAGACGCCTTACATTCATATGTACATATACTGGTATGTATAAACTGTTCCGACAACTCTACGACCCCTTAAACTAAACTAAATGTGAATTCAAGCTGAACTTGAAATACTACAGCAACATACTCACATACAAACAAACAAATATACATATACATACACACACACATACACATATACACTATATAAATGTATTTCTAAAACAAAAACCAAAACCAAAACAAAACTGTTTTGTATTAAGCTCGCATTGTTTTTTGTGCCCGCCAGTGCCAGTCGTAATTTAGCTGAGATAGGTACATACATACATATACATATATGTTCATCTATTCGTCTGTCTGCTTGTGTCTCCAAATATTCAGATCGCGTGAGATGCAGATGCCAAAGCCTACCATGCAGGCTATTCATAATTCAATACAAACCATCCTTTATCCAATTGCCAATAGGGAGTACAAAAAGTTATGATGGCAGTACGGATATGAGATGGATATGTACGGCAGTATATTTATGTGCGTCTTTTGTGCATTCCTTGGGGAAATTGTCTTGAGTTGGCTCTTCACTCGTCATTGCAGTTGATATATAAACTAAAAATCTTCTGCTTGGAAGAGAGTGCACAAGTATTCAGATATTTAAAATAAATGGTCTCTAAATTGACATTGCATTCGACCATGGCATTCTCAGCATTTCTGTTTTATGGTGTATTCATGTATCGAGGCATTGATATCTAGTTAGAATTCGTTTTTTATTACAAAGGGAACAAAATTTATAAAACACATGTCGAAGAAATGTTTTGAAATGATATATTGCGTATAGGAATAATATATGTACATACATGCATATATCTACGTGTAGATACTCTATAGTGTATATGTACATGAAGTACATACATACATGGTCTAGTTATAGAACACATAATTAAACACGAAATAATTGTTTCTCCCCAAAAAGAATTTTATACATATGTAATTAAATTTGATTTGCGGTCCCATGCAACACACTATACTATTCTATATACATACATACATATATTTTAGAGTAATTTTTTTGTTTATGGATATAGTGAGCTTGCATATAGAGCTAAACCTAAATGGATAGTAATTATTTAATAAAATGTTTTGTACAGCCAAAAACGGTTTTAGAGATTTGAAATTGTCTCAGGACAGACAAAAGGTAACATACATATTTGCAAAAACTGTTTAAACTGTAGTAATTTCATACGACACTCTAAAAAATTTGATGCTGCATTCCCTCGTTTGACTTTATTGAAAACCACAATAAAACCATTCAAAAACCATCCCAATTATTGCTTGCAGTTTGATTAAATTCTAAGCCACTCGTAATCACTAATCATCTATCCTTTCAGTTTCTCAAACGGCGCAGCTCGAAGTTGCTCAGGCTTCCGCAAATCTTCGATCGCTGAGGGGCTTGTCTGCGTGTCGGAAATACTAGGTATACTAGGTATATACACATGTATATATTACGATATGTCTATATTTGGATATTGTTATTATCACTCGAGCAATAAATCCGAGTTCTGACTCTGTCAAAACCACTTAGCCCATTTCGGGCCAAAGGTTGAAAGCGCCCAAATTTGGCAGCGTTAGATTCCATGGTTGAAACAGTGGTGTTGGTGAAAACGACACTGGTATTGGCCAGATGCTGCCGCTGCCGCTGCCAAGTGAGGTCTGAAGCTCCTGGTGAGGGAAGAGAGATTGTTAATGCTCCAATGGCACTTCGTTATTAATAAAATAAAACTTAATACATAGTTGGAATATTGGGGATCGGTATCTCTTATTCAAATATGCATAAGAAGTCCATAATGCTAGATTGCTAATCAGTCGTGTCTAATTCATACATATATCTAGCAAAAATATACATATATATTCGATTCTTACAATATTTGCTAAAGCTTTGAGACTTCAGCAGCTGAAATCTACTTACCTGCGGTGGACGGGCAGCTACCACATAAGTGTCCTCTTGGACGGCCTTCTGTATTTTTGTGCGTATGGCAGCCGTTTCCCGCAGGTTTTGCGGCGTCACTACCACCTTGGAAACTTGCAAGGCAGGCGGTCGCACTGGATCCCTTAGCCAGGTGGGTGCAATTACCTGACGACGCAGCCGGTGGGCAGCGGCTACCGCCAAGCCAATCAGCAAAATGGAGAGCTGCCACCGCATGCTGTTGCCCACTTCGGGTTCAAACACACATTGAAAGCTTCCATTGGCGCGAGGCAACGCTTCGAGTCGTGAAGTGGAGTTTTTGCTTGTGCTGGCACTTTAAGCATTGACCTCTTCTCTTATTGGTGTCGCTTCAGGTTGGATGATTTCCATTTGGTCATTTTGGGTAGGTAAAATTCAGAGAACTTTCGGTTTGAAATTTATTTACGATTATGTTGGCAGTGGGCACGCAAAACCGTGTTATCTCAATAAATGTATACTGATCTCAGCCAATGTGCGAAAAATAAAAATTGTACATGATGAAAGGGTCAATGCTCGGCCCTAACGAAAAGGTATGAGCCGAGACAATTGCTGAGGGGCTGCTCTAGGGAGCAACTTCCTCAGGTGGTACATCCAAACGCTCTTCCTTGATATGCACGTCATCATCCTCCTGGTCCTCTTTGCTGTTTTCGTGAAGCAAAACGTACTCGCGGGAGCTAAAGCCAAACTTGATGACATCCTTCTCCATCAGTTCGTAGTACTTGCGACCATCGATTTTCTTGTTGTTTAGGAACGTTCCGTTGGCCGATTCCAGGTCGATGAGGTAGAGACGCACACGCTTTCCCTGGCTACCATCCTCGCGCTCAAAGGGCACCAGCCGGTATTGCAGGGCGGCATGCTGCTTGGAGCAGCTAGGATGATCTACCGCCAGATCGACCACCTTGCGGTCGCGGCCCACCAGGAAACAGCTTTGGCGATGTATGTGCAGGGTAGGCAGTGCTGTTTCGCCCTTGAACGGGTACAGGCGCCAGCGACGTTTCGGCTTGCGAGCCTCGACCGGCTCGGAGTATTTGACAACAACTCCATTAACTTTGTTGGTGTCCTCGGTAAGAGCTCCGCTGAGACCGAAGTTGGGTTTCTCCTTTTCGACAGGCTCCTCATCCGGCGGCGCCTTGTCTTCGCCCTTCCTGCCCCACTCAAAGTGTTCGTCGTCTCCTCGGCTACGATTTTCGCGCCGCTGCTCTTTACGACGCACAAAGTCCCGTCCGTCTCTGTTTGGTCGATCGCGGGGACTGCGACTACGACTACGACTGCGCCTGGAAACAAATTCAGAATTGGTCAAGGGGCGTTTCGGGGGATGGTACATATGTACTTGCCGCTCTGGACGCCTTTCGGGGGAACGCCGCGGTCGCTCCCTCCGTTCATTGCTGCGTGCTCGTTGTCGCTGCACAGGCGAACGCTGCCTTTCATCCCGTCGGATGCGATCGCGGCGCATGTGATTGTCACGGTCGCTGTCTCTGTGGCGTTCTCTTCCTATCTCGCGCTCCCTTTCCCGCTCTCGCGAGCAGCTACGATTGTGTCTGCGTTGTTTTGTGTTTCTGTGGGAATTGGGACGCTGTCCGCCGTTGCCACGGTCGGGACTGTCCCACTTCGAGCGTTGCTCTTGCACCCTCTGGCTGTTTGGCTCAGACTGCTTTTCTATATTTCTGATCCGTTTTTCCTGTATTTCTTCAGCGCCTTCTGTGCTGCGATTAGTTTTTTTAGTGCGCTTTTGCTTTTTGCCCGCCGAAGTGTTTGATACGTCGTTGTTGCTACTACTCCCGCTGCTGGAAGATGAACTCGAACTGTACCGTGGTTCTTTTCGTTTCCTCTTCTCGAGGTCAGGCGCATTCTTTTCGGGCATTTTTGGGTCCTCGTCGCTACTTCCGGAGTTTTCTTTTTGGTCACTGGGTGTGCTACGTTTTTTGCCCATTGCAGTTATTAAAATAATCACCAATATTATAATTAACAAAAAACACAAACTAAATGGCTTTGAAATTTGGATAGGGAAGGCATATCGATACACCATCAGCTGTTGAGCTAATCGATATCTGTCTTCTCATCGGCTAGAGCGAAAGTGTTACATCTCTAGGACAGCTCACTTTACTATGTCAATTTAAAGCTGCACGATACTTTGAGTCGATACTAATCGATACAGTACAAAAGTACAACATCGCGCCATGTTCAGCTCATCTCAATGCGTTGGGTAGCGTAGCAGAGTAGAATAATCTAAATTAGAAAACATTATATATAATTGTGGTGATTATGATCTTTATTAGTATATTCTCTGAAAGTATGTAGTTTTCTGTCGCCTAGCGCCATTTGAAAGTACGAACAGATTTATCCGCAGCAGCAGGTGCTGTTAATGTCGGCCGAACGTCGCACCCAAACAAAGTGGAAACTGATTAACAGCGGAGCTTCGCAATGACACCATTCGATGACTTTGTTTATTTAATTAATCATGTGCTGCTAGGCGAAGAGCCGGTAAGTAAGGCCTACCATGTTTAAGCAAGCAGACACTCGAGCATCTGTATGTGTGCATGTACATATGTACGTGAAACTGAAATCGTGCATTGATTTTGTCCATGTCATAGACCATTGAGGACTTCATATTGCTTGTCGGTACATTGGTAGCATTCATAGCTTTCATACTCTGGTGTTGCTTTCCCATTCAGCCAAAGGTAAGTGGTTAATCTGATAAAGCCCAAGGCTGCCAACTAAAGCTTGCTCACATCCACAGGAGCCGGGACCCCACCGCCAGTTCACATGCAAAATCATACAGAATCCAATAAAAGCTTTTGATGCGGGCACCAGCACCGACGACGACAATGCTGCCAATGCAGCACCCTTCCCTTCACCCTATAGCTCTGGAGCCAGAAGCGGCCTCAGTGGCAAAGGCAATACCGGCACGGATTTAGGCCTGACCAGCAACATGTACAACGGAAGCAACGGCAGCTATAGCAAGAACGGCACTGTAGCCATGCACAATTACTACGTTAAGAACGGACACCACTGCTGCACCTAATGGCCAGCCTAACATCAGCACATTCGAGATTTCAGATTTCCCAGACCCAATCTGGGAGATGCTGCGCAGCTTAGCGTTTATTACCTAGTCAGTTCTTTGCGTTTACAATGATCAGTGCAACACCGTCGTCGTTATATCTATGAATGATGCGTGTGAATATTGATTGTAATTTGTGCCAATTGCTTCGACATGTTGTTAGGAGCAGCTTTAAGCTGCTGGCTGCCGATTCGCATTTGCAAGCACATTTGATTTATAATTGCTCAGACTGATTTGTTTAAAAAGAAATAAGGGAAACAGGACAAGACAGGGAAAAGCAGACGGCATGCAAGCCACCTTGCACCCTGCCACCCTGCCCGAGGTAAGGAAGATTGGCAAGTGTTGCAAAAAATGTGGCAAGTTTATAAAACTTCCTTGATATCTATCTGTATATGTATATATAAATATATACATATATTTGTATATGTACATGGGCTGCATTTGTGAAAATACCAAATTAATGTGCACACATATTTATGTGGGTGTGTGAAATCCAAGTATCTAGTTCTAAGTATGTATTTCTGTATTATACAACAACCAAACATATATTGTGACAACATTCGCTTAACCCATCCCCCATTCCCCAAGACAGTTTGCACCCTTTATATGTAGGTGGAAGTGGCCACATAAAAGATTGTTTTAATTGATTACAAATTCAATTTTGTTTGGCTGAAGGAAGAACATAGACGCCCCTTCAAGCGGGAAAAGCCTATGCGAATAAATATATAGATATCTCTAAGATGGATTATATAAACACACACAAAACCAAACCTACAAAATAACTAGCATAAAACATGCCCCTGAAATCGCTTTTTTTCCACTGTATTTCCATGTACAAAAATATGTAAATATGTGTGGATGTACATGTATATCGAATCCGTATTTGTATTTATGTGTATGTATAACGTAAGCCGCAAAATATTTGATCTCATTTGTCAACTTATTTATTTGTGATTTGTAATGTAACTTTTAGAAAATACCGAGAGCCCCTTCTACTGCGGGGGCTATAAATCCCTCTAAACAGAAACGAATACGAGAACGAAAAGCGATCACAGCTGTTGTTTTATTTTGTTTTATGTATGGGAACAACAAGTGAGCCACCCAATCAGCTAGTCCGCTGTGTCCGAGATACGCGCCATTTAAATGAAAGTCACACTGTAAAATTGTTCTTAGAATTTATTTATAAATTAATAACAGTGGTATCAAGGGTTTTATGTAACGCTAACAGTAGTTGCTGGTGCTCCTATTAAACACTTATTAGCGCAGGATCAACAGAATGACAGTATGACAGAGCTCCCCGGAGCCCAGGCTGCAGACTGGAAATATCGTGGGGCACTAAGTCAGAAGACCATCTAGGTTTGTATGTGGCCATTAAATTTGGTTTAATTGGTTTCGAGGGCTTCCCTTCACTTCGCTTACTTCCTAGTATCTCGTTTTGGGCTTTGGTAACAGTTCAAACATTTGTGAATCGTCGTCGTTATGTGCCTACAACTATGGGACTATACACACAAAAATATTTACAAACGAACAAGTACAAATATATACATAGGTATGTACATATGTATGTATATGTATGTATACACTGCTAAATAAATAGAACATTTCAGAGCTTATGATTGATAATCATTCTTGAAGCTTTCCTCCTGCACTCGTTGTTTTTAACCCTAAAGACAGTCTTGAGCAAAAATCAATGCATGAAATAGAAAACAACAAATCAACGAAAACGTAACAAAAAAAACTCCTAAAACAATTGCACTTTGGATGTGGTTTTCTGCTGATGCCAGCACCAGAAGCACATGCCACGGACGCAACCCAACTATGCACAAGCCACTAGCTACTACAGTCCCTGGGGAAGAACACGTTCATCTCGATCAGAATCTGGAGAACGATGAACACGCCATAGACGGCGAAGAGAGCGACGCCCACCCGCTTGGTCAGGCGGTAGCCACTGAAGCTGAGTATTACGAAGAGGGCCACGGTTGAAATGATTAGTATCATGATATTGTACTCGATGCCCTGGGTGCCGACCTGCTGCGGCTCCCCACTTCCATAGTTCATGCAGTTCTTGATGAACCAGGGCACGCCAAGGGACAGCAGAATGGCCAGTGAGTTGGCGCCGAGCGAGTTTGAGACTCCGATTCCGTTTTCACCTGTTTGGGACAATGTAGTCAAACTGGAGTCATAACCGGAATCAGGGCTCGTTCCACTTACCGTTCCTAAGAGATATAAGGCTGGAGACGGCCTCCGGCATGGTGGAGCCGGCGGCCAGGAAGGTCAGACCCATTACTATAGTTGGTACATGGATGGCCACTCCAAAAGCCGTCAGCATCCAGACAATCAGGTAGGCATTGGCGCCGATGCAGAGGATGCACATGATGAAGGAGAGTGGGTAGAGGCGGCGATGCTTCATCGGATGCGGGATCAGCCACGAGAGGGTGAACTTGATGGGGAAAACGAAGATCCACCAGCACTTCATGAAGCGGGAGGCGTCGTGAGGATAGGCGTAGATACTTCTCGGCATATCGTCCTCATCGCTGTCATCGCCGTTCCCTGTGATAGAGGGAGAGGGATGCTGAGAAACAGTGGGCATGGAGCGAGGGAAAGCGCTTACAGTGCTTCGAGTGAGTCAGATTCGCGGTGGAGGATATGGATGAGGTGTTCTCGGGCAAGTTTACCACGAAGAGGCCGTCGCCCGAAAGGGGATCCTTCTTCAGCGGCAGCTGTGCCTTGGCACTGTTCTCCGGAGGTTCCGTTAGATCTGCAAGGCATTCAGCATACAAATGGGGCACTTCCAGGTACCATGTGTGCAGCGGACTCGGACTTACCATAACGCGTGGAGAAGCAGCAGTTCATGCGGTCCTCTATGAATACGCGAATGGCTGGCATGAACTTGTTATTGTTGAAGGTGATCAGATAGTAGAGCACTAGGAAGCCCATCATGATGCAGGACTCGACGAAGCTGATGCTGCCGCCCCAGGCCAGTACCAGCAGGATTATCGTGTTGAATATGTAGATGAAGCAGTCCCTCGCGATTGGCCACCAGTCCAGCTGAACCGGCTGCCAATGAGAGGATCGACCGATAGATTAGTACATCAGTTCTGTGGGAACGGGAAAATGGAAGGGCGGGACAGGGCATACCTTGTCAATGGACAGCGCCGCCAGACCAGCCACGCCCAAGGTGTTGAACATGAGCGAGCCGATGATCGTACCCAGGCCCATGTCCGACTCCAGAATCAGGGTGCTGATGGTGTTGGTGAAGAACTCCGGCATCGAGGTGGCCGTGGCCATAAAGGTGGCCGCCGCCACGTCCTTGGACAGGTGCAGGTCCTCGCAGATGCACTCCACCGTGGGCAGGAAGTAGTCGTTGCATATTATGGCCAGCAGTATAAAGAAGTATATCGCGGCGAAGACATGAAGCACCACCCACCCCTGCCGCAGCTGCTCCACTGCAAGAGAGGAGGAGAGGACATGCGAGTATGTACATATGTATGCATGTATGCATGTATGTATGTATGAGCGTATGAATGCCCCAAAAGTAGGCAACACTTTGGATGCTTCTTGAGAACTATCATTGGGGGGCACTGGCTCTATCCTCGAGTATGTGCAAAAGAAATCTATGTGTCGCTGTCATTGCCTAAATCTACCCCGAGAACAGCATTTTGAATATGTGGTTGCGGGGGAAACAGTGAGTGTAAGTCTTATCGCTGTTCTCATTGAAATCTAGACACCTTACCATAGGTGGGCACACACTCGCATGTACATGTGCACACATATTCCCCAGAAGAGCTATCTGAATCTAAATGTAAGTACGTAGTAAGCATTCTGTAGTGCTTGGTACAGTTCGAGCTTGTGCGCGATAAGAGCCCCTTCCCAGAGCAGAGTGTTCCGCATGGCATGGCCTGTCGGCGCTGTGCGCCTGTGTGGGGTACGTTTTTAGTGTAACTATACATACATACATACATACACAGGTATAGCTACGTAGAATCTATGAACAGAAATTCGTGGCTCGCCTGATTCTATTCTATTCCCATTGAATCAATCGTCCGTTATCGGGGCAGCCGGCTGATAATATGGAGTGTGAAGCAGGAAAGACATTGCCCGAAGAGGCTAAACAACGGACGCCTCACCCCACCCCATCTCACACGGGCAAGTTCAAGTCTATCCAAAGTGGACCGATAAGGCGCGCGTAAAATGGTTGCATCGGATAACACTTGGTCCTGGCCATTTACATATGTATACATCTGTGCATGTGTGCATCTGTGCATGGGCAGACATGGACATACATACATGTGGGTAGGTTGCCAACAGACTGTCCCGCATCGAAAGCTTACCTGTGAAGAGGTCGGAGAACTCGTCCATCGGTGAGGTCTCATTGTCGCCCGGGCAGGAGGCACGCGGCAGGATGTCGTACAGCAGCTGCTCGTCGAAGTACCTCAGGGATGCCTCCAGAAAGTTACTCTCATTGCCGGCTGCAAAACAAACGGACCAAGAACCAAATTAATCCAAATTCTATCCACTCTGACTTGCGCATCGACGCTGATTCTCTCCAGTTAAGAGAAACACACACAAAACAATAAGTTTACGCAAGACCAACAGCAACAAAAAGAAAACCATCCAACTATCAGACTGACAGACTGACATGCAAATCATGCAAATCTATCCAAACGAGGACCCTTTCATACATACATACGTACATACATACATAATATATGAACCAAGAAGTGTGTGATCCTTGTCGCAATATTTATTAAGTTTTATATATTTATAAGCACATGTCCTAGATGAATATACATATGTATGTATGTATGTAAGGGTCAGTCATGCAGGGGGCGAGCTGCTAAGCCACGCTGGGAGAAAGAGAGAGCGAGCTCGGGTGGCGGGAGAGCTGGTCAGTGCATGGATACTGTGCGCATCATGCCTGGCTATATCCGATCGCAACGAATTTCGAGGGTGTAGTAGATAAGATAGTTTTGTGTAAATCTGAATAACCGGTATTCTCGTATCTTCGGCATTTCTGAACTGGTTTTTCCCATTTTGGGGGGTGCATATAAGGATGCATATGCACCACAATAAGTGCATACATAGCCATGCACTTACATATGTGTACAGGCATATGCATGTAACAGCCACCCAGAGAGTGCACATGTACATACTCTACGTACCATATATGTACGTATTCGTCACTCATTGCCAACGTACTTATTATTTTCAGCATTGTTATGGTTGACTGTAATTCCTTTCAGTTCTCGCGAAAGGTTATAGCAGAACGCCAAGAAACACAAAAATATTCCATTCATATTCGTGGTCAGATAACCACTTGTACATGCATACATACGTACATACGCACATATGTACATGCATATGTAGCTGGGCTGGATGTCAGTTTAATGCGTCTTCAAACCAAGACACCCCCGCCAGTCGTGGCCAGGGGCATTATTGGTTGTGATTGGCAATGCGATTGGAGTTTTACAGCATTATAGAATTATGGAATTATGGCTGTTGTGCATTTCGGCGTCGCTTAGCGGGAAGCGGCTGTTGAGTCGACAGGCCAAAATAAATGGGACAGTCATGGAGGCGTCTCGGCCGTTTGCCCGTGTTTGTTTTGCTTTTCCTTCGTGTAATTATTGTGCCCTTGCTGAGAGTTGTACGCTTTTCACCAGATTTGGGAAATGCACGAAACTAACAAATGCATTGGCACATATGTATGCACATATGTATATGTAATACATACATGCAATATATGTATGCATATATGCAACAAACAGCAAGACACATTAACAGACTGACACATAGTTGAGGAGAGGCTTTGATCTGTGAGGGTATTAATCGGTTCGGCCCGAGCTGGCCCCGATAGCTCACTATAATCTCTTGCACTGGCACGGGGACACGGTGATTATTTTATCTAGTCAGATTTACACAGAAATCAAGCGAAGGTGGTGTACTGGGGTACTGGGGGCTGGTACCTTGTCTGAGGTTTCTGTCTGGGCATGCATGTGTGCATGTGTGCATGTGTGTGTGTGTGTGTGTGTGTGTGTGGGACAGTTAACGGTTATCAGCGCTCTCTGGTTTACACCCTCTCTTAAAGCAGCCCATTAATTACTATTGGCTTTTACGATTCGTTTCGTTTAGCTTCTTTTCGTCTCTTTTCGTCTCGTTTTCATATTGTTAACCAAGTCCCTGGTCCCTGGTCCCTGGCGGCTGTGGGTTGGGTTTTGTGCTGGGACTGACATAAAGACGCGCTCGTGACGTCACTAACCTCTTGACCCGATTTCAGAGATTCGAAATTCCTTCATCACGTGCGATACGCTCGGCGGGTTTCCCCCGCTTATGCTTTGTTTGTATTTATCTGTGGAGAATTGCGTGCCAAATGCCTGCACCTGCACCTGCACCACCAGCAGCAACAACAACAACAACAGCGGCGGCAACAGCGATATACAACAAGAGCTGCACAATCAGTCGTAATTGAATAATTAGATGCACTCGGCACGGCAAACAGAAAAAACAAAAAGAGCACTGCCATCTGGAAATGGAAACGAAACGAAACGAAACGCGGCAAGCAGAAGACAATCGAGGCGAGTCAACATAGGCTGCAGCGCCCGATATCGGTGGGTCATGTCAGAGGCATGTGCCATGGGCATAAATACACATATATAGAATACATATAGACACGTACACATGCATGTGCATATTTTGTGGCTGCGAACACTCAAACACTCACACACACACGCGGCAAGAACAGAAGCAGCCATCCCAGTGGACGGACTGGTTAGCTCTGCGCTGGCTGTGCAGACGAAATGCATTTGGCTCCAAAAGTAGCCAGGCCCAACTCAAGCTCAGGCCCGAACCGAACTGAGACGCGTCGCTCCATTCTGAGCCAAGCAAGCTCCAAAACAGAGAACGCTCCGCTCCGCTCCGAATTGAGCTCGACTTGCCGGCAAACAAGTTTATTGAACTTGTTGCCAGCTGCCCGGCAGAGTGATTAAGAGATGCATTGGAAAACCCCAGCCAAACACACAGGTTGCGAACACTCCAGCCCAGCCGTAGCCTTAGCCTTAGTCTCAGTGCCAGTGCCAGTGTCAGTGCCAGCCCTAACCCACCCATCCAGCACTGGTCGGGCCAGAGCCATTCTTGAGAGTCATTCCCGCTTACGGACATTGTGCAAACTCGACGCCTTTTGTTGTGGTTGGCATGGCTCGACGTTGCAGTGTGCTTGAGCGAGCAATTAGGCAAACACCAAACCCCCCTCCCGCCACCTGCCGCCCTTCGATGTGCTCTTTGGCGTATTTTGCTTGCTTTCAATCATTAATTGTTTCACTTTTTCTTCGTTAAAATTACGCGGCGAGTTAGCTTCGCAAGTTGAGGAGGGAAACTCGCCGAAAGCCTGTTGCGGCTCCAAGCCAAGCCAACTGGCAGCAAATCGAACCAATTGGCATCCCACTGACTCCAAAGTACCTGAGCAATTGTTAAGTTATTTCCATTCATTGGCTTGCTGCGTTGCTGCCTCGCGGCTGTTCGTTCTCAGCTCTCGACTCTAAGCTCGGCTCGGCTCGGCGTTGGTTACTTGCACTGTAAGGAAGGGAGGGAAGGAAGAAGAGCCTTCCATTGGTTACCAGCGGAAGCCGGGGCAACTAATGCTGAATGGCAATGCCACAGTATAAAGATGGCTATTAAACGGGAGTACGGCTAATAAATTGGTTCCAATTAATACAGCTGTACATATGTATGCATGTATATATGTGATTACGAGTGAGTGCACCTACATGCATATATACATACATGTATGTACGTAGGTACACAGGTACACCTCATCTTTATGGCCGTGCCGCTTGGTGTTGGTATTGGTATTGGTGTTGGCTGTATTGTTACATATGTATGTACGTGTGTGTGCATGCAATAATTTATCTTACAAACTACAATTTACTTGACTTTCGACCAAAAAGTAAATTTACAGAAATCCGTAAAGCGTTTTTGCTCGTTTCTCACCCAGAAAACAAATTTAAATGCCACTGACTGCTATACTACACACACGTGTACATACATACGTACATACTTATGTACATATGTGCATACATTGTGTTGGGCATACATTGTTGCACATGCAACGAGAGATCATGAATAATTACGAATACTCGAATCCGGGAAGCGGAGAATATTTCTGAAGCGAGCAAGAGCCAAGCAGTGCGGTAAGCAGTGCGGCAAGCAGTGTCTTACCATCTACGGAAGACCAGCGGAGTGTTGATTGGTGGCAGATGTACAGGCATGTATGAAGGAGAAATGGATGCATCCCGACTTACCCAGTGAGGACTTCTGAGATGCGCTTGGGAGGGAGGACATGAAAGCAGAACGATGAGAGGAAGAATGTTTTTTAATGAAACAAGTACGTGGAAATAGCACAGATTACTTAACAAATTGATGCTGAATATAGTTTAATATTTATACATATTTATGTGTGTATGTACATACGCACATAAGCTCGACCGAGTGCCAACAGAAGGCGGGAGCTGTGAGCTGGCGGGCTAGTGGAAACCATGTTGCATGGTGCCGTCCAATGTTTTGGGTTGTAATGCTTGAAGCCCAAGCAAGACAATACGAAAGCAGTACACAAATAGCATGGAAGTAGTAAATACATAGATAACAATACCCAAGCTCGAAGTGGCAGGCGCCCCCAGACCAACCAACTCCACTGGCACAGGCAGAGGTAGAAGCGAGTGGGATCTGTGGCGTGTGGCGTGTGGCGGCGAAACGTCTGGGGACAGTGGGAAATCGAATGCCGCCACTTTGGACTGTTGTGCAGCAGTTTTGATGATAGCATCATGCTATCATAGCTTGAAGCGGATCGGATCGGAGCGAATCCGGACCAGAGAGAGGAAGAGGAACAGGCACGGAGCGAAGGCGAGATCGAAAAGTCCCCCATGCCGGGTGATTGGGAAGAGCCATCGCCCAAATAGGAACGGACTCGAACGCAGGTCACTGCGAATAGAACAAATTCCTTCTCATTATTCCAGCGAAAATCGCATTGCGGAATTACCAAACGCCAAACGAGCATATTAATCGTACGTGGGTATATGGTGGCGTATTTATAGAGCTGGGCTTGCTGCTGAGGCTGAGATTGGCTGTGGATCCCTCTCTGGGCATGGCAGCGGTGAGTGTCTGGGATTTGCGTTTCCAAAGAATCCGGGAATCACATGCCGCCGCCGCCGCCGCCGCTTTCGTTCACCGATTAGCGATCGACAGCCAAACATGCGCAAACATTCGCCGTGAATCTCGTTCGGTTTGTGCTTCACATAGAGAGAGCGCGACATGATCGGCAAATGCATTAACTACGTGGCCACATGGCTACCCACTTTTATGGGCTAGTCTGAATCTACATCTACATACATTTATATCCCGAGAAACGCAGAGCAGAAGGAGCACCTCCGACAGTACATACCAGACATATGTACGTATGTATGTATGCTAATAAGAAAATACCCTTTTGTACATATGTATGGATGTACACACATGGGGCATATGTACGTAGTACATGGGGCAATCGAGGAAGAGGCCCACAGCGGAGCCGACTCCATGGCCGCAGCTCGCTAGTCGACGGAGGCTATAAGCTCCAATCTGCAGATCATGGCATAGATCCGACAAACTGATAGTGGAAATAAATGATTGTGCTACCTCGAGTCGATCCACATCCACTGGCCGCAATCAAGAGACATGAAAGGAAATAGACTTTCGGAGATAATGGGCCAAGTGGGCGATTCAAATAGCGGCAGGCAGCAGGCGGCAGGCAGCAAGCGGCAGGAGAAGTATGTAGATAGTGAGTGGCTAGCCGTGATTTGTTAATGGCATCAGCCATATAAATAGATGAATGTATATTTCCGAATCTAAATCCCATTCCGTATGTGCCATAAAGCCATCATGATTCGCATGTTGCCGTGGCCCGCGCGCCCAACACTATAAATGAGCATAAATCATCGCTGCTGGGAGTCCAGATAAAAGCTGCATACGTACATGCATATGTACGTACATGCATACATGGTAGCTCGTGTCCAGGCAAGTGGCGGCCATTGCCGTTGCCTGGAGTCCTCCCCGCCGACGATAAGTCCATTAAAAGGGAAATTGGGGAAGGGCATTCATCCATTTCCCGAGTGACCAACGACGTGTCCCTGCCCCTGCCCCTGTCCCTGTCCGCACCCCAGCGCAGTGATCGATCGATCCATTGATCTGTAATCTGCAGTGACACCAAGTTGAGATAGTGGGCCGGAAACGGGCTTCAGGTCTCCCAGCCCTCGACACACGTCCAAAGGCAAACAAGGAAACAAACAAATTGGAAAATACATGTTCCCTGCGGAATTCCCCTAGAAAAAGCTTGGCATTGCATTGCTGCCGCCCCACCAGAATCTTCCTCAGCGGCTTGGCGGGCTCCCGTTCCCAGTCAAGCACACAACTCCCAGTGCCAGTTGCCTGTCCGAACACTCGTGGGCATGTGCACGAGCACCCTGAACCGAGTGGGGAATGCTCTTGCGACTCACCTGCTGCGTGGGCACTCGTGGCGAGGCTGCCGAACAATAATACGAACAGGCCTAGCAGAAGGCCGCCTTTTTTCCACATTGTTAACACTTGCAGCCAAACTTTTGGGCGAATTCAAAAAACAAAACGGAAAAAAAAGCGTAGCGTAATGCGGCGGGAAACAAGTGGCTTGGCATTTACTGAATGCTGGCTTTCAGATTTGCTCGGACACTCGCATCGCTGGGAGTACACGGCGTATGCGCAACGTGCGGATATCGACTCCGGCTTTTTCGCTTTGATTTTGCGCTTCCCGTCGGCTCCTCCAGCAAACCGCTTGGCTAGAATTATATCGCACAACTAATTAAGAGCGACCAGCGCGCGCCCGTCTTAATAATAAACTGCGACGTCGACGTCGGCGTTGACAGCGACAGCGACAGCGCCGCCAGTGGCAGCGCCAGCGCCGGCGGACACAGCACTGGCAGCGGCGACGCCAGCGCCAACTCCATCACCCGCGCCAGCGTCTTTTCGTATTGACGGTTTTATAAAGATATCTCTCTAGTAAGTATAGGCATAGTCACCCCAAGTCAGTCACTTCACGTTGTCAGTCTTATTTTTTATTGCATGTTTTATTTCTCCTCCACGCTGCTTAGAGCCTCGTTTGCCCGTTTTCCCTACCCTGATTCATGTGTGCTTTTATTTCGACTCTCTCCCGACGCGTCGGGCTAAGTTTTCGCCGGCTGTTCGCGTGCAGGTTGAGGGTGTTTGGGGGATTCCGCAGAGTGCACAATTTATTGTGACAGCGCGATGTGGCAAGGGGACTCCCGCAGCATTCTCGGACTCGTCCTTAGCAAAGCTCTCTGCCCCAACCTGCCCGAAACCTTCTGGGTGATTTGTCATCGCTCTCCCTATCGGAGCTTTGGCCATCTGGAATTCTGAGCCCGGTGGCTGGCAGGATTTTCGCGTCCAATCTTGGCCAAACTTTGCCAGGTATCCGACAGTCGAGCGTTTCGGCTCAGGCTGCTGCCCAAATGTGCCCAAGTATACATACATATGTACATATGTACGCAGGGGTGTGTGTGTACGTGGGTTCGCCTTCCCCTTCCCCTTCCATCTGTGCGTGGAGTCATTAATTGATAAGAAAGCGAAAAAACAATTGCCTGACATTTTATCAATCTATTGGCAGTAGTCACTAACCGAGCTACGCAAGTACCCCTACATATGGATGTATTCGTCTGATGTCCGTATGATAGTGCTCAATGACATGTCGAATATCGGTTTCCTTATATGTCCATTCACACACACAGCCACACATCCATGTGCATGCAAATGTGTGTGTTTCATGGAGTGCACGATGGGACCAATAACTAAACGCATGTTTCAAAATCCGCCAACTAATACAGGTATTTGTAAGCGCCACAAGCAGGTACCTGTGTACTCAGCACACCACAGCCGGGTTGTCAGCTGTTCGAGTGGCACAAAGTGTAAAATCAAATAACTTAGGTGCCGTTTTCGTACGAGTAATGCAGGCACACCAAGTGCCTGGCTACATTTAATTGAATAGGTGTAAGGTTCATATACTAGCAGAGAGCAGAGAGCAGAGAGCAGAAAGCAGAAGTACCTCTGCACAGACTTCTTGAGCAAACAGCTGATCGTTGTCGTTCTAGGGAGTTCATTTAAAGAGGTGACTAAAACGCAAGGGACGCTTGTTTTTCGGTACCTTTTATCTTTTATTCCCAGTGGTGCTGCTGGAAACCTTCTGAGCAAACAATATAAGAATGCGATTTTCTGCCAGAAAAGTGGTCGCTGGTCCCATAGTGCAGTGCGGCTCACAACAGATAACAACGGGTAATGGCTGCTTCGAGATTCATCTATCTTTCGGCTTACTATCAAGGAGCATTTCAGCCACACTCACTCGTTGTTTGTTGTGGTTTATTTTTACCATCCTCTTGCTTCTGTGTCGTACACTTAATAGCCGGAAAATAATGCGCATATGATCTCCTGCGACTGCCACTGTCGCTTAGGGCACCAATTTGAATTCCCTGAAAGGGATCGGATTAAAGTTAGAGCCAGCATTTGTGCATCCCTCCATCGGAGTGGGGGGATCTAGGGATCTAGTTGGGCGGACCAGCAATGGCCACATCCGTTCAGATATTTTGTAGTTGTTTTGATTCATTAGATTTCAGCACGCCCTTTCCATTCTAACAACATTATTGCCTTACCTATGTGCTACATAGGTTCGTGCAATAAAAGAGGCCAAAAGCGCATTCAGGAAAGGTCAGTCAAATAGCAGTTGCAGAAAGAACAGATACCGTCAGACACCCAGTGATCTGCCTTTGTGAAGATTCTCGCCTTGGGGCTAATTTATTGACACTCGCCGACGAGCACGTCAGGGCAGTCACTCACCAATAAATCGTACAGGGTATTAAGCTGTTGGTGGCAAAGAACGGCAAGAATTTTGGTTTGACGCCAGAACGAATGGGGGATCTTGAGGGCGTCTTGTGACTCGATTACTTGGGAATTGACAGCCCGGCTGCCTACTCGAAGCTCGCGAAGTGTTGCGAACTTCATTATTATGAATGTACCTCTGTACATCTGTGTGTGTATGTACTGTGGGTGTGACCATGTACCTAGTATAACTCTGTAGAGTCACACATAGTCCGCACACATGTGGATGCATAGATCACTCCAAAACATTTAGAATTGGATCGCATACTGGACGAGTAGCAGGAGCGATGGGATGCAGTGTTCTTGTTCATGCAACACCTTGTGCATGTGTATGAGCACGTGTAGCCCATATGATGGGTGCCCCCACAAAGGATTGTAAATAATAGCTTTTGAATTTTATTTATACTGACTTGTAAAGAAGATAGTGCTCGCGGGGCCGCAGTTATTTCTGTGCGTTTATCATATCGGTGCCTCCGATTGCCGGCCAATCGCATCAGCACGCCCCTGAATTTGATTTTGAGTCCGATTCCTGTGCTTTTTTCTTTGTGGTCATGACGCAGTCTGGGGGCCAATCATACGTCATGGGCCGAACAATGGCGTAGCGCTCGCGTTGCTCCAAAGATTACATACCTACTGATATGTATGCACGTGTGTATGTGTGTATGTGTGAGGTGTGTCAACTACTCCGAGATAACTCCTCCGTGGCAGCCGGACTGCACCGGAAAACTGATACAGGGGCTGGCCAGCTAATGCTGAAGGAAGTCACGGCGCGCCCGTTCCTCGCCCACTAAAATTATTGAATCAAACAGAAATCTGTTTGAATGGCTCGTCTGAATATATGTTTCTGGACTGCAGCACAAGTGCGAGCCTCGCCGTGCTCATATCAGAGACTCACCTAAAAAATGAAAACTACTTTCACGCCAATGGCTATAACTTCTCGGCGACAAGTCATCCCGATAGACGGGCGTCTGATCAAGCATCGCATCAGGCATTATCCATTGCCTTCATTTGCTTCACCTTATCTACAGGCAACATCAACTCGAATGGAAATTCAGAGCGGCTACCTAAACCCAGCCCACCGCGCCTCTGCATTTCCGGAACAGAATTTGTTGCATTCTTCGACCCACTGGTGACTGCAATGCGAAGCACACCCATTGGGGATCTAGACTTGCCAACCCCAAAGGAAGACAACTATATGACGCAGTAATAACGCCACGAAACAAGCTAGACTTCATCTCTCCGGCAAGCCTACATATTGGCCCACAGATCCAAAGAAGCAACCCGACCTGATTGATTTTGCCGTCGCACGAAGGGTAGAGAAGAGAAGAGAAGGCGTCCATCTAGAAAACGTCTTCAGACCACACCCAGCAACAAATAGCTTTGTGCTGCCACCAACCAGCAATGCCGAAGCTACTCCGCCTATCATATTCCAATCAGGAGAAGTCACAAGGGTCATCAAAGACCAAATCTCAAGGCAAGAGAAAGCTCCGGGCCACGATTTCATCTCCCCTAAAATGATCATAGAATTGCCGAGCTGCGCAGTGGATTTGCTTACTGTGATATTCAACAGCATGATGAATATATATATATATACATATCCTCAAGAATGGAGGAATCAGTCAGCACAATGATCCATAAAGCCGGAAAGACAAGTCCCAGCCATCTTCATATAGACCTATCAGCCTACTGCCTTGCCTATCAAAGACAATTGAAAAGCTGCTCCTGAATCGTATCAAGCAACACCTACACATCAGCGGTGCCACGATGCCGACTCCCCAATTTGGATTTCGCGAAATGCATTTGAAAGACGGGAGTATTGCTCCGCTGTTTTCCTGGATGTCGCCCAGGCTTTCGACCGCGTTTGGTTAGACGGTTAATCCGCAAAATCAAAATAATACTTCCACAGAACATCCATGGAATATTGAGTCAAACCTACAGCAAAGAAGCTTCGCAGTACGATGCAAGATTTCCTCTCTGAATATCATCCAATTGAAGCTGGTGTGCCGCAAGGCAGCGTGCTTGGACCGACACTGCATATCATATTCACAGCAGATCTGCCGACAAACAGCCCAACAACAACTTCGACATTTGCTGATGATACTGCCATACTAAGTCGCTCCAAGTGGCCAACTAGGCTGGCAGACTGGCGCATACGCGTAAGCGAGCAAAACAGACAAACATTCCCCAAACCACCGAAGTAACATACCTTGGTGCTCATCTGGATAGAAGGCTTACTTGGCGTAAACACCTCGAAGCGAAAAGAAATCTACTTCAATTTAAAGCTAGTAACCTACACTGGCTAATAAACAGCCGTTCACCACTAAAACTGGAGTGTAAAGTACTTTTGCACAATGCAGTTCTCAAACCCATCTGGACATACGGCTCCGAGCTGTGGGGAAATGCTTGCGCTAGTAATTTAGAAATAATCCAGGGAGCTCAGTCGAAGATACTAAGAACTATCACTGGGGCACCATGGTACATACGGAATGAAAATGTCCATAGAGACTTACAAGTAGGATCAGTTAAAGATGAAATTGCCAAAGAGAAAGCAAAGTAGCAAAGAAACCAAGCTTCAAGCCCATCCTAATAGACTTGCGCAGTCTTTAGCTTGGCACACTAGCCAAACACGACTCCGGCGTAGAGACCTCCCCACCCAGCAATAATATCTAGCTAGGGACGTGCTCTAAGTAATTAAGTGCAATTAATTAAATAAACATATTAGATTGAGATTTGCATACTTGTCGTAAGTCTCTATTAGGGAAGATTCGATAAATAAAACACGTAATTAAAAACAAAAACATAATAATTATTGAACAGCTTCCCTGCCCTAGCCCGCAGATCTCCCACACATCGATCTGGCGGAGTATGGAGCGGAGCATGTATGTGGGTACGTGTGTCATGTGTGGAGTACTCCGTGCGAGGGTACATATGTGACTGCATTTAATCAGGTCTGATTTCTGTTTATTGATTGCTCCTTTGGGCACATACTCGTATTGTGTGTACACAATACATATATGTGTATATAGGTACATGCAACGAAGACGAGTGAGTAACGAGGAAAGTCAAGTGGGCGGCACGCTATCAGGCAAGCCAGCTCGGCGAACCAACTCAATCAAACCTGGACATGGTAAGTGAGAGTTCGATCAAGATGTGCGCACACTTCAGCTCCAGCGGCGGTTCGGCTGGGGCCGCACCCACATCCGTTTCCGATTGTTGTCGCGGGCGTTGTGCGCTCCGATAATTATAATGAAGCGATTCGGCCGGGGCGGCTTCGCTGGGGATATTCCGAAGGAAATTCGGCGGGCTCGCCGCTGAATGTGCTCCGCTTAATGTGCATCCCTCGCACCGGACGGAGTCGAATCGAATCTAATCTGTGCGCTGTGGCTGTAGATCCCAAGATCTCACGTATTTGCACCTGCTGGAATACACTGATGTGCTTACATACACACACTCACATCCATACGTATACAGACGCATATGATGTCCGGCTATCTCGCTAAGGCATTCGGACACATTCGGACACTCGAGGAGAAGACAAACCCGAGTCGCGTCAATAACAGCAGCAATAAATTACTCGAGCTATGGGCATACCCACATATGAACAGACACTTGCACGCACACATGTACAGCTGTGAACTAGCAATCAGAAGTGAAGTTCAAGTATCTCCATTCGATGGTTCCTTGATGTCATAGCAGCGCTGATTGACGTCATCATTCTCGATTGGAGATTGGTGTACAGTGGACACTGTACGCTGTACACTGTACGCTGTACAGTGTGTACATTGTACGTGTGTGAGCATGTGGCGCACTTGCCTTGGCTGCTTTCCTTCTTTGCCAATACCCTTCCCGCACAGCAGTCCGTTTCGCTTGCCCTTTGAGGGACATCTCGGTGTCTCGGGGAGGCTTCTGCTTCTGCGACGAGCATGGGCCCAGACGAGTCATCTCTATCTCCACCTCTTGATCATCTTCTCGCACAGGGAGCACAGCTGGCTCGATCATAATTACGATGGTTATCGGGCAAATGTTTTGTACTTACGACCAGGCCAGACCAGGCCACAAGAAGCGAACGGCATGCCGTGCTGATAAGTCTTTCGAGTGGTGACTATCGGCGATGGACGGACCAGGCCGCCCCAATAAAACACACAGCGCTCGCGCTCTGCCTTTACTCTGGAATACGGATGAATTTGTATTGGAAAGATATCAGCAACGGCTTGCAGAAGCCGCAAAGCCAAGGAGCCTAGCGATGAGTATTGAGAATTTGCTTAGAGAATTTTGCGGTGCGAAGGATCAAATCGAGATCAGAAATTCTTGTGCAGAAGATGAGTGTAGGCATCGTCCTCGAGGTCGCAGTGGTTCAGTTTTTCTTCGAGTATCTCGATGGCAATGGCGCAGGTGAGGAACAAGACATAAGTGATGAGGCTCATCCAGCCCACAGTCTTGCCCAGGGTGAACTTGGTCAAGAGGAAGCACGCGTACAGCATGACAATCGTGGCGACGAGCATGGCCACCGTGATCGTGATGCCCTCGGAATGGATCAGCACGAAGGTGCTCTCTATGATAGACTTGAGCAGCCAGGGCAGTCCCAGGCAGATGAATATGTCGAACGTGTTCGAGCCGATCGCATTGCACATGGCCATCGAGCCGTACCCTAGAGTCGTCCGAGCATTCCGAGGATTGGGGAGGCACGATTAGGGCATTAGGTGAGGGCGAAAAACGCACACGAGACTCACCCTTCCTGGTCACAATGTAGGAGGACACCACCTCGGGCACACTCGTGCCGACGGCCAGCACGGTCAGGCCCATAATCGAGTCTGGGATGCCAATGTTGTAGCCGACCACGGTGAGGAACCAGGCGAGCAGGTACGAGATGCCGGAGATCCAGAGCACGGCCATAATCATCGTGAAGAAGAATATGGTGCGCACACTGGGCGTGGTAATGGCCAGTATGAAAATGGCCGGGTACTTGATCACCCACCAGGTGACCTCGATGCAGGGCGCTCCCTTCTCCGGCTTGCTGCACACGTGCTGGCGAAACGTCATGAGTGGCTCTTCCTCCCGGAACATTGGGTCCTCATCCATCAGCTCCTGCTCGCCTTCCAGTGCTGCAAACAGACAAGAGGGCCATTTAGTGGCTCACTTAAAGATCGCTCAAGAGCAGCTCCTGATTGAGGTTCTCACAGCGGCACATCTTCTGCAACTTGCGATCGAAGACAAGAGTGATGAGGTAGACGAAGTATAAGCTGAGCATGATGGCCGCCTCCCACCACTGCACTTTCGAGTCCAGGAGCACGAGGAAGAGGAGTGTGATGGAGACCAAGTACCACAGGGTGTCCCTCGTGATGGGCCACCAATCCAGCTTAGCCGTCTGCAAGCAAAGTAAAGGCACGAATGGATGAGCAGGAGGATGAGGACCTGACCGGATGGATGCGCGACGCCAGAGCCGAATGATACGTACCACGCCCGTGAAGATTCCGCAGACGGTGGCAATGCCCAGTACATTGAACACCGAAGATCCCACAATGGTGCCCACCCCAATGTCGCCCTTTGTGATAAAAGTGCCGACAAAGGCAACGAAAAGCTCGGGGGCCGAGGTGGCCGCGGCCAGGAAGGTTGCTCCAGCCACATCGTAGGTCAAGCGAAGAGCTGCAAATGCAAATGCAAATTCAAATTAAAATCCAAAGTGCAGAGTTCTGTAATCCGACTATTGGCCAGATGACAGACAGGATGAGCAGTGCGAGCGATGCGTCAGGGCACACTGCGATTTCGAACGTTCAGTGGATGTTGAACTTGCGAGAGCAGCTCAATAGTGAGGGGAAAAGAGTGAGCAACGTGTCTTACTGTAGCACAGGCGCTCCATCGAGGGCACGAGGTAGTCATCGCACACAATGGCCAGGAGGATGAACAAGTACAGGCAGATCAGGAAGCACGCTATCGCCGAGGCAATGCTCTTCCTTCGCATGAAGTTGGGGAACTCCAGGATGGCGGGATAAGAGCAGTTGAGGCTAGCTTCTCCGCGCAGGTCACTGCTGTCTGTGGGTGCAAAGCAGGTCAGTAAATTTCAGCTGAGCTCTCGCTGGCGCCTACCAAACCCGCTCTCCCTGAGCAGCCTCTGAAAGTCCGAGTCTCCACCGAAAAACATAGCGCGCACGACAAAAAATAAGGCTAAAAATAATCAAATAAATAAACACGACGAAACGAATTTTTACACGAAAACCAGATGAACTTCACACAAGCCGGATCGCTACTGACTGAGAACAAACAAACAACCTAGCCCCTGGCCAGGCAAATTCGATCTCAAGGCCTACTCCAAGAGCCTTCCCATTCAGAACCCACAGAGCTGAGCTATTCGGCTCTGGCTTTTTTCTGTTTAACTTGCAAGCACAGCAACATTTGATATTCCAGCCAGTGCCTGTCGCAGAGCATGGTGAATGGCGATAATTACCACAGGCAATGGAGTGCAGTCACTGAACGCACTGCTACGGCTACTGTTGATCGGCACTGGGGCCAAGGCTCCAGGGCATCTGATGGCTTGCTCGTTGACAATGGCAGCGCCTGCGGGGCCTGCAGGTCTCGGTGTCGTGCAAGAACCCTCAATATGAGGCCAAATGTGCAAGCAAAAAATGGCATGTTTAATCTCGGCGTGTGTTACTTGTTTGGATTTTTGAAAATTTGTATGGGGAAGTCACGTCTGAGGCAAAGGCAACAAGTACAATGCCAAGCTGTTCCAGCAGGAACTTCATGCACACAGTCTAGCGGAACTTCCACAGGGCAAACTGTTCAGGGACGGAAAACACACCAATGAGAAAATGGAGGAGAAGCCGCTGCAGGTTCAGCTGCCAAATGGATATGTCAAGGCGGAGTACGGAGCAGAAATCGTTGGCCCGTAGTGCAGCCTACTTTCCAGGTACGTAATTCATAATGCAACCAATGAAAACAACATGAAGTGACCATTTTTCAGAAGTAGTCTACGTTGTGGGCAGAGATGTGAGCGCGCAGAACAGCGCCTACAGATATGTTAAAACTTGCGAGGGATTCATTTTTAATATTTTGTTCACAATAAGCCGCCTCGTGGACGTGCCTGCTGGGCCATAAGCAGCCATGCCCACACCAAAGGAGGCTGCGATGTAGTCGGAGCTCACTCAGGCAAGGAAGCACTTACCACATCCAAGGGTCCCGCTGGGTTCTCTAAGGGAGTGCACATATGAATGCATGCGAATGCTGTACATACGTTAAGTATGTGCTGGGGTTAAAAACATCCAAAGTGCAAAGTTTCTTTGTTAAATCTCATATATTAATCATAAAAATACATTATTGAATTTGTTGGGTTTTTGGTTGGGTTGTTTCTCTCGTCTCTCGTCTCTCATCTCTTGTCTCTTGTCTCTTGTCTTTTTCTTTTTCATTTGTTTTTATTGCCTTTTTGCTCACTTGATCCCTGCGACTGCGACTGCGCTGCAACTGCAACTGCACTGCGACTGCGACCGAATGTCGTGAAAGAGTCTACTTTAATAATAATAATAATAAAAAAAAAAGTATTATTACAATAACAGCATAACGTATAACGTATAACGCATAACCAACTATCAAGGTAGATAGAATAGAACAGAAAATACATATTAATTAATTAAACGACTGCACTCATAGTTGATTCCAGCCAGTTCCCAGGATTAGAATCAGAATTCGATCAGAATCCAAATCCCAATTGGATGCAGAGGCTGAATCCGAATCCGAATCCGAACCTGAACCTGAAGCAGGGCCAGAACCACAATCAGCATCGGTATGCGGTGAAGGGGGATCTGTCCATCCATCCATCCGTCCATCCATTCATCCATGCTTCCACACACCCACCCACCCACCCACCCGTCCATCCAGCTGTGCAAGATCATGACCGTCCGCAGGTGGGTAGATTGACGCGGAAGAACACATTTAGTTCGATGAGTGAGGCGAAGACCATGAAGACCAAGTACATGACTAGGCACGCGGTGCCCACCTTCTTGTCCAGCTTGAATTTATTCGTGGAGAATGTCAAGTAGAGGAGAAACAGTGTGGACAGCAGGGTGATCGCCGAATACTCCAGTCCGGCCGAGTTGATGGCCACATAGTTCTGGCCCGGCTGGATGGGAAAGAAAACTGCCTTGATCAGCCAGGGCACGCCCAGGCACAGGAGAATGTCGAAGGTGTTGGATCCAATCGAGTTGCAAATACCCATCGATCCGTGACCTGCAATGCAATGCCCAGCCCTCGTTTAGCAAACACCAGTATCGCTGAGCATGCCACACGCATGCCCCGAGCAGTCGAAAACTCACCGCGTTTGGCCACAATCACACTGGACACGGCCTCTGGCACGCTGGTGCCCGCTGCTAGGAACGTGATCCCCATCACCGAGTCAGGTATCTTAAGTGTGTCGCCTGTGGGAGCAAACGGGAGACATTTTTCAGATTACAGACAGCAGCAATTGTGCAAAAAGGAGTCGGAAACCATTGGCCAGGATTAACCAATGAATTACACTGGGCCTGGCCTGGGACTGGGACTGGGACTGGTCCGGGGTAAGTAGGCGCATTAGTTTTCGGTATCCGCAAAACAAAACAAAACAAAACTCCGCCACATGGGTGGAATATGGAGAAAAATGGGTTGCTGCAATTCGGGCCACGATATTGAGGGGTTCCCAGAGAGAGGCGAAAGCTTACCAATTATGGTGATCATCCACGCCACGACGTAGGAGAGGGATCCGATCCACACAATGCACATGATGAAGGTCAGGGGGAAGATCTTGTTGTTCTTGGCCTTTTTGCAGTCGGGGATGGCGACTCGGAAGAGCAGGTGTATTGGCCAAATGATGAGCCAGGTGAACTGGGCAAAGCAGCTCTTGTCCTTCGGGTATGTCAGCAGGGAGTAGCCCTCCTCCTGCTGCTGCTCAGGAGCAGCTACCACTGGCTGCGCCTCGGGCTCGGCATTGTCCAGGGGTCCCATGTCCGTTATGACCCCACCTTGGGCGTTTCCACCACCGCTTCTCTCAACACCGCCGCCTGTTGTGGTGGCCACTCCGGGTGCTGATGTGATCGTGGTTGTGGCTGTGGCTGTGGTTGTGGTTGTGGCAATGGCTATAGTTCCGGTTGAGGTCTTGGCCTGGTCATTGTTCAAGCCCCCGTTCAGCTGGATGCTGGCCATGTTCTGGCAGATGCGGTTCTCCACGAGGTCTGCGAGGGTGCAAGCAGAGAGGGGTTATCGGGTATTAGAAACAAGCTCAGGCATGGGCGCAAGCTGCGAGTGGGGTGGGATGGACAAGGTGGTGTCGAGAGGGTGCTGGGTAGTGTGGTAGATCTATGGTGTACCTGGTTCCTTCTCATTGCTGTTCTTTGTGTGGATGCTGCAGTTGGAGGACCGGCTGCGCGTGCGCGCCTGCTTTACGCCACCTGTGTGTTAGAGCTTTGTACTTGTTTGTATGTAGGTAGCTATGTAGGTAGGTAGGTAGGTAGCTGTGTACTTGTATGTATGTATGTCTTTGTTTCGCAATCAGGCAGTGTTTCTGTGGATGGAGTGGGTCTATTGGGGCTGGTGCTGGGGCTGGGACTGGGGCTGGGGCTGGGGCTAAGCCTGTTCTATCCCAGATTCACATATCCAGGGTTGTCGCCCATTGGTCGCTGTGCGGTATGGCGGAACTGGTTACCAATAACACGGGACACGGGTCACGGGTCAGGGGACACGGAACAGAGGACCTTTTACCCTTTCGCCTTGGACACTCTTCCGACTCACCCGCCACAATCAGTATATAGAGGCATGGGCAAATGCCAGCACTGCTGTCCGCTGAACATGCACGTGTGTGCACGGGTACGTAGGTATGGGCTCATGAATGCAAACCGGAATGGCACCGATTCACACTCTTCTCGTGCGAGGGCCACTTCATGGCTCGCCTCGGCCCTTTCACGCCATCGTACACTCCAGCAGGAGCAGTGAAGCAATCAAGGTACATCCCCAGTCCCCCCCAACCCGACCCAAGCTAACCACTCGATTGTACATGTCTGGGAACTGAATGAGAGGGCGTTGAGCGGCAAGTGTGTACCCACCTTTGGCACACTTTTGGAAGGTTTTGTCGAAATACATGACCGCCAGGTAGACGGCGTAGAGCGACACCAGAATGAGGGCCTCGTACCACTCGACGCGCTCGTCGTGCATCACGCAGATGAGGATGGCCACGGTGACGCCGTATGCGATGCTGTCTCGGGTCAGCGGCCACCAGTCCAGCGGTATGGTCTGCAAGCAAAGGGATCAGTGGGACTGGCCAATAGACTGCTGTGGTGCAGCTGGGCTGTCGGGGTTGCTGGTGGGAATACTTGCCATGCCGGCTCCGATGCCGCAGCAGGCGGCCACGGCCAGGATGTTGAAGACTGCCGATCCCACGATGGTGCCCACTCCGATGTCGCCCTCCGTGATGAAGGTGCCTATCACGTTGACGAACAGCTCCGGAGCGGAAGTGGCCGCGGCCATGAACGTGGCCCCCGCCACATCGTTGGACATGTTGAGTGCTAGATCGAAGCGGTGGGGGATCGGATCGGATCGAGTCAGGCCTGAGTGGGAAGCACTGCACTCACCTGCACATATTTTCTCAACTGCTGGCACAAAGTACTCATCACACACTACTGCTAAGGCTACGAATAAATATAAGCTGGCTATAACATGAAGTACAACAGCCCCGGACTGTCTTTGCGCCTCCGAGAACAGGTCTCTGGGGAAGTCATCAATGGCGGGCTGAGTGCAATTTATATCTGCAACGAGTCCGGAAGCACGCTTATCCAAATCAATCCATATAAAGGTCGAGCATGCGCGTGGTTAGTTGGTTAGTTGGTTAGTCAGTTAATCAGTTAATCAGTTAATTGGTTGGTTGGTTAGTTGGTTGGTCCTTGGGCGCAATTTTAAATCCTTTTTGCATTGCCTACTTTCGGGTCAAGACAACCAGCGCCTAAAGCTATCACAAGTACTCTGAAAGACATCCTTCCGTTTTCTGCTATACATATCTCAGTTCTTAGGGCGAGCCATGCACCTAACGCCACTTTCAGGTGGACTCTGATAGTCCCTGAAGCGGTGGGCACCGGTAAGTCGGTAAGCGAACAACATTATTCAGCGTGCTTGGTGGAACGAGTGATGGAACGGGGAAAGGTGTGCGAAAGGTGACTAAGACTTGTCAATCGTCTATTCCGAGGGCGACGCTGATGCTGATGCTGACGCTGAGGGCATGGGCACCAGTTTCTCTTTCATATTTATGCTGAGTAATCTGGGCAGATCGGATTTGTGTGGCGTACATTTCATGTTGTTGGGTCGCCGCGCAGCAGCAACAATTCACACAAAAAAAACACGAAAATAACTTAATAAAGAACAATCAACTGGGGGAAGATGCTCCGAAATTCCCGAATGCGCCGCTCCCGTTATGCGGTTTCTTTTTGTGTCAGAGGCAAGCGCCAGTAATGAACTGAACCAGCACTGCTGCAAGAACGACCACAAGACTGGCCGGGCCAGAGTGCCATTCTCGGACCCCGGGCCCCGGGCCCCGGGCCCCAGCCGAGGAGTCGACAAAACAGAAGCTGAAACCGAAAACGAAACAGTAACAGTCGCAGTCACAGTCGCAGTCGCAGTAGCAGTAACAGACACACCAGCTGGAGCTGGAGCTGAAGCTGACACTTAAGCAGAAGCAGAAGCAGCAGCAGCAGCAGCAGAAACATTTGCCCCCGCTCACTTACTGCTGCTGTGCCTAGGTCTCGATCTCCGCTGCTGCCCAGCACTCGTACTTGATCATCGATCAAATGTGCGGCGAGTGTACTGCCCAACGGTGGTCAGTGATCAGCGGCGGCGACTAATTTGCAGCGGAAGCAATAAATACGCATACGCCTTTGATGTTATCAAATTGAATTGCTAAGCAACAAAACGAAGTCTCAGGCTGGAACCGAAGCCGAAACCGAAACCGAAACCGAAACCGAACCCGAAACTGAGACCAAGGCCACAGAGCACAGACCACAGAGCACAGAGCAATGGACACAGTGCCGAAGCAGCCGATCAGCGCCACCTGAGACGAGCCCACTCCCAGAGCCGTCACTCGGTCTACAGTACGAGCCCGTGCCGAGAACAAGAGGCAGAGCCGACTTGGTCGGATAAATTAAAACAATAAAAAAGCTGTCCAGCTGTCCAGCGACAGCCCAAATAATAGCAATCGATGGCGCGGCATATGTTGATATAGTCATAGACCTAGAGACGGCGGTGGGTCCAGACTATGGACTATAGATATAGACAATATGTACATATGTATTATGCACACATGAACATACCCACTAATTAGGAAGCTGGACCCAAACAATCAGCCAAGCACATGGAATGCCATTGTGTGGCTCATCCAATGAAACGAATTGTTTTCGAAAATTCAACTTGGTACGGGCATACGGGTATAAGTTTGCTCTAACGCAGGTCATAGATTACCGATTGATTCCCGGTTTAATGAGCTGAGGCCCCCGGTCAAAGCTGAGCATTACTTTGTGCCCGTCAAAGATCGATTGGACATCGCTTAATCGATGACTGAGTGCACGCATCAATTGAATCTTTCGATCGTTTGCGGCCCACGCATGACCCATCGGAGTACAACACTAGGGTATGCTCGATGGCGATGGCTTATGTGGCATACACATACCATATGTATTTATATTTATATCCATTTTTCCACATAAACCTTCCTCGGAACACTACCTTGGTTTTTTGACCCAGAATAGTACGGAAAGGACTCAACATACCGTACTATAGGTATGTGGAGTCCTTCATGAACGAACGAGTATTCGCGGAACTGAACAAGCTGAAATTCATCTTACTGGTTCGTTTTTGATCCTCTGAGTTCGTTTTGTCGGCAATGTTGGAGCTGTGGTGTTTTAGTTTTAGATTTATGAAGTTAAACATTATTTACACTTGGGCTCACAAACAGCAATTAGAGCTCAAAACTGAACTAAGAAGAAAAACGAACGACGAACAAACAAGAACAAACCAAAAGAACGGCGTAGTTCACTGAAGAAAAAGAACGCACTGGTTCGGTATATCGCATATTGAACGATGCTTACCCAACACTGGAGTATAACGATACATAACATCCCTTCAAGGCTTACAGTTCAAGCTCAAGACGTCAAGACTGTAAGCCAATCGAACGATGCATCTGAAGACACTTTCGAAGAATTACTTATTGGCGCATTAACAGAGGAAAGAGAAAACATAGTTGTTTGTTTTAATATCTCTGTAGCAAGATTCCTGACGAACCTGGATTTGGTAAAGATCCAGAAGATAGGCTTATTGGAAGTCATCTGCTATTGGCAGTCGATTGGACTCGGGTCAGACTCGGATCGACCCGATGAACACGTTCAGTCGGAGTTGGGTAGAGAGATGAACACACACACAAATACATGTGCATGCGAGGGCATGGGAGGGGAAGGGGAAGAGGGCGAGGGCGAGGGCGAGGGCGAGGTCGAGAGGAGACACAAGGAGACAAAGACGAAGTCGGAGTCTTGGGTCAATTGAGACAAATGCATTTTGTAACCATCAACCATCAACCCGCATAATGCAATAATACTTAATAAACATTCACAGCTCTTACAACAAAAATGATTATGTGGTCGGGGACAGACGCAGGGGAGAGGGGGAGATAGACAGGGTGTCGGGTGGAGCTGTTAATGATAACACCATGCAACAAAGCTGGTGTTTTTCTTGGCACCAAACCGACTTTTCCTGATAGATTTGGGGCTCTGCAAAATACGTGACACATACGAAATATACCATTTTCAACAATTAAAAGCACCCCATGTATAACAAAACTGTTGCACAGTGTAAGCAACTCATCGTGGATAACAATCAGCAAACATTCAATCACAGTAAATTAAGTTCACTTTAATTGAATAAGAGACGCACAAATAGTAGCAGCCGTATCGAATTCATGGCAAGGCAGTTTTTAACTTTAGCGCTACTCGTATTCACATTTAATGTCTCTTCTGAAGCAGACGTTCAAGGAAGGCAATTCCGAAAACATATGCACATGCATGCTCGCACAAGTGTAGGAAAGCGTTGACGCGTTTGGTTTCCAATTGATTACTATTTGGTTTCCACCGCCAGACCGCTACAAGAGAACATGCGAGTCCGTTCTTTCAAAAGGATTACAAATTGACAAAAATTGACAAAAATCTACTACACCTTGTAAATGAGTTGTCCGTCTTGCTTGTCGCCTAGTTCGCAGAGACGATAAGAGCTAGAGCAACCAAATTTTGTTTCCATACCGATGTGATATCCCCAACCCCCTTGCGCCCGCACAAAGGTCGAAAATCTGTGACATCCACAATTTGAGAGATACGAGAAACCAGAATCAAAGGCAGTATCGTAGCGAATGGCCATATCTTCCAGATTGCCAGATTGGATCAGATCGAACCATTATTATAGCCGGAATGAAGAACACAGGGGCTAAGCTACCCGCTTCCAGCGCTACCGTCTGGTGAGGTTTATAAATGAAAACGTCGAGTTGTAAAAATTTGGAATCAAGAAAGTCAGAAGTCTAAATCAATTAGTTTCTCGTTGCTGTGCACTTTGTTCGCACACAGCACCAGCAAAGTGCTTTAAAATCAGATAGAGCAGAGTCAGATTATATGAAAGAGGAGCCAGCTAACATCTGGAAAATAAACCATTTGAATACTGAAATGAAGGTATTGGGAAACGAATTCCAATCTTTCAGATTTCCCAAAAGATATTCACATGTATGTACATATGTACATACGTACATATGTATTGTAGTAATTCGAAGATGATTGTGACGACCAAAAATATGGTTTACTCATAGCAAGCACAACAAAGCTGATTAACAGATCAGACTCCATGAGTACTGACAGTTAGCTTAACAGATATATGTTAAATAGAATTCGACTGCGGCTGCATAAATGTGTATTACGTATACGCCCCGTCGTCACAATTGTTTTATAGAAAAATATCACCACTTCTCGCTTCCCACACAGAGGGAGTGACCAAATTGTGTGTCTTATTTGTGTCGCATGTGAATGCCCATATGTAAGTTCATTTCAGTACATAAGTAAGGAAGAATCAACGCGGCGACAATGCCTTTTAATATGACTTTTGTGTACCGTTTAAGGAAACATTCAGTGCGAGCTCGGCACAACTCAACTAACAGAACCACACAAGTATCTGTATCTACACATGCATGTGCATACATACATACATACATACATATCTGTGCTTCGGTTTTTGTGCGAGTGAGCCCAGTTTTAGATAGCAAGTCTTACTTAATACCATCCCTAAGTCCGGCTGCAGGCTTTCGTCTACCTGCACCAAACCAATATTACGAGCACAAAAATAAGGGATAGCTAGTGTCCCAATATTTGCATTGCTCTGCTTGGCTATTATTGTTTTGACAGTCATCTGTCGCACAAATGTGAGCGTTTTCTGCTCCAGAATTCGTTTTGGCTTTACGCTTCAGTGCTAGCCCACAAAGACGCATTCGGTTGCGTTTGTTCTTTTGTTTTGCATACCTTGCTTTGGCGTGCAATTCGGTGTGATGGTGTACGAGTAGCTGCTCTGCGGACTCGGCTACCCCTTCTCCATTTATGGTAGTCTTTCTACTACTTTCATACTGGCTTGGAACGGAATAATTTATGAAAGTCGTCGCAATGGGTTGCGGATGCTTTCTTCCATGATGTTAAACTTTCTTGCTAGACAATGATTAGTAATACATACAAAAATAAGGAAATATTTTACATTTGAAGACCTTTCTGAGCCCTAGATGGGTGGACGAAGGATAAGTTCGTCAGAACGACTACTTTTTACGTGTTCATCAAACGTACATCACATAAGGATGACCATCCTTGGGTATGGTAAAAGAACTTTCCTTGAAGTTTGTGGAAAAAAGCAACAGCCTTTGGCAATGCCGAGTGGTGAAGCCTCCACCGGGACCCGCCAGAAACCGCACACACACAGACAATAGCTATTAAAAAACACAACACCAAGGCAGGGCACTAGTAGTTGTTGTTGTTGTTGTTGTTGTTGTTGATGATGTTGTTGTTGTTGATGTCGCTGTGGCTGTGGCTGTTCATAGTAAATGTCATTAAGATTCACTTAATGAGCCAATTTAGACAATTGATCCATATGCCTTAGTTTACGCGACCAGCGACACACACACGCAAACACACAGCCACACAAGCACAAAAACACACACACATGCATACGCACACGCATGCAAACCACCATGACAGATGTAAATACACACATGCATGCATATGCATGTACTTATGTATGCATGTGTATGCGAGTGCGAGTGCGATTGCGAGTGCGATTGCGAGGGGATCAGGGCAAAGAGAAATGTGCAGAAAAAACCGAAGGGGGCGACGATAGCTTAGCTAGATCTTTGGCTTCCAGCACATGCTTGCATGAGGCACACATGCACACATACATACATACATGCGTATGTATGTATGCATGCATACAATTGTAATTATGTATTTGCATATGACGTCACTGATCCAGCCACACATACACTCACAGAGAGACACAGACAAAACGACAGGGACACACACACTTAATTAAAATTATTCCACTCCATCTGAACTTAAGTGATTTTTGTATAATTTCCTCATAGCCACTGCTGGTGCCCCAACACAAAAAAACATCAAAACAGAAAGAAAAAACAAAAGATTTTCCCATCGGCATGATCAGCGGTAAATAATTTTAGGACGACATTTTTAGTCACTATAGTTATACAGTAGTCGTAGCCGTAGTCGTGGCCGTAGTCGTAGTTATAAAGCTCGATAAATTTGCTAATTAATTGATGGCACTTTCAGGTAATTGTGGTAGGTTTTATCCGGCAGCGGCGCTCTGCCGCTGGTTCCTCTGATTAGAGGCTTAGTGTAGTAAGGCTTAGAAAGCTGGCTAATTAGTATGTACCCGTAGTGCTGCTAAGACCCCAATAGTCTTCCATTGCTGCACGGTGTTGTAGTGGTGATGGACACTCGTAAACTGCGATGCGCCGTTATGTGAAGCGCAATCTCAATCTCAATCTCAATCTCTGTCACTTCCCACTTCAATGGTGTTGATTTTCTCTTTTCGTTTCGTATTGTTCCTTCTCTTTTCTTTTCTTTTCTTTTCTTTGCTTTCCTTCACTTCCCTTTCTTTCCTTTGCTTTCCTTTCCTTTCTGTACTTTTGGTTTTTTTTACATAGTTGGATTCCGCCTTTTGCCTTTGGCACACACTCAGCTCGGCCTGGCGACGACCGACAAACGGTGCGAGCGAGAGCTATGTATGTATGTATATATGTATCTCAATTGTGGTTGATGATCCAAAAGCACGTCACAATCACTCTGGCGAGCGGAAGGCGGCGAAGCAGGAAATTTAAGACCGAAGGCGCGGTTGGAACGTACTTTGCCCACTCTCGGACGCTGACGGACACAGGCGCAGAAACGCACGCGGACTCGTTCACCACTCTGGAAGTTCTCTGGCTCGCTTAATGCATCTCGCTTTATTCGATAATCCGTCGATCTGTAGGGGGCAATGTCGATAACAATAACAATTTGATGCGAAATTGCGAAATGCAAAGCAGCGATGACCACAAAAATGAGAAATTCAGGAAAATCAATGACGATACAATTACTTCGGCCCCAAGTCCTTGCGAGCAGCCGTAACTGTGATCAAAATGCGACTTAGCCATCAAACCGGCCAGTAAAGCGATCTCTAATTGAAAGCACACGTGTGCAGTACATATGTATACATATTATACATATTGATAATGGTTAATCTTTAATATCTTGAATACTGGTGGCGAATTCCAAATATAAAAATCGGTTAACCAAATCTTGGTTTGGTTTAACGCAACACAACATTGAAGTTGCCGGAAAATATGAGTGGGGACATGCATTTCAAATCTCAAGTTGTGGGAAAATATCTGCCAGTGTAGCCCAAAGGCAGACGGCAAAAAGATTCACGGCTTTCTCTCTGCCCACCACTTCGGCTCGCCGTTCGGCTCGTGACAGTGGGCAGACGATCTGCTTCGGTTTGGTCATCGCTGCTTTAAAGGCAAAAAACAAAAGTAATGGAAAGAAAATTTAGAAATAAAGCTGAAATAATGCTTGCCTTTTCTATTTGATCTTTCTGTTTCGCGTTTTATTGCTCTTGACACTCTCACTGACTAGCGCACAACAACAAAAATATGAAAACTGCGGATCTCCAATCACAAATCCCGTTTCGAAGCTTCTCGTTTCGTTTGGATTCTCTCCGTTCCGTTGCCCGTTTCCGTAATTGGCGCGAACTCGCGTGTTGATACTCGTTAGCATCAATCTCGGACTCGTTCTTATGTGCTTTGAGAGCGGCTACTATCCACAAATATCCACTTATTTAGTGTCCAAATTGACTCTGCCTTAGTTTGTTTCTGTTCTTTTCCCAGTTTTATTGTAGTTTGAATCTGGCTTGGCTTATATTATTGTGTGTATTGTCTTGATGCCGCCGACGTTGACGTTAAACTGATTTTGAATCGGTGTTTGGAGCGCTTTAGTCCAAGCCGAGCGCCAAGCCTGATTTTTTCTATAAAGCAAGCAATCGTTGAGTGGTATATACATACATACATACATACATACATATGTACATGTGTATGAACAGGCAAATGTTTATAGGCATGGGCAACTGTAATACCGTTTAACTAACTTTAGACTAATACAAACATTCATTCAAGAACAGATTGTATGGTATTCAAATGTGATGTGTGTAAGGCTTTTTATGTGTGTTTGTGGGGGCGGGATTCTCCAATGCATTGTTCGTGAGCTTTTTACCTTTTGTCAGAGTAGGTATGTACATATGTACATATGTATGTACATATGCATGTATGCCTGCATGCATGTATGTATTTACGTTCATCTCTTTTATGGCATCCAATAGCCAGAGGTCGAGTCATGCTAGAGCGATCAACTAATTGGAGTTATGCGCCAACTCGTGCCAACTTTTCCACAGGGCCATCCAAATAACGATTGCTCATCGCCACATCATCACATCACATCATGTAACCTTATCAGGACTCTCGGACATGAGAAGGGCTCCCCAAACAGAATACTAATCGTACTATTTCTGGCTTTCCAAGTTTATTTAAGTTTACGTGACAGGTTCCACTGTCTGTGTTTACCGTTGCCGCGAGATATGAATAAGCCCACGAGCAGCTAGGGCGAGCGTGTTGAGGATGTTGGCGGACGCCTCTAACTAAGCAGCCACTAATTGAACAAAAGCGTTATTAATTAAGCCTCAATCTATTAAAATAGGCAGTAGATCAGACGATTGTCAGGTTCTCTAAGGTTACAAATATACACAAAAAGGCAGTGCTTCTCAAAAATGTAAGACAGCTGTAAAAATGGGTCTCGTTCTCGGGAATCCAAAAACAAAACACCGTGTTTGCACGCAGCTGTGCGCAGCCTAGCCTCCAGACCGAGAATGCGAAAACGATATATGCAATGTTTGAATGCAGTGTGATTTCTGCTCAACTCAAATCTTGCTGATAAGTGGTTTTTTGTGCCCTTCTCCCCAATTCAAAAAGCGCTAAGGCTACGAAATCCATTATAATAACAGAAACATATAATTTTTACTGGCTAAAGAGTTTTTCGACTTCAGTTTTAAGCATTCTAAATTTAATACGTCCGATAAGCTAGCACAACCATCCAGACGTACCGATTTTCGGGATATCTTTGCGACTAGCTATCTATGCAAATCAAATTACATTTCTAAAACTTCTTTTGTATCCAATATCTGCTTATTTAAGTGTACATGTAAGTTCATAGAGGATAAGGAATTTGTAGAAGATATGCATTGGAGTGTACTTCTATTAACATTTGCAAATAGATTCCTTACCATGTGGGTTTTATTGGGTAATAAAATTTGTTCCAATAATATTATTTTTGTTTGATAATGTTTTCGTTTCAAAAGTGCACTTAAAATAACATAAATTCTTAAACTGGTCTCATTGATTTTATAGAGATTATTATTTTATAAATTAAATTCAAAATTGATATCTGCATACATATGTACAGTTGTGTTCAATGAAATAGTAGTGCCACATATCACGACTTTCAAACCCCTTTTTGAGATATTTCTAGTCATCCAAATTGAACAAGTGAAACCTTTTTGGAAAGCTTAGAGTGTTATCATTAAACCCCTGAAAAATCCCATTTCATTTGAATTTCATCTTCTTGTTTTTCATGACTTTAGAAAATACCCATGAAATCTGCTGTTCAATGAAATAGTAGTGCTGGGTTAAATTAATTTCTAAAAATGAAAAAACACAGCAAATTTATTTAAAGCTCAATTTAGATTTCGAATAATGGAATAAAAAAAAGTTTTGGATATAGCGGTACTTTTGATTTTGGAGCGTTGAAGAAATCATTTCTCGGCCCAGAAAAGGAGACCTAAGAGTTAGACTAAAAACTTAGGGCAGGAGGTATAATGGGATTAAAAACTAACTTGTATGCACTCTCATTATTGTATTTAACCAAATTAACTATAAGAATTAGACTGAAAATGAATTTTGGATGCGAAAAAATTATTTTTTAGAGGATGGTCGGCGATGGTTGAAGGCAAGACCATGACTTCAAAACCCTCAAAAATTATGAAAAAATATTATTTCGCTCTGCCATTGATGTGACAGTTTTTAGACGGTTGATTACATATTATTTCAATGCAAGAAGTCCCAGAAAGCTCCGCTTTTGGGTCTTAGAGTACATGGCTGCACGACTTCAGTTTCGAAAAACTCATATGGAATGGCCTGTGTCACAGTGACAAAAATACTTTTGACTGATGATAGTAAAGTTCTATTATATGGTAAGATAGACTCAAAAGAATATGTTTGGCATACAAAGAAATCCGATTACCACTTAAAATCATGACAAAATTAGCATTGGGCATGCTACGCTGAGTCCTATGGGGCCCAGCTCATATGAGCTAGTACTTTCTAGCCTGAAATTTGAGTACAGTATGATTTTGAGCGAAAGTGTGTATGTAGGTATACTTTAGAATACATTAAATGCAGATTACAGTTAAAAAATTCATGTTAAAAGGATCTTTTAACCGGATAATGACTTGAAACACCCAGAAAAGCTCGCTAGGAATTGATTTTTATCGGTAAAGATCGACATTTTGCCATGGCCAAATGTCCAACTAGATATTAATATCATCAAAATCTTATGCTGGAATACCAAATACGTTGTTGCAACTGCAAATCCGTCAACCAGAGAAAAGTTTTAGCAAGTGGTTCAAGGATTATTGGCTCAAATCCTATTGAGGCGTTGGCAAGAGATTAATGACCCATGTTCGGCCGGTACAAGTTCGCAATGAAAACCAAATTGATTAAAAACTAAATATTAAAGCTCAAGATACACGAAGAAAATGAAATATATGTTTTTATTTGAGTTTAGTTGATTTTTTCAATTTTCTAAAAAAACACTACTATTTCATTGAACAGCAGATTTCATGGGTATTTTTCTAAAGTCATGAAAAACAAGAAGATGAAATTCAAATGAAATGGGATTTTTTCAGGCGTTTAATGATAACACTCTAAGCTTTCCAAAAAGGTTTCACTTGTTCAATTTGGATGACTAGAAATATCTCAAAAAGGGGTTTGAAAGTCGTGATGTGTGGCACTACTATTTCATTGAACACAATTGTATGTAATTTAATATTTTATATACGGAAAACCCATTTATTTTAGCAGAGATTAATAAACATACGATTCTTGACGTTTGCAATAACTTGAAAAATAATTAAAATTAATAAACCTCTTAGTAGATAATAAATATCGCCGCTGGCTTTGATCTGTGGTACAGTTTTGTGTCGCACTGTATTCACATATACATTCAAATAGATTTTAAATTGAACACGCGTAACAGTCACGGCAAATGGCGATCGCAAATAAAGATAATTGAGCATGCGTTCCATAAATCACCAGTGCTTTGTTGTCTTTTTGATCGTATATATTTCTGTGGAGAGCAGATAGAATATGTACAAACACGGAAAATGTAGTTTACCTCGAAGTTTGGTCTATGGTCCTGGCTGGACTTTTTTGTATTTAATATAAGGTTTTCAACAGAATTATATAAAGGGTTTAGTATCATTCATGATAACAGTAACAATTAAATCTAGGAATTAATATTTTGTTGTCTTCGATTTCTCAGCGCCGATCTTGTTCCGTCGTCCGCTTCGCGCTCATTTCCGCACACATGCCAAAAACGCACATGCCGCCTATGTACACTGAAACTAAAAACAGTTGCTAGTTTGTAGAACCACAATGGTCAGATTGAAGAGGAAAGTAGGGAAGGGCACAAAAAAAAAACAACACACAGACGATACATTGAACTAAGTGAGGGAAGAAACAGAAGCATAGTAATTGCTAACTGTTGAATAGACTGTGGAGTGCTCGATTTTACTGCAGTACGAAACACGCATAGAAATATATTTAGTGTTGAATCAGTTTGGCATGCCGATGCCCTGCTGAAAGCCGAGCGTTTCCTGCTGCTTCTTGATCTCCTCTTGCATCTCCAGGGCTAGCTTCTTGTACTTCTCGGCCTCTTTCTCGTTTTTCTCGATGCCGTCGCCGCGGGCGTACATCTGGCTTAAGTTTGCACACGCGTACACGTTGCGCAACTCGCACGCCTTGTAGGCAAACTGAAATGCCTTTTTCATGTCTTTGAGCACAATGTAATCAGAGTCAAGGAGCGATTTGGCAGGCGTGGGTCCACTGCTCGCAGCCACGGCACCTGGCTCTGTCCTTTTTTGAACGCCAGAGATGTGCATACCGGATAAATAGAAGCAGGCGTTTGCATTGTTCATGTCGCAGCTCTTTGTGAGGAACTCCAAGCCCTGAATAATTAGCAAGCGTTAGTCAGACATCATCTTTAGATCGTACTCAACTCACCTTCGGCACATTTCTGTCGATCTCTTTGGGCATGGAGCGCGAGACAAGCAATAGGCCGGAGTGGAGACAGGCATCGGAATCGTTTAAGTTGCATCCCTTCTCGTAGTACTGGTACGCCACTCGGGGTTCGCCCTTGCTGCCGCTTTTACCCTTGCCCAAAATGCTATAGTTTCCAAACTTATAACAGGACTTTGCGTAACCATAATCATCACATGTTGATTTGTATACCTTTGATGCCTTTTCAAAGTCCTTCTTGATGCCTTCAAGATAGTCGCCTAGCAGGTGGCAAGCTGCGATTAAAGTGCACGCAAATACATATGTAAGTGTTATCTCAGGTCACGATTTGTTTTGTAATTAATAGTTAAGCCCAGTGATATAGGTTATAGCAGAGCGGTTTTTACTGTTTTTAAGTGTTTACCTTCCGGTTTCCTCTCCGAATAACAGCCAAATCGATACTCTACGCCCAGCTTGTCGATATACTCCTTCACATCTGACTCCTTTTTTAAGTCGTATGCCATTTTTCAGATTTTAATAAATAACAACCTAAAATATGTTGTTGTTCTTGTTAGTTTCGGCCAGTGTGACCGTGGACGTATCGATAAAATATAACGCCTGACCCTCAGAAATATAGCGAAATATATCTTGTCATTATCAAAATATACCGTAAATATACTGACGGACACGACCGACAGTTTTGCTAACAGCGGACTGTTAGATCGCTCTCTCTCTCGTGCCACTAACCATACAGTATAGATGTGCCAGATCATACAACGAAAGTGGCGCAGCTGAGTTTTCAGCGTACGTTCCCAGGTCTTCGGCTCTGGGGCCGATCGCGTTCGGCTCATGGCGTGACACAAGCCGACGGATAGCCAGCAAATATGTATGTACGTGTTAAGAGCCTTTTCATACTGGCGACCATCCACCATCCATTTCTGGGATGGTGCGTAAGGTTTTACCGTTCTGAAAATTTCCGAGTTATTCCACTATTCACCTGGGATGTTCCTAATTCGCACGTTTGTGTGCGGTATTTTTTCGATAATTATCAAATGCAAATATTTGACACTCACAACGAAAAAATCTGTTTTCACTACGAAAAAGCAAACAATGACAGACAGAATAATGGCAAAAAAACAACAAAGCACCTGATCTGTCAGAATTATCTCAGGCACAAAAACTTGGTTTGTGGACTATTCTTTTATGAATGCTCTGCAAAACTCATGCAGGATATGGCACCCACTCTTGGCTGACAGCCTCTCCGACTATTCTGCACTCGGAAAAATAGCTGTAACAACCTACAATATGTTGTTGTTCTTGTTAGTTTTGGCCCGTGTGACCGTGGACTTAAAAAACGCCTCTTGTTTTCGGGTACATCTTTCTGCCAAAATGTCCCAAACTTCTCAGAAAAACATTGATTGGATTTAGTAGAATCAGTCACATATGACCACGCTTCAGTGTTTTCAAAACATATATCTATTCCAATAAATTCTCGTCTATGTTAGCCGCATTATCATCATCCATGTCCAGCAACATGATTAGGAACATTAGGTTTTGCAAGAATATGTTTTGCTTCTGAATCACATTCACAACCATTGCAATATTATTAATATTTATTTAAATTACAAAAGTAAACAAATTTTCCACCGTACCAAATTGGGTGCATCAGCTGTTTTTTATGGTGTTTCACATCTTTCAAATGTTCCCATCATTCCCCCGGGATGGGCTCAGTGTGCTGAGGGCATTACTGGTTCTGCGATATTTATCCGATAGTTTTCAAATACTACCCTAGATAATTCACATTCACAGCACACTGATTAGCACAATTAGTTCGCACCATGACATTTTTCATATTTCAGATTGTACAATAGAGCTGCTGCCATTTCTAAAAAAGTCCAGAATAAATAAATAAAAACAGTGCATACATATGTAAAAAACCCCGATCTATCAAAGCACTTTGATAAGTATCAAATATTTCCGTGTTTACGTCGAAAATTCGAATTGGAGCGGGAGCCAGGCTACTACCAGAATATGTACAACATTTCTGAAGAAGCGACTATGACATGGTCACTAAAAAATACGTTCTCAGCCTGATCCGGACTATTTAAGCCTGGTTCTGCGGCAGTCCTGTCCGAGAGATCCATTCTTCTACAGCACAGGAATATCATGCACACTGCGTATTTACGAGATCTCCTGGGGACCTATAGAACCAGCTGATGGCAAATACAGATCTCGCCGTTATTGCCAAAGTGGATCCTCAAACATTAAGGTGTTGTAATTTTTCGGGGTAAATACATACATATGTACATACAACATTTTTGATACTATAGCACAGTGTCCCTCTCACCAACAAACCCTTCTAAGCTTATTGTGGCGGCGGGTAGAACATATACTAGCTAGTGCTCTTGGCCGAGCCGCTCTTGCGAAAGTCAAACAGTTTAGGTATCACATCGCCGCATTTTGCCGAAATTTTGATGTCGGCCAAGTGGTCGGCACGTGTGTCTCCAATGTTTACAATCGCCACCGGCAACTTGAGGTCCTTGGTCTGCAGAACGATGCGGTAGCCGGAAAACACCAGCAGACTAGAACCAAGCACCAGCAATCCGTCGCTATTGTACACCATTTTAGCGATCTGATCGATGCGCTGCTTGGGCACGCAGTCCCCGAAGAACACAATGTCTGGCTTGAGATCGCCACAGCACTGCGGGCAGTCAGGTATTTGGAAGTTTTCTATGTAATCGAGGGGAATCTCCACATCACCATCGGGGCGTATCATTTCAAGCGCATTGCTGAACGTGGAATTAAGGGAGGCCAATATGTTCTGAAACTCATGGCGATCAGTGATATAGTCGCAAGACAGGCACTTTACCACGTAACCACTGCCATGCAGTTCTACCACGTTCTTGGTGCCAGCCTTGGTGTGAAGACGATCGACATTCTGGGTGACTACCGACTGAATGCGCAGTTCGCGCTCGAAGCGAGACAGAGCGTGATGTGTCGCATTGGCCTGTTTACTGGAGAAACTCGGCCAGCCCACAAAGTTGCGCGCCCAGTAACGTCTGCGTACGTTCGAGGATTTTAGGAACTCCATGTGCTGTATGGGCTTGTGGTTGGTACGGGCGTAAAGGCCTACGCCCTCGGAACGGTAGTCGGGTATACCTGGCGAAAGCAACAGGGGTTTCATGAGTGTTCTGCGTACATCTAGAATTGAATATTTTTCATTAATATAAATAAGCAAGTCACCTGATTCAGTTGAGATTCCAGCTCCGGTCAATACCACAACATTTGGTTTCGACAGCAAAAAATCCTCCAACCGCTTTATATCATCGTCCAGCGCAGGCTTGTGCTCCGGCACGTATTGCTGCTTGATGCTGCACCTTTGCAGAGAAGTTGTGCGAAATCTCAGTAAGTTACTAACTCGCATTTTGTTTTGTTTATATATTTATAGGCTTATTAACGCATTATACAAATCACATAACACTGATATATATCGATAAATACACTTGAAGTGTAGAAAGTGTAGAGAGTTGAGAGTAATAGCCAATTTACACTGGCATGAGTTAGTTATCGATTGTTAACTCAATAACTCAGAATTGGCGTCACATTCTGTAAAGACTTTCGTTTTAAGATTTTTGACCTCTCTCGATTGAACACTATTTTGTAAGAAATCCAATAAAAGGGTGTCGGGAAAACTAGACTATTTTGTAAAAAATTGTTTCATCAATTGTATAAAACTATATTTTCAGGGCGAGAGTCTTAACTTGGTAGTAATATTAAGCCGAATATCCAAATCCAGGAATATAATTTCAGAATTTGTACAGAGAACGATGAACCCATTGTCGACCAGTGTATATTTGATCATATGAATATATGACGCGAATATAATAAAACTTGAAGAATTTTAGCGAAGTTTTAGCTTTTCGACGTTCCGAAAATTTCCCCTTTAAGCCTAGTACTCAGACGCGCTAAATTTCCGTCGACCGAAAGTCCTATATTTTCCGCTCGGTGCTCAGTGTGACCGAAGTGGTCAAACTGCATTCTCTACGGTTACACTGTTTTGTGTTTGTTGAAAAAGAGAAATCTGTTTGCATCAAATGTTGTATTAAAGCAAGAAATGTGGACCTGGAGGACGCTTCAATATTGGATAAATCCGATCCTGCAGGACAGATATGAAATTATTAAAATGAGTAATGAATAATGATATCCATATAATCTTTTATATTCGACTGCCTTAATTAAATTTAATTTGTCTTCATTATTGCACTTTTGTAGCTGACATGCACTTGTTTCCTTCCATTTTTAATGTGGGTGTGTGTGGACACGAAAGATAGAATATTTCTATGTTCCGCTCGAGAAGGGAAACCATACCATCGACTGCTTTTCTATTATGTATCGAATGGCCCTTTTTCGGAACTGAGTAGCGGTTTGCGAAATTTTCGGTCTACCGAAAAACAGGGATTTCTTATCGGTTTCATACGAATATCATCCCTGATATCGGTCGACGGAAAATTTAGCGCGTCTGAGTACTAGGCTTAACTCCACCATCCATATGGGATGTTTGAAACGTACACATTTCCTCGTCAGTGTCTCTGTCGAAATATACATATACATATATGTAGTTAATATGTAGCAAGTATGTAGTTACCGTATAGTTAAAATTAATGTTTGAACAAACCTTTTTGAGTTTAACCTTATTTTATAAATAATCCAATTAAAATGGGTACTTAAAATTAGTAAATCTTTTGGGAAATTGATTCATTTATCGTAGGAAATTATATGTTTGGCACTGGGGGCTCCATCTAGCAAGTAATCCTCAGCCGAATATCAAAATCGAGGAATATATCAACGCAGTCACGGAAGGCAGCGCTGCCGGCGTTGCTGTAGTACAGTACAGCTGTAAATTAAAGTAAGTTGAGTGAGTCGCTACTACTCAAAAAATTGGGTTCAGTTCAACGTTTGAGCGAAAATCAATTAAATAAATTTGGCGTGTAGTTTTGTATGCGTACAAAAAAGTTGCTCACTTATAAGAAATTTAGTTTAAAGTCAATGGCCGATTAAATTTACCCCCACTTTCAGTTATACAGTGGAGTGAAGCTTTCCAACATCACAACACACATTCTCTTGTGTGGCGTTTGCGCGTATCGCTGTCGTGTGACTGTGTGTGGTTGCATTTAACTGTGTGTGTGTGTGTATTTTGTCGGCTTATATTTGCACGCACGCCAACATTTTGAAAATATATAAAATAGCTAAAAGCAAAGAAAAGTCGGCAAAATGTCCTATCCACCTCGTGCTCCAATGCCGCCCTACATGAATGCGTCAATTCCGCCGCCACACGTAAGTAAAACCTGTAGTTCCATCGACCATTGCGGCCAACAGCACTGATATGGTTGATTCCAACTGTGTTTGCAGATGATGCAGTCCATGGGCAATCCGCCTCGCAGCTTTCGCAACTCTGCCACAATCAGCTCTCAGCCGACAGTATATCACCGCCCGCCGGAGCCACAGCCTCAGTTCCGTGGACCAATAATAACCGTGTTCGTCGGCAACATAAGTGAACGGGTCCCTGAAGCTCTGCTCAAACGAATCCTCGCCACATGCGGCATGGTCATCAACTGGAAGCGCGTCTCTACATTCGGATTCTGCGAGTTTGAGTATGTTGTCGCAATGATTCGACAAACGCAAGCTAGCAGTGAACTGAACGTTTGCTCCTCAATGGAAACACTTAAAGTTCACTTCTATCTCATCTGTCTGTCATTGGTGATTGGTGCGAGCGATCTGATACATACACTTCTAACAGAAACTTTCCTTATTTCAGTGGCCCTATTGCGGCGATGCGGGCCGTTCGCCTGCTCAGCGAGATGGAAATCGACGGAAAGAAACTGGTGGCCAAGGTGGATGCGAAGAATAAAGTACTCATCGAGGACTACAAGGAGAAAGAATGCAAAAATGGGGAGGGAGCGAATGCTGTGGACGAAAAGACTGAAGACGAACGCGCCGTCAACCAGATGCAAGATCTGCTCGAAGAGCACAAGCACGAGTTCGAAGGCTTCGATGGCAGCACTCGCGGTGATCTTTATGGCAGCAGCAACCGCAACAAGAAGACGCGTCGGGAGGATGACATCAAGATCAAGGTCCTCAACGAAAATGCACTGGAGGAAGAGAAACGCAATCTGATAAGCAGCGAGATCGGCAAGTTTCGCAAACGTGCGGAAGCCGATGAGCATCGCAAGGAGCTGGAGAAAGAGAAGGAAAAGGAGAAGCTGGCCGCCAGTAAGGAGAAGGAGCGTGACAGGGAGCGGAAGAAGCAGCAGCGTGACAGCGAGCGCAAATCTTCTACTAGAAAAGCCAGCGCCACCGAAGCTGACGACGTAGTCGTGATCGTTGAAAAGGATGTGACAACACCTGCCTCGACTGGACCCAGTTCAGCCGCCCCTGCCACTGGCTCCTCTGCCCCTGTTACTGGCTCCAGTTCCACCACACTCTCGGTGCGCAGTGGCAGCAGCCGCAAGGAGCCCGTGACGATCGATATGACACAGAAAGAGCGACGTCCCGAAGCGAAGGAGAGCCGACGTCGCCGCTCCAAGTCCCGTTCCAAGGATCACGAGCGCGAACGTGAGAGAGAGCGAGACAGGGAGAGGGAGGTGCGCGAGCTCCGTGAGAAGGAGCGTGAACGCGAGCGGGAGCGTGAACGGGAGCGCGAGAGGGAGCGTATCGAGCTCCGGGAGCGAGAAAGGGAACGGGAGCGTAATGAAATGCGAGAGCGCGAAAGAGAACGAGAGCGGGACAGAGAGCGCGAGCGCGAGGAGAAGATCCTCAAGCCAGTGCGCGACTTGCGGCGCGAGAAGGAAATGGAGGAAGAAACGCGAGAGCGCAAGAAGGCTGAAAAGAAAGCCCGCGAAAAGGAAATCGCCTACCAGCAGCGCCTCTCCAACTGGGAGATGCGCGAGAAGCGCAAGTCCAAGGAGAACGAGAAGGTAAAACGCAGTATCACCACACGCTTTTGCAATATTTCATTTGGTCTCATTCTTTCTTTCGACAGTACCGCCTGAAGGAGGTGATGCGTCATGAGGAGCGCGAGAGCGATGCCAAGCGCCTGAAAGAGTTCGTCGAAGACTACGACGATGAACGCGACGACCCGCTATACTACAAAGGACGGGAGCTCCAGCAGCGTCTGGCAGAGCGTGTGCGCGAAGCGGATGCAGATTCTAAGGACCGCGAAAAGGAGGCGGACGAACTGGCCGAGCTGAAGACAAAAATATTCAGCGGTGAGTTCGAGAATCCTTCGCTGGAATACGAGAAGGCCCGCCGCGAAATCGAGAAACTGTACGAACCGCGCATTCTTGTAACCGTTAACCAAGAGCCGGTAACCGGCCAGCGCGATCGCCTCACCAAGCAGGCCACAGCTGCAGGGGCTGCGACAGGGGCTGACAATCAGGACTCCGCCCTGATATCGGCGGAGAAGCGCCGCAAGGAGATGGTGGCCTACGATCCAGACATGGCTGAACACAACGATGATTCCATATCAAATGATGAGCACGGCTCCATGGCCGACACTGCTTCCAATGCCAGTGCCTATGCCAAGAACAACAACAAGAAGTCGCCGTCGCGTCAAAACAGCTTAAGCCGGCAGAACAGTGAGTCCAGGGACTCACTGTCAGTGGCCGACATCCACACGCCTTCTCAGAGTGCCATGAATGACCTGGCCCCTGGGAACGATTCGGTCATGGTCCCCTCAGCCACTCCCCCTATAACCATGCCGCTCATCTCGCTCACTCTGGGCAACAACCTCAAGAAAAAGAAGATCGAGGCCACCGGAGTCTTCGTCAACGACGACGATAACGACGAGAACATCAACCCCAAGAAGCGCAAGCTGGTTCCACTAGGTGAGACAAGACAGAATGGGATTTTCATATAAGAATCATTGCCCCTAACATTTAATTCCACCCTGCACAAAGATTACGACGACATGAGCAATGAGAACGATCACCAAGTCGGCAGCGTTGGGAACAGCAGCACTATGACTGCAGCGGAGCGACAGAGCTCTGCCGTGTCCGCCGCTACAGCTGCTGCCGCTGCTGTTAGCCAGAAGATAGCCCAAGCTGGCGGGGGCTCTGGGTCCGGATCGGCGTCGTCCGGGAGTGGGAGCGGCGGGAAAAACAACAGCAGCGCAAATGCCGGCAGCCAATCAGGCGGCAAACATCACAGTAGCAAACACGGTAAGAATGATGCAGCTGCATCTGCGACCAACAGCGCAGATGCTGCCGCGACAAACACCAAAAAGGATGAGAATGGTGCAAAGGTGTATGATGAAAAACGGCGCCATATAAAAAGCATTATTGACAGGATACCCACGCAAAAGGAGGAACTATTTAATTATAAACTTGACCGCAACGAGATCGATAGCGGTCTAATGGAACGAAAAATACGTCCATGGATAAATAAGAAAATCATTGAGTATATCGGTGAGCCGGAGCCAACTTTAGTGGACTTTATATGTTCCAAAGTTTTGGCCGGCAGTCAGCCCCAGAGCATCCTGGACGATGTTCAAATGGTAAGCTGTCATTTGAGACGCTTAGCTTCAACTGAAAACTAATCCATGCTTCATTTCATTTTCTTGTTTTTTCTCTTTCACTTTCACTCACTTTTATGCGGTGCTGACTTGACTGCTGCTCCTGCAGGTACTGGATGAGGAAGCTGAGGTGTTTGTAGTAAAAATGTGGCGACTGCTCATATACGAACTGGATGCCAAAAAGAGTGGCATTTCGGGCAAGTAGAAGCAGCCACCGGATTGCGATCAGACCTTCGCTGTAAGAAAGACGAACGATATACGTGGATAGATCTTAAGTTACACTTACGGAACCTATACGACTACAAAATGTATATACAGGGCAAGCTCCGGGAATTGTTGCGGCCAAATGTCGAGCTGTGTTTTATAAGCCTTCTCTTTCTTTATAAAGCAATAGCGCATCCTCAACGATTTCTCAATCCAATCCACCTTGTTAGCGATAGCGGTAATTGCTACATTTAATCGCCGATAAATGTAAATACACTCTAACTCAAAGCAAAACAAAACAAACAAAAATTTAGAGCAGAAGCAAAAACTAGCCGTACGAAAACCCATGAAAATTTCAGTCAGCGTTACCATTTAAGGTTATTTTCCGTGTTTATGGAAAAGGGGATATCGTACTAGTATAATACATATATAACAATGCACCTTCATTTGAAATTTTAAACTTAAAACTACCCTAAACTGTCATGCCGATTGGACTTTTGTTGCTATTCTACATCCTACCCAATTTCCTTTTTTGGCATTGAAGTCAATTTACTCTATGCTTTGTTTTTTTCATAAAGTACTTCAAGAAAGAACACTTTGACTTGAAAGAAAAAGGGAAATTTCATATAAATAAAAAACGAAAAATTAAAGGAAAAAGCGATTGTCAACTTTATATATGTTTGGCTTGGATTATGAGGGAGATGAAAAGGGGATCATCTAACGGAATGTGACCTTTGATTCAGATCGGAATATTATTAAAGCCAGCAAGAAGAAAACCGTTTCCCGAGACTCCCCTGCCATGCGCTCGGCGTCTAGTAGCTAAATAGAACAGAGTGAGATATAACGACTGAATGGTATCTCGATGGTGGGATGAGAGAGAGAGACCTGTATCGAAGTTTGCAGGAATCTTGGTACAAGTTACATAAACCATATGATTTTGCATGTATGTATGTACATTCATACATACAAATATGTACAAACTGAGTTGCCGACACTTTACGACTGGTTACACTACTCGACAAAATCGAACTTTTTTTTTCCTCAAGGATCCAAACCGACTTTTTCTGATAGATATGGGGATTTAAAATTTTTTAAAGAATTATGGTTTTTTTTCTATGGCAGAACTTTTTTTGAAGAATTTTTGAAAACTGGTATTTTTTTTTAGCTTTTTCAGAGGTAGCGATAGTTTTTTTCACATAACTTTAGTATCTTACGTCTGTTTGTAAAGAACTTTGCTATTTTGAAAAGATAATTGAAACAGCTAGAAGTTAAGCCCAAACACTTTGTGATTTTAGCTTACCGTCTGGGAAATATAAAGCATTGAAATGCAAAAATAATGATTTTTGTGCGGTATTATTTACGAAATTTTGACTTTAAAAACTCAGGAAAAGTCGAAAAAAAATTATATCCTGTGTTTTCTATTTTTCTATGTAGAGGTGCATTAATTTGGCGTCGTTTAAGGTATCGCTCATAAAAATCTATGGAGAGACTTTGGAGCTAAAATTCGTTAACCAAACCTAAAATATGGAAAAAATGAACAAAAAATACCTTTTTGAAGGCGGCGGGCCCAACTGCCAACTTTAATAAAAAGTTGGTTTTGTTCCTTGAGGAAAAATCGTGTTGACTAGTGTTATTAATAATAATCCAAACGTATTCTTTTAATTTTAAATCAGACATCACAATGCAACTGGGGTTCGTTCCTACACGTTTATAGTACATATGGGCAGTTCGGCCAAGAGGTCCACCAGGCCAAATATCATAAAAACTCAATACAAAACCGATTTCCATATTCTTTTTTCCGGATATTTTTGTTTAATTTATTGAAAGGTAACTATTTACTTTATTGACATAGGTTTACCTATTCAAATAAGCTAAAGTTCCCGTTTTCGGTATTTTGATAGACATATTTTCTTTTACTATTATCTCCTGGAAAAAAGATGATTCTTGATAAAAGTTTCTCCTTACAACCGTTCTAACATATTTAACTACCTAAAAAAATTATCAGAACTTTATCAGTATATTTTTAGGCTTTTATAATCGCGGAATTTTGTAACGTCACGCCAGTAACGTTCGTCAGATACCTCCGCGGACATATAGCAAAAAAACAGGAAAGGTTTTGATATTACATCATTTTGAAAATGAACACTAAATATTTCAAATACGTGCACAGAAAATTTGTATACAGATAGACCTACCCAATTCGCAGAGTTTTGCCATTTTGCACCCCAACCTCGAAAATCACTTCTGTTTAAAGTAATGAAATTTTCGGTAATATTTTTACTTATATCTTTAAAACCGTGTGGCCGATTTTTGCCATTTTTTTTTTTTTGGTGAATATAGGGCTAACCAATTCATATTCAACAAGGAAAATGCTTTTCCCTATTTCGGCTTTTTGTCCAGATATTTCAACATTTTTTCGTACGAATGTAACGTAACGACAGAAAAGAACTGCCCATATGTAAAGGAGATGCAAACATCAATGAATATTAAAACCATTGTATGCCCTGTTCGCCATATTCTTGACTAGCATAAATAGCCATGCTCGTCTTTCCGTCTGTTTGTATTTGGTTGGTAATTGGTTGCCGTTGTGCATGAAGAGTGGGTCATGGGTCGTGGGCTGCTTCTGCTTGCAATTGCTTGTCTTTCCATCTAGTAATAAGGGGCGTTACCTGTTAAGAAGCTTGTGGATAAACAAATGTTTGATTCCAGTATAAAAATAACTTCAATTGGTTATTGCACTACATGTGCAAATAAACTTTGGCCCGCCGATGTAAACTTTCCTGCATTTCACACTAAGGATTGACTATTGGAGTTATTCTATAAATCTATTTATAGAATAGCGTTCATTACAGGCAAATGCGTTGGAGTGTACGAACGAACATGGGCTTCATAGGCGAAACAAGTTGAATGGTTGGGTTGACTTTATGCTAATGATATTGAAACGATTAAGAAAATACAGGCTAAACATTTGACAAAGCACACAAAAAATCTGGCTAAAACACACGGACATCAACAATAACACGTCGATGCAGGTTCCTCCCGATCTTGATTGCCATTGCCAATATCCATGCCATTGGACCCATTTCCATTGCCAAAATACTCGGAGGATACAATCTGAAAGGGAACAATTGATTATATCTGGACATGTGTACATATGGAAAATACCTTCCACTTCACCGTGGAATCAGATACCTTCTCGACAATATCCTTGAACACATCACTAACGAACTGGTCGCATTTGGCCGAGGTCTCTATGAAAAGCGCACGATGCTTTCGGGCAAACTTGCGCCCCTCCTCGCGATCCACAACACGCTCCTGGTCGATTTTATTGCCCACAACGATTATGGCTATGTTAGGATTATCGCTGTAGCTGTCCAGCTCGGCGAGCCAGGCCTCGAGTTTGACTAGTGAGTCGCGGTTCGTGATATCGTAGACCAGGATGGCGCCAAGAGCCTTCCTATAGAAGCTCGGCGTTAGACTGCGAAACCTTTCGGCTCCCGCAGTGTCCCAGAGTGCTACTTTGTAGTCAGTGCCGTCGACATTCATCACCTTGCTTTTAAAGTCCATGCCGATTGTGACGTCATGATTCTCGTCGAATTTGTTCTCAACAAAGCGCCGTATTAAGCTGTTTACAAAATATGATTCAAGCAGTTAAAACTCTCGCCTATATCTCGTCAGTATATATATATGTGCATATCTGTGCGTATATGGAATATACGCAGCAGGTTTGGGACACAGAAATAAATACATATGTATATAACTTACCTGGATTTGCCCACACCGCTTTCTCCGATGACTAACAGCTTGATAGCCCTATCAGCCATTGTTATCAATTAATATTTCTCTTGTTTTCCCTGAAATAACTCATTGGCTCCTTATTTGTTGAACAATTGCGAACCTAATTATACAGTTAATCTTTGACAGAGATGGTTCCAAGATTGTTTACATGGCTCGACGCCACAATGAGTTCGATACGTCGAAATTGCAGCTCAGAATGAACCGATTCTTTTCCTCGATTTTCTTTTTGTCGAAGAATATTCATTATATTATCATTGTGGATATTATGGATATAGTATAATTTGTTTGAATTATTCGTAACAAAAAATTGAGTGTGAGACACAAGTTAGTTTTAGCATTCCTATACATCTAGAACAAAAAGAACCACAGCGACACTGATTCGATGACATGGAACTTGAACCAGCTCGCTGGTTCATTGGGTTGCTCCGAAATCGCTTTGACGTCAACTAGTTATCGCTCCTTCTTTCTTTTTTGACGTGACCAGCGAGAAAAATGGTTGGTGCCGAATTTAGCCTGAAAACTAATCTATGAAAATAACAAACATCCGCGCATAAAATTAAAAAAAAATGTGTGAAACGCAAAGACACCAATTCCTAATTCGTGTTGATAATTGTATTTTTTTGTGTGCTTATCTGAATAACTAATAACTCGACGAATTTTTGCCTCATTAATTTTAGGTAAAGGTCAAGTGCTCCGAGCTGAGAACCAAGGACAAGAAGGAGCTCACCAAGCAATTGGATGAGCTCAAGAATGAGCTCCTCAATTTGCGTGTGGCCAAGGTCACCGGGGGAGCGCCATCCAAGCTCTCCAAGATGTAAGTAGTGTTTTGCCCAGCTAACGTCCCCTTTCCCCTGGCCGGCTTCATGACTGATCGACTTATTTGTTTGCAATTGCAGCCGTGTGGTGCGCAAGGCCATCGCTCGCGTCTACATTGTGATGCATCAGAAGCAGAAGGAGAACTTGCGCAAGGTCTTCAAGAACAAGAAGTACAAGCCCCTGGATCTGCGCCGCAAGAAGACTCGCGCAATCCGCAAGGCTCTGTCGCCCCGCGATGCTAACCGCAAGACGCTGAAGGAAATTCGCAAGCGTTCCATCTTCCCACAGCGCAAATATGCCGTCAAGGCATAAATACTGCAGCAATTAATGTTGTTGTAGATCTTGAGGACGTTAAGAGTTATCCGGCGTAATAGAAGAAAAAGAAAAATAAACCATTTTTTTAATGTGATTACAACTATTTTTTTTGCTCGCTATTTTGGGAGCGTCCCTTAATGAAGTGAAAACGCGTGTGCCTCATCATATGAATTTGTGATTTTGTGGTTGGATTCCCTGACAGCGCCATAGCGCTCAACCAACATTCGTGAATACTTTTTGCGTAACGAGTGCAATTCTTAGAAGTAAATAGCTAGGCTTGGGTCTAAACCAAAATCAATCCAATATGGGCTAGTCCGTTGCCAATAATAGTAAAGCATGTGTCCATGCCTTAACCAGGCTCTCTAAAATTGCACGCATCCGTGAATTCAGTTAATTCAGACATGGCATTCTCAATTGATCTAAAGTTATATTTATTTCGTTTGCTTCCATATGCGACTTACATATGCGTTTGAATACATGTACATATACATATATAAATTACGAAGTAATTAGTAGGTAATTGGTATGGTGTAAAGCTCTAATACAAAGGCAAAGGCCCGACACCGACATCGACTCAATCACACTGAATATGTCTGGCACATTTGGTTGGTAGTGTTCTTTTGAACAGCGTGAAAGAGCGGAGTGCTGCGGATGACGCCCGAAAGTTCCTTTGAGTTTTTGCTTTGGTGATAGTTCCTACTTGGCATCGGCGACAGGGGCTCGCCCCAGAACTTGAGAAGTGCAAATATCTTGTAGTAGGCCACTCTGCAAGAGAAAGGATAAATATGAGTGGGTGGGAGGAAAGGTTTTCCATGGCACTTGCCTGTAGTTACGATTGCTAGCCGCGTAAATTATCGGATTGATGACGCTGGAGGCCCAGGCCATGACTGAGGCTATTATGTGCAGCCAGGGATAGGAGGTTTTTCGCTCATCGTCCACCACATTGGCCAGCATCAGTGGCAGAAAGCAGATAAGAAAGCACAGGAAGATGGTCACCATCATTACGGTGAGCCGGTTGTCCTCGCGCACCTTTCTCGTGCAGGTTGTCGTCACGTACGAGCCCCCGGATGTGCCCTTGCCCGACGCATTGGCGCCAATCTGGAAGTTGTCGTGGCTTCGGATTTTCCTCTTTTGATGCAGCACAGTTATGTAAATGCAGGAGTAGGAGATTATGATGACCAGGCACGGAAGAAGGAAACCAATAAGGAAAAGCGTCTTCTTGATAGACTTTCCTTCCTTCTTGAGTATTGTGCAGGAGAACGTCGCCTCGTCCAGTCCCATTTCTCCCCAGATCCCGAGAATGGGCGGCAACTGTAATACGTATACTCGTATTATGTTTGATATTTTTTAGATATAATTTCATACTAGTATTTATTTTTACTCACCAGAAGCAAGAAGGAGACGGCCCACACAAAAACTAACTGCAGCGTTATGAGCTTAGGCTTGTAAATCTGTGAGTATCGGCTATGGCAAGCGATGAGTATGTACCTGGAAGGGGATTACGAGTACACCAGACTGTGGATTAGTGGAGAGCCTTCGCAGAGCGGCTCAGTCGCCACCTCCTACCTATTGAGGGTGATTCCCACCATGCTGAGAAGTGAGACGGCTACGTTGCCGTAGAAGATGACAGGGAATATCTTGCACAAGGTGCTGCCAAAGGTCCAGCTCTGTGGTGGAAACGATTACTGGTTACGCTCAGGTCAAATACCGAATGTGGAATGTGTGTGCGTGGTCAGACTCACCTCCTGAAAGAAGCGAACAGCTGTCAGAGGCATGCTGAAGGAGCAGAATAGCAGGTCTGATATACTCAGGGATATGACAAAAGCTGTCGTCGCATGCTCCCGTATCGTTGGACTTTTGAGTAGAGCCAGCAAAGTGATTAGGTTTCCTGGGGCAGAAGTAGTTGAGCAGGTTAGAAGATGGCAGATAAAGGAAATTCATTAGATGTCTATGCACTCACCTAGCACGCCAACGGTCATAAAGACGCAGGCACTGATGGCAGCAAACATTGTTGCCGAATGCGGGTATATCGACTGTGATGCAGTCGGAGGGGCACCCAAGTCCATGTTTATGTCCATGCTGAAATACATAGTTGTCATTTAACGTTTCAGACGAGGTAGAAGGAAGTATTATTTATTATAATTTGGTAAACAATTGATGACAGATAAGCTTAATAAGTAAAGCCAATTATTGGACACGATTACCCATAAAAAATACGTAGCATACATATATATATGTATGTACATGCAGAGGGATACTGTTGTATTGTATGCAGACAGGTGGAACATGTGGGCACGTATTCTTACTCAGGCTCAAGAAATGAGTGTCTTAGCTTATACTTCGACCTACAAAATATCCAACTGATTTTTTTGTTGACTTTGATCCAACTCAACCCTTATACAAACCTGAAATTAAGCGAATAGTAGCTAAATAGAAAAGGTGGCAAAAATCCTGCGGATGCAATTGGCTCAGACAAACTTGATCTCATGGATAAGCGAGGAAGTCTACGAACCAGACATTTGATTTATGTGATTTGAACTTGTTATAAATTTCAACTGGTAACATGTATATGTAGCAATGATCAATCCGGTTTTCGATTGATTCAAATCTGCATGGCTTGCTTTTTTTCCTGCCATTTCCCGCATGAACTTCCCCGTGAAAAAAGCCTAGAATAGCAGTCTAAGTCTTCCTTATTCAATTGATATGAATACAGAGTTTTTATACCCGATACTCAAAGAGAATATAGGGGTGTATGTATTGTGTATAGGCTGATCCTGCTGAGATGTGTTAACGATTTTTTATACCCGGTACTCGAAGCGTTCAGGTGTATTTTAGTTTTGTGGTCGAGGTGGATGGGTTTAACGCATAGACTCCATAAAGTATATTTATTCTTGATCAGCATCAATAGTCGAGTCGACATAGCCATGTCTGTCTGTCCGTCTGTCCTGATGTATCCTATCCTGCAGACCACACAAGGACGTGACAGCCTGTTGCCGACACAATTTTAAAGATACGATAAAACTAAAACCGAAGTATCGTAGAGAATGACCATATCTACCAGATTGCCGAATCTGAATCAGATCGGATCATAATTATAGCCAGAATGAAGAAATGAATTTTCAGTTGCTTCCCCCACCTCATACAGCAAGAGACCCGCTACTCATTCAGTTTCTCGCTCGCACACTCTGCCTAGTTCAGTGCGCGAGCGCCCGCTAGCGGAGATGATGTAGAATATACATTGTAGATGTGGATGTAGATAACAGATGTAGCAAACAAATTTTAGAATGTTTTAAAAATTCTACATACATAAGCTCAAAAATGTATATATATGTATACTGACTGAGTACGGGTATAAAAGTAGAGTCACGTCCCCAGAAGCGACTCACACGTTCCTTTTATTTATTATAATGAATTTTACATTCAGATTGGTATTGTTGGACTGAAAATCCCAACTGATGGGGGTCTATATACATATGTACATATGTATGTATGGATCGGGCATTCATTTAATGTTATTCTTAAGGAAAGGATTTTATATTATTTAAATCGTTTATTATACATATGTAGGTTGGTAGTAAAGATTTAGTCAGATGAAATTGCTTAATCAATAGTACATACAGTTGTGTTCAATGAAATAGTAGTGCCGCACTTCATCAGTTTCAAAACTCTTTTTGAGACACTTCCAGCTATCCAAATTGAACAAATTATACCTTTTTAAATAGACTGGACTGTTGGCATTAGAAAACCGAAGAAATACCTATACATTTTCCATGTTCTTGTTTTACATGACATGAGCCGAGTACCCATGAAATATGAAATATAGAAAATCGAAAACAACAACGAAACTAAAATGAAGACATGTATTTCATGTTCTTCATATTTCCTGAGCTTTAATATTTAGTTTTTAATCAATTTGGTTTTCATTGCGAACTTGCACCGGCCGAACATGGGGCATTAATCTCTTGCCAACGCTTCAATAGGATTTGAGCCAATAATCCTTAAACCACTTGCTACGAGTGCGATGAGATTAATATCCTCTTGGACAGTTGGCCATGGCAAAAAGGCAGGAATTTTTAAACTGTAATATGAGTTTAATGTATTCTAAAGTTTGCATACATACACAGTTTGGCTCAATACCATACTATACTCAAACGCCAGGCTAGAAAGTACTAGGCTCATATGAGCTGGGCCCCATGGGGCTCAGCTTAGCATGCCCAATGCTAATTTTTTCAGGATTTAAAGTGGTAATCTGAGTTCTGTGAATGCCAAACCTATTCTTTTGAGTCTATCCTACCATTTAATACAATTTTACTATCATCACTCAAAGGTATTTTCGTCACTGTGACACAGTCCACCTGCAGTCATGCACCTTAATGTACTCTGAGACCCAGACGCGGAGCTTTCTGGGACTTCTTGAATTCAAACAAGGTGCAATGAACCGTCTGCGAACTGTCACATCACTGGCAGGTCAATATAAAATGTGTTTCATAATATTTGAGGACATTGAAGGCCCGGTCTAGCCTTCGATCATTGCCGACCATGCAACTTAGTTTTCAATCCCAATTTACCTCCTGCCTCAAGTTTTTAGTCTAACTCTTGGGTCTCCTCTTCTGGGCCGAGCAATGATTTCTTCAACGCTCCAAAATCCAAAGTACCGCTATGTCCAAAACTTTCTTTCATCCCATTATTCGATAACCAAATTGAGCTTACGGGTGGTGGCTTGTTTAAATTAATTTGCTTTGTGTTTTCATTTTAAAAATTAGTGTAGCCCAGCAATACTATTTCATTGTACAGCAGATTTCATGGGTAGTGGTCTAAAGTCATGAAAAACAAGAAGATTGAATGCAAATGTCGCGAGGTTTCTTCGAGTTTCTAATGCTTACATTCCAGGCTTTCCGTTACGGTATCACTTGTTCGATTTGAAAGACTAAAAGTCTCTCAAAAAGAGTTTTGAAAGTAGTGAGCGGCACTACTATTTCATTGAACACAACTGTATGTTCACATCTATGTACAGAGATACATATGTGAAATGTACATACATATGTCCATGCGCTCGTTGTATGTAGTGCAAGTATGTAGTTCGGTCGAAACGTCGAAAACTGAATGAAGAAAAAGTGAAATGTTCTTTGACTCTTAACAATGCACAATAATGTGTTCATCCATATTCCAATGCTCACTGCTTGGATTTTAATGGTTATCTTTGCGGACTGGCTAGGAGTTATCAGCGGCAATTTTAATGTCTTTTTTACGACCAATTCAATTTTAATTTTCTTTTCGAGATAAGTGGCGCACTGGAAACCGTCTTGCAAGAGGCAACCCTCCTCCACCCAGAGACTTCAACGCACCTAATATGAAATTGCGATCGTTGGAATGTAAACAGAAGAACTTGCACCAACTTGACAACGCGTCAAACAGTATACATATGTACATTGGTACATATGTATGCATAGATGTATCTATGCATGTACATATGTACAACGGAAAACGAGCAGATATACTAAATCAATGGAAATCTCAATTAGGCTGGGCTTTGAGTATCATGGGAGGTTTTCTGCTGCGCATGCATAAGCTCAACGAGAGGCTCAAATTGCTTTGCACACACACAATTTAATTTATTTTGTTTTTCTGTTTGTTTTATTTCGATCGGCTAAATTAAAATGCGCCTTGTTACGCATTTAAATATGTATGTTTCCGGTGCATGGAACGCTCTCCGAAGAATTGGGAACTGGTGACGCTGCAGCGCCAGCAGCACCACCACCAGAAAGAGCTGGGGTGAGGGTTAAACGAAGCGGCTGGTTGCTTTCATGCATGATCAACATGTGTGTTTGTTTTGAGTTCTCTTGATTTTCGGACAAGGGGACCGGTCCCCGCAAATGGGAATCTGTACATGCATCCAATCCCACTCCATCTCATCCCGTTCCCATAGCTGCGTGAGTGTACACAATACAGTTGGGTTGGGGGCCCCCAGCCAACCAGTTGGCAATGATGATGGCACAGATTTCAGATAGTGCTCCCCCACTCGGGATCAGCGGATTACTACATATGCTCTCACTCCTCTCCGCTATAAACGCATTGTGCACACACAGCTAAGCAAATAGGAGCTTATGTAAACATATATACGTATGTATGTATATTTACATATGTACATATGCGTATGAAATTACACCCCAAAAAGTCTTATCAAGCTTGTGTTCCCACCACTCGAAATTCTTGGGGAAACCAAGACGAGAACCGGAGGAAAGCCCAACCTAAATATCAATCAACAAATGTATATTCATATGTATGTAAATACATACCTACCAGTGTTGTCATTGTAGCTTGCTTAAGGCTATATATATACACATATATAGCTTTTTTACACCCGGTCCTCAATGAGTATAAGTGGTTTATTAAACTCGTGTAGCTCTATGCAACATCCAAAAGAAAGGTAGAGCGGCAGCGGCAAGGAAGACCGCGTATCTAGCCCTTGCTTGCACTTTTTATGAGAGATGGGGAAATCATCGAGTCCGTACAGCTCTAGTCCTTATAGTTTATGAGAACACTAATGCTGATCGAGAATTCATGTACATACATACATACAAAACACAAGTATATATGGCTATGTATGTATGGGGTCTTTATGGGGTCGGAAACGCTTCTCGCTTTTACGTATGCACATAGGTGTCTTATACTCGAATACCTCTTCGCGTGGTAGGTTTAGAAAAGTTGTTAATAGTCAGAATTTAAATACATACATACATACATATGGATGTATGTAAATCAAAAATGCAGTTCTTTAAAACGTGTACAAGTAGACAGATATTAGTCATTTGATTTAAATACGTGAAAATATTGGTAATTGGTACGCAACATCTGCCCAAAATCAGATAACTCTCTACAAGGGTATAGAAATGGCAATGTACAGTTGCGAAAAAAATAATAGCACCACTACAATACATTTTCTTCTTGATAAAAAAAAATGCGCTTACTCTTGAGATTTTTTAAAATTTAAATTTCCCCCTGGTATTCCTGGTATTCCCCCTAAACAAAAACAGTGCAACCGCTCTTTAAATTTCTGTCTATATATTTTTTTTGGGATATAAAAAGATAAATCCCCAAAAATAGGCGAAACAAAAAATAGCACCATTAGCCATTTTTTTGGTGAAACCACTGCAGTGCACTGTATTTCTCGGAATCACCTTTGCAGAATGCACCTGCTGGTTAGTTTTGACTGAGAACTGATTGTTTCTATCATAAAAGTTAAAAGTAATAATTACAATGGGACGTGAAAAGCACTGCACTGCGGAGAAGCGCGATCTTATCAAAAAATTGATATTGGATGGAAAAACTTACGGAGAAGTTGGTCGATTGGTAGGATTCTCGAATAAAATGATTAAAAACGTCTTAAACTATGAAGAAAAGACTGAAACACGCGGTCGAAAACGATCTATGACCCCTCTTCATGTCAAAAGACTGATTCGTCAGAGAAGAAGGATACCTTCAAGTCTGCTACTGAGCTAAAGAGTCCTGTCTAAAAACGTTGCCAGGACTTAGTTGATTCCATGCCAAGACGCTGCGCAGCTGTTATTGACAATAAAGGACAGTGTACTAAATATTAAACTATGCATATAGATCTAGTTTTAATAGTTAAAAATGGTTAGCTAATGAATCCGTTACATATTGCTTGTTTTCTGTGTTTTAAATCCATTTTTGAAAAGTGGTTCTATTTTTTTTTTTCGCCTAGTTTTATGATTTTCATTAAAGTTCCTTAAATAACTTAAAAGTTAAAAAAAAAAAGATTTTTTTGTATTCCCAGGTTTGTCAGAGTCTCTCATTTCTAAATATGTGCTTTAAGTTTCTTTAAAGCTAAAAATGTGAGTTTGGCAATTACTTAAAAATAGCTTGTGGTGGTGGTGCTATTATTTTTTTCACAGCTGTACATACATAAATGTATGTACATAAAATTGTATGAAATGTGTTTCCTACAGCAATGAAAATACAATTATCATAGACATTATCGTTTTTGTTTTGGACACAAAATCATTAATCCAAATGATTTTTGATTTTGATTATTCTTTAATCTGCACAATACACATTTAGCCCATAGTCCTAGATATGTACATATGTATTTGTATGTCTCATGATGTTTTTGGGGACAAAAAAAGGCAGAGTATTGTATATACATACATATGTACATACATAGTATGTATGTGAAAGGATGAAAGGAGTATTTCGTTGCCGTTATAAGTGGAATCTAGGTTCTTGCGTATCTACATTCTCAAATGCGCAACAAATAGGATCAGGAATACATACATACAAATGTATGTCGCTTGCAACGGAACTACAAATTTGGATGTTTTCTAGATAGCGATTTGTCCCCCCGTATTTCAGCGTTCTTTGATGTCATTGCACCGAAAATTTACATAGTATCTCGCTGGTGTTGCTGACTAATCGAAAGTCAAACATGTAAATTTCTTGATAGCCAGTGAAAAAGCGGTTTCTGACTGCGCTGGCTGGGGGGAGAGTAGAGCCGAGGGTGATTCATGCATTTGGGATCTGTGCAGCGGGTCTTGGCCAAAGGATCGAGATATGTAGATGTGGGGATAGTTTCAAAATCGAATCGAAATCAGCGCACCAGAATCAACTAGATCTGCGTCCATAAATAAAAACAAAAGACAAGACGGAAGGATAGGGCAAAGAGAATTAGTGAGCACGATTAGTGTGCGTATTTATGCGTGTCTGTGTGTGTGTGTGTGTGTGTGTGAAGCTGTTCGACAGAGGGTGGGAATTTAATTCCGAATGCCGTTGCATCGGACATTCAGGCAGGCAAACAAGGGACAACCAGAACAGCCGTTTCTTTATCATTTCGTTATGGTACATCCCATGTGTGTGTGTGTGTGCGTGTGTGTACCTACTGCAACAACAATAGGCCTGCACAATTGCCTAAAATTGTTGGTATGATTCCTGCCTTGGCTTACCCGAACGTGTTTTTGGTACTTTGGTACTCTGTCTATGTTAAGCGATTTTAAATATTATTTTTGTAATTGCATTTTGGCTCGACGCACAGCACTTGGCCAATCAAAAAAAACACAGATTGGTAAAAACACGTATCAGAACTCGTCGGCAAGTCGCGAGTAGAGTACACAATATTTCGAATAATGGTTATCAAAGTCTTCACTGGCTCTGACGTTGGCAGTGACACACTGAGCTGAAGCTGTGGCGGATGCTGAGGCTGCAGCTGTTTCGGCTGATTCTGCGCAAGAGCTCTCCTCCGATCGATCACGTTCGAGTTCGTGTTTTCTTTGGCAATGGACAACAACACTAACACTAACAACAACAAAGAACGAGAAAAGAACTCTGCCACCACTTTGTCAGAGTGCCGAGCTGCGGTTGCCTGCTGTTTGTTTTTGTCGGAGCGGTGCAATGGCAAAGCAAAGCTAGGTTTGGATATATCGTTGCAGCCCTAGCAGACGGCCCTGCGATATATTCTCATGCAAATATCGATGTTTCTTGACAGGGAGGGCGCAAGTGTGCAAAACGTATCGATGTTCTATGCGCAGGCGTAAATCGTTGAAAATGGCGGTCCCTGTCGCAGCTTCTACTATTCGTTTAATTAATAAATTAAAGTCATTATTATTATTTAAATAATACATTTTTTTTAATGAATATATGTATATTATTATATATAATAAAAATTATTTATAATTATTTATTTGGGTGTGTGATTTTAATGCACATATGACCGTTGTTTTGTAATCTCTGATGGGAAATCGACATTTTCCGCATGCTTGTGAGCATGCTCAGTCGCAGAGAGCTGCAACGCCAAGCGTGTCTGTCGTATCACTAGCACCATCCTCCAATTCATTCGAATTAGCTTAACAACCCATGCCCGAGGCATTGACATTCTGGACGTGGTCACGTGAGCGATCGGGCTCGGGAGCAGCTGGATCAGCTTCGCCTGGGTTTTGATGGCCCTGATGGGTCTCAAGTCTTTTAGCATCACCAGGAAACTACTTCTGGCGGTGAGCATGCGTCGATGATCGATGACAGGCTAACATTAGTTGGATCCGCGTCTGACACTGATACGCGCTGAGAGGCAGCTGGTGGCTGGTGGAGACTACGACTACGGTGGCTACCTACGAACTGGTATTCACAGTTTTACGAGGACAAAAAGTCGTGGAACTTGCCAGCTCCCGGCATCAACTAAGCCAACTAAGCCAGGCGCAAACACTGTGCTACACAGTTGTGTAGCCGCGTTCGTGCGAACCAGTTTTCCTTTCTTTTTGAGTCACTTTTTCCATGTCGATTTCGTTTTCATTTGCAGCTTTTTGTTTGGGCTTCGGTACAGTGATGCAATGGGAGCCATAAATGGTGCAAGCTTCCTAGGCCCACTGAAATGCGTAAATAACGATTTGAACCAGTTGACCAAATGCCAATGCCGATTGCCTCGCGGTCCGACGCTTCCGGTCCGCTCCAGGCCGGTCCAGTGTGGTGCAGACAATTGTTAACCCAATTCACGACTCGATCAGGCCCAACCTGGCCTGGTCTGCCCAGACACGGCATGGCCTGGAGAGGTCTGGCTCATATAAAAGGCTTCGGTCACCAATTGATGCACAGATAACATCGCGCACTCAAGCCGATCTTAAGCAATGCAGGCCTACAAGATTTCCCGCTGCCTAGCACTGGTCCTGCTGTCCCTCAGCCAGGTCCGTGGCCAGATCATCCAGCCACTGCGCTATCCGGGCGGCCCGATACAGCCGCACCCGCAGCCGCATCGCCAACAGCGCTCCCTCTTTGGCCCACCCGGTCCACCCATCGGTTGGAGTAGCGGAGGCGGCTGGGCCAGTCCTAGTCCCAGCTTCGGGTTCAGCCCTCTGCCGCCCTCATCAAGCCCGCATGTAACAAAGGACGAACTTCTTGCTCTGCTGGCGGCTTGGAAAGATGTGGAGCCCAAGCCGACTCCTTCACCACCACCCGAGCCCGAGGATGAGCCGGTGCCGGAGGTAACCACCTCCCCTCCTCCCGAGGAGGAGGAGGAGGAGGAGGAACCAGAACCGGAGGCCCCAGCACCAGCACCGGCCCAAGAGGCTCCAGCCGGACCTCCTCCCGGTGTGCCAGTGACCGTCTCGCTGCCAGCATTGGTACCCATTCAACTGGCCGCCATGTGGCAGACGCCAGTGCCTGGCGCAGGATCTGTGGGCCTCGGTCTGGGCGGACTTGGTGGTTTGTCGGGTCTGGGACTGGGTGGGGGCTTAGCAGCAGCCGGCACCGATGGTGGACCAGCCGCTGCCACTGCACGCACCGCTACAGTCGCCCGTTCGCGTTCGCGAGCCCGGGCACGGGTCGGCGGTCGCCCTCCAAAAGCCGCTTCCATCCGCTTTCCCGTTGCCAATCCACGCAACTTCGCCTCTGGCAACTACGTGGCGCCCAGACCGCGCTACTATCGCGCCGCTCCTTCACAGCCGGAGCCCATGCGGTTTGTATACCCCCCACTACACTGATGCTAACTTTCTCTCAAAATCATTCTCCTCTGTTCCACAGGGTCGATGTGGTGTCGTCCCCCGGGTATTTGGCATATGCTCCGGGACCAGCACAGCTCGTTCCTGGCTATTGGCAGTAGTCGCCGCTTCTCTAGTGCATTCATCGTTATACTCGTCCCACTCATTCTATCTAAGCTCGAGGTGTACAAATATACACTCACATACACATACATATAGGCTACGTAAATCTATATCTGCATACATACATACATATGTACAGATGCAGGTGCTTTAATGCCATATTCTTTTAACAAACAATTTTTTTTTATATTTGGTTTTAATAATAAATATTTTAACTTATACGTTGTACCATGTATCCATTCATCAACATCCACCAGATTCCCAAATCTGGTTCAGATTAGATCATTGTTATAGCCAGAAGATTATCCTTGTTTAATATGTAGTAAGTGGGTAGTCCTTTGCTCACCAAGAAATGTCGATAGCACTACTCGACAAAATCCAACTTTTTTTTTCCTCAAGGATCCAAACCGACTTTTTGTGACAGATATGGGACTTGAAATTTTTTTTTAAGAATTATGGTTTATTTTCTATGCAGAACTTATTTTGAAGAATTTTTTTAAATCTGGTATTTTTGTTTAAAGTTTTTGCAGAGGTAGCGCTTCTTTCTTCCACATAACTCTAGAATCTTACGTCTGGTTGTAAAGAACTTTGCTACTATGAAAATATAGTTAAAACAGCTAGAAGTCAAGCCCAAACACTTCGTGATTTCAGCTTACCGTCTGGGAAATATAAAGCATTAAAATTCAAAACCGATGATTTTTGTTCGTAATTTTTTTACGAAATTTGGACTTTAAAAACTCGGGAACAGTGGAAAAAAATATATATATCCGGTGTTATCTTATCTTTTCAAAATAGCAAAGTTCTGTACAACCAGACGTAAGATAATAGATTTATGGGGAAAAAGAAGCGCTACCTCTGAAAAAAGCTTTAAACAAAAATACCAGAATTCAAAAATTCTTCAAAAAAAAGTTCTGCCATTGAAAAAAATATATCTCATTAAACCATTAAACCAAAGTTCGTTTTGCTCCTTGAGGAAAACATGTTTCGAGTAGTGTAATCGAGCGTACGGCTTAAAAGATATGGCTAAAATATGACCTCAAGCTGCGTTACATAAAACAGAACTGATTTTCGAGGTTAGGAAAATTGCAAAACTCTGCGAGTTGGGTATGACTTCGAACCCCATAAAGTATACATATTAGTAATCAGCACCAACATCCGAATCAATATTGCCATGTCTATGTCTGTCTATAGACTCTATAAACACTAGAACAACCAATGTGATATTACACTGTTACAAGTGTATTTCATCCTTCCGCCCCCGCAAAGGAAAATGTGTGGCATCCACAATTTTGAAGATACGAGAAAACGAAACACGCAATATCGTAGAGAATTACCAATCTGGATCAGATCGGATCAATATTATATATCAATATCCTACAGAATGAAGAAATGCATTTTCAGTTTTTAACCCCACCCCCTCCACTGATACCCTCGCTCGCTCACACGATCAGCCAGCCTCGTTCACTGTGCGGCCTCTAGCAGATGTAGCAAGAAAATTCACACTGATAAAATATTTTTAAATTCCACACAAACCATAACCTCACATATACGTATGTATATGTAGTAATGCTGACTGAGTACGGGTATAAAAGTAAAGTCGCGGAGACAGAAGCGACTCAGCGTTCCCCCTCGTTTTTACTAGTATGAAAAGTGACGAAACTGATGATGTGTTTATTTACTTCGTTTTCCATTAAGCGAGTTCGACTACTCAACTGAAACGAAACCCCATCTACAACCGTCAATCGAGCCAAGGCGGGCGCTGTTGGCAGCTATCGCGGCTGTCAGCATGACTTTGCCACGCCCAGCTGTGCCATAACTCGTCAATAGCGGTGACAGACATTTCATCTGATGCCTTTTTTCAAATGGAATTCAACACTTTGCCAAATAAGACATAAGGATGGTGGATGGTGAGTCTGGATGGAAGTGGCCCGACCATAGTTTGGACTTTGTGAGCTACAGCCACACCGATATGAATTCAATAAATTTTTGGCAATAAAGCCCCCAACCAACACTCCCCAACAGGCAATTGGTGACTTGGCAGAAGTAATGGGAATTTATTTATTTCCGAATACATACACATATACATATGTATATATATCTATAACAATCAGGGAACGTAAACAATGATTTTTTTTAGTTAAGTACAGAGGATGAATTAAGTTCATATTTAATTTAGAATTTAATATGCACAGAAAAATGGAATATGCCCATGGGCTGCTCTGAGAATAATCTATGCATATCTTCAAAAATTGTTCATCCTTAAGGAAATTCCTAGGTGATAATAGTTATTTTTATTAAAACTGAACCAAGCTGAACAATGAAAGGGTCATGGGAAGTTCAGAAAAAATGCATCCATATCTTTAGTAATTTAGTTGTATTTTCTAATAACCGTGTCAAAAAATAATGATTGCAACTGAAAAGGTAAATTAAATTTTTGTTTTATTGATTTATTTAAAAAATATAGCTGATTGTTATTACGGTCCCTGATAACATTTGCAGACCGTATGTACAAATGTATGAACTCTATATTATGTATAAATTAAATTGCAATTACAATATTACATGCGTATGTACACACCAAATGCCCTTCATATACATACACTGTACATACGTATATCATGGCAAAGGGCAGGGGTAACGATTTGAACAAAAAACAGCGTAAAGCATATACATACATATATATGGACTAGAGCTAGAGTCTTTGGATGAGCCTAACATTTATTTGCGAATATCTTAGGCATCGGCTGGGAAATGGAAAGTGAAAAAATACAAATTTTTGGATGGAGTTAAAATATACAAAGATAGGTTTTTGCTCCGAACTGAATTGAAACCCGTGTATGGCAGTACAGTGTGGCCTTGTTTATGGGAATTTTCACACATTTCACGTAAATGGTAATTGGCATGCCTACCAGCAGATACCTGATATCGCTTACCATAATCGCCGGCAGCAAGCGTAAAAAACAATTATTTAAAGCAATGTACAATGTGCAATGTGCGTTGGACTAGTTTGGACTTCCCGCTAGGACCAATAGCGGCTTAATTTTAATTGCAATGGTCGCTTGCCGTGTTTATGTAAGACTGAATCGCACACTTCGACGCGTGTATTGCCATTGGCCGCTCTAACTTAATAGCTGTATTAGCTAATGGACAAATAAATAACAAATTAACACACGCGCTTAAACCTGTTCAGGCCAGGCGACGCCACAGAATCCAGAGGCCTTGGTGGGCGGAGAGCAAGGCGAAGGCACCGGCAAACACAAAGTTCAGCCTGTAGATGGCTGCCTGACAGTACAGCAGAACAATCCCCGAGAGCACGTACAGAACAATGGAAATCATCCAATAGCCAGAGCTAAGGCAGCCAAGGGAGAGAGGAGAGACCGGGTGAGAATGTGTTGGCTAAGATTAGTGGTAATCTTCACTTACCATTTCTGGGGCGCCCGAAACTGCAGCAATAAACTGAGGGATACCAAGATCACGACGCTGGGCTGCAAACTGGGATCGGGCAGGTCGATGCTATGGCTATTTGGGAATAGGGGGAGAGATGATTCCTTCAAAGATGCATTTGAGTTCAATTAGAACTTTCACTTACCGTCGAGTTCGGACCCAGGCCAAAGTGCTTGGTGCATTGAGCAGAAGCTGCATGAGCAGCATCAGCAATAGGGTTACGTGAAAGGGAAAGTTTTGCAGGCCCACACAGGGCTCTGGATCATTGCCCTTCTGTTCCGTCTCCGTTTCTTCTTCCTCCTCCTGCTGCTGCTGCTTATCCTCGCCCGACAGCATATCCCTAGTTTCCTGAGATCTTGCTGCTGGAGCAGCCGGTTCACCCACCGTACCGCGAACCAAATTGGCCGCCTTCTGCCAGAGGAAGTCCTCCAGGTAATCCTTGTAGGCATTCGACAACATTAGAAAGTAGAAAACAAAGGCCAGCAGCAGTCCTACACCACTGCAGGTACCAATGGCCGTCGCGATGGTTAGGATGCCGTAAGTAATGGGCAGATGAGTCATTATGGAGATCAGTATGTTGGAGCTGGCCTGCGAGTGGCGCGTCAGACGCAGTGCCAAGCGATAGAATGCGTTCCCGTAGAGGGATAGGGCCAGCCACGTGGCCAGGGCTGCCACCACAGAGAGCGCAATCGCTGCGCAGTGGATCACAATTGACACGTTGATGCTGTAGTCCAAGGGCTCTGGAGCGGGCAGCACGCGGCTACTCAGTATCAGCTTCTTCAGAAGGCGACAGGCTGCAAGAAAAGGGAAAACTTGTTTGCATTGTACGACTACGTACATAGTTGGAGCATTTCTCTCGGACAACCTGTGACCACGTATAGTGACGTGTACTGCAGGTAGCCGGTGTAGGGCTTTAGACTCCTGAAGCTGCCCACTTCCTGGAAGGTTGAAACCTGCTTACGCAGAACGATAAGCAGCACACATGCCAGGTGGGCCGGTAGCCAGCCGTAAAACTCCAGGACCAGTCGGGACAGCGCTGAGGAGTAGCCATACTCATAGCTTGGATTAAACAAATGAATCCGAGTGAGATGGAAGACGTCAACAAGAAGGAGAAAGAGAAGGAGAAGACGGGAGAATATATATCGACACTGTTCTAAATCATTTAAAGTGGGAAAGTTGGAAATTCAATTACCTGATGCGATAGCGACAGATGGGGTCCAGGTACAAGTCTATTGTGACTGGATTCAGAGTCGTATTATAGTGCCTGGGAAGCAGGGTGGGAACGTTCGCATAGAGCTGAGGCTTTTCGCCTGGAGAACTGCGGATCGGATAGACGATCAAGTATTGACTGAATCATGAAAAAATCAGCATGAAAACTCACGTCAGCGTTTGAAAGCGTTCAAAGCCTGCCGCCCAAGGAACACATAGTCTGGCCGTGACGCGATACTGTGGATTGAGGCACTGCAGGGGCTCAATGATCACCCTCAGACTCTGGTACGGATCGAAGAGGTCGCTGATACGCAGCCTGTAGTGGAGAGTGCCTTGAAGCGTTTCATTGACGGCTAGTTGCCTGGCAAAGGAGTACCAGCGAGGAAGGCGGATGTCAACGTGCCGCTCCCGGGGATCGTAGATGTCTAGATTGTAGCCAAGGTGGCCGCTGCCCGCTGGTAGGCGTACTAGCACATGTGTCCACTCCAAGTAGGTGTTGCGCAGGTTGTGGAGATTTAGTACGGCAATGCTTCGCGGCTCTCGCTCTCTGTTCGGCAGCTGCTGAACTAGGTGGATGAGCGGTGTGGCCTTTTCGCTAAAGAGGCACACAGGAAGTATGTTATGGGGCTGGGCTCTAGCATGGTGCAGGAAGGAATACTCACCAGTAAGTTTCCCCCGTCTCTTTGTGGACCTGGGCAGTGCAGCCGAATAGCCAATCGCTCTCGTCCACATTCAGCGCCTCAATGGCCAGGTTCTTGTAGCGATTGTGGCGCTTCAGTCCAATCAGCTCAAAGTAGGAAGTCTTTAGACCATTGGCGAAGTACTTATTAATGACTAGTCTTCGCTCCTCGTTCCAGTTGTTGGCTACGGAAAAGCTCATAGTGTTGTGCGGGCGCGTTGTGGGCTTCTGAAAGACCAGTCGCAATAAATAACGAAGAATTCGGGTATACGCATTAGAATATACCACAAAGTGCGACAGGGCCGCCTGCAGGTTGCGTTGTTTGTCTATGCCAAATATCACTGATCGATCGGCTCGCACCTGGGCAATGCTGAAGAGGAAACTATTGATGGACTGAACGAACTGCAAGCACCACACAGCGGACAGATGATCGCAGCTCAGACTCACACGGGGTATGGCGGAGGTCTGCAAGGCAACAGAAATAACTAAATAGAGAGCGAAAGAAGAGGAGAGGAAACCTACCATGGCGTGAAGATCATTGAACTTGGAGGTTGTTAGGCCTGGACGCACGAGAAGATCGCGATTACCCCCACCCACCGAGATGAGCAAAACGTTGTCCAGCTTTGCCGACGTCTCTCGTAGAGCCATGTTTTGGGCACTTGGCGGTTTTTGGTGCAAGCTATTGCAGACATTGGTCCGAGTCGTTGGTAGAGTAGCGGTGCGAGTCTTGCTGAGGGCACCATCCGTCTGCGCGTAAAAAGCGTTTAGTTGAGCATCCAAATTGATCACGGGCTGGTCCAGGGGCGTGGAAATGCTAATAATCGTATTTATGTGCTGCCCAATGCTTAGGTCTGTGAGCACAGACTGCGCCAGCTTACCACCCATTGAGTGGCCGATGAGCACAATGGACGGCTGCTCGCTGCGCCCTTTATAGAGGGACAGGATTGTGCGGATGCATAACTCAAGATAACGCTGCTGATGATGCAAGTAGCCGCCATAGAGAGCGGACAGCTCTTCGTCGTAGTCGATGGTGTAGTAGTCTAAATGAATGCCGGCGTCGTTAGTCAGAGCCTTGCGTAGGGCAACGGAGGCTAACGATCTAACTTGCTTGTAGGAGCCACTATTGCCGGGCACAAATATAACAGGAGCTCCGGTCATGCGTCTCGTAAGTGGGTCCACCGGATCCCTTAGTCCCTCGTAGTAGTAGAAAAGTCTGTAATTGGGAAACAGCTCGCCGTTTTTTATCCGGACACGCTGTATGTTCCATAGATACATGTTGTGTGTGCTAATGCTAATCTCAATCCAATCTGATAACTTACTGAGAACATCGGCTGCCCAAACATATAGGTCATGCGACAGGCATTCGGCTCTACATCTACGTATAGGTTAATGATGCCATATATAAAACAGCAGATCGAACCAATCACCAGGAGAATAGCACAGTTTCGAAACATAAACATTTTAAAAATGTTTAATTTTCCACCTTATCTGTTAGTTCTGTATTTTTGTTGTTTAGGTAGCGCTGCCAGACCGCTGCGGCTTGATTCCAGAGAGTATCGATACGCGATAGTGAAATTGAATGCTAGGGAGGAGAGTTTTATGTTATATTTGCGAACTGAAAATAACGCAAATATAATAAATAAATAAACAAGAAAGGTATGAGCTGATTGAGACAATTTTTCCATTATGGTTCCACTTTGTAGGAAAATATGCTGGAGATACTTTTTTTTAATTACAGCGTGGTTTGTAATTTACATACTTATGCTTCAGGATATCTGCTAAATTTAAAATACGAGTAGACCATTGGAAATGCAAACTTCAGCCCACATGTGTGTATATTCCAATGTTTTCGGATAATATTGCTCATCTCTAGGTCAACATTTGATAGCCATGCACATGTACATTGTGTATATGTGTGAATGTATTGATAAATGTTGTTGGTGGTAGCTGATCATTCAGCTCGTACGCGTGCGCTTGCCTCTGTGTCCCGATCCGATCCGTTCCGTACGTCCCCGTCCCCTCGTTGGCACCAGCACCAGAATTGTCAACAATCAAAGCCAACAGCGCCGGCGTCAGCGTCATCAACGCTTCGTAACGTGTTTACGTTTCTAAGCCCCAGTCTGAGTTGCGTGTGTGGTGGGTTTGAATCTGTGTGTGCGCTCAATTCGCGTATTCGTATTTGTATCTAGCTTGCTGGCTTCTAGCCTCTGGGCCTGGATTGGAATCGGAAAGAAAAAAGACAGTAGTGCCCTGCTGCGTTGCGGGTCGCGCTAATAATAAAAACAAGCTAGCTGACGCCGCCGTCGTCTCTGTCTCGTTGTCGCCTCTGCCGTTGAGTTGCCGCTGCTGATCTCTCGAATCTGATCTGTCGCTCGATAGTTATTGTCTTCTTAGTGTACGTTGTGGAGCCGTTTCTTGTTGCTGTTGTTACGCGCTTGTCCAATAATTTAAGAAATATATTCGTAGACTAAGTCTGATTCAATATGTTTATATGTAAATACATATTTCAATAATCCATATTGAAAGTATCTGAATCGAATGGAATGCCGTGCAATTACATGTGTTGTTAACAAACAGTCTGTCGGTGTGTTTGTGTGTGTTTTCCCCAATTGTTATTTTTTGTAATTGCAATCACACAAGCGCAACTGGTCCGTACATACATAAAGATACATATTTTTATACTTATACGCATATGTATGCACATACGTGCCAAACAGAAAAGATCGCATCCCCATCTATTATTCACTATATAGTATCTACATATCAGTCAAAGTCTCCCCAACTACCGTCCACTGCTGTTGTGTCTCTGTTGCCTCTGCCATCTCCTTGTCCACCGTGTGCAATCATATGAAATTCTCCAAAGCATCTAACATTATGGATATTTGGCGATCGCTCACAGTTGGCGCTTTTCTGCTGCTGGGGCTCGTGTGTTTCTATGGCCATGTGGAGTCGTGCAATGAAGTCGTCTGCGCATCAATCGTTTCCAAGTGCATGCTGACGCAGAGCTGCAAATGTGAGCTCAAGAACTGTTCCTGCTGCAAAGAGTGTCTCAAGTGCCTCGGGAAGAAGTACTACGAGGAGTGCTGCAGCTGTGTAGGTAAGTAATGCGTCTGGCTGGCGTTGGCCTTCCATACTGAGGGTGGGGTTGAGCAGAGGTCTAACGAGATAAAAATATGTGGTGATGGCAATCGAGCTGTCGCTTTAGCTCGCATTGTTTTTGTTGCTTCCAAATGTGTTGTGTTCGCGCATGTGTGGGTGTGAGTGCGCGCGAGCAATGTGCCAACTAGCTATCGATAGGTGGATTGAGCTACCGACTATCAGCTCACCGATCCTTCCAGTCTGCAGCATTTTTCTTTCATAAAGAGTGCAGATGAATTTGATCGGGAGCGTTTTGAACTGTCCTATTTGTATTTGAATTTACAGAGCTCTGTCCGAAGCCGAACGACACGCGTAATTCGTTGTCAAAGAAATCTCATGTCGAGGATTTCGATGGTGTGCCGGAGCTGTTCAATGTATTGGTCACAACTCCGGATGACAGCGATACTTTCGGCTACAATTGGAATGTGTTCACGTTTCAAGTGGATTTTGACAAGTATTTGAAGGGTCCAAAACTCGAGAAGGATGGCCATTATTATTTGAGTATGTAATTCTCAAACCAATCGGCTTTATTACTCTGTTTCTAAACGTGCTTGTTGTATTTAAGGAACAAATGATAAAAATTTAGATGAGGCAATCCAAGAGCGGGATAATATTGTGACTGTTAACTGCACGGTAATATATCTGGACCAGTGCGTTTCCTGGAATAAGTGTCGTAAGAGTTGTCAGACCACGGGCGCCAGCAGCACAAGGTAAAAATAATGTGTAAATAATGTAAAAATAATAATAACGAATTGACTGTGTATTTCATTGCAATCCAACAAATCAGATGGTTCCACGACGGTTGCTGTGAGTGCGTGGGTTCGACATGTATTAACTACGGCGTTAACGAGAGTCGCTGTCGAAACTGTCCCGAGTCAAAGGATTTGGGCGATGATTTCGACGAAAATATGGAGGAGGAGATGCAGGACTTTGGCGACAGCATGGGTCCTTTTGATGGATCAGTGAATAATAATTATTGAGAGCAGTGCGATCCAATGCCATTTAATGAACAGTGAAAACATTTAAAAAATTTAGCTACTCAATTCAGTGACATTATTATTACGTAGTACGAAGTAATATTTGTATAGCACTATTATTATTATTTTTTATTTAAAGAATAGGCGCTTTTAATTGTTTACTTATTAAACCGGCCAAGATATATCAAACAATTTTTTTTTAATAAAAACCAAACAATATTTTATGAAAGCACAAGCTATTGAAGAATTGATTGCTTCACAAAATTGAAGAGTGTGAGACCAGAATGCTTTCCTCGAATGTTTTTAAACTGAGCACCGGACTGCGAAACGCCTGCTGCCAAATTTTCGATCTACCGAAAAACATGGATTTGGTTGAGTACATGAGTACTAGGCTTTAGCCTGAAGTGTAGTGGAATACGGGAATTTGGTGTTTGAATTACTATCGATAAATATGAGTACCGCTGTTATTTCTGTCACCGTTTTGCGGCGATCTGGCAACTCTGCAGAGTCATTGCATGTAATTTCAAGCAAATAACATCGAGTTACGTATTCGTGTACCAAGGGGGCCACAAGAGGGAAAAACTCCTGCCAATGATGTTGAAGGGACTGCGGCATGTGAGAAATCTGCTGGAAAGTAGGTCCCGCCAATATGCACACATCCAAAATTTGTCGGAACTATATTGCGGCTTCAGGCGGGAGCTCCGTCTCTTGCCGCTCAGCCGGCGACAGGTAAGAAGACTGCCACAAAGCACACACAGAAAAATAAAGGCGAAATTTGTTTGCCAGGTGCTCAAGCTAGAGGCGGAGTACAAAGCGGTTGTGGGCCTGATATCACGCTCTCTGCAACTAACGCCGAACGAGGTGCGTAACATGCACCTGCGCTGCATGAGCACAGGAACATCGGAGAAACCCCCTGACAGCAAAAGCAGTAGCACTGGCGATGCCAGCAAACAGGCAAAGTCATCCAAGTCCAGTGATGACGATTCCATCAAAGAGAAACCATTGTCGTCAGCGCCCACATCTCACACCAGCACCAAAGCCAACCCAGATCAGTCTACGGCAGATGCCACCTCTAGCAGCAGTGCCGGCAGTGATCCGGGTGAGGACGGAAAAAAGAAAGGCAATGAGAACGATGAGAAAATGCGTTCAGTGTTAACCAAGGCTGTGCTCTGGTTGTTCACCATCTACATGTTTGTGGCATTCTTCTCATTGCTCATCACTCCACGGTCGGAAAGACCCGAGGTAAAGCTCTTATACTTGATCGCTTCGGCTGCAACCTTTTGTTTTTACTTGATCTTTACCTTTTGCGGACAGGGTTCGACGCGATACGTGTCGTGGAATGAATTCGTGCATCACATGCTGGCCGTGGGCGAGGTGAAAGAGCTTATCATACGTCCCGACATGGAAATGGTAACAATTATACTTCACGAAGGGGCCGTTATCAAGGGCAGGAAAGTGACCTCAACCATATTTCACATGGCTGTGGCCGATGCCACCAAGTTCGAGGAGAAGCTGCGCGACGTGGAGAAGCGTCTGGGCATAAGGGATGGTGTACCCGTCACTTACGATCGCCAGTCGGACACTACGGGGCGCATCCTTATGCTCCTGCTCATCTGTGCTCTGTTCATGTCCATTGCCACTCGCATGAAGAGCATCAAGAGTCCGCTCAGCATGGACTCGTTTGTACGTTTATATCTCTAATCTGACACGGCATATCTCTGAGTAATCTCTACCCACGTTGCAGAATCAAATGGGTCGTGCTAAGTTCACGCTCGTGGATCCTTTTGACGGCGGACGTGGCGTCCTCTTCCGGGACGTGGCCGGCCTCAGCGAGGCTAAGCAGGAGGTTAAGGAGTTCGTTGACTATTTGAAGACGCCGGAAAAGTATCAGCGCCTGGGCGCCAAAGTGCCGCGCGGAGCCCTACTTCTGGGTCCGCCCGGCTGCGGAAAAACGCTTCTGGCAAAGGCAGTGGCTACAGAGGCTCAGGTGCCTTTCCTAAGTATGAACGGATCTGAGTTCATAGAGATGATTGGCGGCCTAGGCGCTGCCCGCGTGCGCGATCTCTTTAAAGAAGGCAAGAAGCGGGCGCCCTGCATCATCTACATTGACGAGATCGACGCCATCGGACGCCAGAGGTCTGGCACAGAATCCATGGGCCAGGGTGGCTCCGGTGAGTCCGAGCAGACGCTCAATCAGCTCCTTGTCGAAATGGACGGCATGGCCACCAAGGAAGGTGTCCTCATGCTGGCCAGCACGAATCGGGCCGATATCCTCGACAAGGTGAGTGGGGCACGGAATCCTTCGGGCCGCTGATCTATTTTAAACACTGATTTATTAAAACACCTGTGTGCAGGCTCTGTTACGACCCGGCCGCTTCGATCGACACATATTAATCGACCTGCCAACGCTGCAGGAACGCAGGGAAATCTTCGAGAAGCATTTGTCCTCAGTCAAGCTGGACTCCCCGCCCAGCACCTTCTCACATCGTCTGTCACGCCTTACGCCCGGCTTTTCTGGCGCCGACATTGCCAACGTCTGCAATGAGGCCGCTCTTCATGCGGCCCGAAACACGCAGACAGAGGTTAGCACCAAGAACCTGGAGTACGCCGTCGAGCGTTTAGTTGGTGCGTTAGATGCTCCATTCAACTGTGGCCGGACTAACAATCCATCAAAATCCAAATTTTTCTCGCTTTTCTCGTCGCTTTTTCTTCCGCAGGGGGAACTGAGAAGCGTTCGCATGCCTTGTCTCTGGCAGAGCGCAAGGTTATTGCTTACCACGAGTCCGGCCATGCCCTTGTTGGCTGGATGTTGCCTCACTCGGACATCCTGCTCAAAGTGACCATTGTGCCGCGCACCAGCTTGGCCCTGGGCTTTGCCCAGTACACGCCCAGCGAGCAGCATCTGTACAGCCAGGAGGAGCTTTTCGATAAGATGTGCATGGCCCTAGGCGGACGCGCGGCTGAGAACTTGGTCTTCAATCGCATTACGACGGGGGCCCAGAACGATCTGGAAAAGGTCACCAAGATCGCCTATTCTCAGATCAAGAAGTTTGGCATGAACAAGACCCTAGGACCCATCTATGTGCGCGATGCGGGCGAATCCGACAGCGGGGAATCGGGCGGTGGAGCAAAACCCTTCTCCCGAGCCATGGATACCCTGATCGACAACGAGGCGCGCCATATCGTGGCCCGTGCCTACCAGATAACCGAGGACATACTCGTCAAACACCGCGACAAGCTGGAGAAGGTCAGCTACATTCTTCTATTTTCTGTCTCTTAACTTTCCACGACGTTCTATCATACTCCTCTCTGCTGTTCCAGCTGGCCGAGGCACTTCTGGAAAGGGAAACATTGGACTACGATGAGGTGGTTAAACTGATTGGGCCGCCGCCTCACGATCCGGAGAGGCGTCAGGTGGAATCTGTTGAGTTTGAGAAATCGCTAACAACTCTGAGCGAAGATGCGAAATCACCCCAGATCTGAGCAGTCATGTTGACTCGCCTGCAGCCCAACCCAAGTCGCTCACCTTTTCGCCTTTCCGCCTTTCCGCTTGCGCCCCTTGGTTCATGTTCGATAAATGTAAATAAAAGCTGTTTACCTTTTTAAACGACTAAGCCGTGTGTGTTCATTATTTAATTGCCCGCTAATTAGCCGCGTCTTGGAGCAAGGTGATAAAACGTTAGATGTTTAGGGTATTTAGCTACTCTCACTACTCCTACTCCTTCTCCAGACACTTTGAATGTCTACGAGTAGACATTGCATGGTGAATGCAAATCCAAAATTCATACATACATACATACGTATAGGGAATTATAAACTGATCATGGGGGGAATGCATTTTGCTAGAGCAGAATCATCGTCATCGTTCTGACGTGTCAAGAGATCGACAGTCATCACGCTGACCTAGAACTTGACTTGCTTCGTTGACTGGGCACAAAGTCAACCTACATACATACATATGTACATATGTATGTATGCACAACGTTCCACTGCACACTGATCAGAAATGCCTTTTTTGTTTCTTAACCGCAACCTTAAGTTGTAATATTATCTTCATTTTAATATTACTCCCTTTAAATAAATGTCCATCCTGTATAAAAATATCAAAAAAGTATTTGTTCGGCCATCCCTGGCTTTTTGGTAGCCCTTTAAAGCCTGTCAAAATTTGCATTGTTTCTGGCTGTAAATATTGTCTAAGTTTGCAGGTGCACCATGTCCACCACCATTTAGTTTGGAATGCTTTAGTTCGATGTTGCTTTGATTCGTTCTGATTTAAATGCTTTTATTGGCAGATGTTTTATCTCTAGCCTAACCTCAAAAAAGTAATCTTTGTTGCTGGTCATATTGTTTATGTTGCAGTGTGTGTTATTGTATGTATATTTAAATAGAGTTGTGTATAAAGCACACAGACATTTTGAGCGATTTAAGGAAACACCTGAGAGCTGGCTCGCATCAGAAAAGTTGACGGCCGTTTCCAGCTCATAAAGAAGGGGGAGGATCGCGTTTGAAACGAAAATCGGCTTCGGAGATTTCTAAAGAAGAGTCAAAAAATCTCGGGATACGGACACATCACATATTCTAAATGATACCTTAAATACCGCAAACAAATCAAAGCTAAGATAACAAAATTCACATAAAGTTCCCATTATGCTATCAGCTGATGAGGTCTAGCTTTTATTATTGAGAGTTCGTTTTCCAAGCAAGACTACAAAAACATTCGGGCAATGGCTATTGAAATAATAGTAATAATAATAAAAGACCAGTTTCCGAACAATTCTCGAGTATAAGTGAAGCCGGAACTAGAATTTTAAGCCGTCTATCCGCGTGTTAATCGAGGCTGCCTCATCTCCTTCCCTGCGTGGAGTGCAGGGGATTCGTGTGTACATATACATATACATATACATGGCGACTATTTGTGATCTAGCAAGACCGTTCGGGGAGCCAAGAATACGATTACATGCATTTAGCATTCGGCATTTAGCATTCAGCATTCAGCATCAATCAAGCAATGTAATTTCAGACTACCTACGAGATTATCAAGTGATCTACTGCTAAATGTAGATACAAGATACATACATACATGCATATGTACATATGTATAGTATATTAAATTGCTACACTGCTGGGCACTTCCTGGGATCCCGCATTCTAGGCGATTTCCAGACAGGATCAACTACTCAACACTACTCGCTGCAGTGGGAAATCCTTTGAAAAAGTGCCGCACTTTCGGGCCTATGGAAATGGCTTCGATCCGGTGTTGTAGACTGACGAAGTCAGCACACTTATCTAGACTCTAGCTTTAGTTTTCTTCTGTGGGTAGACTTAAGTTACGCTAATCCCAGGGTCTACAACATTTACATATATGTATTTCCCCCACAAGGGAATTTCTAAATTGAACCAATGAGAAAATGTCAATGCGGTAGAGTGAGAAACTCGTTTTGTCGCGGCCGTTAAATATGAAGCGAGTGCCACACCGGTATCGGCGAGCAATTAAGCCGACCTGTATCCAGAATCGCGCCTGAGCTAACACCTAGGCCAGGCCAGGCCAGGTCAGGCCGAGAGGATGCATAAATAGGCCCGGCAGCGGCATCTGGCTGAAGTTTGTCAGTTGCTGCTCGACGAAAACGGAGATCACAAGACGGAGACCGATACGGAGACGGAGAAAATGCAGCTTATTATAGTGCCAGCTATCATCGCAGGCGTTCTCATCGGGTCACTGGCGGCGACTGAGTTCCGTGAGTTTTTCAACGAGTGCAAATCCTGTGCAGCCAGTCTGACAAAAGTCTTCCCGCAGCTGAGCCCCTGCAGCGCTGTCATTTTGGGAACGAGACCTGCTATGTGGAGCAGGCACAGGCTTTCTTTCGGGCCTTCAAGAAGGGGATACCCGAGCGTGGAATGGGCAGCCTGGAACCCATTGACCTGGGAACGCTGCGAGTCGATAGCGGAGGCCACTCCGCGTCGCTGCAGTTCAAGCTGCTCATGACCGATGCCAAGCTGTACAACTTGGCCAACTCGGTGGTGGTGAAGAGCCTGAAGGGTTTCACAAAGGACTTCAACAAGCCACTCAAGCTGGTCCTGTTGCTGTACATGCCCGAACTAGAGGTCCGCTCCAAGTACGACGTCAATGGCAAGATCCTCGTCCTACCCATCGTCAGCAAGGGCGATATGGTCATCACCCTGAGCCAGGTCCAGGCTAAGCTGCGCATCGTGGCCGACCCAGTGAAGCGGGCGGATGGACACACATATCTCAACATCACCGACTTCAAAACAGTCACCAAGGTCAAGCAGTGAGTACCGCACCGCCCACAGCCCTTCTGGTGTGTTCCATCTCTTGACGCTGTCCTTTTTATGTCCAGGGGCCACTTCACCCTGTCCAACCTCTTTAGTGATAACAGGCAGGTCCGCGAGAGCACGCTGAAGGTTCTTAACGAAGAGTGGGATGCCCTGGCGGCGGACATTCAGCCCAAGATGAACGAGGCCTGCGACGGCGCCTTCAGGGCCGTCCTGCAGAACCTCTGGGACAACATCGCCTACGAAGAGTTCTTTGATACCAGCGAAAGTTCCTTAATACACCCGGGCAAACCAGTCATAGCACTTTAATTTGTACAGCCAGATTTAAAAATGTATAAGTGTGCAAGTACTTGCCAATACAGCTCCGAGAGTGGAAATTTTAACAAGAAAGTCTTTTATCTCTTATCTATTCGTAACAAGCAACAATCGCACCTCAGAAGAGCTCCGTTGCTTACAACAATGCCTCTGCCCCAAGATAGCCTTGGCCCTGGGGTTGGTGTTCAAGGCGGCAGCAGCTATAACCAATTGTACATTGTACATACTCATGTATTTATTTAATATGCACTATTTATTTGATTTAATCTACTTATTTCTATTTCCAATCTATTTAATCTATTTGTATGTACCGATGAAGGTGTTTTCATTCATTCGCAAATATTTTATTTATGCTTAGACTTAATGTTTTCATATTTAATATTTTCACTTTGAATCAAAGTGAATTCTTTTTGATTTAACTACGAGTATGTTCGAATCTTCGCACCGCATACTCCTATTTCGTATAAATATGGGTGTGCCCTGTAGTACTGGGCACTAGTTCGGTGGTGGTGACATGACCCGTCCCGCACAGACCACTACTACCCACTGGACAAACCCTAAGCAATGCTATTCTTCATTTCTCCATTTTTACCCGCAATTTCCTAGGGCATGGGGACCAGTGACACCACATCGCTTACCCCCGAACTAGTGAAATGGATACCCATCTAAGGGGTAGTGAAATGGGTACCCACCTGGTAGCTAGTGAAATGGGTACCTATACCCAAAATAGAAAAACTCGTGCAGTTAAAAATTTCATCTATTCTAATTTCCTTGTTTTTAAGCTTCAGTATTTCAGCTGAAGAGCTTTTCTTAGTTGTATATCCGCTGATCCAGTCCCTGCCCCTACATTTATGGCATCAATAAATATAAAATTCAAATTCATATTAAATTAGAAGGAAGAACGAATGTGCATACCAATAGTTTGATAGTTTTTATGGCATTAGTCTGTAGCAAACAATTAGAATAAGCAATACAATTTCCGTATTTATCACTTACATTCCATTTGCAATGTCTCCGATTGGCCATTCCTCTGAACCATTTGCTTCACTGTCCGCAACCTTTTCTATTTCACTGGACGACACTGTCTCTGCCCTCGCAAGTTCTCGTTTGTCAGCATACTTATCGCTGGTTTCCTGCCCAAGCCTACGTAAATCCCGATTGCTGCACATATTTAACTTCAGTTGCTTTGTGTTACCTTTGCTTAAATAATTGAGTTGACTAATGCTCTCCTTTTCTCTCTCTTTCACTGTGCATCTCAGCAAGTACAGCCGATAGCAGGAGAACATTCCAGCAATGCGATGCCAAGAACCGAAAACGTAGCAGCGCTCTGCTCCGGAGACGCAGCGCAGCTTCACTTTTGGCTACTTTCTTCTTTTGTTTGGTTCTTTTTCGTTTCTTTCGTCCACTGGTGAGACGTTGCAGTAAAATTACTTCCTGCTCTTTGAGTGGTGCGGCGTTCGCCTACCACCGAAGTAGCCCTGGTGGGTGCCATGTACGGACCAGCGTAGTAGGTAGTTCGGCAGGGCAGGGTCAATCGCCACCGCCAGTACTACAGCGACTTTTCTCTGAGTGCATGCATATGTATATCTACATACTTACATGCATGTATACATATGTACACCAGCACCCACACCCATTCCAGGTGGTCGCGAAGTTAAAATTGAAATTTCATAGAACAGCGGTAGGTTGCGATCGCAGTGTTTATTGTAAAGGACCTTTCATACATATGTAAACATCAAACAATGTGGAATAACGATTAAGACTTTTAATTATGCAACTCCGACGAACTCAACCGCCCCTTAACGCGGGGATCTCCTCCCGACTGAGGGGTAGGGATAACTGGCTTGATGTAATAATGGGAACTGGAAGTGCAACTCCAATCGTGAGCCACTGCTCCTTGCCTATCCACTGCTCTGGGCGCAACGGGCTCTAGCTGATGCTGCTTCGCTCGGCCTACGGGTCGACGTCGGTCACGTTGTGTACCCGGTTGTGCACGTCGGTGAGCAGCACCTGCGGTGTTAGCTATCCGTCTCCGTGCTGCGTTTGGTCCTCCTCCGGGTGCTCCATTATCTTGCTGCTCAGCCGGGTTATGTTCTGCGAGTGATACAAATCGGTCGAAATATTTTCATTCGGAAAACGTCAAGTCACGAGCAAGGCCCGCACCAGGACACCTCCGCACCAACAAAGGCGCGAGTCGGTGGCATCCACAATTCGACTCGCTCCGAGCAACTTAAAGCGCAGAACCATGACCATATCCAAAAGATCCACGAGTATTAGATCGGATCACTACTGTGGCCGGGGGGTGATTCGTGTGAGAAAGGGAGATATTCAGCACCATGAGGCTATAAGGCTATGCGGCTACAAGGTGAAATGGGAATGGAAAGGGGTGCCAAGTGCCAAAGTTAGCCTTGCAACATAACCTGCTTGGCCATGTTACAACTGGCGGTCGTGGTTCCTCGCTTTCTCTCGTTGTTTTTGTCCCTCTCTCGTAACAAGTGCGAGCGAAATTGGGGGAGGTCGCAGTCTGCTTTGCCGGTCCCACCCAAATCAGCTTCTCTGTCCCTCTGTCGGCAGCCCACCCCGCCCGACTCTTTACAACAATAAAACCAGATGCTTGGCCCAGCAGAGTGCCACCCACTATTCCTATTTCCTGCTGCCGCTCTGCCAATCCACCCACTGACTCACCTTCAACTTGCGGTGCTTAGCCTCTTTGTCGTTGTCGGGCGGACTTTCGGAGCCATCCGTGGTCTTGATGAACGACGAATAGAAGGACGAGAAGCTAGAGCCGTCCATGTCGTCGCTGTTGCCATTGCTGTCGGTGTATTTCTGCGTTTGCGTTTGCGTATTTGTATGTCAGATTATTGTGCAGAAGCTAGAGAGGAGTTTGCTCATCTTACCTTCACGGGGGCTCGGTTCCTGGAGCAAGCCTGGTCGGAGGCGTAGTCGCCTATGCCGGAGGGGATGTCCGAGTTGGCCGCCTTCGTGTTGGACGAGTGCGAGGGAGCCACACTCGAGGCGGGCTCCGTCTTGACCGACGGGTCTTGTGCCGACGGTCGCTGCAACTGGGCGGGTGTGATCGAGTGGAAGGCTCCTTGTGCCTTGGGCGTCGGCGTCGCCGCTGTTGTCGGCGTGGGCGTTGGGGGGGCCACTATGACCTGCTGAGTCTGCCGAAGCAGTTTTTGCGATGACAATTATGGTCAGTGGGGAGAGCCTCCGGGGGAGTGCACTTACCGAGAAGACGGTCTTGCTGTAGCTGGACTGCGAAGTGCTGGGCTGCTCCGGCAGCTGCATGGCATTGGCTATTCCGGGAAAGGGCATTGGCTGGTACATCATGGCCGTGGCGGCTGCCGCCGCCGGGTGCGTGTAGAAGAGCGACGGGTGCGGGTACATCACGCCGGCCACGTATTGGAGAGGCATGGTAGCTGCGCCTGCCGCCGCCTGCTGTGAGGTGCTCGGCTGGTCCGGGATCTTCGGCGCATGCTGATGCGTGTGCTTGCTCTTGTTGGCCCGCGGCGTGGGGCTGACCGCTCCCGCTGCGGGCGTGGAAGGGGCCAGCGGGGTGGCCGGTATATAGTAGAAGGTGGGGAAGAGGCTGTGCTGCGTCGAGAAGCTGCTCTGGGCGATGGCCGTGTGAGTGGTGTGGACGGGTGTGGTGAGGCCCACTGAGAAGGGGGGCCACAGATTGATATTCTGGGTGCAGGATATCCCGCTCGAGGAGTACGGGTTGCCGCCGACACTTCCGCTGCCTCCATCTGCTCCCCCGCCACCGCCGACAGAGCTGCCGCCCAGGGGACACTTCGAAACCGAGCCGGTGGGCGTGGGGGCCTCGGAGCCACCCGTGCCCACGCCCACACTGTTCAGGGTGGGCTGCTGCTTGTGCTTGTTGCCCTCGCCCTCCCACGAGTAGGACCCGCAGCGCTTGGTGCCGTGTCCAGGGCCGGGGCCAGGGCCGGGGCCGGGGCCGGGGCCAGGGCTGCTGTACTCGAGTACCTTCATGGAGTCGATGGTGTTGGCCGTCTTGTTCTTGTTCTTTTCGACGGTGCGGCGGTCCCCGCGGGACTCGCGGTGCTTCTTCAGCATAAACTTCTCCATATCGTCGTTGTGCTTGTTCAGAAGCGACTCGGTGAGTGAGACGGGCGGGCAATCGGGCACGGCCGCGGCGGGTCTGCTGTCCGGCCCGCCATTGGAGGGCCCTTCGCCGCCGGAGGTGCCCGACCCGGACCCAGAGCCAGAGTTATCGGCGCCACAGTGGTCCGCGGCCGAGTTGTCAGGTCCGGAGTTGTCGGCGCCCGAGTTGTCCGGCCCGGAGTTGTCGGCGCACGAGTTCTCGGCGCAGGAATTCTCTGCGCCGAAGTTTTCGGGGCAAAAGTTCTCGGCAGCAGAGGTGTCGGCCCCAGAGTTGTAGGCGCCCGAGGTGTCAGCGGCAGAGGTGTCGGCTCCGAAGTGGTCGGCGGCCGAGGTGCTGGCGCCAATGTGGCCGGAGGCGCACGTGACAGTGCCGACTGCAGAGTGGCCTATTGTGGTGCTGGTTCCCGTGATTGTGCCAGTGCCCGTTCCGGCATTGCTCGTGTTGGTCACACTGCTCATGCGAATGTTGCTGCCGCCGGTGAAGTTGCCTGAGGAGCCACTGGCGCCACTGCCCCCGAAGCCTTGCACGGGGCTAAGCGTGCTGCGGGCGTCCTCGCGGACGCTGCTCACCTCCGAGGACTCCACTTTTGGCGGGTCGAGCTCCACGGGGGCAGTGACAGGCTTGCTGTTAAAAAAACGCAGCAGGTTCTCGTTATAGTTTAGTTGGTTGTAGCTGGGTGGCGTCTCAATGGAACTCTTACTGTCATAGTAGTCGTGGTGGGGCGAGATCTCGCCCAGCATCACGCTGTCCCGCTCGGACACAGTCAGCTCGTTCTCGTGCGGCAGTTCCAGCTTGAGGTCCGCCCGCGACACCTCGTCCATAAGCGTCTCCATGAAGCTGGCCAGGGCCTGGCACCGGCGCGACACCTCCTGCTTGACCGTGTCCGAGGGTCGGGACACTTTCTCGGCCAGCAAACTCACAATTTCCTCCCTAATGCTCGTGTTTCTGTTCTGCAAGTCCTCCGGGATGTTCGGCTTCGCGTTGGGCGGAGTCTCGAACACGTTGCACACCTTCGGACCTATCCGCACCAAAACAACAACAAATACAGCAGTGATTAGCGATAACCATCGCTCAAGTTAAAAATATAAAATGAATTAATTAATTAAAACAAAGGTTCAACTATCGTGGAGCGAGTGGGGCCCTGCCGCTCTGCGCATAAATTCACTTTTACTCGCACACAAGATCCCAACAATATTCTATCTTCGAGCCGGGAATTTTGGAACCAACGAAGGTGCTTCGGGGAAATGCAACAGCCCATTCGGCCCAAGAGGAAAGCCCATTATGGGAAGAATGGGGCGGATCGGATCGGAACGGATCGGAAAACTGCTTGCAGAAATATGTATATACATGTGTATGCATACGTATGCATATGTATGTGCATAGAGGTATGTATGTACTCTGGAGAGACTCACCCTGGAAGACGCGATGATGGCCGACGACAAACTCCAGCTTGCGGGACCAGGGGTTAACGAAGCTGCTCCACTCCGTCTCCAGAAGGATGTAGCAGCCGTTTTGAATGAGGAAGCGGTAGGGCTTGCTGCAGAAGGAGGCGCCGGCCGTTTGGCCCTTCTTCATGACGAACTCGTAGATCTCTTTGATGGCGGGGAGGTCGTCGTGGTGGTAGAAGTCCATGATGGACCGCCCCATGAGGTCCTGCGGCAGGTAGCCCAAAGCACTCACCGCCGCGCTGTCCACGTGCGAGATGATGCCGCTGGCCGTATGTCGGATGGCGAACTTGGGGCTCCGCTGCGAATGGATCTCCTCGGGAACTGTGGTGAGCAGAAACAAAAACAAAAACAAAAACAAGGGACCAAAGGCCCGTCAGGGAGGAGCTGCTGGGCGGAGAGGCTGCGGGCTCACCTCTGTAGCTGCTCTTGATGGGGGTAGCGCAGATGACGAGCAGCATGTTGCTGCCGTTTGAGACCATGTAGTTGTCGGAGCGCTCCTCTTCGGGCGCCTCGCGGAAGGACATCCCCAGGCGGAAGGGCGCGTAGTTGACGGAGCGGCCGATCACTCCGTAGCCGCTGGTCTGGAGGCCCCGGTACTGGCGCAGCATCACGCAAAAAGTGCCCCTGGCGTCCTTGGGCATGCTGCCGCGCGACTCTGCAATGGGAATGCCCGTGGTGATCTGGCTGGCGAACGTGGCCCGGTCCTTGATGTGCACGAAGTCGATGAAGGAGCGGCCCAGCCACATATCCCGCGGAAAGCCAAGTACGTCCGTGATGCTGGGCGTGGTGTAGAGCACGATGCCGTCGTGCATGGAGATCACACAGCAGAAGCTGTCCTCCTTCACGCGCTCCGTCTTGGCGGCTCCCGTCTCCAGCTTGCACGACTCGAAGGTCTTCTCCCACTTGCCCCCTGCTGCGCTGCTGCCATGGCAAACGCCGATGCCCGGCATCAGGGTGGACACTGACAGCGGACAGGGCAGCGAAAAGGACTGCGCCTGCTCCGACTTGTTCACCCCGAAAGTGTGCCTCGACTCCAGCTGATCCCCAAGCTTGTGGTCCAAGGACGCCGGCTGCTCGCCCAGCTGCTGTGTGCCCCCCAGCACCTGCAGGATCTGCTGGTCGCAGCTGGCGCCGCTGGAGTGGGGCAGCGGCAGCTCCTCGGCGCCCTCCAGCGACAAGCTGAGGCCCGCTTGCGTCTGTGCGCACTTGGCCTTCTTCTTCTTGCGCGACTTCTCTTTGTTGCGTTTCATGACCATGTCGCCGCTGCTGGCCTGTGTGGAGGGCTTGCCCCCATAGCCACTGCTGCCCGACGAGTGGCTGCCGCTCAGTCTGGACTGCGAACTGCCACTGTGGGTGGGATACACACGTACATAAATCACCTAGCTTTTGGCGCAGGAAGACGCGGCCAGGCGCCGCCACTCACCTGCGCTGCGACTGGCTGTTGCTGCAGCTGTTGGAATAGGCCGAATCGGACACCTTGGTGTTGTGCGTGGACTCTGTTGACTCGCCTTCCATTGTGCCTGTGCTCTGAAGCTGTCCGCCCAGATTACTCCACGGTTTGTCAATTCCACTCCGTGCGCGAACTTTGGGCAACTTTGCGTCTGTCTAAAACTTAAAATGCATGCCAAGAATTGATAAAAATTATCAAATCTGAATTTGAAAGCCTAATTTCTTCCAGACGTTAAGCTGCAGCTGCAACGTGTCTGGGTCGCACTTAGAGCTGCACAGATCTGTGCAACCGGATATAAGATACTTCGGTTATGTGAAAAATAGAAGCCTACCTCTGAACAAAGGCATTTGAAGATACCAGATTTTTGAAAATTCTTTTAAAGAAACTAAACCAGAAAAAAGCATAATTCGTTGAACAATTTTCAACCCCGAAATCTATCAGAAAAAGTAATTTCGGGCCACAGCGTAAATGTCGTGTTGACCAGTGTTATGTTGAAATTCAATCGAATGGCAAAATTTGATTCAAATTTTGCTTGATTTACTCTTACTCACATGTAATCCCCCAAAAACACTCAGCGTTGAGTAAACTCAGCTCGTCCAGCCATGTGGATGTCTGCTGGCCGACTCCTTCGCTGGAATAAAATCATACGAGCTGAGTCTCCCCATTGCGCCCTTTCGCATAATCAATACGATCATTGTTGAGCCGAAGTACCAGACACCCGAAACCCACGAAACAGGAATGGGCATATATAAATTAAATTGCGAACACACGAGGGCTGCTATTTAAGTTTCTGTCCTGCGGCACTTCTAGCCTGATTTAAACCCAATTGTCATTTGCTCTAAAAAGGGTAGCATTTTCTGGGACAAACCCAAGCCCAAACCAATGCAACATTTTCTTGTAAGGCCACGTTTGATATCGATTAAAGATAAATCAGAAATGCATCTCAGGCAAAACTTGTAATTTAATTTGCATTGGGCTGATGTTTGCACAGAAGCTTATTGTCGGGATTGTTGCCTCCCAAGCTCTTTTAGGAAGATCGATTTCGCAGATTTACCCTTAGATTTACCCTTATGTAGGTCCAACTACGCCCAGCATGAACCGTTCCGCGTCCCCATACTTCCCCTGAAATATCACTTAACATCTTATGACAATATTATATAATATTCACTATCATCTATATTTAGCGAAATTGTTACTTTAATTTGAATTTCTAATTTTTTCCTCTCTTATATTTATTTATTCTTGGGTATTTTTATCCTAGTCCATAATTGGCAAATTATTGTTAATAAATAAATTAAAAACAAAACAAATTTGACATGAAAGACGGAGTTGTAGTTTTACAGCAACTATTTAGTTATATGTGGGTCTCCCCATTAGCGTTAAGTTACAAGTGATTCGCTTTGAAAGAGTGCTGGAAACAATAGTTGCCTTGAAGGTGGGAAGGCAGGCGTGGTTGCTGACTGTCATACCAATATTAATATTCTAAAGCAGGTGTCGGCACGGCCCTGACTATTGTGCTTGGGGAAAGCGCTGCTGCTGCACAGCCGTGGGGCTACGTGAGACGTACACGTGTATTACAGTGGTGGGGCCCAATACGATTGTCCGTTTTGCCTGCTGCATACGCACCCAATCGAACTGCAGAGCATGTGACTGTGTGCGTGCCGACCACTGCTCTAAAGACTGCCAATGGGTCGTTACAAAAGGCCATGACGAAACACAGCTCTGAAGTGCGTCATGCAACATGCTCGTCATTTTCTTGTCCGGTGCAAGCAACGATGGGTCCCTCGGGCCCTTCTTTCGAAGAGGGCAGGGGTATATTAAATGCGTGTATGTATATGTGGGTACACTCAGAGAAATCGGCATACGAAACAAATACACACCCAGTGAAGTATTTCGTAATGCCTTTTATAGAGGTAACGCTTCTTTTTTTACTATTCTACTACTACTACTATTACTATTTACAGAAAAACTTTTAAACGCAACCCACACATTGTGGATTTAGCTTACGTTCTGAGGAATATTAAGATTTCAAGTTCAAAATGCTTCACTTTAAAAACTCTGGAAAAGTCGAACAAATATATATATATCCTGTGTCGTTATATTTCTTTTGTATAGGTGCATCAATTCGGCGTCGTTTAAGGTATTGCTCATTAAAATCTATGGAGAGACAGCCGATCCAAAATTGGTTGACCAACCCTCCAAATATCTCATTTTACCGTTGGCCCACCAAGCAATGCTTGTTTTGACATTTTTGAATGCTTATCATTTATGAAATGGGCATTTTTACTAAAAATATTGTACTTTTTGCATTCTTTGAACAATCTTATTTATTTTTAGCTTATTTTTGCACATAGATGCCTCTAGACAGTTCATGTCTGTGAATAAAACAATAAAATACCAATCCAAACAATCGAAAAATGCCAAAGTCGAGGGAACATTATAAATGTCAAAAAACGTATACTTTGAGCCGTTGTATCTTCAGGTATATCCTTTCTATCACCACTTATCAAAAATCCTGTGAAAGGATTCTTTTAATATTTTTTTTGTATATCCGCGTAGCAGATTCTGGGTAAAAATTATGAAAGGGCCCAACATGTTAGAGCAGCAACGTTCCAAACGGCAAAATGTGATTTTTATTGTTGGGCCATCAACTTAAGCTTTTCATAGATTTTAATAAACTGCACCTATAAACAAAAAATATAAAGACTCAGGATATACTTTTTTTTTAATTTTTCCTGAGTTTTCATTTTAAAATATTAATAATTAATAATTTAATGTTTTAATATTTAATAATATTTATATTAATATTACTCAGGAGGTTCAAAAAGGTCTAGTTTATAGCTGTAATAATTAGCCTTTCGGAATGGCAAAGATGATTGCAACCAGATGTTAGACACTTAGAATAAAAATTAATACCATTTTTGTTTGAATTCTTTAAAGCAAAGTTCTGCAATAAAAGAAACCCGTAGTTCTTAAACAAACGAGAAGGAACGTGTGAGTCGCTATAAAATGTAAATTATACATAAACAATGTAGATTCTTCATCTTCTCCGCAAAGGTCGCGCATTGCACAGGGCAGAATGTGTGCGAGCGAGAGAGAGAACCGTGCAAAACGGACAGACGGACGGACGGACAGACAGACATGGCTATATCGACCCGGCTATTGATGCTGATCAAGAATATACATATATACTTTATGGGGTCGGAAACGTTTCCTTCTCGGCGTTGCACACATCCACTGCTACCATAAATATAATATACTTGAAGCCCCAAATCTGCGTAAACAACAAGTTCAATTTTTTCGAGTGGTGTTATGGAGTGGTGTTATGTGGTAATGGGCTTAATGAGCCGCTGAGATAGGTTCGGGAAGGGTATTCCCGTATAGAGGGGGTGCTTTGGGCATCGATCCTAGATTTCCATTTATTCACCATTCATTCTTTTCTTAGTGTGACGTATGCGCAATGCGTACTGTGGCGTACCGTGCCGGTTTTATTGGGCGAGGACTGCCGCAAAGCGGAGATACACACTCGATGCTTTAAGATGAGAATATAAATTCCCCTTTACGAGTATGCAGGTACATGTGTATTGTGGGTAGGTGCATAAGTGTGCATTATATGTTTTGTTTTTATGTCGTTTTTGCAACGTGCCACTCGGGAGCGGTAGGGACAGCCGTTGTCCCAACTCGCATTCGGCGCTCTCAGCCACTCGAGCCCCAGCCATTCGCTATCGCCTGCCGCTTTTAATAATACACACATTACATGTTACGAGTGGAAAAAGAATGACTTTAGTTTATGTAAGATGTCGCTTTTGCTTTTATTTTTCCAGCCGGGGGTTTTGTTTTTGTACAACAACGTGACATCTCCGTCTCCCGCCTTGGGGCTCCCTGCATCATAGTAATTCGCCATGCGCTGCAGAGAGCTGATCGGTGTGAATTTACATATGCATGCACATATGTATGTATTTACACATGTATGTATGTATGGATGTATGTATGCATGCACGTACATTTACTTCACTTTGAACTGCATCAGCTTCAGAGCTGATAAAGACACCAATAAAAAAAGAGCGTAGATGTGCAAAATAAATGCAACAAAGATTGCTTGCGCGTTGCTTAGCGTGTTTAGTTGGTGTTCTGCCCTTGCTCTGGGCGTTTTCCGATTTTCTCGACCTACTTGTTGGAAATACAAACGAGTACTGAATGATACCAGAGTTGCAAGCGAGCGCTGCGGCGCCAGCGTACGCAGCTTTGCTCTTCGCTCTTCGCTCTGCTCTGCACTGCCAGCTTCGGCTTTTATCGTTCGGCATTCATTCATCGCTTCGATATGCAGCACGTACATATGTGTGTGCACTGTACATACAACGTTTCGGTTTCGCCTTAACCCTTAGGCAGCGTCCAGCGCCTTGTGGTTCATGAAGAGCATTCCAGTGGGGCACCTGGTGCAATATTATTAACCTACTGCAAATTTAATTTCGCGCTTTCGCGTGGCGTTGCCTTAGATGTGGCATCAATATTTCCCCCTTCCCCCAAAACTGAATAGTTCTCGTTGCGTAATCAGCTTGCAGACACCTCTTTTCCACAGCATGTGGCTGGGCAGCCCTCGGGCACTGCCAGGGGGTTAAGAAGCAGCAGCGCAATCAGTCGGGAAAAGAAGCCGACGCATCTGGCTTCGATTAGGCACTGGGGGTGTGTGGTTGGTCCGAAGGGTGGGAATTTGGAGGGGCGCTGCCTCGAAGGCACGTTGAGAATACTTTTGTCAGAATGTCGTACGTAGTGCGGGGGCTCGGGCGCTTGACTGTGTGGTTGCAAGTGAGAGTACTTTTGTGGGTCAGTCACGCATCTGGGCCACGTGAGTGAGCGGCGGGCATTGCCGGCGTGCAATCACCATCACCTGCCACTGTTTCGCCCTTCGCTTTGGCACGGGCTGCTGCGACCTACATATATACATGCATACATATGTATGTATGTATATGTGTGTATGTGTGTGCACTCTAGCTCCAGTTTTTTCATCGGTTTTCCTATGTACATGCAATACAATACGAAAGGAGTGTTAGTCACACACTCAGTCTGTGTACCACCGGACAAAATTGGGGGAGCCGATTGATAGCTGCGTCCATTCGATTTTCCGAATTTCGAAATTAAAAAAACCCTAAATATAAAACAAACTATAAAGACCAGGGGAATTGATACGAGAGCGGATCAATAAGTCCGAGATCTTTTGGATTCAAAACGGGCTTTGGATACACATAATCATACCCGTACCCAAAAAGAGTTGAGGGGTGCATTCGATTTGAGGTAAAAGTGGATGTGGGCAACGCCGAGAAGGAAACGTTTCCGACCCCATAAAGTATATATATTCTTGATCAGCATCAATAGCCGAGTCGATATTGCCATGTTCGTCTGTCCGTCCGTCTGTTCGTTTTGATGAGCGCCTACATCTCAGAGACTAAAAGAGCTAGAGCAACCATATCTATCATTGTATCATTATTTTAGCCAGAATAAAGAAATTAATTTTCAGTTTCTTCCCCCACCTCCTTCGGCACTGCTGGCGCTATTCTTATTCTGCTTATTCTCTTTATCCATATCCTATCTCATCGCTATTAAATCGATCCAATAAGTTGGCATAATATTCGACATTGTCGGTTTTACCCTTTCTGGAGGTTTTCAATGTGATTAATAACGCGAGCATTCCATAGAACGTTCGCCATGACTTTATTGGCTGAAAACTCCACTTTGGCCACTTCATTTTGCATTCACCCTGGACAACCTACTTTTATGACTGCTTTGGTATCTGGGGTGTTGTGGTGGATCCTCGGCTTATCCACGTTTACGAAACTGCGAAAAAACTCGTCCTTATTTTGGTTAAACAACGGCAAGCACTCCTTCGAAATTATCACACGAGTTCGTTTGTTGTCGATCGTGAGCAAACGCGACAGCCATATTACGGAAAATTCGGTATTCAAAATTGAAAGCACTTAGCCATGTGGTTGCCTATGGCTGCCAAAATATCTGGAAAATTCAATCACCGATCGGACAAAACCGTAATGTGAATTTTTTCAATTTCTTCTGGGCGTCCAGGATGTGAGGATGTGCTGGTACGGGCACAACGAAATATAGTAAACCGCTTTTATACCATTGAAATCGATGAAGAATAGATCCCATAGTATCCGAAGCTTTTTCTTGGTTTCATTGGTGTTGTTTCCGCAAAAAATAATTCTCAATGCGAGCGCGAACTTTTTCCAATATTTCTTCAAAGCATAAGGAAGCTTGCCATCAATGGCTGTAAACCACGAACAAACTGGCGCAGCTTCTTCAAATTTTGAAGAGAATCAGCTAATAGATGCCTTTTGACAGAAAAATGATTGCCGCATCAATTAAGTGGCGGACAGCCCAAAGTCTTACTTTTCATTTTAAGGCTCTCTTCATGTTCGCTAAACTGTGATTTATTTCCTCCTGCACTGATAAGCCCAGTCATGGACTCCGATACCGATTTCGCGTCCACAGACGCGACTCACACGTTCCTTCTCGTTTTATGTGCATTCGTTGTTTTAAATTGTTAAATAAAAACTGGTCTCTTGCATCTACTGTTGTAATCAAAATTTGTATATTTCAAACTATCTATTTTCTCGTTTATTTTGCAACTTGTACTTGACCTACGAAAAACGGTCCAGATCACCTATAAGGACTATAAAGCTAGCGCAACCGAATTTTGTATCCAGACTTCTACGATGTCACACTGTTACAAACGTATACCCGAATTTCGTCCCGCCAATACAAAGGAAAAACTTTTGAGGATATATCGTAGAGAATGACCATATCTACCAGGTTGCCGAATCTGGGTCAGAGCGAATTATTATTCAAGCTGGAATGAACCAACAATATGCAGTGGGTACGTTGCCTTACCCCTTTCTCGCGCTTACTCGTTCACTCCCTTTCTCTCTCTCTCTCCCTCCCTTTCGCGCACTCTTCCTCGTGCACTGTGTGCCCTCTGGCGGAGGAAAACAAGCTAGAACGAATCGTGTTGCTGTGAACAGTGGGAAATGGCCAGATGTAGCGGAATAAACGAGAGTCGTGGTAAAATGAAAACAGATAAAATATTTAAAAACCATATAAAATAGGTATTATGTGAAAAGCGGAATATAATAAAATATATTTTCTGATGTGCGATTTGCTACGAACTACCTCGTATTAATATCTTGGAGCTGGAGCAAACTTTATCGATCCAAAACAATACAAATAGGCATTTTACAAACGGGGATATGCACCGGCCACCGACAACAAAGTCGAAATTTCACATCGTATTGCGAACATAACTTTGTATGTATGGATGTGGCGATAATAAAATAATAATAATAAAATAATAATGAACTTGGGGGCTGCTTCTGCTGACACTTGTGAGTGACGCGATGCGCAGAACGAGCCACTTCTGCGCACTCTTTCGAACTTCTTGCGCACTTCTTTGCGCTATCTGGTTCCTCTGTACGCGCCCCGTGATCTTGTGTCTGTCTATCTTTGTCCAACTATAGGGCGTGCAACTTATCAGGAAACCTGTATTGAGCGAGGAGGCTCAGACCATTATAGAGATAAGGCCATCAGGTAAACACGACCGCTTTTCCGGTTTACAACGAAGGGCGACTCTCTGCAGCTACAAATTGAGTTACATGCCAGCTAGCCACCCTGCAAATCCACATTGGAAATAGAGGGTCTTGTTATTTGGACCAGGTGTTTTTAACCCACAGGCGGAAGTATTTTCGAACCCAAAACGTAGATATGTACATGTTCAGGATGACTAGCTGAGTCGATATACGTGTGCACTTTATGTATGTCTGTTTTTATGCGAATTAGTCTATCATTGCACCATCCTTATATTTAGCTGCCTTAGAGAGTCTGACTTTAAAAAGAACGTTCGATCGCCAGTCTTTCTTTCCGGTTCGTCATTCGAAAACCACCCTCCCACCCTCACTTGTATTGCACCCTTTCATTCACACATACACTCACTCCCTCTCTCTCTCTCTCTTTCTCTCATCTTCTAGCTAACAATTGAAAGTCAGTTAGGTGGAAGTGGTACCAGAGGCACAAATAATATGACCAAGAAAAAAGCAATGCTAGGAATAAATGTGTTCATTCGGCTCAAGGTCGGTAGGGGTCAGTTTGGGTCGGTGTCGGTGTCGGTGTCGGTTCGGTCGTGTTGTAAGCGATTCCCTTATAATGACAATTTTTAAAGCTACATTTTTAACTTAAAGGCTTTTATGGCTCCCATTTCGTGGAAATTCGCTTAATGATCTCGTTTCACGTGGGCCCTTTCCACTTAGCTGCTTTGGAGTGCGCCAAAAGTGAGATGTTTCGGAAATGGCCTCATCGTGTAGCTACTAGCTATACATACATACATACATACATACAAACATGTGTGTGTACATACTTACCCATATAAAATTACTATTATTGCTATTTCCTGCTGGGCTTACAAAATAAAATCAGAATATAATGCCGTTCTAGTTCAGTAAAAATAACATTTTTGACAAGAAACTGCTGATACATACATATGTACATATGCATGTACATACATACATATGTGAATATATCGAGGCCTCGTGGTCAACATATTCGCTGCTGGCCAAGTAAGGCAAAATTTTGGAATATGTCTAATTCAGAAGTCTATACTAAAACAACAAAAAACCGTTGGTAGACCGTGAATTATAAAGAAGTTATGTGGAAAAATTAGCTATCGGTCGAATATGTTTTTTTTCCAGAAATTTTCAAAGATTCTTTTTTCTCTATAAACAGTGCAAAAAACGAGAAGGAACGAGAAGTCGCTTCTGGGCACGCGACTCCACTTTTATACCCGTACTCAGTCAATGTACATAAATAAATATACATTTCTGAGCTTATGATTTACAGTAGGCACACATATGTATTATTCGGACACCCTTGTCACTCTAGTTTAAACCCCTATAACTCGGCGTACGGTTAAGTTAAACAGAAAAAGTTAATTTTATATCAAATATCAACAAATCTACTATCCGTTCACAAACAAATATTTACATTTTCTACTATGGTATCCTTATAAAAATTAACTAAAGCAAAAAAGTCACCTTTTTACGCACATAAATTATTCGGACAGTCTTTAAGTTCTTCAAGTAATATCAAGTAACATCTAAGATGTAGATTCTACATGTACCATTTAGATTCTACATCTCCTCCGCTAGGGGTTGCTCGCGTGTTTAACGAGGCAGAGTGTGAGCGAGCGAGAAAGCGTATGTATGTATAACGGGTCTCATGCGGATGGACGCGGGGGAACCAACAGAAAATTAACTTCTTCATTCTGTCTATAATTATGATCCGATCTGATTCAGATTCGGCCATCTGGTAGATATGGGCATTCTCTACGATACTGCGTTTTTTTACCGTATCCTTAAAATTGTGCCTGCCACAGATTTTCGTCCTTTGTGGGGCGGAAGGGGGCGGTGCGAAATTTTGAAATACACTTGCAGCAGTGTGATATCACACGAGTCTGGAAACCAAATTTGGTTTCTCCAGCTCTTATAATGTCCGAGATCTAGGCGCTCATCGGGACAGACGGACGGACAGACAGACATGGCTCTATCGACTCGGCCAGTGATGCTGATCAAGAATATATATACTTTATGGGGTACAGATCCACTTTTACCACAAATACAATTGTATGCCCCTTAACTCTTTTTGAGTACGGGTGTAAAAGTTGATAGATCGCGATTCTAAGCAGTTTACGTGCAAAAACTATTTGTCGGTCGGATATGGTTCCTTCCACAATAATGTTCATATCGAACCATATCAATCAATGTTGGTGAGTTGCCATTGACGTTGCCGTAGTCGCCTCAGTCGGAATGGTTGAGTCCGCTATGTAGGTTTTCCGCTGATTAACCATCGACTGGGATAGGAATGGTGCTTGCAGTGCCTGTGGCAGAGTCATGCACTGGGGATCGAGAGACATTGAACCGCGCGCGGGCACGACGGACGTCTCGCCTTGAACTCGGCAAGAAGACATGCATGCGGTGAGCTTGGGCAGGGTAAATTTCCCACATACGCTTATTCTTACAATGGCGCTTACGAGTTGGAGAGACAAGTGCCAAGCGGAATATTCAGCGGCTGAAAATGAAACTTAGTCAACTTAAATGCGGCGATTTGGCGGAAGATCTGTGCAACCTTCTGAGAATGCAGACAATACATACTTGTATGCATGCTACGCGGCGTGTGGAGCTGAGTTTCTCGGTGAATAGCTTGGGAGACTGGAGGCCGCTGCGGCCTTAATGGCGGCATTATGTGCTAAACAATCCCAGACCTGCTCTACCTACGAAGCACCACCAGAAATGGACGCGTTGGCGGTAGCGATTTCTCACGCTCTGCGCCCCATTGTTCCCACAATTTTCCATTCATTCGGTTTGCTCGCGATCTGTTCCTACTCGGTAATAAGTTTTTCTCTGCCTGGAATTAAAACAGAACCGGAGTCAGCGCCGAGAGCCATTGCTCTTGGCTGGCATCATCGTCATCGTCATCATCATCATCATCGCCACCACCGTCGCTGGGGTAATGAGTCTGGTTTATGGTACATAAAGTAAGTATATAGTAGAAGTAAGATGAAGTCTGCATTATACTCACGCTTCAAAAAAGATTTAAGTCGAATAGGACCGCTTCTGCTGATCCTGAAAGTCCACTGCCAAAGAGCTCTGCCCAGATATCGCTTTATACTTCCATTCACTCTCGAATCCTGTCGATCTCCACCACAAACTGTAAATCTGATCTTACAGCTTACCAACACTCAATTGCTAAAAACTTAAATTACCAAAAGTTACTAAGAGAAAACTCCACCACTGCACGATGCTGTGTTTGGCGGTAGACCGAGGACCCCAACATGCCCAGCCATGTAGCGGCCAATCATGCCGCGTTCGATTTTTCCAATGACTGACAATTATGTACATATGTATGTACACTGGCCGCTGGTTCGTGCCAGATCTTGGTGGTTTAATGTGCATTAGTAATTATTGCCGTATGCAGTGAGCGATGGTGTCTAATCACTTTCATTATAATCACGACTATCCGATCTCCACTTCCTATGGCTGCGCGATGGGCACGTCTTGGCCCGGCTGAGAGTGCTGTCCGAGGTGTGGTCATAAAGTGATCAGGCCCCCTCGCGCAATGTCACCTTCTGTTTTGGCTATGCTCAGCCGCGACCCGACCCCTGGAGCACGAGTGCTTACGAACATGCGAGCTGTCCCCTGTGTCATCTATGTAAGTGTTCTCTTCGCCTCTGCCTCTGCCTCAGACTCTGCCGTTGCGCATGCGGACACGGCAGAGGCCATGGAAGAGCACGAACACGAGATCGCGACGAAGACCGAGTCGAAGACGGCCGCGGCGGCCCAACTTCGTTTCGTGGCTGCGTCTGTCTACTCTCGCTCAGTCGACTTCCGTCACGAAACGCGCTCGGACGTGCGTAGTGTAGCCAGCAGATAACTACCGCTAGAATAAGAAGTTGGGAGAGAGGAAGCCAGCAAATAGCTCGAGCAAATGTAGTTACGGTTTACGGTTTTTGTTTTTGTTTTTGTTTCTGTTTTCATTAAGTGTCTTTTGTGCCCGTTCGGTGGTGTCTTTTGCCCTTTGAGTGTCCGCAGTGGCGCGTAACGGACAGAGTTGGCCCCTGGCAGAGTTGCGACCGCGTTTGTCCTGTACCTGTTCCCAGGATGCGCTTCACTGCCCTGCCGCACCTGTTCTCCCCACAACGGCACACACGAGTGATACTCACTCCAAAGCGTGTGCGTGTGTGAATTGTGAATTGTGAACCCTGAAAACAGAAAATGTTTTAATGCAAGCAACATTAAATGAGGAAAATTTCCATATTTCATGAAAACAGAACTCAACTGGTGAAGATAACCTATAACCTGTTGTGTGAACCGCCAATAAGGGGAATTCCCATACGCTTGCGTTTCCCAGTTCATCCTCAGGGCTATGCTGTTAGAATCCTGGCTGCTGGCTGCTGGCTCCTGGCTTGGCTCTCTTCTCCGATGTCCCCAATGTGTGATCTGATGGAATACTTTGTGATCGGACGTCAATAATAAGCATGCTGATTGTGGACATGCTGACGCTGGCACTAGCGACTGGCTTGGAGCGGGACAGGGAGCGGGAGCGGGAGCGGGACCGACAGCAGCGGGAGGTGGATGGCCTTACCTCGATTTGCAGCAAAATGACAGTAAATGTGGCCAATAAGGCGTCCAGTCAGAGCCAGCAACACACTGAACATGCAAATTGTAAGAGCAGCAACAATAACGGCGGTAGAAGTGGCATTGGAAATGGAAATGGAAATGGATATGGATATGGATATGCTAGTGGTAGTGGTAGTGGTGGTGGCGGGGAAACAGGAGCAGTCGTGCCGCCCAACATGGCTAATGGTGGACTAGGCCCGAGCGATGGGCACTCGGCATGCAAGGCACGCAGCTCCCGAGACAATGCTGCTGGCGACGAACCATGCGAGTCGCTTCAGCGGCCATGGATACAGCTGAGCGGCCAGTTGGTCGGTCAGGGGCTGGGGGCGTGCCAGTCGGCGACAGAGGGAGCGGATGACGTACTGAGTGACATATTGACGCACGCGCATGCGCGTGCTGTATACAGTTGCAACAACAACAAGGCAGCAACGGAAGTGGCCACGAAATGTGAGTACGCGCAAGTCGAGCGTGAGAGCCAGCGCCAGAGCCAGAGCGTGAGCGTGAGCGCAGACGCTGGCCAACAACCACCCATCAGTAGCAATAGCGGAAACAACAAAAAGAGTGGCAGCGGGTGCAGCGCCTGCTCAATACCTACAATTGGCAGTGAGCTTTCCGAAGCCAACCTTGTGGCAGCAGCACCAGCGGCAGTCGTCGCAGCTGAGCAGCAGAAGCAGCACCAGCATCAGCAGCAGCAGCAGAAGCAGCGCCAGCAGCAGCAGCATTTTTCCACATCCTCAAAATTGTGCAAATTGTCCAATTCTGGTGAAAATTGTGTGGAAATCAATCAGGTTAATCCGCGTGCTGGACTCTACTCCAGACAGACGGGAACGGAAACGGAAGAGCACCAACGGGCCGCAAAGAGAAGAATCTGTGCTCACGACGCGAACCCCGACCCCGAGCACGACCCCGACTCCAACTCGGACTCCAACTCCAACTCCGAATGTGACGACGACGCGCGACGTACAGAAAAATTTGTGGAAAAAGTCGGGCAAAACGCATTGTCTGCTGGTGTGGTAGGTGATTTTTTTTTTATTTGTGAAAATGTGCAAAGTGCCACTGAAGAAGCTGAAGCAGCTGTAAGAGCAGCAGCCCTAAGCTGCCACAGCCACGACAAGTCGAAGGAGCAGGAGCCGCGGCAGGAACCGAAGCAGGAGCAGCAAGAGGAGTGGCAGGCGCCATTGTCATTGCCATATTTGCAGCCAGACCCCCCCAGTTCATCCTTGGCTGGCAGCGTGGATAATGTTGCTGGTGTTGCTGTTTTCCGACCACCACCAAGTGTCCCCGTTGTTGTTGCTTGTGGTTACGTGGATTACGTGAAAAGCGTCACAAACAACAAGGCCGCCCCAGGCCAGCCGTCGGAGCAGCCCCCCGCAGCAGAAGTAGCTGACAGAAGGAGCAAACGCCAACGCCGCGAGGAGGCACATGTAAGCGGCGCGGCGGAGCAGAAAGCATCGCTGGAATTGGAGCTCGGGGAGTCGGCTCCATTTGCAGCCTTCAAGAGAAACGAGAAGCTCGTGGACTGTGAATCATTGGAGCCACATGTACCTGCCATCAGCTTAGCAATTAGCTCGCGGGAGAACTGCATCAGAGGAAAAACAACAACAGCCACAACAACAGCAACAGCAACAAGCTGCAGCGAGCACGATCTCATTGATTTTGGGGATTTGGGCGAGGATTTTGTAGCCAGTCAGCGGCTGAAGCGCTTGCAGTACAATTTTCAGGGACGCGTGAGCAGCAACAGCAACAGCAACATTGATTGTGTAAAGGCATCCTTGAGGCTCGAACAACAACTACAGCAGCAGCAGAAAACAACAGGCATAACAAAGAAACTACCCCCAGAGCCAGGAGTAGACCCCAACCCCAGCCCCAGCCCCAGCTACAGTCCGACAGTCACGACAGGCACGACAGCCACGACAGTGACGACACGCGAGTGCCCCCCCCAATGTCACCCCGCCCAAGACAATAAAATAGTTCAGGAGACTGCCGCCGATGAAGTTGCGGCCGTGGCAAGCTCAAGTGCAATTCAATTAAATGTAAATTGTCTTCGAGTCGAGCCATCGCCAAGTGGGAGCGAGCCAAGTCCAGCGCTTGGACAAACAGCTGAACGGCAGAAGCAACATTCGCTGAATACGCGTGCCGAGTCGCCACTGCGCCGGTGCGGAGAGAGCCAGAGAGCGGGCCAGATTGGGGCGCTCACATTGGCAGCTGCCAACGACCAAGTGGTTATTGAAATCGAAACGGACACGGACATCGACATCGACCTCGACATCCACGAGCAGACGGGGACGGGGACGGACACATCCATCCGGAGCGCATTTGTGCCGACCCAAGCCTCCGAAGGCGTCCGCTCTGGCATTAGCCAGGAGAAGACCGCCGCCGGCGTCACCTTTGCGACACCGCTCAGCGAGTTCGATGTGCAGCGGTTCAGTGAGTACCTAACTGCAGCCCGTCAACTGCAGGGGGTCGACATTGCCATTGGCCAGAGCCTGAACCAGGATCCAAGTCAGAGTCAGAATAAGAGCCACCTCCAGCATCGGAGCCAGACGTCACAGGGCCACAGTCAGGTGGAAAAGAAGGCTGGAAACTTTCAGTGCTACGACGAACTGCTGGCAGAGTTCGTGAGCGAGCAACAGGAGTACGACATCGACATCGACATCGACATCCATAGTGACAGCGATAGCGATAACAACAGCGATAACTACAGCGATAACTACAACGACAAAGACAGCACATGCCAGTGCCATGAGTGCCTAGCCAGCTTCCAGGATAGCCAGCAGGACAGGGCCAGAGGGGTACCAGATAGCAATTGCATCACTTCCACAGCAACAGCCAGGAACACAGCCACCCCATCCGCCTTTGCTTCGGAAGCAGCATCCGGAGACGGCCTGAATATGCGCGAGGTCAACGGGCAACTGCGTGGCCTTCTGAAGAAACCCAATCGCCCGCCGCCGGCCCGCAAGAACCGTGTGGTCTTCGATGAGACGCGCAACGAATTTTTCGAGGCGGACTACATTATTTTGATCCGCGAGGACTGTGCCTACGATGAGGAGGACGAGGAGCCGTGTACTTGCGGCGAGCACGAGCTAGTGCGGCTCTGTTGCGAGGAGGGATGCCAGTGCAACTACGCGGTCAACGCCGCCGAAGCAGGCGATGGACGAACGCCACAGGTGAGTGCAAAGTGCATGAGTGCACGAGGGCAGGAAACTTTAGCTGGGGGAAAGGCGAGAGATTGCATTTCCCACTCGAACAGCAACAGCAACAGAAACTGCAAACGCAACTCCGAGTATAAGCGCATTAGCAGTCACTGCCCGGGGCCTAGCTCCAGCTTGCCACCCTGCACCCCGGAGCTAGAGCCAACAGCCAACAACTTTCTGCACGCCATTCCCAACAGACTCCTCTGGCTCTTGCATGTATTTGCTTCGCCAACTCTAACTCTCCATTCAGCACGGAATCCTACTCGTGCACAAGATGTCAACGTACTCCCTTTATGAGCAGAATATTTGCATCAGAACAGCATTTCATTCTACGACCTAAACACCTCACAAAGTTCACTCGTTTTTTATTTATTGCTGAACTCGCCTTAGTCGAGCTCAATTAGAGTCGTTTTGCTTCCCCACCTCAATGTGTGTGTGCTTATGCACCATGTACCTACTCGCATGTACATACATTTGTGCAGTGGCCCGAGCTCAGATTATATTGCTACAAGTACATGGTCCATAGTCTGATTGTACGCCTAGGCGTCCTAGGCGCTGTGCGAAGGCCCCAGAAGGACACCAGAGAGAGGTATTTGAGCGCATTCGATCTGCTTGGTGCTTGCAAATGGGACCGATTGCCTCGTTTTCTTCGTTCTAGTAGCCTCTTACACGGTGATGCTGAATCTGCCACGTTGAAGTATTGCCACACTTCGTGTTGATTGCCGTCCAACTTTTAATGGCAATGTGTGAACAATTGAAGCAACAGAAGCACAGCTGCGTATCCAGGACTGTCCTGGTTTCTCAGTGTGGGGGTCAAGCCGCAAGACACACGACACACGACCCTCCCACCCACTGCATGTGTACTTCTGCGTCTACAAGTTTTCCACATCTCTCTCTATTGGAGGCAAGTGTGTATAAATCACTTAAAAACTTTTGTTCAAACTGCTTTCTTGTGCCAGTGGCTGAAACTCGAACCTGCAGCGACAGTATCGCTGTGCCATTGTCGAGCTCTCTCTCCCTCTCCCTCTCTCTTTCCTGACCTCTCACGCTGTACTTCTGTCCGTGGGTATATATTGTTTTATGAATTGTTCCGTGAGTGGGTACGTGCTATCATGATGGACTCATTTGCATGCTGAGGACACCGGGAGAGGGAAGTTACCGCCACAGCGGCTGATACTTCCTTGATTCGGGAATTCCTGTCTGGTTCCTTCGTTAATCTCCTCTCCGGCCTGCTTGCTCGCCCTCGCCACACCACACTACACACATGCATGCGCACACATGCATACAACACATATAAATAAAAGTATGTATGCGTGTGTGTATGGATGTGCGCACGGATCGATCCTGAGCGGCCCTCGAGTTGCGTTTAAATTTCAATTTGCTGCCACATAAGCGACACTTAAGTGCACCGCTTTTTTGCTTATCTTCGCTGGTCGGCTCGGGTCGGGTCGGCTCGGCTCCTGCCGGCAGGGGCCTTCATCGTCTGCTCCTGTCTGAGAGTGAAAGTGAGAGGGCGAGGGCGAGGGCAATTTCTGACGCGCAAGGCTCTTGACTTGGGGCTGCCCAAGCATGTTCTCCCCCTCCATCCGTATGTCTGGCCCTGTTCTTTTCCCATCTCTGAGCTCGTTCTCGCTGAAGAGTTTAATATGCATTTAGTGGATGTTAAAAGTCTACTGAAGGCGTTGCATAACCACAGCTAACCCCGAAAAAATTAAATCATATTCACTGAGAAGTTCTCCCGCCTCAATGCAGAGTTCCCGCCTCTGGGCCACATTCGCACTAAAAAAGGCAAGCCACAATGTTGTCGCTCTTGGTTTGAAATTGGGCAATGTACATATGTATATGTATATGTATACATATGTATGTACAAGCAAAAATTGTAACCTTTTGTTCAGTATATAATGGCACATGCTGACATGCTCTGGCACATGGTGCAGCTGCTATACATATGTATGTACATGCATGTGCAACATCGTAAGCTAAATCAAACAAAGTGATACTGGCTGTAAATTGATATCTTACACAAATCGAATTACTCAAAATGTATTCCCACACCCTTATTAACTAAGGTTTGATCACCTGAAACTGGGTAACTGGTAACTGGTTAGGTTAAACAACAACAAAAGTATTTTTAAATCGTAGGTAAACATTTGCATTATTTTTTGTGCACTTTTATAAGTATTAACTAAAGCAAAAAACTAAGCACAGTCTTCAGGTCCTTCAAGAAATATTCGAATATTAAAGCTAACAACAAAACAGTGGGGAAGGTGCCGGTAGTACACTGATAGAAAAAGGCATAGTAAAAATAACTACAATCATATTTTAATTTAAAATGCGATTTTTAAATACAAACATGGTAAAATTAACTAGAATTCACTTTGATTTAAATATAATTGTATTAAAATGGCTTTTTTAATACGGTCATATTTAATATTAATAAAACACACCTAAAAATAACTATAATATATTAAATTTCTAGTTTAATATGTTTCATATTTAAAATTCATTCACATTAGCATCCATAAGTATGTGCACGTATGCAATTAGATCTGCGGTGTTAGTCCGGCAAACAATCGCAACACTGAATTCCCTGTATGTGCAGAATAACATGTGCAACTCTTTCCCGCTCCTTCTTTCCACAGAGTCCCAAATATCAGCCGCCAATCGAGTTTGTGGACGACGCTGCGCTGAGCCCGCCCGACGGCTACAAGGACAGCAGTCTGAAGAACACGCTCGGAGGCGCGCTGAGTGGCCACATCTTCGGGGCACAGCATCTGCAACAGCTGCAGGTGATCCAGCGCCTGCAGCAGCAGCGTGCAGCGATGCTGGCCGCCCGCAACAGCACCAGTCAGATACCACCTCCACCGCCTCCCGTGGGTAGTGCCCAGCAGCAGCAGCAGCAGCCACAGCAGCAGAAGCCGCAGTCGGAGGAGGAACTGCAGGGCGTCTGCACGGAGTGTGCCGAGTGCGCAGAATGTGCCGCCAAGCAACTACAGGAAGCGGGTAAGCAGCCAGGGCGGGCACTAGAGGGGCTCCATTCACGGGGTTGTGGTCTGACTGCAGTTGGCAGCTGCCAGCTGCCAGGTCCAGGTCCAGGTCCAGGTCCAAGCAGCCTCTCTGCAATTAGGGCCATCCCGTGGGGGCTTTCATTTCATTCCATGTCCTGCAAACGCTTTCGTTTGCCTTTGTGTAATCTGCTTATGAATTAGTTATGTAAACACAGCCTCAGCTCAGCTCCTGCCCGCTACTCCGGCAGGAGCCCGTTGACAATTTGGCGAGGCTCCAACGCGGGGCTGAGTCCTTAAATCAGACGCCATTTTGATTTTTCTTTCGCTAGTGCGCTCGCCCCGTCCCCCAGCACCGGCCCGTGTATTTTCTGGCTAATTTAATTTTTAAATGGATTGGAGGCTCAGCCCCGGCGAGGGCGAGAGCGTCACAGACAGAGTTGATTGACATTCGGGCAGTGCACTGTTCATCCTGTTATGTACATATCTGTACATAATTTTGTATTTTTGTTTATCATATTAGAATTAAAATAGAGTAACAGCAATAACACATACAGTTGTGTTCAATGAAACTCATTTTGAGAGACTTTTAGTCTTTCAAATCGAACAAGTGATACCGCAACGGAAAGCCTGGAATGGAAGCATTAGAAACGCGAAGAAACCCCGCGACGTTTGCATTCAATCTTCTTGTTATCCATGACTTTAGACCACTACCCATGGAATCTGCTGTTCAATGAAATAGTATTGCTGGGCTAAACTAATTTTTAAAATGAAAACACAAAGCAAATTAATTTAAATAAGGCAAGGATTATTGGCTCAAATCCTATTGAAGCGTTGGCAAGAGATTAATGCCCCATGTTCGGCCGGTGCAAGTTCGAAATGAAAACCAAATTGATTAAAAACTTAATATTAAAGCTCAGGAAATATGAAGAACATGAAATGTAAGTCTTCATTTTAGTTTCGTTGTTGTTTTCGGTTTTCTATATTTCATATTTCTTGGGTACTCGGCTTATGTCATGTAAAATAAGAACATGGAAAATGCATAGGTATTTCTTCGGTTTTCTAATGCCAACAGTCCAGTCTATTTAGTTTTTTACCACGAGGTGAACATGCAAAAGCTTACTAATGGTCGTCATACAATGCCCAAGGATACCTCAATCTCACGGTGTGACATGAAGGTCTTGCTCAATCATTTCGCGCACAGCATCGATATTTTGTGGCAACAGTATTAAATTTAAACAACGAAGGACATCCACGATTGAACTCGAACATTGGGTCCAAATCAGGCTAGAAGTGCCCCAGGACAGAAACTTAAATAGCAGCCCTCGTATTACACAAGCCTTGCATTGCGTATGTTCGATTTGCTAGATGAAATGCCTTGTGGAACTAGTTTGACTGATCATGAAGAGGGAATTCCATTAACAAGGGAGTGGAATGCATGAATGCGGGGAATAGATATGGAATAGATATTGCAAAAGGACTCAACTGGTATCGGATCTGCACTGGCTAATTGGTTAAAGCAAATTATATTACCCATACACGGAGCCATATCTTCCATGCAAATCCACTAAGGTCGTGATATGCATATGCGTGGTGCGTAATGCGTTCTGCAGCAGATTGAATGCCGAAAGTTGTCAGGGACAAGTAATTGCCATTGTATGGTGCTGGCCCCATACGATACCCTATGGAGTACTGGGTGTACATATGGCAATGGCAAACGAGATTTCCCGAGCGAATTGGTTCCGAGGCAGTTTATTACTCGACTTCAGTCGTGGCCGGGCTTAGCCCCTAGAGGGATACTACCCTAGCGGGGAACGGGGCCCGTGAAGGAGTGCAGGAGCGCATTCAGCTGCATTGATGTCGGTGGTTACGCTTCATTGACTGCCAACCTGAAAATGAATGGGACGGAACAGAACGGAACAGAACGGAACAGTTCGGACGGGGAAGAAGCGGGACAGTCAGTCCGTCCGTGGGGTGAGCGATTAATTAATTGTTGCGCCTAACGAACCGCGAATGCAACAAGCCCCTGTACGTGTACACATATGTATGTATGTATGTATGTATGTATATTTAATGTACATACCTACCCATGGCTATGCCCATACCGATCCTTCAAGCGCACTTCCGCTTCTCCCACTTGGGAGCAGCAGCAACCAAGCGGCGGAAATTCGCTCGCACCAATACCAATCTTGGCTTCCGATCCATCGCTTGACATATGCATTATAGATGCATGTACACAGATGTGTACATACATATTTACTCGGGTGTACTAATATCCGTGTGTGCGGCTGCCCCACTCTTGCCTCTTTCAGAATGCAGCGCCGCGCAGTGCCCAGAGGAGATGACACCACTCGGGGTGCCGGCAGTGGCCCTGCTGCCCCTGCATGCCAGTTCACCGGAGCGGCGCATTACCCAGAAGGAGATCATCGCCGGCGAGGAGCGGCCCAAGTACGTGCTGCAGTCCCAGTACAAGGCATCGCCCACTGCAGGTAAAGTACCGTCCCCCCAATCAATCTCAAGCCGGATCCAACCATTCTCTGGTCATTAGCTTTATCACGTACATATAAGCACCCGCCCACTCGCAAGCAAATATGTACACACATACATGCACAGCTAGCCAGCGCCCCGCCACGCCACGCCACGCCACGCCCCCATCTGCCATCTGCCCATGGCCACATTGCATGAGCGACCTCCGGCGACCATAGGTGGTCCAGCCGGGACTCGGCTGTCGTGGCATTGATCACATCCCATCCAGTGGAGGTCAGTGTCGGTGTCGGTGTCAGCGCTTTCATTGGCCTCATCGAAATGTCATATCTGAGCACTGGAAATTGAGTTTCTCTCATTTTTCTGCCGCAAAATAAAAGGGAAACCCAAATTTAGTTGTAAACAGTTCTACTATCTACTATCTAATATCTGATACATGGATGTGGCACTGTTTCTCCTGAAGTCGTACGAGTATCTCCTGCTTCAACGAAGACTTCTCTTGTTCGCGTACATATGTACACATGACACATGTACATATTACATGTATGCCTGTATGGTATATTGGCATTGGGAAATATGAAGGAAGAGGCAAAATGTCAGGCACAAAAGTAACGTCCGCGAGTTCTTAGCTGTTTTGCAGCTGGCGTAATGCGCTGTATTCAAATGCCATTGGTCATATGAAAGTCCAAGCAAAACGAAATGAGCGACACACACCTCCAATGTCCAAAGTTGAATACATCCATCGATTCTATGGAAGCGACAAATATGAACAGAAGCCCTCAGCGGCTTGGCTCGCAGATCAGTTTGAAGGGGGATGTGTAATTAAGACAAATAAAGTGGTTGGAACCGACAATGCAGCCCATGGTGAACCACTGACATGCTGGTGGTCCTCGAATGAGAAGGCACTGTGGTGAATCTGTCAGCTATTAGTAATTTCACCAAGATGCAGCCAACATGCTGAACCCAGTTTGGCTGGTCCATTTCGAAATGCAATTTCACGGGATCCTGTGGCTGGATAGCAAAGCAAATGGTAGTAAGAAAAGATTTGTTCAAGAAAAAACAGAAGGGAATCCCCAGTGCAGGCCTCGAGCCGAGGACCCCCGGATCAGAAGTGCGGACTTATCCCACCGAGCCACACTGAGACCTGATTACTGTAGTACTGTAGGGTATTCGCTTGGTCCGCTGCGATTGAACCAACGATTCAGCCCTCTCATAGCTTCGAATCGGTCACCCGGTGCGGACTGAACGTGTCAGATCAGTTCGAACAGTTCGGTTTGTTCTCTCCCGCTCTCCCGCTCTCCCTTTGACTTTTTGGTAGAGAGAACGAGAGAGCAACACACAAATTTGCTGCGTGTTTGCTTTGCCCTCTGTGAAGGGCGATTCGGCGAATCGGACTGGAGGCAGGATTCGTGGTGATCGGGATCGCACCCGTTGAAGGGGCTGTGATTTTTGCAGTCATGTGGATATAGTTGAACCCTCCTGGAACTGGTATCGAGGTACTGTTATCGATTGCCCAACATCGTCATCGGGTCTCGTATGCATCTGCATCTGCATCTGCACCTGTGCACTTGTAGCATCAGTCATGCACATTCATGCGTACATACAACAATGACATGCAACACATACCGATCGCATCGTTGACATCGATCCATGAGCTCCTCACTCCCTCTCTCTTCCACTCTCTCACGCTCTCTCACTCTCTCTCTACCTCTCTCTCGATGCCAATGCAATGCTCTCTTTTGACCCACGACTGCCGCTCGTCACCGGTTTGTTTTCGTGTGCGTGTGTGCGGGCGTGTGCGGGGGCGTGTCCGTGACCATGTGTCTGTCCATTAATCAGTCAAAGCTAGAAAGGATTCGGTCGCTGGCTCCGGCTCCGGCCCCGGCTCCGGCCCCGGCCCCGGCTCCGGCCGTGGCCCAACACCACCACCAGTTGCGGGAGTCAGTAGCTCGACAAAGAATAAACGATTTGTTGTTGAAACTATTACCACTATGACCACAGTGACCGAGCGGCGCATCATCCGGGAGGCACACGAGGATGTGGCCAGTGGGGGCGTGGCTCCCTCTGGCAATTCCGCTGCTGTTACCCCAGGTGCGGACATGCAGCCACCCGCTCTGCCAGCCAAGACGAACACTACGGGAACAGCGGCAGCCGCCTCTGCCGCCGCCACAGCATCTGCCACACCAGAGAAGCAGCCATTCGAGGAGGAAATGCCACCGCCCATACCGCCAAAGGAGACGTCGCCCACCCAGATCAGCGGCATACTGAAGGGGGGCAAGCTGTGGAAGCAGGACTCAATCTCGCAGGTGAGTCATCTAATGCGCTTTCCACTGTCCAACCAAGCTAATACCCTCCGCAAATTGCATCGAGCAGCAGTCGGATGACCAGAACAACACTTCGGAGGACGAGAGCGGCACCATGAAGCGCTCGGTGCGCTTTGTGACGGAGGACCAGGCGAATGCCGGCGGCGACAGCGACGCCCAGTCGCTGGCTGAGGACTTGGACGACAGCGAGAACCAGATCAACGAGCTAATCCCCATCAAGAAGCACTCGACACTTTTCAACAACGCCTTGCGGCCCAACTCAGCGGTGCGCCAGCTGTTCCCCAGCGTGTCCGCTCACCAGGCCCCCGTCCTTACCTCGGAGGCCCTGCGAGCCTTCGACGAGTCGAAGCGGGCCGGCTGCCTCGTGACCCACTTGCCCGGGAGCTGCGGCGACTCGGACACCCTGCGCCGCAGCATGGAGCGCAACATCCTGCGCCGCTCACTGATCAAGTGAGTGCCTGCTGCGCGACTCGCTCTCGCCAGTTGCCTGGCCGAAGCTAACCCCCTCATTAAACACCCTCTCACCCGCAGGAAAAAGGCCGTCAAGTCGGACATATCGCTGGAGGACCGCATCAAGCAGCTGACCTGCGATATTGACGAGGACCTGGCAGAGGAGCTGTCCCGGGACGTCGACGAGGACCCCGACCCCAGCGGGCGTGGCTCCGACGAGTTGGCGCAGCGCGACAGTCCTGCCGGCGAGGAGAACCCCAATCCCGCCCCCAGCTCCGCCGCTGGCCAGAAGTTCATGAACGGGGAGAAGAGCTTCTCGCCCAGCAGCTCGGTGTCCAGCTCCTCGAGTGGCTCGTCGGCCTACAAAAAGATCGCGGACATATTCAACCGCGACAAGAAGCAGGAGAAGATCATGGAGCTGGAGGAGAACCCAATCGTCATCATACCACAGGTGGGTGGAGTCTCTCCTCTGTCTCAGCTCTGAGAGCTCTAAGCTGATCCTCTCTGCTTCCATTCCACAGGAGTGTCGCTGTCCGGCTGCACCCGATTTGGGCATGGGCATCCAGGTGCCCGTGGTCCACACCCAGATCCACCGCACCCCGCCCCGCCAGACCGAGCCAAAGCGCCAGTTCCTCTCCTCCACCCTAGCTCCGCTCACCGCCTGCGTGGCTGGCAACAAGGACGACCTCTCTTCCTACTACACCCTGGCCGCCGGCGCCCACTCCCACGGCCACAGCCACGCCCATGCCGCTACCTACGCAGTCGCTGCCGCAGCCGACTTCCACATGGGCCAGCTTCTGGGCGCGGCCACCGCTGCAGCCGTCTCCGGGGACCCGGTTGCCCAGCACGCCGCGGCCATGGCAGCACAAGCCCTGGGCAGTATGGCTGCCGGGGCAGGAACAGGTGGCGCTGGCGCTGGGGCTGGGGCTGGCGCAGTTTCGGAGGAGGTGCGCAAGGTGGCGCCGGACGTCATCGCCGGCACACCCGGCCAGGAGGCCGCCAGCCGTCCCGAGCAGGACGAACTGGCCGTCTTCGCCCAAGCGGAGGCGAAGCGAACCGAACAGCTGAAGAAGCGCTACACGGGCGGGGCAGACCAGTCGCAGGCCAGCAGCGACGACGATGAGCAGAACGACTACGGATTCAACAAGCGGCCCTCGGTGCGCGGCATCAAGCCGAAGTTCAGCTCGACCAACGAGATCCTCGCCCAGATGCAGGAGCAGCTCAACGCCTCCATCCCCATAGTGGTCAACAGCCAGCCGGTGCCGCAGGCGGTAAAGGGCTACGCTATGCCCAACACTGCCAAGCAGAATCCCTCGGCCCAGAATATTCCCCAGCACCAGCATCAGCAGCACCAGCAGCAACAGCAGCAGCAACAGCAACAGCAGGCACAGCAGCAGCATCAGCACCAGCAGCAACAACAGGCACAGCAGCAGCAGCAACACCAGCAGCAGCAACACCAGCAGCAACAACACCAGCAGCAACAGCAGCAGCAGCAGCAGCAACACCAACAGCAGCAACAACACCAGCAGCTGCAACAGCAGATGGCGGCAGCGATGCAGTCGAACACAATTGCCCAGCAGAAGACGGAACAGCGGACTTGGAGCTTCTACAGCGAGACCGGCGAGCAGCAGCGCTTTCCCATCGACGCGGCCGCCATTCACCAGACCTACTACCAAACCCTGCCTGCCGGCACCATGTTCCGCCAAACGATGATTCAGCAAGGCGCGGGCGGCGATGAAGCCTCGCTGCTCTATGCCGCGGCTGCCGCCCAGAATTGTCAGAGCGTCACGGCCACTGCCACGGCCACGGCGACGGCCACGGCCACGGCCATCGAGCAGAGCAAACACAGTAGCTACAGCAGCCACTTCGCACGTAGTCCCACTCGGCGGCCGGAGTCGCCGCCGCCGCTGAGGAACTACCACCAAACCATGGTGCTGATACCGTACAATGCGGAGACGTACTCCCAGTTTGCCACAAGCAGCAGCGGGGACCCCAAGCTAGCCCACATTCAGCGCCAGAACATCCTGGAGTACCAGCAGGTGAGTGTCCCTCCCCCTTGTCGTCGCCACCGCTCCATTACCGCTCTGTCCACTCGCAGGTCACGCAGCAAACGATACGGGTGCCTATCGGGTACGCCCTGCCCGGCATGCAGCTGCATGTGGTCAGTGGTCGCGGCCACGCCGCCCACTACGGCCAGCATCAGCAGCAGCAGCATCAGCAGCAGCAGCAGCAACAACAACAGCGACTGATGCCACAGCACTATCAGTTTGGGACGGAAGGGGGCATTCCGGGCTTCAGCGAACGTGGCGTACCCGAGGGAGCCGCCACTGTCTCGCACAGCGACTGCAACGCCATGGTCTCCCCAACAGCAGCAGCAGCAGCCGCAGCATCGGCACAGCAGCAACAACAACAGCAACAGCAACAGCAGCAGCAACAGCAACAACAGCAACAACAACAGCAGCAGGTCGGAATCGGAGCTGGGGCTCAGGCCCAGCCACATGCACAGGGATCAGTGTACTACGCGATGAACGTATGACCCGCGCTCGAATAGTCGATGCCAGCGGCGGTCATCGTCGAGCGCCGCCAGTGTCAACGCGTCGAGTTGTCAGCTACTTCAGTGCATTTGGGTCGCGGCGGAATGGACGGCGGCGGCGGCAGCGGCAGATGAGCGCCTGCCCGGCACCGCCTAGCGATTCCATGTTAGTCCTATTCGCTGATTTTAGTTGCCCGTGAGTTGATCCTAGGAAGCGCCTCGGTCATTTCTTTCTCTGTTGTTCCCTGTCTCCCGTTTCTGCGCGAGTCTCCCTGCCTGAATGTGTGCGTATGTATGTATGTGATGGACGTGTAGGGTGCGGGCGTACATGCCAGAGCCCAGTTGGCATGGGAGGATGAGGATACTGACGCTATATTGCCAAGCCTAAAATAAACTAACGATAGCCTGTTTTATGAATATTCGTATTATAATCAGATGTCATACATACGAACGCATATGTATGTACGAGTACTACTGACACGTGAAACTATTTCACTTAATGTTACACCATACTCCAAAAATGAATTTTAAGTTATTGTTCTAGACTCTAGCGTAACAGTTGAAGGGCGGTGTCCTTGTGGAGCAGACAAGGCGGGGACTGTTAGCCTAATACAACCAAATCACATGAATTTACTTCGAGCATGTACAATGCTGGGTGCTACATAGTAATGCAACAACAACCACAAGAACGGAAACCAGAAACAAAGAAAATGTATTTAACAATAACTATAAGATATTCAACTTACACCTAACTAAGTAAAACCGAAAGGAGTTCCACACACATACACACACACACACAAACATATACATATTTATACTTTTTTTAGCTCCAATCTTTTTTTTCTGTTAGCCACGAAACACAGTTTTGCTCAAGGGAACGTGAATTTGGTTTAAGCCCATAATTACCCATAATTATTACGTATATTACTTGATATTCAATGTAGTGCAATATTTTGATACAAAGTCGTAATCCTATGCATATTTTGATTCGTATGCATCACAATTACTTACGCGATAGATTACTGTACAATGCGTTTATTTACGTTTAGATCTCTCTTTTTTTTGTCCCATTATAATAAAATTAATATGTACGTGCATGTCTGCATTTTGTGCGCTTCAGTTGGTTCGCTTTTAATTTGTAGATCTGACATCACCAGCACCCTCCCCCCAGCACAGCCCTCGTCACACCATTCCCACCCATTGCATCTCTCTCACTGAGAGTAACAGTGCCAAAAGTTTGCCAGCACTCCAGCATGGCCCAGAAGCGTTCATCCTCATAGATATACATACATACATACATGCATGCATACATAGTAGCCACATGCGCATTATTCCTAAGCATATGTTAGAGGACACTCAAATAAATAGCAAGAGAAATCTGTCAATAAAATACACATGCATACATATGTGTATGTATATGTACGTATATTTGTATGTATGTAGCTAAAACATGCAGGCACATACATATGTGTATACATAGATACTTACCCATCAAATGTGTAAAAATATTGAAAATATTATATTTCAATTCAGATGCAGATATTGTGTTAACTTCCATATACACACACACACACACACACACATATATATATATATATATAAGGAGGACAGAGCAGAACATACTGAAATTATTGAGAACAATCGCGATAATCGAGTGCAGCAAACTGATGCGAATTGCCGATTACGTACTTGGCCGGAAACGGAAAAGGAAACGGACTGCAACCCGAACAAAGACAACGCAATGAAGTGATGTGATGTGAGAGCGCTGGAATGAGAAAGATATATTGTGGGCCAGCTAGAAGAGGTCCACAGGATTGGGGAGGGGGCTAAGCACGCAGACGAATATGAGGGGCGCATAACGAACAAATGTAGTCATATACGAGATGTAGGTACGTACGTAGGTGCACACGGTTAGAAACACACATAAACAGTAAGGGACGATTAGCATCTGACGGCAAGTGCTAGACGTTAACTAAAGTGCAGTTTGGGCAGTTCGATTTTTGTTATTTGTTTATCCACGTGAGGAGATTCCGTCACTGGAATTGACTCGAGGGAGCAGCGCGATTTGCATATACTTATGTACATATACATACAATAATATGAATATAGTAATATGGATATAGTAACATAATAACAATGCAGCGAAACGAAAGAGGTATTAGGGCGACAGCAGAGCGCTGCATGTGCGAGCATATACACAATGCACATGGAAATGGATATGGATATGGATATTTACTGGACGTTTATGAAATACATACATGCATGGACAAAAATAAACTCTAAGAAAATTGCCACACGCCCCAGACCCAATCCCAATCCCAATCGAAATCGATCCCCATGGCTACCGTCACTTGCATCCTGCCCCTCGGCAAGAAGAATATATTGTGTTTCGATGTACCGAGAATACCCAGCTCTACCTTAATTTTTGTATGGAAGTGTAGTGGAAATTACATACATACCTACATGTAAATGAGAAAGATATACACACGACTTCGAGTACTACGAGATATGCATTACATACTTAAACACTGGCCTTTGATTGATTGTAGATTGAGAGCTACGAAAATTATTTTCAGCATGCAAAAATAGTAAATTGAAAAAGCCAAAGGAAACACGAAGAGCAGAACAGAAAGGCTCTGCGGGGAAATATGGTTCGAGCTAAGGTATAAGGTAAATACACACACATGTATGTGTATGTACACAGAATGTTCATATGTTACATGTGCATGGAAACGAAGAACACGCTCGGGATCGAGATCGACGTTCGTTTGGACGATCGACCCGAAATGCAAATTGCTGCGAGTGGCCCGAGCATAAGTATATAAACAATTTTGAACAAATAAAAGACCGAGTCAATGACTCGGAATAAATTTTAAACACAAACAAAACCAGAAATATATGAAAAATACAGAAATTGTAAACAAACAAGCGTTTCATTTATTTTATTATTTGGCAGCATTGTACATACATTTACGTATATTTTATTTACGCATTATAGGATGGTCGAAAATCGGTCATTACTTTTGCAACCACGCAGATCTCCATACAAGAGACCCAGACCCATGGCCAGAGGAATAGATCATCCCAGCAGCCAAGTACTTAGATGAGCAAATCATTCTGAGAGTGCAACATGTGCAGTCTGGGGCTAGAGAGGTGTTATTTTGACCCAGAGCACACCCAGAAGGCAGACTGTGGCATCTACAATTTAGGAGATACGAAGAAAGGGAGAAGCATAAAGAATGCTCCTGTCTCCTTGACTGCAGAATTCGGATCAGATGGGATCAGTGTTATGGCCAGAATGAAGATACCAATGTGCATCGTTCCCCACAGGCTTTCGCACTCAGACACTTCCTCGACCTGTGTGCGCCCTCTGGCGGAGCGAGCGAGATATGTGTACATACATATCTACCGGAGTATAATTCATTGGATGAGCAGGGCAGAGCAGGGGTCGGCACGCACACACTCACATGTTTCGGTGCGCATGTGTGCGAAGAGACCAGACACAAAGGCAAAAACGCACTGAAAAAAATGAATTCAGATAAAGCCAGTGCTTTGCGCCAAACAAATGAAGGAATACTCAAAGGAAACATTAAAATGCAATTAGAAAACTAAAGCCCTACCTGAAAGCAAATTGATTCATGTTCTTTGCCTCTGCAGCTGCCGAGCAGAATATGAAGCCGTTGAGCGTTCAAAAATGAATTCACCTTGGATTGATATACTGCACCTTTCAGGTAGATTTAACAGTAAACTGTGATCCTCTTTTTGGTCTCTATTTCCAGATGCATTCATTTTTATCATTGCAAATTCATTTCGATTTATATATTTATTTTACAAACTGTTTGATTTTTTTTAAATTGAATTTGAATTTTCCCGACATTTGTTTGTACATGGCTATTGAGTCTACAGATCTGTAGATCTACAGCTGATGATCGAAAGTTAATGCAATATACCTAAGGGCAGTTCCGCCAAAAGGTCCACAAGGCCAAATATCATAAAAAGTCAATAAAAAACCGATTTCCATATAATTTTTCCCGGATATTTTTTTATAAAGTTATTGAAAGGTAACTCTTTACTTTATTGACATATGTATAAGCCTATTCAAATAATCAAAAGTACCCTTTTTCGGTATTTTGATAGACATATTTTCATTTACTATTATCTCCTGGGAAGAAGATGATTCTTGATAAAAGTTTCACCTTAAAGTCTTTCTAACATATTTAACTACCTAAAACCATTATCAGAACGCCTGTTCAACCTCAGCTAATAGTATATTTTTAGGCTTTTTTAATCGCGGAATTTGGTAACGTCACGCCAATAACGTTCGCCGATGCATCCGCGGATTTTTAACAAAAGAGGACAATGTTTTACATTTAATAAGTTTGAACATTAACTCTCAATACTTCATTTATTAGCACAAACAATGTTGTGCAGTTAGCCTATCCCATTCGCAGAGTTTTGCCATTTTGTAACCCAACCTCGAAAAGCAATTCTGTTTTATGTAACGCACTTTTAGGTCATGCTTTGGCTTATATCTTTAAAACCGTAAGCTCGATTACATCCATTTTTTTGGTGAACCAAATTAACCAAATCTAACCAAATTATACTCAACGAGGATACTCTTTGTTCCAAATTTCAGCTTTTTGACTATTTCTTCCAACATTTTTTCGAACGAATGTAACGTAACGCCAGATAGGAACTGCCCGCTGAGGTTATCGAATGGGTTGCGATTTCAATATGTACGCTCGAATTACACAAGGGAAACCAAAAAGATAAAATCCTCAATTTACATCGGTACCACATAGAAATGTTATTGCTATATTTTGACTCTCTAATATGTTCGTTGAAGCAAAGATTTGCAAAAAACATATAAGCATTTTTTCGATCTTCTCTTTATCCAAATTATATTAAAAATGTATGTTTAATCCAGGGCAAATGTTACATTTCTGCAGCCAGTGATTTCTACAATTTGTACGGCATTGAACATTATTTTATGGATTTTATTTGTGTATAAAAAGATTTAAAATTCTATCCACCTTCTATTCCAATCTGCCATGTACCACAGCTACTGTGGAACGATCATTTACGACTGAAACACGCCTGAACAGTAACTTAAATATTCTAAGATCCCTTAGTTCTAAAAAAATAAGTAACATCCAATACCAGTACCACGCAGTAGGCAAAATCTTTGGTAAATTGAGAAAAATACACACTGATGGTGCTTTCGATTTTTTACGCTTAACTCTTCCGTCTCCGATCATGAAATTGTCGTCCATTAGTGAGGTATACTCACAACCTACCTTACAACCTCAACCTTCTTCTTTCGTTATCTTTTCGAAGTTAAGAATTTCATGAGCGCTTTGGCTAAAATGTATAATGAATCAGAGCTTTAAGAAATTTAAATTTCAAAATAATATTAGTTTAGGAGATTTGTTTTGTTTAACTCTTATTTACTTATTAATTTTGCAAGCTGAAATAGGCAAAGGTCCCACTGTGCGGCGCTGATTCGGGCTCCCACTGCTCGTCGCTTACGAACGGTCGAAGCCATCGGGCAGCGGGTGTGCGGTCAGAGAAGAGGCGTAGCTGAAAAGAGAATTAAAACCCCGCGCTCCCTCTGTCTGTGGGACGTAGGTAGCGTTAAACGCCGAGCAGTGGCTAGTTTTCTCAAATGAAAAATTAACAGCTTTTGAACCCGGATATATATATATATTTTCAATACTTAACATCATTTTGTAAAAGAAAAATTAGGGTGGGCGTGTGACTGGAAGGGGCGTAATTAACGGTCAAACTCGAACTTTAATTTCGTTCACCCTAAAAATCACCATAAACGAGAAGGAACGTGTGATTCGCTTCTGAGGACGCGACTTTACTCTTATACCCGTTCTCGGTCAGTATAAAATATGTGAGCTTAGTTTTATGTAGAGTTTTCAAACATTTTACATTTTTTTGCTACATCCACATCTACAATGTCGATTCCACATATTCTCATTGCTATCCTATCTGATCCAGATTCGGCAATCTGGTAGATATGGTCATTCCCTATGACACTGCGTTTTTAATTTTTATCGTATCTTTGAAATTGTAGCTGCCACAGATTTATTTATTTTGCACTTTTTGAGCTATAAGCACGTAAACGTAAAATAATGGACTTTTTAAAGTTTTCGCATCATGAGACAGAGATGCGATCTAAGCGTTTTTAAAAACTGTGCAAGCAGCCTTCCCAGCGACAAAACGAAGATTTGTTCAACTTGCTGTTAGCTTCCCGGATGAGAGCCATTTCGGAATTAAAATTAGTATATTCCTCTGAAATGGTTGCCTAATTTGAAAGTAGGGAAAATTGCTTCGGTGAATATGCAAATATTTTATCAAATGCATATATGTACATACATATGTATATAGCAAGGGGGCGTGGTTTGGTTTACGCATTTACTCCTTATGAATGTATGTGTTTGTTAGTTATAATTTGAAACAAAGAATATCTTGTGCAACCTATCTGCAGCGTTCTCTAATGGCCGATTGTAGTCGGCCAACAAGTCGCCTAATTAATGCGTCCATCTAAAACTAAAAATTTTTTTTGTTCGACTTTTTCTGAGTTTTTAAAGTCAAAATTTCTGGAAAAATGCCCCAAATTTATATGTAGTTGCATGTGTCAGCATTTCAGAACTGCAAAATTCCATGCAACCAGATATAAGATACTTAAGTTATGTGCAAAATATAAGCGCTACCTCTGAAAAAATACATGAAAAAATAGCAAATTTCTAAAATTCTTTAAACAAAACTAGACCATAAAACAAAAACTAATACTATACAAATTTGTAAGTCCCGAAATCTATCAGAAAAAGTCATTTTGGTTGACAGCGGGAGGAAAGTTCAAAAAGTTCAATTTTGTCGAGTAGTGTAACAAGACATAATATAAAACAGTAATAATAATAACAATAAATAATAATAAGAGATGGGAAACTCCTCTACAAAATCACAAAAAGACACCGAAAAGTAAAAGTAAACTTTTGCCTGTTCCAATAGGTTTTGTACATTAAAGTTAGTGAAATTATATTCCAAGCGGCTAAACCAGTTTACTTTCATTCAATTTAGAAATTGAAGTTGGTGCAAAAGTACATGCAAGATATTTTGTGGGAAACGCCAATAGGTAGATACGTATGTGTGTATGTGCCCATGTGTAATTCGTGTTGTGGTTGGGAGTGATTATGGAGAAGCAGTTGGGAGCTGTCTTCCTTGTGCTGCAAACTTGAGGTTTAAAAAGTGTTAATATTATTTTGTATTTTTGTTGAAATAAATCAATAGTAGATGGGTCGAGAATCGAAGCGAAAAGCAAACTAGGCGCAGCAAGTGAGGGCTGCACTTTCACCTCCAGCACCTGATAATCAACTCAACACAATTGCTGGACGGGCACTCTTGGCGAAGCGCTGCTCTGCTGCTCAGCTGAGCGACAGATCAGCGACTGTGCAATCAAATGGAACTGGGCGATAGCTGCTCTTGCTGCTGCTGCTGCTCTTCTCTTGCTCTTGTTATCGCCTCGCCTCGCCTCGCCTCGGCCTGGGCTTGTTTTAGTCTGTCAGAGTACGCCACCCGACTTGCTTTAAACTGCGGTACTGTAATTACAATGAGCTGTCCCTATGCAGGAAACGGGTAAACTACGCCATGGGTCGCGACCACGTGCAGACTTATCACTGATTGGCGTGGCGTGGCGCTGCTTGGCGCTGCGCGGTTTCCTTACAGAAATGAGCACGACGACGCAGCGGTGCCGCTGTCCACAGAGGTGGGCAAGATATACGGCGAGTACCTGATGCTGGACAAGCTGCTGGATGCCCAGTGCATGCTCTCCACGGAGGACAAGAGGCCGGTCCACGACGAGCATCTGTTCATCATCACGCACCAGGGTAAAGCGTCACCATCCAGTCCAGTCCAGTCCTATAACCCCAGCAACTATTTCCTTCTCTCCCCCGGCCAGCATACGAGCTGTGGTTCAAGCAGATTATCTTCGAGTTCGACTCCATTCGCGACATGCTCGACGCGGAGGTCATCGACGAGACCAAAACCCTGGAGATCGTCAAGCGACTGAATAGGGTTGTCCTCATCCTGAAAGTAAGACACGTGCGCAGGAGCCAACTATGGTATACAAACACGCATGTACACAATGACATACTCATACTCCATACTCAGTATAGCTTATAGTTTGGTGATGACTGAAAGCTTTCCTGATGCTTCCAGTCCAGTCCAGTCCACAAAGATCTTCAAAGCATCTTCCATGCACAAAATCATGACTCAACTGTCCTCGTTGCGCAGCGCTTTAGGCAAATCCAATTCAAGCCAAGAATTTATCCCAAAGCTCGTTACCCAAAGACTGCGCCAAAACGAACGAGTGACGAGTGACAGCTAGTCCCGCTGTTTGAAAGCAAAACCAAAAAGCAAAGCCAAAAACAAAACCAAAGACAATTTCCTCCACATTTACGCACCTTATAAACTCTATTAAAAGCTGCTGGTGGACCAGGTGCCCATATTGGAAACGATGACGCCCCTGGACTTTATGGACTTTCGGAAGTACCTGGCACCCGCTTCGGGCTTCCAATCGCTTCAGTTCCGGCTGATCGAGAACAAGCTGGGCGTGCTTACCGAGCAGCGGGTGAGGTACAATCAGAAGTACTCGGATGTGTTCGGGGGCGACGAGCAGGCTCTGACCGCCATCAGGAGCTCCGAGCACGAGCCCTCGCTACTCGAGCTGGTTCAGCGGTGGCTGGAGCGGACGCCCGGTCTAGAGGAGAGCGGCTTCAATTTCTGGAAGAAGTTCCAGCAGAGCGTCGACCAGTTCCTGGCCGCCCAGGTGCAGAGCGCCATGGAGGAGCCGGTGGAGCGGGCCAAGAACTATCGCCTGATGGACATTGAGAAGCGGCGCGAGGTCTACCACTCCATCTTCGACCCGGCCGTGCACGAGGCCCTCGTGAAGCGCGGCGATCGCCGCTTCAGCCACCGGGCCCTCCAGGGAGCCATCATGATCACCTTTTACCGCGACGAGCCGCGCTTCAGCCAGCCCCACCAGCTGCTCACCCTGCTCATGGACATCGACTCGCTGATCACCAAGTGGCGCTGTAAGTTGCTCTTTGCGTCCCACAGCCCTCAACCCACAACTCTTTCTAAGCCGCTTTCCCCGCTTGCCGCACTCCCGCAGACAATCACGTGATCATGGTCCAACGCATGATTGGATCCCAGCAGCTGGGCACCGGCGGCTCATCCGGCTACCAGTATCTTCGCTCCACCCTCAGGTAACGACCTGATCGGCGCAACGCTCACTGAGCTCCCCTGACTTATTATTATTTGGTGTGTGTTTGCAGTGACCGCTACAAGGTGTTCCTGGATCTGTTCAACCTGTCTACATTCCTGATACCTCGCGAGGCGATTCCTCCCCTGGATGAGTCCATACGCAAGAAACTCGTCCACAAGAGCGTCTAACGGGGAACGGGGAACGGGGGAGTCCCGTTGGGAACCGTTGGGTCTGTTACCCAAGGAAAATAAAGCTTTGAGTGCAGTTCCTGGCAATAAGTCTGACCCTACCTATGCCTTGTCTGACTTCCATTGGTGCTGTTATGCCATCTCAATGGGGAGCTCAATGGGGAGCTCAATGGGTTTCGCCTGCCTGAAAGTATGCTGCCCATGTGGCGCCTACCGATTGTAGACGAAGTGTCGCAATATCTCGGCTGATCGATAGCCCAGCTCCTCCATTTAGTTGCTCTGCAAAGGAAGGGAAGTGGAACGCATAGAGGCGTGGCATGGAATACCCTACACTCGTAGATCAGTTTGAGAGGCTGCCTCCGAGCCATGGACGTGCAGCACTGGCCCTTGGAACTGTCAGCAATGGAATGTGCTAGCTTGATTTCTGCCCAGAGAGTTTCTTCTCGAGACTTGTCTTTCGTTGTCTCCTGTTGGCCGTACATGTGTGTGTATGTATGCAAGTGTATATGTGTGTACGCTCATCCCCGGTAGGCGGGGCTCATCTGGAGGCGCACAAAAACATAACCTTTGCCAGTGGCCTCTCTGGAGCTGATAAGATGCCGATTCTGGTTTCTATTCCCCCGGTACACAAGATTACGGGTACGGAGTGTAGAGTATTAGATTCGTGATTTCGGTATTGTTTGTATATACATATGTGCACATGTGTGCGTATGGAGCGGCGCCTGGCTGGACGAGTGCAGTTAGTTGTTGTTATTGCTGTGTTTGTGTAAGGAGCGGATTCGGGTCGCCTGCGATAAGGCGGCCCACGGAGAGAGAGTCAAGTTCCCAGCCATTATGTAAGCAGTATTTAATTGGAACGCCACATTTGCGCAAATCAAGTTCAATTTCCACCACCCCTCCCCGCCTTACCCACGGAGATGGTTAATTTTTGACTATTTATGGCTGTTTCTTCTCGGCAATTACAGAGGCTGCCTAGGCTGCCTCCTGGTAATTGCATTGTTCCCCACTCCCACCACGGATCAGTGCCGCAGCCCGTGGCGAGCTCCCCTGCACTCCCGGCCAGCCCGGCAGCACCGCACTCTGAATGCGCTTTCCCTCGTCCCACACCGTGAATGATGCTGCAGCTACGTGGGGTTTGAGTGGCACAGGACACTGTCGCCAGCGCTGTCTAACTAATTAATTGCCAGGGGTACCAAGTGATCTATTTGGCGTGTTTAGTTCTATTTTAAGGGCATGATCGGGATCGGTTACCGAACCAAAGAAATCCACTTTCGCGGCTCTTATTCCAATCTTTGGCAGGCAATGTTCTGAGAGACATGGATGTGAATTGCCATGGATTTGGATCAGTTGCCCGTGGGCATATGTACGGAAAGTAGCTTGGGCCACTTCGCGGCAGTCGGGCAACCGATATGACCCATCCGAACAGGTGGAGCGCAGCCCGCTAAATTCACCGGCGCGACGATCGCGACGTCAGCCCATTAATGAAACCAGCAACAACGACAACGTTCGTAAAGATGAAGCCGATGCCGATGCCGATGACGATGTCGATGCCGAGCCAATTCCGTGCCCAAGTCCAAGTCCGAGTCTGTGTCTGTGTCTCGCCTCAGTCGCGCACTGAATCTGTGACTGGTCAGTCGCGTTGTGTCTGGTCCCAGCAGCAGCAGCAGCAGCAGCAGTCAATTTCCATTCCCAGCCGAAGAGGCCCAAGGCAAAGTGTTAATATCCCAAGAGCGAAATGCGTTGCCTGTCATTGAGTGCGCTCATCGTGTGCCTGGCCATTGCCGGGCACTGCCAAGTCGCAGGTAAGTGGAAAGGGACGGGGCGGGACGGGAAGGCCATTAGCAGAGTGCCAGAGATGCTGAGAGATACTCACTGACACATTGCCAACATCAGCAGGCTACAAGAGCGAGGTCGAGATCACGCCAGAGCCGCTGGACGTAGTGGAGACTACCACAAAGAAGTCCAGCTGGTTCGGCGGCTTCAAGAAGTTCTTTGGCAGCAGTGGCGAGCCGTCCACTACGGAGGTCCCAACCAGCAGCACCTCGACCTCGACCGCGAGGACAACCACCAGCAGGCCAAGTTCTGCGGCTGGCACGCCCTCGGGCGCCCAGAAGCCCCCGCCACTGGTAATCTCTCATGCCCCGTTGATGCCGCTGGGCCCTCGGCCTGACACCCCCAGCTCCTCCCCTTTCGGAGCTGCTAGCGGCCCCCAGTGGCCCACAAGCGGAGTGGGCGTCAGTCATTTTACTTCCAGCACCAGGCCGCCCCATCAGCCGCCCTATCAACCGCCCCAGGGACGTCCACAGGAAGCAGGCGGAGCACCCAGTTTGCCACCGGGATTCGCCCCCTATCGGCCCCAGAAGCCACAGCCGAACAGCTACGATTTGAGCTACGGCAGCGGCAGTGGCAGTTTCAATGCGGGACGTCCGGGACTTAATGATCCGCTGGCCAACAGCAGGGCCACAACTAGCACCCAGCGGCCCCAGACGCCCAGTATCCAGCCCGGATCAATCGATGTACGCCTCGGCACATCCACAGCCAAGCCACAGCCACCGAAGGAGGAATTCCCAGCTCTCCCCGGTCCCCGTCGCCCATCCGTGAAAGATGACTACCCGCCTCTGCCTACGGTCCGGTCCCCATCGGTACCTTCCTCTCCCACTCCTACTCCCACTCCCACTCCCACTCCCACCCCCATTCCGACTCCGACTCCTTCTTCGCCCTCTGCCTGGGCATCGCCTCTGCCCACGCCCACGCCCACGCTCACGCCCGTGCACCCTGCAGCCCCCGTGCATCCGGCTCAGCCCTCTACCAAGCCAACGCCCGCCCATGGAGTGTCCTTTGTGCCGCACGCCGGGGGAGGAGCCAGCACGACCACAGTTCGGCCGGGCTTCCACTCGTCGGGCAATTCGGTGGCCAGCGACGATGAGATCCGCCAGCTGACGGAGCAGCTGTACACCAAAGAGAGCAACAGCCAGATCAGTCTGGTGCAGGTGAACCTGCAAGGGCGGACGCGCTCCATCGACAGCGGCGACGAGGCTCCCAATCCGTAAGTCCATCAGAGCTGCTCAGGCAGGCAATACGGGATAATGGCCTGTGGCGTATTCCATTTGCAGACTCCTCCAGGTGGACCCCAAGGCCTTCGAGCCTCCGACCATTGCCAAGATGAAGCTGCTCTTCAATAACTACGAGCACGACACACTGGTCAACGAGCACGTGACGGCCAACGAGCGGAAGGAGGAGAACGAGTTCCTGGACGCGGTGATGGCCACGGCGGTGATGCGGCACGCGATGCAGTTTCTGCAGCAGAAGGGCGTGGTCACGCCCGATCCCAAGACGCACCGCGACTTGGTCAAGGAGCTGTGGTTCACTCAGTACTCGCGCGGCCAGGGCAAGATCGGCAGCTCCGGCTTCGAGCACGTGTTCGTCTACGAGGTGAAGAACGGCACCATCATAGGACTCCACAACTGGGTGTACATCAGCGAGGAGGAGCAGGCGGGTCGCCTCGACTACAAGGGTTACATGAAGGAGCAGGACATTGGCACGGTAAGAGACACTAGCTCCAGGCTCTCTTCTGAATCTTCTGAATCCTTTAAGTCATGCACATCCAATCATTTGCTTGCAGAAAGGGAAGGTGCTGAAGATCCGCTTCTCGCACCAGGGACAGAACAAGCCCGTGAACACGGTGTTTGTGGGCACCTCGCCGGAGCTGGAGCTGGCCCTCTACACGGTCTGTTTCCAGCTGCGACCGGACCGCACTTGCCCCGTCTCCCTGGGCAGCAGCAAGTTCGGCATTGTCACCTACTCCTGGCGCTACCGAGGGAAGAACCTCATTGGCAGCGCGTACCCAGAGATTTGAACAGCTCCCCATTCCTTAGTCCCACATAAACTATTTTATTCTGACCATGCAATAATACAAAAATGCACAAAACGATATTCAGTGTTCATTTTCAACAAGGACTCGCTCGTAGCCACATCCCAGCGTTTTCAGCGGCAACAATCCACAAACAGTGGCATCCAAGATTTCGAACAGCAGGGGCATAGAAGAATATTCCTGTGGCTCATTTCCCATGCCACGGCTAGTTCTTCCTCGCCCATTGTGCGCCCCTAACGGTTGAAAGACAATTCGTTGGTGTGAAGGGGAAGAGAGCGTGCAAAGTGCTGACATTAATCGGACGGAGCAGTGTGAACAATTTACAATATTTACAATATTGGTCATTAGTTGGAATACAGATAGACGGAGTGCAAGAATTAAGATTCGAGCCTACACCGTTGCGTCTTCTGTTTTAACAAGTTCAAAACGAGGGGACGGGACGCATGTTATATGCCGCGGCTCTAATTTTATATCCGGTACCCGGCCAGTATATGGGAGCTTATGATTTGAGTCGAATCTTTAAACATTTGATCTGATTACGTTTGTTTGACACATCTGGCAGCGTACAACTAGCAACTGCAAATTGATTTCTTCATTCAGGCTATGATATGTGATCCGATCTAAGCCAGATTCGGCCGTCGTATCCTAAAAATTGTGGATGCCACAGATTTTCGTTGTAACAGATATAGATATCACAGATATCACAGATATATCATAGATATAGATATCAGATACAGATATCACAGAAGTCTGGATATGAATTTTGCTTAGCTGTGTTTTGTAAACAACCGTGAAATTCTACCAAAATTAAAAAAGGAAAAAAGGCACTCTGACGATGAAGGGATTGGGTTGGTGGCGGCATACATTGGTGGAAAACAAAAAAGAATAACTTTCCCCTATTCACTTCAAAAATAATTGTTGAACAAATATTCCTGAGCTGTGCATCAGCTGTTCTCGCGGTGACCACACGGTCCCGATAGGCAACTATCGATATAAATCTGTGGATTCCTCTCATTTTGCTGGATACACACTCCAGGAAAACGTACACGAAAAAATTCTCGCTGTGTGTTTTTTATATGAAATTCGACTATGCTTTATAGCTATATGACATTAGACTTAGCCAATTTTCATATGTCATATGGCCATTACACAGTTCAAATGAGCGCGCGCAACCAACGCCCAACACATTTATGGCGGGGCTATCGATAGCTGTTCGGCCATTGGCAAATGTGCCCGCTTGGTTTGAATTTCTGAGCTGGGAAACCTGTTTTCAGCCTCGCTCTCTACGAAGTCGTAGCAACCTCTCTTTGGATCAGATCAACAGGTGAGGCAATCTACGACTGTAGAGCCGCTGTTTCAGTTTTCAGTTGCTGTCTGACTGCCGGAGGAGTTTGTAGTGAATTTTTTTTTTTGTTCTCGGCGTGCCACGAATTACTACTACGACCACAAACGAAACACACACTCTCACACAAATCCACCAGTCACAACAAGATCTGTTTTTTTTTGCAACTCTACGCGCTTGTGCCGTTCAATTATAATTGTTAAATGTAAAACGACTTAAGCTCGACCACATTCAATCAAAAGAAAGAACAAGAGCCGCAGTCACAGCTACAGCTACGACGGCAGAAAACGGAATCAAAACGAAGACTGAATCAGAGCTCGTCCATCATCTCATGTGAATACATACAGCATACATACATGCATACACATACATACTATGTTATGTTCTGTGCGGTGACGAAGTGACGTTAAAAGCAACCAAGAAGAGGCAGGCCAGTAATAGAGAGAGCGAGAGAACAAAACGACGAAACGAGCACAAAACACATTAAAAACACAAACACAAACGCATACCAGCAAACGACACCACACAGCAGTAGAAGCAGCAGCAGCAGAAGCAGCAGCAGCAGCAGAACGGTTAACTGAAACGAAAAGCAACAACAGAGCAAGTGAGTAGTCGAAAGAGAGAGAGAGAAAGACAAAACACATATGCAAAACCTAAATAGATATAACCTTTTGCCATACCCTGTACCTGTAATTAAAATCCGAATTCCAGAGATAGGCGAACAAGAGAAATGGGTAATAAGAGAAGATCGAATCGGAATGCGCCTTGGAATTGGCTTTTGTAGATGCTCTCTCATGACTGTTGGGAGAAAGAAGTGGAAAGACTAGTCGAGGTACACATGTGCATATGTACCTATGTACATGTGTATGTACAAATCATCTTTTAATCAATGCATCCCACAATTCATTTTCCTGGCAACGGCATTGAGATTACACCCAATCTGATTGACAGTTCTGCAGTGATGCAAGCAATGGTTTTGATATGAATGGAATGGATGTTCTCCCTCCATTCCATTGTGTGCACGTGTGTTGAGTCTTCGGGTCTTCGAGTCTACATAAATGCATATGCATATGTACATATCCATATACATATACATAAATACGTATGTATGTATGTGTATATGCACGTAAGGTTCGAATGCGATCGACTTGTTTGTGTGTAACGGCATGCACAAGCCATTTCCATTCCTTTGTTTTTTTTCTTTAACTTGTTATTGGAAGGGATCGTCCCAATCGGATTCCAGGCGTGTTCGTTGAATTGGCTTGGCTACGATTCGATTTTCTCCGCAAACGGTCAGCGACGGCGACGACGACGACGATTTGGCAAGAATACCAAGAACGATTGCAACGGTAAAGCACGGCAAACAGTTAGACGTGCAAAGAGGAAAAAATCGACGAAAACCAGGCGAAAAGCTATGTACATACAATAAAAAATTGGTAGTGGAAGCATAAGAAAACTGGTTCCGGCCATCGGGGAATGCCGCATCGGCCCCTCGGTTGAATATTTGTCTGTTTCTATCTGTTTGTGTTTGCGTGTGTGTGTGCGTCTGTGAGAGTGTGTGCGGGCCACTTCCGTACATCAACGCCCCAGTGCTTTTTCTTGCTTGCACTTGCTCTTCGTCCCACCGCCACTCTCGTTCACGGCTTCCAGTTTTCGTTCGTCAGTGTTCCTGGTTCGTGTTCTCTGCCTAAGTCTTTTGTTTTCCTCGTTCTGCCCCGTCCCGTCGTTGGCCCACTTAATTGCTCCTTCGCCTTTTCGCCTAGAAGCTATCACCTGAAGAATTCTTAACCCTTAGATATAAATAAGTTAAAATATGTTCTTACATACATATGTACATATGTATACGTGTATGTATGTATTCATGTGCATATGTTCATATGTATGTACATATGTCTGTATGCAGAGTTGGGCTTATTTTTAAAGTCTACTTTTCAAAAGTCCCAGTGCTAAAAAATGTTCCCTTACGTCCTTTCTAATAAAATACAAAGTTTATGCGCGATTAGAAAATGTTTAGATGTGCAGACTTAAGCTTAAAGTTACAAAATATAATATTTTAGCCATGGTTCGTATGGCAGCTATACTCGTACTTGATATCGCTCTGGTCGGATGGAGTTTTTTTTGTATTGTTTAGAATATAATCCTTTTTGAAAATTTCAGTTCGATTGGTTAATATTTAAGCTAACAATAAATAGTTAAAACTCGACTATTTTATTAAATTAAGCAATTTGTATTATTCAATGGATATTGACTAGAATATTCCCTTGCGCCGTTCAGCAATTTCCGAAACTCATCTTCCTTTTTGTCAGTAGTTGATTATAGTCTTGCATAAGTTTAACAGCTCGCTTGGCTGTATCATTAACAACTTTTAAATGTTTGAATATTTCTAAAGCATTTTGATATTTTTTATTGTGCCATTCCGAAGGATCTTCAGTTGAAAAGTCTTTGGAAACATTATCGAACAATTGCGCAGAATGGGGTGTGACAAATTCAGATAATCTCTTAGAACGACGTTTTTCCATTTTCGTATAAATATAATCTATACTATAAATTTTTAGAGAAACATTTGTGTGTAGTGGGCTATCCCCGCAACGCATGCACCCCATTGCATGCGGTTTTAAATGATAGCCAGAGTATGTGGCACGGTTTTTTTAACAAAAATTTTTACTTTTCTATAAAAGAATTCCTCAAAAATTGAAAATTAGTAAAAAAAATCTCAAAGTTCGAACTTCAATTTTATGATAGATTTTTTTTTTATACCTTGTTTTCTGGAAAAATTTCATTTTGTGTATGTTGTTGCTTCTGATTGTCATTGTTTAATTTCGATGAGTTCCTAGACATTTAATTCATTTAGTAAGCAGCAAAGCGCGCGGGTCTGCTAGTTAATTATAATACTGTATAATTATACATTTCGCAAATGAATTGAAAGTCCAATTTGGATATTTAACAGCCAATATTGACCGAACATTTTAAAGAAAAACTCACACATGGTACAAGTAAGGTAATCGGACTTTTTTTAGGAGATATGTGTGAGAAGCCAAAGTGGAAAATTGTTTCAGTGGGCAAATATATGTACAAATGCATCATACTGCGTCTTTCAGGTGAATTAAAAAGTAAACCACGTAACGTATGATTCGGAAAACGAAGAACGGGCAAAACGGCCTGTCTCAGGGATAAAATCCCAAATAAATCATATTTTGAACGTTTTTGTGCCCGGTTCCGTCAGTTAAATCGATCTACATAGAAGCCCAACGCTGTGTTCAAAGAACATTTAAATTAAAATCCTGAATATTCAGGAATATATTTGTGTAGCCATGTCAAAGTTGAAAAAGAAGCCAAAAATGAAGTCCATATACTAATGACTAGATTACATATATTTCATCCATTAGACATGTGAGAACCAAGTTTAACCAGTTGTATTTTAAATTGTACTCCGTTTTATTTATTTCAAACTATATTAGGTGTAATTTAAAATTATGGCTAGCGAAAGTAACCATTGTATTCGCACCATGTAAATAAGCAGACTATGTTTGGAAAGATTTTGCTTTCAAATGCAGTTTATTTCATGGAAATGAAAGCCCAAGGTCAATATAAACTATTCTCGAAAAATTATATTTTCAAGGTATAAATCGCATTCTGAATGACATTCAGAGTACTTGGTTGGTGAAGTGGTCTAGGGAATCGGAAGGGATGACCAATCTCAATAGAATGATGTTTTGTCAGTTAAACTGACGGACATGAATTATTGCATTTCTTCTGTCTGTGAAATGAGCTGCAAAGTAACGATATTCCTAGTGTCGATTCCTATTGTCTGCACTGCATGAAACGGTCTCAGTAGCGATTGGTATGAAAAGTCGAGTTTTAACTATTTATCGTTGGCTTAAATATAAACCAATCGAGCTTTAATTTTGCAAGATCTGCTATATCCTTATATTCCATAACCAGAGCGATATTAAGTAAAGCTGCCATACAAACGATTTAATATCGTACTGTCGTATTTTTCAAGCTCAAGTCTCCTAACGTTTTCGGATCGGGCCAAATCTTTTTCAGACCCTGAGATCTCAGATGGCGATACATCTATAGTCCTGCACGAATCCATTTGAAGCAGCGAACGAGACACTTATACACTTACATTGACATTCATACTTAAAGTTTAACAACATTAATTCATTTATCATACTGCCGTTGGTGGCAATATTGCTTCTCATTGCTTCTCTTCTCGGAAATTTAAATTCTAGCTTGAGAAAAAGCGCTCTCGGGAGAGGCACGGAAGAGGCTGGAATGCTCAAAATGCTGTAGCTAACTTTAAATAGCAGTGGAATTTGTATTTATCTGTGTTTCACCACTGCAAAACCTTAAACTCTTCCGTTACTGGAATTTTAATTTAATTTTAATTCTATTGATTCCCTAATGCTATCGTTGCTATATTTCTAGTTTTTGAGACGTCTCTTTCGGGTCTTCTATACAATCCTTTTCCGACCAGTATGTTTCCATTAAGCCCTTACACAGTTCCGTTACCTTTCCTTTTTCTATTATGCTGAACTGCAACAATCTGTTTGTTGGAGGGAATAAAAACAATGCAATTTTGTGATAATCTGTGATGTGCGGCTCCACAACTGACTCCAGGAGCCCTGTCAGAGCAGATTGCAATTGAATAGCTATCGCAGTTCACTTAAGGCGAAAGTAGTTTGTCTTTTCAAATTGCCTATATGGGGAACAACTGAATGTACAGTGGGGTCATCTCCTCCTTCTAATTCTCTCGAAGCTCTTTCAAAGTGCCCAAGACTATTTCCCCTTGCAGTGATGTTATTTATGCTTCCCGCCAGTAAGTTTCATTCTTTTCGTTCATGATATTTGTAATACTGTGCCAGTTTTTTCCTATATAAGCAAGAGCGTAGAGTACAGTATTCTCCCTAGTCTGGCCAAAGCTTTTCAATGTTATATGAAGCAGAGAGTTTATAAAAGACTTTTTAAAGAATTTCACTGGCTTGTGGCAGTTACGCAAAATGTTCGTTAAAAGCTTCTTCAAGCACATTATTCAAGAAGTGGTTTACCCAAGGAATATGGTGGTTGCTCCTAAAGGCGCTGATCATGTTAGAGCCACGAGCGGTAATGGCGATTGCTTTGTCTTCATCCATTGCGCCATTATATTCGCTCAATATTTTAGTAATTAATTTCTTAATATTTAATTTTAATATTTAATATTTGAATCTCAACCTTGCTCAAAATTCATATATGAATGTAATATGTACATAATTTGTGTGTATCCTTGATTCCACGCTTTAATGATACTTTCTGAATACGTTATTAGTCCCACACCCCGCCCTTTAACATTATATCGCCATACATATGTAGAGTACTATTTAATCAATTCACCAATACGACAATTTAGTTGGAATTTAAAAAGTCTACACTTGGTGAGCACAGCGGGCATAGGAGCGGAAGATATGCAGGGGTATCTAGTCTTCATAATCTCTTCCCAAAGTATAATTTTTTATTTCGGATACGCTGGCAGTAATAAGCCATAAATGCCTAAAATTCGAAACAGTTTTCCAATAAGTTTTCACATGCACTAATACATACTGAAACAGACACATACATACATATATGAGCCAAAAAAATGCTTTGAAATTCAAATGGGACACCACTTAATTTTGATTGCATCTTGAGGTGGATAGTATTTTAATTTAAACGATTTTTTTCAGGCTGATACAAATTTAAAAAAAGGTCAAATTTTGGCCCAGCCCATGCAAACACACACACGCACACAGATACAACCATGCTAATGTGACAAAGATGTTAATAGACTTTTACTTTGCCTGAATAAAGCAGTCGCCAAAGCAGCGAAACGAACAGCAAGGGAAACCGAAACCGGCAGCAGTAGCGCGCAGATTTGCGCTGAGTGAAATTTTTAATTTGCTTCGAGTTTTGTCGAGCACGGAGCCAAAACCCATCCAGGCTAGGGGCTCATCGGACAGTCATCGATTTGGTTATTGGATCAAAGGCGGGGATCATTGTTTTTACCGCTCTATCGTTATCTGGCACCGACTAGGGCGAGAAATCGTTGGGCCTTTTCGCATTAAGGTGAAGTTGTCTCTCCTGGGCAAATACTTTACATTTCGAGTGATTTTCTCTGCTCATTCTTTCACCCCTCCATCTGTGTGGCTTTTGATTCGAATTAATGCGCCCCCAGTTAGAGTTGAGTCCGCCCCCAAGACTCAGCCGTCTTCGTTCTACGGATTGTGGGCGCTGCTGTCTGCGGGTGCGGCAGCTGCGGCAGCTGTAGCAGCAGCGCACAGCACGCAAAATGATTACAAAAACTCAATCAAGCGGCACACCTCCGTCAACTGATTTCAATTTTAGAATATTTGATGCCGTGCAGATGTTGCTGCAGCAGCAGCAGCGGCAGCCTCCGCAGCAACAACTGACAAAAGGGACAAGCGAGCCAACCACTTTTGAAAATTTCGCTTTTCTGTTTCCGCATGCGCTTATTCGTAAAGCTATCCGGCAAAGTGTGTATCTGTGTGGGTAAGTATTCGAATCTATTCGTATCTACAAATGTGTGCTGTGCGGGGTTCACTGTATCTGTGATCGATGAGCAACAGCAGCAGCAGCAGCAGCAGCACACACTTTGTGTCTTTGACTGGCAACATGGCTCGCTTTTTATATTTCTGCAAAGGTTTATTGGCCTTTTGGCTTACTCTTGCTGGTTCTGGTCATGTGTGTGTATCGCCATTTTTGCTCGAACTTGGCTTATACCATTTGCCTCTGGCTCTGGCCTGGCTCTGGCCTGGCTATGGCCCTGGTGCCAGTGAAATCGTGTGGCGACTTGGACTTGTTGCTAAATATTTCTTCTTTCTACATTAAGTTTTCTATTTGTCCAACTCGAAAAGAAGAAATACTTGGGCCAGGCCAAGAGCAGCGGCAAGTAAGCCGCTTAATGCAACAACTCCAACAGCAGCAGCAATAAATGACTAGTCACTCCCTGGACAAGCCCAGCCAAGCCCAGACAAGCCCAGACAAGGCAGACCCGACCACGCGATTGCCCGTTGACTCTGTTGACTGTTTTTGGCCAAAGCTTTTAGCCTACGAGTCGAACTGTCAGTCAGGCGGGCGAAAGCACAGCATGTACGCACGATTCATAACAGAGTATTGTTTGCTATGCGTATAGCTCCGAATACCCTCACAGATTACCTGATGTTAAAGGGTCCACTTTCGACTCTGACTATCGGGCGCTTGCTTCGCCTTGCGCCATCTTCAGTATCAATGTAATTAATCGGCAGGGCTCATCCACTTGCTACCCTGCTCCTTACAGGTATCTGCATGTGTACGTCGCTGTTGGGACTAGTCGAAAGGGAGGGAACATTGGGCAGCACAAGTCCTGCACATTGTCCTTTGTACTCACGTAACGAAGATCCGCCTATGCGGTTCAGTTTGGCAGGGTGCGCACGTGGCCGGCTAGGGTGCATGCTGAATGGATAGCTATTTGTCCCTCTTTGTGTTTCTATTCAAGCTTGAAGTACGGAGCTTAAAAACTATCAGAATTTAAAGCACGAATCTATGTACACATAGGCATAAATATAGATACATAAGTATATGGCTGCCTCAGTAATGGCACACAATATACTGATGGCGGCTATCAGACTCCCAGCACTGTAGGATGATGATCTGAGCTGCTCATGGTGCTTGGCTTCAAGGTTGCAGTTGCACTTGCACCTGCACTTGCACCTGCACCTGCAACGGCGCAGTGTGCTTGTGCGCGCGAGGTTCTATCTGCATGCACGCATTCGCGATGAAAGCCAGGGCGCACATCGAATAATCGTGTGTACTGATTATTTAAAAATGGGAGAATGTGAGAATGGGAGAATGGAATACCGAAATAAACCGAAACAGCAACAGATAATGCAGCGAAAACGCGAAAACGCGAGCTGAAAGTAAATCGAAGCGAGCCGACATTAATTGGTGCACGAATTGCAAATGAAGTTCGCCAAACCGACTTGATTGGAAAACGCAATACGAGTAGTACGGCGACTGCACCGACTGCACCGACCACTGCCCCGACTACCATGTGGAAAATAAAATGGGATGCAATGCGAAAAGCGAAAACAAACGAAACCAAATGCCAAAATTAGGAAAAGCCAACTAATTAAAGACCGCATTTGGGCGTGCGTGTGGCAGCAGGTGGGTGATGGGGCGGGGGTTGGGTATTGAGGATCGAGTGGTGTTTGGCGAGATGCGAGATACTTTTTATCTATCGAGTTTCTCTTCGTGGACGCCGCAGCCCGCAGCCCGCAGCCCGCCGCTCTACGCGCTACGCCCTGTCCGCCGTTTAGGGCTATTCAGACGCTCAGAAATGCCAAGAATGTGTCAAGAGAGTCAACACACGAACCTGGCTAACAAAAGCCATTCAACCGAACAACCACACACACACACACACACACACACACAAGAAACTCTCGCTTGTGCATAACTTAACATTTGAGCATTTACAGCACCCCAACAGGTGCGGTTCCCGTTTCCCCCGCCTCTGTGGCTATGTCCATGTCTGTGAGTGTGTGTGTTGGCATCGGTGTGTTGATAACTAATCAGTTTAGAAATCGAACAAAGGGCTCCCATTTCATTCGGTCATGGGAACATGGGAGAGAGCATGGGGCAGATAAAATAACGTCTCCCATTTCTGCTGCAGTCTCGAGTCTGGAGTATCGATGCTTTTTCCATGGACATTGTTCGGGGCTCTGGAAAGGGACCGGAAACCTTCTACGAAGTTGACGACGACTTAGGCAACGAACTTGGACAATCATTTTGGAAATGGAATCAATACAGAAATACCTATCTATACGTAGGTACATACATATGTATGTATGTAAATATGAACATAAACATATGTACATGAACACACAGTTGAACTGATGATTATCAGCTATAATAATTTAATTACTTACCAGTGCTAATTTCAATGAATTTATTTTAAAAATAAGTATAAATATTACTTAAATATATATGTATATATGTATATGTATATGTATGTATATATATGTAAGTACATATGTATATTGTACACTCTGGCTGGCTAGGGCGATGCGTTCAGAAGGAATGCTCTTCGAGGACATCAGGACTGGCTGCCTGCGGTCGGGCAAGGAGCAGTTCATTCAGCGCACTTCGCAAAAACAAATATCTGCATACACACACACACACACACACACATGTGTAGCATACGTAACCGCATTTCCGATTCGTGCTGCAAATCCACTCGAGCCACAAAAATGTCGTAGCTTTCTGTGCCAATGATCTAACAATTAAAAGCAAATGGAATTCTGTTGATTGTCATTCCACATCGTTGAATATTTGCTCATTGATCGTGCTGTTGCTGTTGTTGCTGCTATTGTTGCTATTGTTGCTATTGTTGTAGTTGTTGCTGCCTTGGTATTAAACATGAACTGCAGGCAGCGACGCGTCGCGACGTCTTAGCATTGGAATGCGGTCGAACTCGTAGTTGAGCCAAGATTTTTGTGCGCCGATGTTGGTGTAGCCCAAAAAGCCGCTCGGCAGCGAGAGCGATAGAGGCAAAGAAAGAGAGAGGTGAGGCTGGAGATGTAGATTGAGATACATGCCGAGAGAGAGAGAGAGAGAGGGCGAATGTGTACGTGTTGAATGATGAAGCGGCAAGGCAACGGACTACCTGAAATGCCCCTGTCTCGCCGCAGCTCGGAAACGGGTTCCCGCTCCCCCATGGACACAGCCAATTCGTTAGCACTTGTCAGTCCATTTGGCAACAGACATCGTTACTGTGCCAGGCCCAGCTCTCATTCCGATTTGGACGCAAACTCTAGCTGAGCTACAGCCACAACTCCAACTCCAAATCCAAACCCAAATTCGATTCAATCGCCTGCGTCAAGCCGCGTGAAAATCAAATGCGAACATTTGCCGCCACTCTCTTCATACCACTGCAAGTATAGGGATAAATGTGAATGTAAGTGTAAAAGTACGCTCTTACTCCGTCTCTCCCTCTCTCCCCGCATGATCCAACCACTCGACTCGTACCTTCTGCGAGCAGTGAAACCAAAATACTAAGACAGCTAGAGAGAGAGAGAGACGTGCAAAATATATTGGGAACATACTTGTGCGAGACTAAAAATACTAGACTGACTGAGATTCGGGTATAAGAGTAAAGCCGTGGTTCTCGCCGCGGCTCACGGCGTTCCCGCTCTTTTTATTTTCATTCATATTCGTGCATAAATATTTATGTCAAAGGTATTTGCCCCGCAACAGGTGAAAGTTTTACCGAGAAAAGGCCACACAACAAAAAGCAATAGCAACGAGAAGGAATGCGTGAGTCGCTTCTGTGGACGCGACTCTACTTTTATACCCGTACTCAGTCAGTATATAGAGTTGTCAGCTTATGATTAATGTAGAATTTTAAAATATTTTTTATTTTAGAATTTGTTTGGAGGAGGTGGGGGAAGCAACTGAAAATTAATTATCATAATGGCCATAATATGATCCGATTTGCTGCAGATTCAGCCATCTGGTAGATATGGTCATTCTCTACGATATTGCGACTTTAGTTTTATCGAATCTTTAAAGTTGTGGCTGCCACAGATTTCCGTTCTTTGTAGTGGCGGAAGAGGACGGGGCGAAATTTTAAAAAACACTTGTAGCAGTGTGATATCACAAGACTCTGGAAACCAAATTTGGTTGCTCTAGCCCTTATAGTCTCTGAGATCTAGGCGCTCAACAAGACGGACGGACAGATGGACGAACAGACGGACATGGCCATATCTACTCGGCTATTGATGCTGATCAAGAATATATATACTTTATGGGTTCGCAAACGTTTTCTTCGCTGCGTTGCACACATCCACTTTTCCACAAATCTAATATGTATAGAAGTATCCCTTAACTCTTCGAGTACGGGTTTAAAAAGCAATAATCTGTGGTTACTGTCTTGTGGCATTGCTCTTCCTTGCTCCAATTTATAAAATATATATTTCAAAAATGAATTCGTCGGTTTTTTAAAACTGAACTTGGAAACTAGAACTAAGTTCACATTGATAATTTTTAAGTGGTGGATTACTCTGTTCACACAATTATTACTTTCTTATTTGAATATCCTTTCAAAAGCAAGGACAGTTGGGTCCCAACTATTGGTATGTGGCTATAGGCATTTAAAACTTTGTTAAATGACGAAAAATCCCTAGAAACCTACGAGTACCACAATTGTATAAAACAAACGAGAGGGAACGTTGTGCGTCGCTTCTGTGGCCGCGACTCTACTTTCATCCCCGTACTCAGTCAGTACATACATATGCACATACATACTCGTATGTACGTGATGCTATGATTTATGTGGAGTTTCTAATTATTTTATCAGTGTACAATGCACAGATTCAGTAGCGCTGCATCGTTGGAAGGGGGTGGGGCAGGCACTGAAAATGAATTTCTTGCTTCTGGCTATAAAAGTGATCCGATATGATCCACATTCGGTAATCTGGTAGATATGGTCGTTCCCTGCGGTGTGGATGTGGATGCCACAGAGGTTCGTCCTGTGTGGGGCGGGTCCCGGTGGACCCTTCCATGGAAGAGATCTGCTCAAGTGGGCTGCGATTCCTAGGGACCAAATATGCGCTCAGCTCTCAGTGGAGAGGGGCGCGGGTGCTTTATGTGTGGCAGATGATCAGCCCCTTCCCCACAGCGCTGCTGTGATCATGTGATCAACTGCTAAATGTTGCAGTCGCCGTTGTCATTGTCTCTGCTGGTCGTTCGCCTCCGTTGTTGCATTTCATTGGGCTTCGGAGTCGCTGTCGGTGTCAGTGTCGGTGACAGTACCAGTCCGACAGTCCCACTATTGAAGAGACAAAAAATAAAAAAACACACACAAACATACCTATGTATAAATATGTATATATATATATATATATGCATATGTACCTGTACCAAAGATACAAAATGTCTGCACTTTCATTCGCTAAGCGGCCTTCGCGTCGGTGCCCCCGAGCTGTCACTATGAAGCACTCACAATTGCAACGATCGCGACGATCAGACAATACCAGCTGGCAGTGGTAAGAGCGCGGGGAGACCTGTGCCGGATGAGCCCCACGGTGCACGGTGCACGGTGCATGGTGGACCACTTTAATGTTCGCAGGTTCGGGGCGCTTCGTAGAAAGGCGCCGTAATTACGTGGATTGTTGCTCGAGTACCCTGCTCCTACTGGCATTCGCTGGAGAGACGAGTCTGTGGCTAGATTCGATCTTGCTTAGTTTTTTATATATTTATTATTTATGTTTTCTGTCTCTTCCTTTTCCTACAGCAATGTGTTGAGCAGCTCGAGGACCAGCCCCATCCAAGCCAATCTACAGAGGCACTCGATACAGGCATTGTCATTGGCATTGTCTCCCACGCGACGGAAGGCCACGGAGATCCCAGTTTGCGAACTCTGACCTGAGGGGAGGACCGGAGCTGGAAGCAGAAGCAGAACCAGAACCAGAACCAGAGGGGACGATAGAGAGAGCGAGGGAGAGCGCGGAGCAGAGGACAGGCGAGCCATGGACTGGGGCGAAGGGGATCTGGTCTGGTTTGACCCGGGCATGGGCCATCCCATACCCGGCGAGATCCAGGAGGTGCATCGAGCCGCCCAAGTAATCGTCGTCCAGGCGCTGATCAAAGGAAAGGTGGGTAGACGTACTGTACTCCCTGTACTCCCTGTACCCACTGTACTCCCTGTACCCACTGTACTGAGGGTGACTACCCGCAAGACTTCGCACCTTCGTGGTGCGTGGCCCACTGTTGGCATTTCCAATTTGGCTTCGGTTGCGCCAGGGCGAGCCATGAAAGATTTTCACTGTTTTCACTCACCAGCGAACAGCGGTTTGTCGGACTGCTTAAATTCATATCTGTTGGGGTTGTTATATGCCGCCTGCCCTGCCCTGCCTTGTTTGTTGAGGGCTCATGGAATTTATGGAATGCTGTTGGCGGTTGGCTGCTGGCTGCTGGCTGTTGTGCCAATTAAGTGTGTGAACGAAGGCTTGCAGCACAATGAAACCAAACATCGAGTGGGGAAGCCACTGGTCGATGGGATTTCTTTTCTGGCCAGTCGGTCCCCTGAAATGTGGCTACTGGCAACACGTGGCTGGGCCCTAGACTGGACAAACTCACAGCACTTACTATGTGGCAGCCGACCAGGCGAGGCAGAAGCAGAAGCTCGGAGAGGCGTCCTAGAACGCTCTCTTGGGCCCATTATCCGGGCCTCCAGCCTCCTACTGACTGTGGAAGTGGCGTTACTCGTAGCGGTGCCAAGCGCCACAATCTAGCCACAATCTAGCCACAGCATTGCCACCATCGGGACTGACTGGCAACCTCTCAAAGCTGTCCGCATTCGAGTGTGTCTGTGGTGAGGCCTGTGCTCGGACTCGGACTCGGACGCGGATCCTGTTCGACTACTGCCCGTTAACCTGTTGCTGCGTGCACATAGAAACGTGATGTATATACATTTATTCATACGTATGTGTTAGAGTATGTCAGGGGCCTTTCCCAAGAGCGTGAAGTCCAAATTATTTCCTCGGGGCTAACTCCCAATGAAATTCATTTGGAATGTTTTAATGCATATTTTGGAGCGTGCTCTATTCCATCCTAACCGATCCTATCCCTTCCCCGTTCGTAAGGGGAGCAAGTAGAAGCCAGGAGCAAGTGGAGCGGCAGAGTTGCTCCGGCGCCTGGTTGTTGGGTCTCTGAATATTCCCAGCCTGAACAGCCTCCAACATTTTGAAGCTAGTTAAAATTAAAGACAGACAGACAGACAGTTCTAAGCGGAGGCTAGCTCCGCTTTCACCGCTCCAAAGCTTTCGATTTTAACTGCTCGAAATGATAGCTCAGGGAATTAATTTCTCAGCGTCGTAAACGTCGGAGTAACAGATCGAAGGGTGCAGGTCTGAGCAGGTTCGATCGTGCAGATATCAGTAAATATTTTCATTGAAATCTGGAGATTAAATTCGCCAACCAAACCTATTGCTAGACACTCAAGCCATGTGAAAAAGAAGCGGTAAAAAATACCGGACTTGAGATATTCTTCGATTCGAGTTCTGGCATAGAACAAACCGAGAAGGAACGCGTGAGTCGCTTCTGGGGACGCGACTCCACTTTTGTACCCGTTCGCAGTCAGAAGATACTTTTCGGGGCTTATGGGCGCAGACCCCGTATGACGAATAGTCCATTTGTTGCGTGCCTCATGGCTGTGCCTTTGCTGGCTGAATGCTGCCAAGTGGCCAAAGCGAATGAAAAATCGAAGAAGGGCCAGCGATGGTTCCTCTGCTGCCTCCACAGTGCACAGTCCCATGAGAGGCCTGTGGCAGAAGGCGGCGAGTGCCACGGACACGACCTGAAACTGGTTGCAGATTTGCCCCTCGAGAAGATGCGCTGGGAGAAAGTCCCACACACTCACTCTCCGCGGCAGAAGCCTGCTGGCTGCCCGCGCACAGAGCAGTCGGAGAGCAGAGCGATCGAATCGAGTGGAATCGAATCGAAGTGCAGTGGTCCCGTCCCATCCCATCCCATCCCATCTGGCGGATCAGGTTTGCCGCTGCTTTCCAGACGCTTCTCTTTCGCTTTGGAGAGTGCGTTCTGGTAGCCCCCACCCCGGTCGCTGCTTAAGGGGTAAGAGGCGTGGAGTGGAGTGACATCTGGCCGAGTCCGGTCCGCTTGAATCTGGTCCGTCCACGCCTTGCGCCTTCCGCCTTGCCGTCGTTCTCTTTGGGAGAACGTGTTTTGGACCGAGCGAAAACCGTTTTAGAAACGTTTGGGGAAATTGTGGCAGACGCTGACGCTGGCGCAGATGCTGGCGCAGACGCTGACGCTGTGCTGCTGCAAGACTCCTTTCAGTAGCATTCGAGGCGGCAGCCTCAGACGACAGATCTCTGCCGGATTTCAGACAGTTCTCGGGATCCGTGTCGCGGTTTCGGGTTGTTCCGTGAGATGCGCATTGTGCGGTTCCACCTGGAGCCCTGGCAGCGCGGCGGCAGCGGAGGTGGCAGCGGGGGCGGGGTCGGCGGTGGCGGCGGTGCGGTGACGCCCAGTCCCGCTCAGTCGCCGTCGCTGGCGCTGCTCTCGCCACATGTACTGAGGCGGCAGCGCCCCGCCAGCCTGGAGGAGCCGGAGGACCTGCCCCTGCTGGCCCCGCACCAGCAAAGTCGCCCCCGTCGCCGCAAGTGCCGCTACCCGCAGGTGGTCAAGCGGCTCTCAACCCTCTGCAGCGATGTGATAGCGCGCCACGTGAGAGTCCATCCACCCATCCATCCCTCCAGTCGGGGACACTCTGCCCTCCCTGTGGCCCTCCTTGGTGGACGTTTTCTGATGTTTGTTTTGTTTTTGGTTTCTTTTGACAGCCCCAAACGTTCGCCCTGCAGCCGGGCGAGGGCAGCCTGCGGGCGCGCCAGGACCTGGGCAGCAGTGGGGTGGAGGACATGACCCTGCTGGACGACCTGCACGAGGCCTCGCTGCTGTGGAACCTGCGGCTGCGGTACGACAAGGGCCTCATCTACACGTTCGCGGGCAGCATCCTGATCGCCGTGAACCCCTACAAGATGTTCCCGGACGCCTATGGGCTGGAGGTGGCCAAGCAGTACGCGGGCAGGCCGCTGGGGGCGCTGCCGCCGCACCTGTTCGCCATCGGGGCGGCGGCCCACGCGGCCCTGCCCTCGCCCCAGGTGGTGGTCATCTCGGGCGAGTCCGGGTCCGGCAAGACGGAGTCGACCAAGCTGGTCATGCAGTACCTGGCCGCCGTGGTGCCCGGCGGCGGCTCCGCCTCGGCCGTCATCACGGAGCAGATCCTGGAGGCCGCCCCGCTGCTGGAGGCCTTCGGCAACGCCCGCACGGCGCGCAACGACAACAGCTCCCGCTTCGGCAAGTACCTGGAGGTGTACTTCAAGAGCGGCGCCATCGTGGGCGCCAAGATCACCCAGTACCTGCTGGAGAAGTCGCGGATAGTGACGCAGGCGCCGGGGGAGCGCAACTACCACGTCTTCTACGAGATGCTCGGCGGGCTGAGCGAGGCGGAGCGCGGCAAGTACGGGCTGCTGGAGGCGGACAAGTACTTCTACCTGAACCAGGGGGCCACCGACTGCGCCAGCGGGCGCGTGGACTGGGCCTCGCTGCAGAGCGCCATGCAGGTGCTGGGCGTCTCGGAGGGCGAGCGGGAGGGCATCGTGCGGGTGCTGGCCGCCGTGCTGCACCTGGGCAACGTGTACTTCCACCGGCGGCAGCTGCGCCACGGCCAGGAGGGGGTCGAGGTCGGCTCCGACGCGGAGATCAAGTGGGCCGCCCACCTGCTGCACATCAGCGACGAGGGGCTGCACCGGGCCGTCACCAGCCGCACCACGGAGGCGCGCGCCGAGCGGCTGCACACGCCCCTGGGCATTGACCAGGCCCTGGACGCGCGGGACGCCTTCGCCAAGGCCCTGTACGCGGGCCTCTTCAACTGGCTGGTGTCGCGCATCAACTCGATCGTGCAGAAGGGCGGCACCCACGACGCCCACCGCATCAGCATCCTGGACATCTTCGGCTTCGAGGACCTGGCCGAGAACAGCTTCGAGCAGCTGTGCATCAACTACGCCAACGAGAACCTGCAGCTCTACTTCAACAAGCACGTGTTCAAGCTGGAGCAGGCCGAGTACGCGCGCGAGCGGCTCGAGTGGACGCCGTTGGCCTGGGACGACAACCTGCCCGTGATCCACCTGCTGGCCAAGAAGCCCGTCGGCATCTGCCACCTGCTCGACGACGAGTCCAACTTCCCGCGGGCCACGGACCTCAGCTTCCTCGAGAAGTGCCACTACAACCACGCCCTCAGCGAGCTGTACGCGCGGCCGCGCATCGGGGCCCAGGAGTTCGGCGTGACCCACTACGCCGGCCAGGTGTGGTACTGCGTGGACGGCTTCCTGGACAAGAACCGCGACGCCCTGCGCGGCGACGTGCTCGAGCTGCTCGCCTCCAGCCGCCTCACCCTAGTCACCGAGCTGACCAAGCAGCTGCGGGCCCAGCGGGACGCGGGCAAGACCCTGCCCAAGGGCAGCAACGGCCGCTTCGTCACCATGAAGCCGCGCACCCCGACGGTGGCCGCGCGCTTCGCGGACTCCCTCCAGCAGCTGCTGCAGTCGATGGGCCGCTGCCACCCCTGGTTCGTGCGCTGCATCAAGCCCAACCAGGAGAAGCACGCCCTGCGCATGGACATGCCCTGCGTGCTGCAGCAGCTGCGCTACCTGGGCATGCTCGACACCATCCAGATCAGGCAGCGCGGCTACCCGGTGCGGCTGCGCTTCCAGCACTTCGTCGAGCGCTACCGCCACCTGCTGACCGCTCCGCTGGCCCGCGGCACGCCCTACCGCGAGCTCTGCCGCGCTCTGCTCGAGGCCATGCCGCGCACCGGCGTCGAGGGACCCGACTACCAGCTGGGCGCCACGCGCGTCTTCCTGCGCGAGGCCCTGCACCGCGCCCTCGAGAGCGGCCGCACCGAGCGCCTGCGCCACGCCGCCGTCAGCATCCAGCGCCATGTGCGCGGCATGCTCGTGCGGCGCCAGCTGAGCCGCCGCCAGGCGGCGGCCACTCGACTCCAGGCCCGCTGGCGAGGCCAGCGCCAGCAGCAGAACTTCCAGCGGATGCGCCGCGGGGCACTCACCGCCCAGCGGCTGTGGAGGGGCCACCAGGCCAGGCGGCACGTCCAGCAGCTGCGCTCCGACCACCGGCGGCGCCAGGAGGCGCGCGAGGCGGCCCAGCGGTCGCGCGAGGCGCGCGAGGCCAAGCAGGCCGTGCTGGAGAGGAGCCAGCTGAGCTACCTGGACATCCCGGCCGAGCTGGCCTTCATCTACTCGAAGCTGCAGGGCTGGGCGCCGCCGCACAGCGACAGGCACCTGGTGAAGGTGCTGGGGACGGTGCCCGGCCCGCCGGCCGCCGCCGTCCAGCTGCCCGACGACCTGCGCCAGTTCTCGTTCGGCAAGTTCAGCAGCGTCTACTGCAACGGGCTGCGGCTGCAGCCGCGCCGCGAGCCCATCTCCGCCCCGCTGCTGACGCGCGCGGCCTCGCGCGACCAGGACTTCCAGGACGCGCTGGCCGTGTTCAAGCTCATCCTGCGCTGGAGCAACGACAAGGCCCTGGAGGGGCCCAAGGAGAAGCTGCTCTCCGACTACATCGTCCACAAGGCGCTCAGCTCGCGCGGCCTGCGCGACGAGATCGTGGTGCAGATCTGCAACCAGGTGCACGGCCTGGGCCCCGCCTCGGGCGAGGCCACCCGCCTGTGGCAGCTGCTCGGCCAGTGCCTCTGCTGCTTCCAGCCCAGTCCCGCCTTCAGCAAGTATCTGATGAAGTTCGTCGACGACGAGGCGCCCGCGCCCATGCGCCACCTGCTGCTGCGGCAGCTGCTGCGCCAGCAGAGCAGCGGCTCCGGCGGGGTGGCGTGCCGCAGCTTCGTGCCCGCCTGGCTGGAGTGGCGCTCGTGGGCGCGCTGCTGCGACATGGCCCTGCCGCTCACGCTGCCAGACGACGCCAGCCAGACGGTGGCCATCGACTCGTGGACCTCCTGCGAGGAGGCGGCGGCTCTGGCAGTGTCCACGCTGGGCGTGGCCAGTCGCGGCTGGACCGTCGTGCTGGACGATGGCCAGCAGCTGACGGACAGCTGTGGCCTGGACTACGTCATGGACCTGATCGCCGAGAAGGAGCTGTGCCCCGCCTTCCCCGCCCCCAGGAGCGACCTGCTCCGCTCCGGCGCCAAGTTCGCGCGCACCTCCCTGCCCGAGGCAGTGAAGCGGCCCGGCGTGCCGCCCCCCGCGCCACCCACCGCCACTCCCAAGGCAGAGCAGCACCAGCAGCAGCAGCAGCACCAGCAGCAGAAGCGGAGGAGCAGCCGGGAGCTGCTGTCGCGCAGCTCGGCCCTGAACGAACGCTACTTCGAGCGGGAGCCGAGCTCCGCCAGCCCGAGCCCGAGCCCGGGGTCGGGCCCGGGCCAGGGCCAGGCCAAGTCGCGCTCCAAGTCGCTGGACGACCTGCTGGCCGGGGACATAGCGCCGGGCCAGTCGCTGCCCCTGCCCGACTGCGACTCGCAGGAGCCCCTGCACACGCTGGGCCTCTCCGAGAGCCGCCTCAACGACAGGTACCACTCGGCCGAGCGGCTGGCGCCCATGGGCAAGGAGACGACGCCCCGCTACCAGAAGTCGCAGAACGCCGCGCGCCGCGCCCACGCCGCCTCGCACGGCTCCCACTCGAGCAAGTACGTGGACAAGTCGGAGTACGCGACCCGCTCCTCGGCCATGTCCGACACCAGCGAGGCCCCCTCCCTGGCCTCGCACGTGCGCCGGGTGCGCGTGCCCTCGCAGGCCTCCGACGTCGACCAGTTCCTCGACGACCTCTTCAGCCCGGTGCTCGACGGCTCCCTGGACGAGCTCTCCGACGCCAGATCCCTGGCAGCAAGCATCCGCGGGGGAGGAGGCCGAAAGCCAGCCGCAGCGGATGCCTCGGAAGCGTCGGATGCGGACGAGGAGTTGGAGTGGGAGGAGCAGGAGCTGGGCAGCCTGGATGACTACATCAATGCGCTGTTGGAGCCCATCGAGATGGCCGACACTCTGAACAAGCTGGCGGGGAAGCAGCAGCAGGAGCAGGAGCAGCAGCAGCAGCTGGTGGACTGCATCAAGGGCGGTGGCAGCACAGACCACGTGAGCACTGCGGCGGGGGGCAGCGGCGGAGGAGAGCCGCTGATGCACCAGCTGAGGCAGATGCCGGGGGAGACGGACTCCGGGCCGGTGCTCTACCAGCAGCAGGTGCAGCGCGCCTTCCTGCAGTCGGCGATGGCGCAGAACCTGCAGATCCAGCAGCAGCTCCTGGCCCAGAACCAGGCGCTGCAGACGCTGCTCAGCCAGCAGGCAGCGGCGGCGGCGGCCGCCACCTCTGCTTCCCCGCCGCCCGCGCCGCCGCCGATGGGCAGCCTCGCCAGCATCTCCCCGCCGCCCCCGCAGTCGCCGCTGCGGATGCGGGCCACGCGCAGCAGCCTGGTGGTGATGGACTCGGCCCACCCGCCGGCGCCCCCGCCACCGCCGCCGATGCCGCCGCCGCTGGAGTGCAAGGACCCGTCCGAGACGCGGCACTTCCTCGACCCGTACGGGCGGGCCAAGACCGTGCGGATCGGCAAGTGGCGCTGGCCGCCGCCGCAGGGCGAGCCCCAGTTCCAGACCGAGGAGGACTTCTTCGCCTTCAAGATGCGCCAGCAGCAGCGCAAGACAACTCCCCAGGCCCAGCACCAGCTCTCCGCCAACGGCGCAGCCGCCACGGCCACGGCCATCGAGTGGGAGGAGTTCGAGATCGAGAGCCAGCTGCCGTCGCCGTCGACGCCGATGGGGCTGGGACTGGGGATGGGGAGCAGCCTGAGCACTCAGCTCATGCGGAGCAGCATCCGCATGGAGACCACCACCACGACAACATCCGCCGCCGCCTCCGCCGCCGCGACTGCGGCTGCCTCCAGAGAGGTGCAGGATGCGGGACACGCACAGGGACAGGCGCAGGGGCAGGCGCAGCAGACCATGGCGACCAGCACGAAGCTGGCGAAGAAGAGCTTCGAGATCGGAGCCGATCGCCCGCCCCCCGGCAGCGTGGGCAAGCTGAAGCTCAGCTCCGAGATGCGGCAGCGCCTGGAGCAGGTCACAGCCGGCCACTCGGTTCGCTCCACGGTGTCCAACAAGTCGGAGCAGCGCGCCCCCTCCAAGCTGGAGGACACCCGCAAGCTGATGCTCCAGCAGCAGCTGGGCGGGCTCTTTGCCAGCGTCAGCGGCGGCGGCGGCGGTGGCGGAGCAGGCCACGGCCACGGCGAACCTCTGGCCACGGTGCGGACCCAGATAGAGCGGATGGAGGGCAAGCTGTCTCCGCCGCCGGCGCCGCCGACGAGTGCCTGGCCGGGAGTGCTGCTGCCGCCGGCACCGAGTGTGCCGGCCCCCCCGCCGCCCATTCGGCCGCCGAGCATGGCGCCGCCAGCCCCACCCCCAGCCCCCCAAGCGGCCCACGAGCGGACTCGCACGCCCGAGCCGGAGCCGGACTACCGCAAGGAGAACGTGCCCGCCTTCATCCAGCGCCAGGAGCGGGACACCTTTGGCGCCGTCCGCCAGAGCGCCCTCCAGCAGCACCAGCAGCACCAGCAGCTGCAGCAGCTCCAGCAGCTGCACCAGCCGCTGCTCCAACACCAACAGCCACACCACCACCTGAGCGACGAGCACTCGGCAGCCTCCGTGGCCGCGTGGGAACAGGCGGAGCGGGAGAGGTCGCGCAGCCGGAGCAGGTCGCGGGACCGCGAGGACTACTCGGAGTCCGTGTGGGACCGGGCCGAGGTGGAGGGCCCGGCCTCGGGCAGCGGCAGTGAGAAGGAGCGCGAGAAGCGGGAGCGGGAGCGCGAGCGCCTCTACGAGCTGCGGCAGGTGGAGCGCGAGAAGGAGAGCCACAAGGTGTACCAGCCGGCGCCGCCGCGCGTCATCCAGGCCAGCCTGGACACCATGTCCATGGCCATGGGCATGTCCATGGGCAAGTCGAGCACCCCGGCCACGTTCCGCACCCACATGGCCCAGAAGTACGAGCACGAGCGCAAGCGGAAGAGCTCCGCCAGCTCCGGGATGCGCGACGAGCTGGAGCCGACTGCCACGCCCCCGCCCGTCCTGGTGCCCGCCCCTGTGCCCCCTCCACCAGCATCGGCCTCCTCGTCGTCCAGTGGCATGAGTCCCGGACTGGCAGTTGCCACAGCGACAGCATCCGGAACCGGAACAGGAGCCGGAGCCGGATCGGGACTAGGTTCCTCCGTGGCCGGGGCCGGGTCCGTGGCAATGGCCATGGCTGGGGCCGGGGCCAGTGCCTGCCTCACGTACAACCGCGTGCCGTGGAAGCTGCGGGTGCGCAAGGAGGTGTTCCAGCCGCACGAGCCCATTGGGCCGCCAGTGGCCCTGGATCTGCTCTTCGCGCAGGTTCTGAGCGACGTGTTCGGCGTGACGCCGTGCCTGCGGATCACGCCGCAGGAGAAGAGCTCGGCGATGAACATGCTGCATGGGCACGGGGTGAGCGTGGACACGCTGGCTGCCAGGGGCCAGCAGGTGCGGGCGCTGGTCAAGCGCCACCTGGTGGACATGGCCCGCGACTGGCCCCTCTACTTCTCGCGCCTGTTCGCGGTGCAAGGCGCGCCGCTCTACCCGGACGTCAGCATTATGGGCGTCTCGCACAGCGGCCTCTACCTGGCCCGCCGCGACGCCGACTACCTGATCGTGGTGCAGGCCATTTCCTTCGCGGAGATCCAGAACGCCGTCACCCTGCCGCGGCCCGCCGCCCTCCAGCTGAACCTGCGCAACGGCAAGCACCTGGCGCTGCACGCCTCCAGGGCAGCAGCCATCCAGTCGATGATCACCACCTTCGTGCAGGAGTTCCGCAAGGTGAGTCCCGCCCCCTCTCACACCTTTCCACTGCCTTTTCCCCATAAACTGAGCGATTTCCCTGTGCATTTATGTATGGCCACTGGCCGACTCGCCTTGGAGCTTTCTTCGCCTTCAGTTCTGTGCGTGCTTTCGGCGAGCTTTCGCCCAAAGCGCAGCTTTGAGCTTGGGTGCTTGCAGCCGAAAGCTCGCATGCAACCGCAGACAAGCTTCCACAAGTCGATGCTTATGGCAGTTACATGTGTGTGTAGGCACATGTATATGTGTGTGTATGTGTGTACATATTTGTACAAATATATTTGTGCATTACTTCTCCCAACTTGGGACATCATTGGCCTGGCGTCCGAGTCTGTTAAGGTGGTTCTAAACGATGCAGCGGCTGGGCGGCAGCGTGTGTGTGTGTGTGCGTGTGCGTGTGACGGATACGATCTCATTTCACGCATGCCATCAGACATGCACGCACTGAATACCGTTTGGTAATATGCTTAACTGCTTTAAATATTTGTGCTGGACATGAACTTCGTTCAGCTGTTTCTCTCCCTCTCTCTGCCCTGTGTCTGCCCAAAGCTGCTCGCGAAAAGTTGCAGCGGGCCTCGCAGGCATAAAAGCTTCTCGTGCAGCCGCTGCTTCGTCTAGCACGGTCCTATCTAGGCGCTGCCGCTCCCGTGCGCGTGTATGCGTGCCGACCACTGGTCCAGACTCTAGACTCTAGAAGCACCTTTACTGCTGCTCTTCGGGGACTGAATTGCGCCTCTTCCACCACCGATTGACCAATGCCACCTGTTCAGCAGTAGTGCCCGTCGAACAGCCACTATCAGCTACTATTTGCAATGTCCAGCCATAGTTATTGGTCGGCATTTCAAGCACAAGATAGACACTTAAGTAACTGCCTCGATGTGCAAGAAAAAGGTCTAAGTTGATGTAAGTATGCGAGTAAGAGCACAATAAGAGCGAGAGCAAGAAGAAATGTAACTGCAAATGACGAAAAGTTCGAATGTGAGTGTCAAGTCCTCAAAGGAACAGCCTCGACACTTGCCAACTAAATTTGATTACAATCAGAGCCTTATGTGTATCAGTTTTACAAACAATGTGTGGTACAATTGATAACACTACTCGACAAAATTTAACTTAAAAATTTTTCTAGTACTTTATTCACTTAAGTAACTTAAGTAAATAACTTAAGTATCTTACATCTGGTTGCATAGAACTTTGCAGTTCTGAAAAGCTTTCAAATGCAACTATAAATCGTACCCCGACACTTTAAAGCTGAAGCCTTGAAGATATTAAGCTTTCAATTTAAAATTTCATCATTTTTTTGCGGTATTTTTCCCAAAATTCCCAAATTAAAAACTCGAGAAAAGTCGAAAGAAAAACATTTCTTGGCATTCATTTTTAGTTTAAGATAGACGCATTAATTAGGCGTCGTTTAAGGTATTGCTCATTAAAATCTATGGATAATCGGTGGAGCTAAAATTCGTTAACAAAACCTCAAGAGTGAAAAAATAGACAAAATATACTTTTTGGAAGGTTGCGGGCCCAACTGCCAATTGGAAACAAAGCAAACGAAAAGGGGTCGAATTTTTGGTACCTGAACGTGTTCCTTTGGCATTGGACCAGCAACGGTATTTTTAAGGTAAAATTAGTTTTGAGTGGTTTTGATCAAACGGCTGAATATAGCAGCACATCAAACAGATTTCCAATTAGGTTTTCATGCATGTACATACATATACAAGAGATATATCTCTTGAAGAGATATCTGTGAAGAGATATATCCACGAGGATCATCAACAGGAGTCATACAGCATATAAATACATATGTACATGCATATGTTCGTTCACTCAAGAGTTTTGTGAGGTATTCTGATACTTGTGATACCCTGATATTTGTGGGGCAACCACAACCCCAGAAGATATGTAGTTTTGTATGCAAATTCACATAATGTAGATCATAATTGACTTTCATTGTTCAAGATGCGACGTGCAACACCATTCAATCATTCATTCATTCAGAGCCGAAGACCTGTGGGAGATCGATTACTTGTATCGTGGCGGATATCAACTCACTTTGAACAGAGTACTATTGATGATATTTAAATCAGAATCCAAACAAAACGGAGAATTTAAACTGCATTCTTGTTCTTTATTTTAGCATACACTTTGGCTATCCTCATTCAAAGAGATTAATGCGAAAAGTTCAATGCAACTCACATTTCTGTTCCTCGGAAATCCGGCACTTGAATGCGAATACAAGCAAAAATTGTGTTGTTTAGTCTATGATCGCGAGCGGCCATCACAGGAAATTCTCAATATTCAATCGTTGTTTTTTATACCCGGTACTCAGTCGGTACATACCTACATATGTACATACATATGTGAGCTTCGCTCTGTCTCTCTGCTGTGGTAGGGCCTTGTGGAAAATAAGTAAGAAAATTACCAGACCTGGGGGGATCTTAAGTGATTTCATACGAAAACCAATAAGATTATGGCGGAACCAACTCAGCGATCTATTCAGCGATCAGCACCAAACGCACGCGACTCAGCGCTGATTGTTTATTTTGAAAAATACTCGCCGATTTGTCATAGTCATGGCCACGGCCACGAGAAACGAGCCGTAATATTGGGATAGGCCACGTTTCTCCTCCTGGGCCATGCGTCTCCCAAGTCTCGATCCGTCAGGGCAGCTGCAATGTTTTGGCACGTTTGAAAGCTCAGCGGGTTTCGGAGGCTAAAGCTGGTTTCCACATCCACATCCATATACATATACATATACATATACATATACATATACATATACATATACATATACATATACATATACATACATACATATGTACATATGTATGTGCGAGCAAGTCACTCCGCATGGATGATATTCGTAGTTGGCGCACGTTCGTCACTGCAATATAAGCGAGTGTGCATATTTATGTGCCACCATGTGTACTCGTATTTAGTTGGGTAAACTCGTCTCACTTTTAGTTTCTCTTTTTCCACTTCTCTTTGGGGAGTACCAGCACTTGGCGGAGCACAGCTCCCTAGCTGGCTTATCCAGGGTACTTCCTGGTTGAGGCTTTCCAGCGCTCTGGTGTCTGCAGTACCGCTTGCCCCATGCCCCATGCCCCATGCCCACTGCCCACTGCCCACTGCGTTATTTTTTTGAAGTTTTTAATTAAATTCATTTTATGCGTGAAAACTCGTCAAATGGCAAAGCCGAAGAGGCTGACTGGCCATCCGGCGAGGGGAGGGGGAGGTGAAGAGCGCAGCCCAGACCTCGGACGAAACAGTTATTCCACACACAGTTTCGCTGCTCAGCAGGGAATGGGAATAGGAATGGGAATTGGAATGGGAATGGGGAAAGACTTTCAAGCTCCAGCTCTATTTCTGTCTCTGTCTCTGTCTCTATCTCTGTCGCTGTCTCCATCTTTCATTCACTCTTTCTCTCTGGTTTTACGCTCGGCTTGGCCAGGCGTAGTTCGGTGTGCAGTTTTCACTCAACCCGCTCAAAAGCGAGCTCCGCTAAAACCCGCTCTGCTCCGCTCCGCTCTAGCCCGCTCTCAGCAGGCTGTTCTGCTCTGCTGCGAGCGAAATGGTCAGTCAAATCGCTTCTGCTCGTCTTGACCAGTCTTCCCTGTTTTCAGTTGTTACAAATGTGCGGTAACGGCATCACGCAGAGCTCCAGCTCCATCTCCAGCTCCAGCTCCGACTCCGACTTTGACTCTGAATTCGTGTAATTTTTTTTGTTGCTTTCGCACCCGTCTCGGCCTGCGTCTCCGTCTGCGTCTGCGTCTCGGCCCTCGTCTTCCTAATGCTGACCAACTTTTTTTCCGTGCTTCTGTGCTCCGGTGCTGTGCTGTGAATGAATTTTTTTCTTCGGCTAACTGCAAACAAAGCCAACCGTGCCCAACAAAGGCTAATGCCAAGTCCGGGGATCGATTGACCCACAAATTGTAAAAAATATGTGACAGGTCAAGCCAATTGCCGTATGCAATGGAATGAACTGGAATGAATGGGAATGGGCAATCTCTATCGGAGCAGTTCGAAATAAACGACTGACTTTAAGCAGTTCGCGTGGAAAATCACTCGGCATATCCCCCAAGGCAGAATAGGCCAGCAAAGCGCAGCTCAATTGTAGGTGACAGAGCCAAACAAAAACCAAAAGTATAGGTATGAATATCCCCATTGCTGTCGCTCATTCGGAGTAGGGCTCTGCTGCCTTCGAGTGCCTTATCGTGGCGTTGAAGGAGTAGAACTCCACTCCCGAGCAAGCAGTGCAGCCAGCATCCAGTCCAGGTGCAGGTGCAGGTGCAGTCAGAAGGGGAGAGTTTGACAATGCTAAGGGTAACTTAACATTGATCGGAATCCAATTATAAGGCCATCTCTCCCATTTCGAACTGCTCCCCGAGAAGAGAGAGGGCGAGAGAGAGAGAGAGAGAGAGATAGTGAGAGCGAGAGAGGGAGAGGAGACGGGAACCGCGTGTTCGCCAGTCCGTCGAGTGGAAAGACAAACTGCACACAGAAATGGCAAATTAAAATAAATTGAAGCAGAAGAGCGTAAAAAACACGCAGACAAATAAATGGCTCTGACAACGCGCGTGATAGGCAATAAGACAGAAAAACGTATGCAGTACGCATTTAACTGCATTGCCAATTTCCACACATCGGCAAGCAGCGGAAAACCCGCAGCAAGACACTAACAGACCCACTCACACTCGTACGAAGCGGCGGACCAGCCGCCCAGCAACGAATCCCCTCCAATCCACTCGACACTCCACTCTCCACACTCCACTCCACACGCCACACGCCACTCTGCTGCTGCTCGCTTTTCGCTTTTCATTTTCAATTTTTCGTTTTTGTTTTTCATTTATCGTTTCGTTTCGTTTCGTTTTTCCTCGAATTGTTGGCTTCGACGTGTTCGGCGTGCTCAAACAATATTTAAACATTCATTATGGTGGTGTAGTTTGGTCAGTTTGCTTGGACTGCTGCCGCCGCGACTGCAAGTGAAGCTGCAACTGCAACTGCAGCAGCTAAGGCTGGGGCTGAGGCAGTTCTCCAAAATGCAATAACAACTTTCACTGGCACGCGCTCCGAAGGAACTTGGCCCAGGCATGGATTGAGTGACTGGGGGTGACTTCCACCCAGACCTAGACATAGACCTAGACCTAGACCTACACCTACACCCGAGACATAGCTATCCGCAGCGACTAAGGCAGTCCAGACAGTCCGGACGGCATGTCGCAGAGCGTGCGCAGCAGCAAGTCCTGCCAGGCGCCGGGCAGTGGGGACAAATCGGACAAAGCGGTCCAGCTGCCGTCCGGCGGAAGTGTTCCGCACAAGTTCAGCAGCATCGTCAACAAAGTGGAGTCGCTGATCAACAAGATGCACCACGACAAGGTTAATAGCTTCAAGCTGCTGCAGCAGCAGCAGCAGCAACAGCAGCAGCAGCAGCAGCAGCAAGGCCAAAATAACACGCAGGAGAGGGCGCAAGGACAGGGACGCAGAAAGAGAAACGGTCAGGGCAAGGATTTGGATATGGATGTGGATATGCATCAGGATGAGGATCAGAACCAGAACCAGAGTCAGGAGTGCAAATGCGCCTCCCTGGACTCGCTGAATAACCTCACAGACGGGGACAGCTGCGAGGAGCACGAGACGCTCTACACCGACTCGGACGATGCGGAAATAGCCCACATAACGGGCATCACCTCCGCCCAGGTGCACCACCAGCTCCACCACCAGCAGCAGCAGCAGCAGCAGTTGCAGCGCCGCAGCGATCTGGACCAGCTGACCAACGAGAGCATCCGTGACCTGAACGAGCAGTGCTGCGCCTCACTGCGCCTTGACCTGAGCGGTCACGGCTTCAGCTCCGAGCTGGGCATCGAGAACAACAATGCCTGGAGCGTCGAGGAGGACATCGTGTACAAGTGCTGCACCGGGGGCAGCGCCACTGCCACTGCCACTGCCACCACCGACGCCACCGCCACCCTATCCTCCAGCTCCACCTGCGCCTCTGTCTCGAATGGCGCCTCCGTCGGCCAATGCGAGCAGTGCTGCTTCGAGGAACAGCGCAGCTACAGCTACAAGCTGCAGCACCACCAAAGAGACGACAATAACAACGAGGACGAGGAGCAGAGTGTGCGGGACTTGGACATGCAGATGGAGCTGGGGCTGGGGCAGGGGCAGGGAGCAGATCGAAACGTGGATGACATGTGCTTGCCCATGGCTCTGGGACTGGGAAACTCTTCCAGTTACTCCCCTGTTGCCGGTGGCGCCGCTTCCCCGCCTGCGCCCGGCACTGCTCCGGGAACGTCCTCGAGCGCGCTGCTGATGGGCAGCAAGACGAGGCGGGTGAGCAATGCGAGCAATGGATCGGTGAGCCGCATGGAAACCATTCTCGAGGAGCCCACGGAATCGAAAATATCCGTCAAGGAGATCCTTGCCCGGTTCGAGACGATGAACTCCAATGAGGTAAACAATCATCCATGAAAACTTCCCTTTCTCCTTCGCATTCTTATTCCGCAAAGAGAGAGTTCTGTTTAGGGATAGTCGCAGGAAAGGAATGTCTCTTGCTCGATTCTCGACTGCTCTTCTCTGTTTTATTATACTCAAGCTTCAGCAGGGCCATGTCCTTCCACTTGCTTCCAAGCAACGAGCCACACGAGCAGGCAGATAGTAGCGAGCTCTGAAGGGGAGACAGATATACCTCTACGAGTACGTATACGTATGTGCATGTACAGAAGCACGGGGCCAACTGGCGTTAATAAGTCGAAACGTAATCGCATTATTATCGCGGACAGACAGAGAAAAGAGGCAAACAGCCAGACCGAGTAACCGAATAGCCGGAAGCCATCAACGTCCTACTGAAAAGTCGCTTACATTATTTGGCCCCCATTGTGCGATGCGTTGGGTTGGTTTGGGTTGGGTTGGGTGAGTTAATAACAAATCAACTCATGTCTGGTGGCGTGGTGTTCCGATTAAATGTACAACAACAAGTGAAGCGAATAGGTGGCACAGCACACATCATCATTGTCACCCCCATAGCTATTACGCCCTGAACTGGGCCTCCAAACAAAGCTTGGCAAGCTACATGAAGCTGTCTGCCCTGGAACGCAGGGTGGGCAGATTGTTTTATTTTTGGATGAGCAAATTACAATCGTTGGCTTTTAATTCAGATTTATTTTTTTATACCCGTACTCAAAAAAGAGTTAAGGGGTATACTAGGTTTGAGGCAAAAGTGGATGGATGCAGCGCAGAGAAGGAAACGTTTCCGACCCCATAAAGTATATATATTCTTGGTCAGCATCAATGGCCGAGTCGATAACCCATTCCTGTCCTAGTTCTCGCCTAGTTCTCAGAGACTATAAGAGCTAGGGCTACCAACGAAACCCAGACTCATGTGATATCATGTACTGACTGGGTACGGGTATACAGGTAGAGTCGCGACCCCAGAAGCGACTCACACGTTCCTTCTCGCCTTATAATTTTGCTTAGCAGCTGAGCCCCTTCCGATGTTTGCTGTAATTTCTCTACCAGGAAGCCTTGGCTCCCGACATTAAGAGAAATTAGCGATTTCCTCGGCTTTTAATACATTTCTGGTGCCATTACAGCCCAAAATATAATTTGTGTGCAACAAACTAGATCCACTCAAAAAGGTGCGATAAAAAGCGCAAAGTGAGCAAGGAAAAGACGTACAAATATTTCCCGTAGGCTGACATCTTTTCCTTCGAGAAAGAGCTGCAGTTGAAGCTTTAGGTTGGGGATGTTCCCTTCCTGGGAGAAGTGAATTTCTTTTGGCTATGGGGTGACCAAATGGTTGAGGACGATTGGATCGGCGTGCTCCTGTCCATGCTTTTGAAGAGTCCGCGGATAGGGGCTCGTGGATCTTCCTCAATTATCATTCAGTTGGATGCTAATTGCACTGTGATGGACTATGATTGCTTGAGCTGGATTCCCTGGTGAACTCTTCGAGTGGATCGTGGAAGATGCCAGCGCGAAACGGCTTCGATGACCGGCCACCTGGCGCATGAGTTCGCTCCACGGCAATGGCATGGCTCTGCGATCGGACAAGAGCCATGAAACGAGCGTGGATCAGCAGAAGAAGAACCATGCGAGCTGATGGCTACTGATTGGAATGGAATATAAATGGGATGGTGCCCCACAAAGATGGAAGCGAGATAGAACAGTGCCGGGTCCGTGGTGGTTCGTTTTCCGAACTTCGCTGGCAGATGAGCTCAGAAAGTGTAGCTGTAATTTGATTTCAATAATTTAATTACACAATTTGCGAGTGTGCTTTGGTTGGTGCGTGTTTTTTCATTGTCGGTCTCCGCTTCGGCCGCTTGGCCTACGATAAATTACTTTAATTTCTTTTGCCTCTTACTATACTGCCAGTGAGATGGATGGATGGACGGATGGATGGATGGACGGACGGTGGCCGGGTTGGCTGGTGCGCATTAATTTCGAATTTTAATTAATGCGAGCGAAAAATGCATATGAAATAACACAAAGCCGAAAAGAAAGTTTTAGCGGTCACTCAGCAATGATACTCCGCATCTAACTCTTTCTCCTACTCGCACATGCTCACACTCGTATGCATACATACATACATACATACACATGTACATATGTACATTTCCACTGGGTCTGTGTCTATCGCTATGGCTTTGTCTATGGCTTTGTCTCTGTCTGTATTCGTGTTCATTGCTCATTGCAAACACTCGCTGCTCAAACTGGATCGTTAGAGTCCGATGGAGGCCATCTGACCCAGTTGCGTCCCCGGCTCCAAGAGCTCTGGCCCATATACTCGTGCTTGCCAGCCATCGGATCTGGCTCACGACAACTTGCTCGAATTTTTGCGCTACTTTTCTGGACTGTCTGCCCGTGCCTGTGCCTGTGCCAACCTGCCCTGCCAGTCAGCATATCCAATCGGTCCCGCTATGCCCTGGGGGACTTCGGATTAGACACTCAAATTAAATAGTTTATTTCTCTCTATCTTAATCAGAAGCATTAAATATACCTTCACAAATTGCAGTTTTTCAGACAACAATTGCTCATAAAAAGTGCTACAGAAACAAAATCCATCATGAAATGTTCGGGAGTAATTTTCGAGGAACCCATTTATAGAACAGTAAAAACTTTTGTATAGAAACAATGCCACACTCTCCGGCTAAATGAAATGAAAAAGGCGTTCAAACACAAACTTTGCACCAAATTTAGGATTTATTTGATTAATTTGCAATTCCTGAGGAACCTATTTATAGAAAAGTGCCAATTGCTTCGTGCTTACCGGGCCACACTCTCCGGCTATCATTAAAAAAAAACGCATTCAATTTGCTGCACGCTTTGCGGATAGCCGCTTGCACCCTGATTTGTTTCTACCAATTTATAGGCACTTTTATGGATTCGCAGGGGCACATTGTGGTTGCATGAGAAGTGAGTCGAATAATACGCTCAGCAGAAACTGGGATTGCAATAACTGGAGGGTATGAAATACACAAAATTCCATTCCCGTCTCCCGCTGCGCATGGATGCTTCGTGTTATTATCTCTCGTGCGGATCCCCGTTCTTCCCCATTCGTATTGGAAAACATCTTTATTAATCTGTACACATATTGCATGTTACACTTTCCGCACAACTTGCGGACTTTTCCAGCACTTTTAACCTATTTTTAACTATTCTCAACTGATTATTTAGTCTGTACTATAAAAGCCCTCTGAACCGACTGAATTTATTTTCAATTTATTTTGATTGATTTTTGGATAACATTATCCGAGTATTCTTAAATTTTCTAATGTTCCGTGCAATGTTCTGTTTGTTTTTTTTATGAGAACCTTCTCCTGACAATAACAAACTCAACAAAAAAGAATTAGCGAAATCGGTCCAGCCAATGGAACGATTTGGGACCAAGGGAAATAGGGATTCATTTTTATATCCATACAAAATAATAATAATAATAATAATAATAATATAGATGGAGAGATTAACAATCTAGATTCTTCGTTCGGTCCGTTTTGGGAGAGTACATATATATGTAAAGGTACATGTAAATAAAGTTCCCACGTACTTATGTATTAATCCGAACCGACTGAGTTCTGTAAATCCATTCACCTGTGTGCCAGTAATTGAATAGAAATGGCGACAGAAATCAGTCAAATCAATCATCCGAAATTCGACATCTAATCCAGAGTAGAGCAAGTAGAGTATTACCAAAGACAATATAAGTGTACTTATACTTATATTATACTTATACTTAATACTTAAATATACTTAAATTATACTTATAATCTAGAGTATACTTATACTTATATTGTCTTTGGTATTACTCCACTGCTTCCGCAAAGAAATGAAAAGTTGAAGCAGCAGCAGGCAGCCAGTGGGCAGCTGTCGCTACTTAACGTATGCTACAGGACAGGCTGATCAATGCGTAGATGAGATTAGATGTGGGTGTCCGTGTCCGTGTCCCCGCTGGGTCCTGGCTGGTCTCGCTTGATCATCACCGAAGCTGAAAGCAGCCGATCGATGGGCATAGCTGAACCATCGCACAGTCGCACAATCGCAATGGCACGCAGTCTGATTGATTGGTGCAAAGTTTCCGCTTTCATAAGCAACCGCTCTTCCAGCTCTCCGCGCCCGGTGTACACACCGAGGAGGGGGAATGTGGGCTGCGGGCTGCGGGTGCAGCTACTGGAGACGTGCAAGAAAAGAAAGCAATTGCAGCAAACGGCAGCAAGTAATTAAAATCGGGAAACAGTGAAAACCCGCCAGTGGTTGCCTTGCCGCCAATATTTCCGTTGCCAAAAAGTCAGCGCCGAGTGCGGTGCCACCACCAAAACGCCACCAATACGCCCTCGACCGTTGTTGGTCTATATAGGAGCATAAATCATCGGACACGCCTCCCTGTCCCCTGTCCCCTGGCAACTGGCAGCCAGCAACTGGCAACCGGTCTGTCGGGGCAACTGGTTGCGCCAAGCTGCCCAAAAAGGTGGCCAGCAACTTTCACATGCCATTGACATGGCCAGCGATGCATTCGCTGCATTGGCTGCATTCGCGGCAAGTCAATTAGTGGATCGCAGCCGATGCGCTCTCTCGACTACTGATGCCTGGGCTACATGGGGGTGTATCTGTGCCGACACCAGCTAACCGTCGCTCTCCTCTGTTCCCTCCTTGCAGTCGCAGTCGAAGGCCTCGACGCTTTCGTCGGGAGCCCGAGCCGCAGCCCAGATCCTCAATGTTCCGCTGGAGCGCCTGGAATCTCGCCAGGCGCATGCCCAGCGCAACGAGCACGGCAACTTGAACGGGAACGAGGGGGAGAAGCAGCAGCAGCACCAGCAGCAGCAGTCGGAGCTGCACCATCAGCAGCAGCAACAGCTGGAGGATGCCCTCGAGGAGCAGCAGTTAGCGGCCGAGCAGCACCACCAGGGCCAGCAGCAGCGGTTCATGAAGCAGCAGAGCTACCTGCACTCGGCCCGCAAGCCGAATGCAGGCCAGCAGCCCTCCTCCCTCACCAATGGCCAGTCCCACCAGTCGGATCAGCATCTGCAGCAGCAGCAACAGCAGCAGCAGCAGCAGTCGATGCCGCACCACGACCTGGACGCAAACTACATGCAGGAGGAGACAAACGGCGGCACTCCGCCCTCGGTCACAAAGTACTCGCTGCTCCAGTTCGCCATGCAGCACTTCCGCAACGAGTAAGCTCATCCACCCATCCCGATCACTCGGGAGCTACAAAGCTACAAAGCTCTAATGTTTTAATGTTTCAATGTAATTTTGCAGTCAACTGCGGGACGCGGATCGACATCATGAGCGACACCAGTCGCAGTCGGCCGCCAACCGTTCGTACGCGGAGCTGGTCAAGTGGCAGGGCCATGCCATACGCCTGCCCCTCCTCCGGCTACCCAACGACCTGGCCCCGCTCGCGCTCGAGTGCTTCGACTGCGTCCTCCGCTACTGCGGCGACATTCCACTAGATCCCGAACTCACCGAGGTCAAGTGCGTCTACACGGTGCTCATGGTGAGTGCAATCCGCCAATCCTGCGTTGGCGTCTCTACAGCTGAATAGCCCCTGCGAATGTGCTCAGCATTTCACTTGCAAGTAACAAAAGCCTTTCGGAGCCAGTCACGCCGAAGAATTGCCTCAGGATTCACCATTCTTCACCTTCAAAAAATAAGTTAGGGACAGTTAGGGACAGTTAGGGACAGTTAGGGACAGTTGATTGTACTGATAGGCAACGTCATGTGCATGTAAATATGTCCACTCGGATGCCCACCCATACTACGTACTCCATAATCCATGCTCCGCTCCCGTAGAGTTCATGTGAGGCTTGAAAGCGGTTTTCGTTGAGTAATGCCTGAATATGGGCGTGATTTGATATTGGTTTGATATCTCCCCCGACTTGCTCGTATTTAAATGACTCGAACGCCAAAGATAATGTCCCCCCTCCAGTTGCCCAAATATCATGCCCGACGCGGGCAAAGCATTTCTTTTATTACAAATACAAATATTGCGCGGCGTTCCTGGCAATTTAGTATTAATTTTAGGCCCAAAATGAGTGGATCTATCCGCAACGGACAGGCAAGTGGGTCGCTTGATTTTAGCCTAAGTTCGGAAAGCCCAAGTGTGAGCATCTTTTCATGCCCGTAGTGGAAGAGTTGAGTTAGATTCGATTTTTGGCCGAGGTGGATGTGTGCAACGCAGAGAAGGAAACGTTCCCGACCCCGTAGAGTGTATTTATTGTTGATCAGCATCGACAGCCGAGTCTCTATCTGTTTGTCGCCCAGAACTCAGGCACTTTAAGAGCTACGCCAACCAAATTTTGATTCCAGACTCGATGTAGCAACAAAATGTATGCACATAAAATATTAAATAATGCCGCACATAACTTTCTGGGCACTAGCATAAAAGTAGAGTCGCGGCACCTGCGACTTACGAAGTTCCCTCTCGTGTTTCTTGGCCATTCCGTTCCTTTGCATTCACCTTTTCGTTATATTTACCTAATTTTCAAACTACAAAAGTCAAGAAAGAATGTCAAGGCCCATCATACACCGAACATTCACATCTGACGTGGATAGGCTGCAGAAGTTTCAGTGCTGGGTTAAAGTCAATCAGATCTATGAACGAGGACGAAAAGCTGCCCAACGTCAAACTTAGCACCAGTTACAGAGCCAATCGAATCAGAGCTGAGCAAATCTGAACCATGTCAATGATGCTAAAGCTGATCGGCAGCTGATCGACAGTGTCCAAGGGGAGCAATATTACGAGGCAGGCATGGCTGGGACGAGGCTTTTGTTATTTTGTCTGTAGGTGCATTGAGTAGAAACCAGATTCACCGATTTGCCTTGCAGCATTGTCACAAGTATCTGGCCCTGAGGGACGAGGTCTACTGCCAGTTGATGAAGCAGACGACGGCCAACCGGTCACCCTGCCCGGACAGCTCGCAGCGCGCTTGGCGCCTGCTGAGCATTCTGGCCGCCTACTTCGGCTGCTCGGATGCCTTGCGGCCGTACCTGATGGAGCACCTGACCTCGGCCGCCTCGGACCGTCGGCGCTCCTGCCATGGCACGGCTGCCGTCTGCCTCACCAACCTGCGGAAGACGGCCCGCTGCGGCGGCCGCAAGAACGTGCCGAGCGTGGAGGAAGTGACGGCCGTGTCCGCCGGACGCTCGGCCAGGCGGCAGATCTACAGGCTGCCGGGAGGCGCCGAGCGGGTGGTGAACACGCGCTGCTCCACGGTGGTTGCCGATGTCATTGCCGAGCTGTGCTCACTGCTGGGCGTCGAGTCGGAGGCCGAGCAGCAGGAGTTCTCGCTGTACTGCATCGTGCAGGGCGACGCCTTCACCATGCCCCTGGCCGCCGACGAGTACATACTGGACGTGACAACGGAGCTGCTCAAGTCCGGGCAGCCCTTCTACCTGATCTTCTGCCGCTCAGTGTGGCACTTCGCCCTGAAGCGCGAGCCGGCCCCCATGCCGCTGTACGTGGAGGTGCTCTTCAACCAGGTGGCCCCCGACTACTTGGAGGGCCTTCTCCTGGAGCTGCCCGGCAACGGGGTGCCCATGCCGGAGATGGTGCGCGACATGGCCAGGATAGCGGCGCTGCTGCACCGCGCCGCTGACCTCAGTCACGTGCCCGCCATGAAGGAGATCAAGTTTCTGCTGCCCAAGCCGGCGCTGGGCATACGCGAGATCCGGCCGGCTCAGTGGGTCGGCCTGGTGCAGTCTGCCTGGCCGCAGGCGGCCGGCCTGAGTCCGAGCCAAGTGAAGGCGCAGTTCCTCAATGTGCTGGCCGCCTGGCCGCTCTTCGGCAGCAGCTTCTTCGCGGTGAAGCGCATCTGGGCCGAGGAGGGGCCGCACGTCGAGGACAACCACAGCCCCATGTGGCGCGACCTAATCCTGGCCCTCAACCGGCGCGGCGTCCTCTTCCTCGACCCCAACACGCACGAGACCCTGCAGCACTGGAGCTTCATGGAAGTGATATCCACGCGCAAGGTGAGTACCCCGCACCTCTTCATGGCGACACTCTTCCAACTCTCTCACTCTCACTCCCACTCCCGCTCTGTGCTCTCCCCTTTCGATCAGGTGCGCTCGGAGGACGGAGCCCTCTTCTTGGACATGAAGGTCGGCAACCTCATGCAGCAGCGCGTGATCCGCGTTCAGACGGAGCAGGCGCACGAGATATCGCGCCTGGTGCGCCAGTACATCACCATGGCCCAGATCAGTCAGCGCGACAAGCGGGAGCTCAATTAGCTGCACCGGCGGCACAGGCCTCGGCGCCCCATTATTTTTACTTGAATATTTTACCCTTACACTTATATCTCCCGATCTATTCTCTACTCGATTCCGTGTTTCCCCATACGCTAACTTTTTTTTTGTTCGCTTGTAAGTTGTATCCAATATAGCTACGTATACATATACATAAACCACATACCGTAATCCATTTACCGCAAACAAGATACATTAACACGTGCATGTCTGTGGGTACATATGTACTGGCATAGATGCGAATGCTGTGCTGGTCCGTCCCTTAGGTTTACCCGTGTTCCCCCTCCCCAACTCCCAACTGCCCAACTGCCCCACTACCCGACTCGGTGGCGCTGCAATGGCCATTTACACACGCGAATGTGTTCTGCCCCTCTCGTCCCTCGAGCAAATAATGCTTGACTTAGTCTTAGGCCAGCCCAGCTTAGTGCAATGCGTGTGCACCCCTGAGGGCACCCCGCCCCGCGCTCTGGACAAAGTTTGAACATTGTCAAATTTATTATACTTATAGCACATAATGTTTCTTGTAACTGGTTTCGAAATGGAAAGCTTATCGTAAATAAATGCATAACCATACTGTAAATGAGTCTCCATATACACATGTACATATGTACACACATGTACATATGTACCTAGGTGCATGTGAAACTAGACTTCCACAACAATCGGAACAAAATAAATAGGTGAAGAGAGGAAATTAATTAATTAATTAATTACATAGCACATAATTATATTATATTTGGTAGGAGTTGATCGCCGTCGTCCTCATCATCTTCCTCGTACTCCCCATCCTCGTCATCATCCTCCTCGTACTCATCATCATCATCATCGTCGTCGTCGTCATCCTCGTCTGTCCCCGGTCTTGTCCCTGGTCCTGCCCCTGGCTCGTCCTTGCTGGTGGTGGTCACACCTGCGGACGTTGGTGCCGCGCTGGCTGTGGGAGGGGAGGGGCCTGCCTCACTTGTTGCATTACTCTTTGCCGCAGCCATCGCCTTTTCCGTCGTCGCTGTTAGTGTCGTGGCAGCAGGCACCTGCCCCATTGTTGTCGCCCCATCAGGGCGCAAGGCCACGACGCTTAACGCTTCATTAGTCGCCATGTGGCTGCCCGCGTGAGCTGCTGCTAACGTAGCTCTCGTTGGCGCCATTGGCGTCGTCCTCGTCGTGACGGTGCTCGGCGGCGCGGTGCCTGCTGTCAGCGCTGTTGGTGTGGGCACAGCTGCGGTGTCATTTGTGCGGCCTTTTGGCACGTTACTTGCCGGCAACTTTTCCGCCTGCTGCCCCATTGTGTTGGCTGTGTCGCTTTCGTTGTCGCTGTCCTCAGGCACACCTGCGTCCGCGTCCACGTCCACGTCCCCGTCGTCCAGCTCCAGCTGAAGTGGCGGTGGAGTGATGCGCAGGGGCGCCACCGAGGTTAGCAGGAAGTCGTCGCGTATCTCGCAGTTCTTTCCCAAATACCCCTGCCGACACAGGCACCGATAGCTGCCGTCCTGGCGGCTTACCGATATGCACTTGCCCTCGTTCTCGCACATCCCCGGATTCTCCGCGCAGTAGTTCAGCTCTGTGGGGATCGAATGGAATGGAATTGAATGGAATGGTGGGCCATGACTACGACCTATGGCGCGGACATGGGCCATCGGCCTGGTCTCGGGTGGCGAAGCACTCACTTTCGTCGCACAGCATTCCGCCCCAGCCAGGGTGGCAGTTGCACTCCCAGGGCTCCTCGCAGTCCCCGTTGGCGCAGCCGGGGTAGGGGAAGCACTTGTCGCACTGGCTGCCCGTCCAGCCCACCTTGCAGCTGGATGAAGAGAGATAATGCAAATATAGAAGGCTGCTAGAAAGGCTGCAGAGCCACGGAGAGCTGCGAGGCAGAGGCAGAGGCTGAGACAGAGGCTGGGCTGCCTAGTCACGTGGGCGTGGAGGACCTCCTACTCACCGACACTCGCCAGGGGTGCGGCAGTAGCCGTGATGCTTGCTGCAGTCCGAGGCGCATATGGCTGCAAAGGGTGGGGGATGAGAGCTTTCAACAGGTGTCGCAGACTCGGTTGCGGCCGAGGAACTTACGCGTCTGGCAGAGCAGGCCTGTGTAGCCGGGCAGGCAGAGGCATTCCAGCGGCTTGTGGCAGCTGCCGTGCTGGCAGCCCGGCATGGTGGCGCACTCGCTGCAAGTGGGTCCCGCGTAGCCAATGCGGCAGCGGCACTCCCCGGGGGCCTCGCAGTAGCCGCGGGTGCTGTGACAGCCACTCCGGCAGCTGGCTGCAGGACAGAGCAGAGCAGAATAAGAGTGTGTCTCCGGTCTTACACGTGGACGAGAGCCGTCATAGTTGGCAGCACTGACGTACTCCTACTCCGACTCCGCGCATTGCTACTGGCGGGATTCTACTTACGTTCTGTGCAGAAGAGTCCGGCCCAGCCGGGCTTGCAGATGCACTCAAAGGGCTTGGTGCAGTCGCCGTGCTGGCACCCCGGCAGCGGAATGCACTTGCTGCACATCTCACCGCTGTAGCCGATGCGGCACCGGCACTCGCCTGGCCGTTGGCAGTAGCCTGAAATGAAGGACTCGGATGGAAGTCAGTTGGCAGTGGCGCGCGACTGGCCCTTACCGTTCATGGGATCACAGCCTCGCCGGCACATGGGCACCTGGCAAAGGTCGCCCTGCCACCCGGGCAGACACGTGAAATCGCCCTCCTCGTCGCACACGTAGTGGGAATTGGCCTTCGGACCGTGGGGCTTCTCGCACGCCTGCCGTCAACCAAGTGTTGCCGATTAGTCGGTTGCCCCCAATTCCCAATTCGGGGATTCCCAAGAATGGTACTCACGCGTTGTTTCCAGAGCGGGATCTTGGAGCTGCTGCTTTGGCGCACCTGCAAGTTTCGCCTGGAAGCCGCGCTCTCTTCTATGCCGAGTGCGGTGAGCATCGCGGTCAGCAGGAGCACCCCTGCATTGCACGGCAACATGCCTGGTCAGTGGAGAAGAACATGCTGCTCAGTTAGTGCCCCATATGTACACACATGCACACATACATACGTGTGTATGTATATGTGTGTACATATGTGTATTGAATGCTTTCAGTTATTTAACTTAGTTATGCGTAGGAAATGCCGGATCGGAGTCGTCTTTTGCTTGGTGCCGCTCTTCGCAAAAGAGACGCACTGATTCGACTCTCTCTTAATTTTCTTTACATTTGTCGAAGAGAGAGCGATAGAGAGAGAGAGAGTTAGCGGGAATGAGCTGGTTAAAATTATTCTATAGAATTGTGCCAGTCAGAGCCATTCCAGGGCAGATCAAGTGCAAGGCGAACGGATTTTGGCTCTTCTGTTACTTGGGTCAACATCCGCTCAATGAGCATCGAATAATACTGAATAAAAGAACTGCATTATCTACTCTGGAGGCTAGAGTCTGGAGTCTAGGCACGTATCAAGCAAACAGACAAATTTTCATCGTTTGGCCAGGGCTGGACCGTGAAAAGAAATCGGTGGCGCCTCACACAGTCACAATTAACATGTTGGAAGACAACTTTCTTCGCTTCGCGGAGAGAAGCAACCAGAACGGCAATCAGCCCAATCCGCTTGGGAACTGATCCACAGATCACAGGGCAACCGGGCACGAATTAAACTGAATAGGTCTTGCGGGCTAAGTTCGATCGAGAAATAGTTCAAAATCGAAGTCGAAATCGAAGTCTGTACTTTGGGAACTGAGGAACGGTACGGCTGCAGCTACTCGGGCAGGTGCAGGGCTTCTGCTTGTACTCGGTCTGCGCTTGCTGTGGGACTAAGCAATTAGCGGCAGAGTTGCCTGTGGCTCACTGGAGCCGACCCGACGCCGACGCCGACTCCGACGCTGACGCTGACTGCGTTGTGTTCTCTTTTCGACGTCTCTGAGCATGCCAAATGAGAGAAATTGTTACGGCGGCGTGCGACGTCGCTCGCGCCTGGCACTTCAATAATTGGGTCGAACGGTAAGCCCGAGTCAGCTGGGTGGGCCGTCGCGCATGCCCAGTGCCCAGTCAGCGGAGGTAACCAGTCGTCACACAAGTCGTGGCAAGTCGTGGCAAGTCGTGGCAAGTCGTGGCAAGTCGTCGCAAGTCGGGAACTTTCTTGACGCTCGATTGCCCAGCACCAGCAAATAGAGAGAGATGGAGATAGAGAGAGAGAGAGAGAGAGAAAGAGAAGGAGAGAGAAAGGTATTGAAAGAGGCGAGAGAGATAGGGAGAGTTTTATTTAAATTATACTCGTTCTTTATTGAATGACTTCAGTATTGGTTTAATTATAACTTTATTATTAAATATTTCGACATTCGAATGCACCTAGAATCCATTTTAATGCTAAGGTCCAAAGTTAAATTCCGACTCTATGTAGAATATTGTCCAAGGGGGGAACAATCCATGGAGCGCTTATTCTGCACCCCCCTCACCAGCCCACCCGCCTCCCCTGGACTTCATGTGTCTGCGTGTGCGAAAGTATTGCACGATGCACGTGTGCACTTGATATGGATCGAGTGGGGGTGTATGTATGTATGCGTGTGTTGGAGAATGTATGTATGGATGGATGTATGTCTGTCTGTATAGTATGCTGCGGGGATGAAAGTACTCGTGGAAGATTGGACTAACGGCTAGACAGTTACACTCACACCCATCCAGCTACATACACGCATACATAGATTCAATCTGCACTGTCAATTGCTATGTGGTAGTCGAGGACTTCTGTATGAACACATACTCCGTCTACTCTCTAGCAATATCCCATCCCATTCCATTCCATCATGTCGTACCTATGTATATGCCTGGAGCGGCTAGATGCGGTCAGTACACGAACACGAGCACGAACACGAAACGCGTACTCGTTCTCGGACTCGTACACTCGTCGTGTCAATTCTTACTTGAGAGTTCCCCCGTCCACTACTTGGTGCGAAGGAATGTTGCACTTTGCATGCAGCTACCTACATGTGTATGTATGTATTGTATCTATGCTTCCAATCAAACCAGACAGGAAGGGGCCTGCTGCGCTCTGGAAAACATTCTGACGGCTACGAGTAAATAACGAGGGGCTTCCCCAGCGTATGTATGTATGTATGTATGTATGTGTAAGTCCACTGACTTATTGCAACTTGGTGTGGGCACAAAAAAACATTCCGCACGGTACATCTATTCATCTTAATACACATACACTGACTTAAGGTTTAGACTCTTACATACAATGGAGTACTGAGATTCAGTGCTGAAATTGATTGGGATCGGCTTAGGGCTCTAGAGGTTTGTGACTGGGGAGTGGGGAGTGGGGAATGGGGAGTGGGGACTGCGTGGTCGTGGTCAGCTGTGGACCGATTTGATATGATGCGAGATCGGGGCCGTCCCTTAACACCTGTTTAGCCGCACTTTTTGCTGCTGCCTTCGGGTTTCCTCTTGCCGCAGCCTTGCATCGTGCTGCCTATGCGGCGATGTGGTTGGTACAAAAATGTGTGAGACGGGAGCGATTAGACGAAAATGAACTGCGCGTGGTTGCACTTCTTGGGAGGTCCGACGGTGAGGCGGAGCCACTTGCCGCGACACGACGGCGCCGGCAGTGCGCTCCAGCGCATCGTGCGGCCGGAGAGCCCCTCGCCGCGGCAGTGGAAGCTCGGCGTGGGTGCCGGAGGGAGCGTGGCCGACATGGCGCTTCTCTTGGGGCCACTCCACGGGCGGTCGCGGTGCGATAGGATCTGCGACTGGCGCTGGTGCCGGCCCTCGTAGCTTTCATTGCTGCCTGTGTCGAGCATATTTTGGACATCTTGATCCTCCACTTCCCCCTCCTCCTCGTTGTTGTCGTCGTCGTCGTCGTCGTCATTGCTGTTGCTGTTGCTGCTGTTTTCCACTCCCTCCGCCGCATCGGAGCCGACGCTGCGTTCCTCCTCCCCTTTGTAGGTGGTCGTGGGCGTGGCTGCAGCAGTGGGGGTCACAGACCTGGCTGCAGCAGTGGTGGAGCTGCCTGCGCCGTCCTGCACGAGGGCCTCGAGATCGCAGCGCACTATAATGCGATCACCTGGGGGATTGCATTTGATCAGTCTCGGCTCTCCCCCACACGGTCGCCTACTTACCCTCCAGCATCAGGTTGTAGGGCGGCAGCTTGTGGCAGGCCTTGGAGGCCTTCAAGACCTCGAACTCCACGCAGTACCTGCAAGATGAGGACAGCAAGTGAAGGGATTAAGACGTGCGCGTATATGTATGTATTTATTTTTGTGCGAAGAGCAAGTTGGGGCGCTCGATCTTGGCCGAAGCTAAGTGCGGGTGGGGCGGCGCCCCATAAGGGGGAACCCTCAATCCTTGGTCTTAATTGTGGTATTTGTGCTTGTCCACACTGAAGGGAGTGCGCGGGGGGAGGGGACTTCAAAGGGCCGAGCACTGTCAGTGGGCCGGAAATGCGAATTGTCTATTAAGCCTAACAATTTCCGTTTCCGCTCCGCAGAGCCCAGAAAAAGTGCTAACCCACAACAACAAAAATCGAACAGAAACTGCGGCCCGGCCCATTCATACATACATACATACATACATATGTACATACATACATGTGCATGCATGCATGTGTGTGAGTGCGTGGGTGTGTGTTTTTGACAGCTGCCTGGGTGTTGATAACGGAAATTGCGTCGGAAATTTAAAAAAGTGCCTGACATTTTTGATTTCGGCCTTCCTCTGCAACCTTCCCCACCGGAAAACCCCAACCACTTAACCAGCGCGGCAGACAGTGAGCCAGAGAGGGTAGCTGGCAGCCTCCACGAGTACCTCTGCGGCCGGGGGCGCTCGAATCAAATTAGCCAGACGACTGCCGAATGCGTAGGAAATGAAAGTCGGCATCCGACTCAGACTCAGACCACAGAGGCAATCGGGACGCGGTGCTGTTCTACCCGGTACTTAAACCCACTTTGTATAAATGCCACTCTCCCCGTCTCTTTTTGGACTGACGAATTAACGTCCTGACGTTGCGAGCTTATATCTCACTCACTCGCCCCTGGTGGCCAAGAAAGTTTCTTCGAGGCAGGCGGTCAGGCACGGGAACGGCTTCTCCCCTCTGGCCGTAATAACAATAATAGGAATAGTCTGATAGAAGCGATCCAGCTTCAGAAATCTGGTGGACAATCGAATTGGTCTTAAGACTCGTCGGCTAAAAAATTAAGAAATATTTGTAAGTGCCATTAGCACAGATTTTTCTTAGCTCCTAGTTCATATAGTCCCCCATGTGCAATGTACATGGCTGTTACATACATTCATACATACGTACGTACGCACGAATCCGTATAAAAAACAAAAAACTTCCGTAGATCTGAGGAATGGGGAGCGCCATGAAAACAAGAGTGGAAGTCCGGGCGGGGCATCTGACAGCCGGCCCTGTTCAGTATCAGTATCAGCATCAGCAGCAGCCCCACAGCCAGACTCAGCCCCGAACCCCGGGCTCACGGTAATTTTACCTTTATAAATTGAAAAAATTAATGGAAGTAAACAAGGGTCTGCCGCGAAAAGTAATACAAATAAACAAGGCACTTCAAAAACCCGAGCACCGAAACATAATTAAAGACAAGCAATTCGGCAACGGGTCGCTCTCTGCAGGGTGGATCTTGTTCCGGAAAGCTAAGCTGCCGTCGCTTGTGGGGCAGCCCCGCCTGGCTCTGGCATAGCTACCGGTCCCAGCGTGGCTGGGAAGAAACTGATTTATCACAACATATTTCTGAAGACTCCAAGTAATTGGCTGTGGAAATTAGAGCCAATTACAGCTAATCCAAGTGCCCAGATGACAGCGTCGGAACTACGCAACAAATACAACTGCTGAAATATTGGAAAGTGCTTAAAGGTAAATTGCACATAACTACATAATGCATTGCGATCAGATTGTACTGATCTTAGTTTTAGCTGCGACTATTCTTATCTAGGAGGAATGTCCACCAAGTAAAGGTGCAGCTGTGGAGTGTTCGATAAGCACTGGTTTTATTTGGCAAACATGTTCGGCTTACAGTTTTGGACGGTGCATTTGTGTACTTGGGTGCAAAGATGATATTGTGCTTATTACCCCATCTACGTATCCTTCCTGCTGCCTGTTGCCTGTTCATTTGGGCCAGCAGTGCATCTCCCACAACCATATATGTGTAATAAAATCCCCTCGCCTTTTGGCCTATTATTTACTCAGGTCTACTAGTACTATGAGTATTAATCGAGCACACTGTGTGAGCACACTCGATACATCTAATGAACAAGTAATAAAATATCTACCAAGTGCACATGTACAATGTGTGTGCGAGCGACAAGGAAGGGTGAGTGGAGCGACAGAGAGACAAGGAATCAAGCCATTGATGGCATGTAGTTGCTCACTTTACTAATCCAGGCCCAAAACGAGTACACATGCATACACAATAATTTTTAAATGATAGCCGGAGAGTGTGGCCTGGTTAGCATAAAGCAATTTGTACTTTTCTATAAATAGGTTCCTCGGGAATTGCAAAATCAAATAAATCGTAAATTTGGTCTAAATTGTGTGTTTGCACGCCTTTTTCATTTCATTTCATTTCTGCGCAAAGCGTCCACCAAATTGATTGCGGTTTTTTAATGATAGCCAGAGTGCGTGGCATTGTTTACTGTTCTATAAATGCTTTTGATTATAATTGTTTAATTTCGATGAATTCGTAAACACTAAATGCATTGCGTAAGCAGCGAAGCCCCCGGGTCTGCTAATATATAATATACTGCAGTCGTACGTATTGCAAGTGGCAAACAGGTCAAAACAAGAAGGATTTTAAAAATTGGTTTGCAGTTAAGACACACCCTTGACTTACCCTTTACCTGGTGCTGAGGTCGTTTCTTGGTTTTTAAAGTCAAAATTTCGTAGAAAATACCGCAAAAAAAAACTTCATCTTTGCATTTCAGACGGTAAGCTGAAATCACAAGGTGTTTGGACTTAACTTGTAGCTGCGTCAATTATCTTTTTTAAATAGCAAGGTTCTTTCCAACTCTTCCAGCTCTGGTTTTGTTCCTTGAGGAAAACTCGTGTCGACTAGCAATTTTTCTTGAGAATCTTACAACTTACAAACTCTGGATTAAATTTCTCGAAAACTAGAAGTAGAATTTCGAACCTTGCGGTGCACTATGCGACAGAGTGCCAATTTGTTTTCCATAAGTCTGTCATGTCAACACGCTTTTGGCTGGAGAACGGCATGTTTCTTTCAAGATGTATCTTCTGAGTGCTTTTATTACAATAATTGGGATAATACAAGATTTAGATTCTTCTAAACAGGGTGAAATAAAATTTCGACATTTTCCCTGTTAATTCTTTTAAACACGACCATTAAATGAACTTGTTTCATATTTTACTTTGAACTGGCACAGATCAGCTTCATCTACCTGCCTGCCAATATCAATTGAACCCTATCACATATGCATGAGATTGATTTCTGCCCAGCTGAGCTTTGAAGAGCCGATTCCACAAAATAGTTCTTTCATACTTACCAAAAAATATTTAAATAATCCCGACCCAAAGCCCAATTATTCCTTTTTTTTTTTTCCTGAAATGCTATTTGCATTCTCTATGCAGTCTAATGAAATCGAGAAAGTCATGTTTTAAAAGCGTTTGCATGCGGTACGTGAATTCTTCGCTTCCATTAGAATATAATTATATACAAATAAGCAATAAATAATGGTCTAGTTGCATATTCCATTTATCGTTGAAGATGCGATGAACATAACATGGCAGAAGAAAGCAAGCCAAGGGAAGTATTTCAAGTATTTAGAGTGGCTTTACTCTTTGTATCTACACATATATTAGATATGTGTTTCTGTTTTGTTTTTGTTACAGAGCTAAGCTGAACTTTTTCATTTATTGTAGGGGCTTAAAATTACATTAATTTATTGTGTTTCGTTTGACAAACCCGCCAGAATGCACGTTTCTCTGCCTTAGTGTAACTGCTACATTTCTCGGGGCACGACCGTTATTAAACCGTAAATACTAGACATTTTGTATTTCTAACGTACCGAACGATAAGTAAAGTATAAAGTCTGGTATATTTCCCAGACGGTATGCTTGAGCTGCATTCATCAGCCTATTAAACTCAACTTAAACGAATAACGAAATAAAAATTTGGTTCAATATGTAAGTATCTCCAAATATAACTTCTAAATATAATATATATATATATATACATTGCAAAAGTGTGGAGCTGCAAGTCTATCAGAAATATGTAGTCAGATGGCTGGCAGAAAAAAAACATCAAATTGGTTACCTAGTGTATTGCGAATAGCTTAGAATGGGATAAGGAGAATATTTCAGAGCTTTAAAGCCGAACTCCATTGTACATACGACTTTCGTCCTTTGTACTTTAATATTTCCATTAAGAAATTTGTGCCCCGCAGAGAAAGGCCGGGACCAAGTTTGTTGAACTCCTTAGAAAGCAGCGAACACCGGGATGAAGTCAACCTAAATGAAATCAACTTTTTCTAGCCGGCAAATTGTGGTCAAACATTAGCATACAAGTACGAGTGAAACGACAATTGGCTCTCTTGCCCTGCCCAGGAAAAGTAATTTTCTTGTCAAATATTTTTCCATTTCAAAGGCCGACAACTGTCAACAGCAACGGCGGCAATAGCGACATACAGCCACTTATAAAAGTATTTGGACTCGTTTATGTGAAGTGCAAACAAAATCTAAGCAGAGCCGGAGAAGGCACTTCACAGTGGCTCAATTTCTCAAAAAAGTTGTAAAATGCGAACTTTTTCACAATTTAAGTTATCACTCTAATTAATAGTACAGAAACGAAACAAACAAAAGTCCATAAGAAGTTTTCTTTTATCATGGGCATAAACTTAAAAAAGAAAGGTTTTTTATCACACGTTCGTAACGCTTTTTCGGTAATATTCACTAAACGGAATAACAAATTAAATAGAAAAACGACTTTTCACAACCGAATGGACATATTTTTCGATCATTTTATCTGTTTTCTATATATTATTAGGAGCACAAACAAATTACCAACAGTTTTTAAAATCTAATAATAAAAGTATATTTTGTGCTATCACCCTTGGAAAAATGAGCCTCATGATCGGCACAGAAATGATGTTGAAATAAAGCGCCACAACGTTTTGCAAATTATATTTTGGCTCCAACGATTCAACGTAGGCAAAAGGAGGTGGTTTTAAGGGCAGGGAATCCTGCCAGGAAGTACCTCTACAAATTTTCGAATGAAAAAAATCGTTTAAATTGGTCGAGGAAAAACCAATTTCGGGCGATTCTGAGTCCATATTATATCTTATTAAATATATGTTACACATTATATTGTCATTGTACCTTGCACAGTGGGTTTACACTGCATTGTAAGGAAGAGGTGCCGTTTGTGGACATAGCTTGTTTCTGCCATATAACTTTCGACCAGTTAGGTAACTTAGGTAACTGTGAGTGAAGGAACTAAGTTGATTGAAACTAAGTCGATTACAATACTCATCGCAATCGGAAGCACAATTCTTGCATGTGAAGTAGCGCACCTTTTACCCTAAAGCAGACATTTGTTCCGTTATTATCTCGGAAACTGCGTGTTGCTATCGAATATGACTCACAATACTCAGATCAGTAGCATCTGCATGCTGTCCAAGTTTACGTGCCGGGGAAAAAACTAGGCCCCTGTTCCCTGTCGTTTTTGATTCTCAAAACGAATCAGTAAGTAGTTTGTACTGTGTTGGATATTCCTTCCATATTTGTTTTGTAATGTTTGTAAATAAAATAAAGTTGCAAATAATAAATAAAATTATTATGTAAAATGAAATAGATAAATACAATTTATATCTAGACTTAGGTAAATATATATATATAATATATATATATATATACTCGTATTCACAGAACATTTCAATTAAACGTTAAATTATCCAAAGCGCTCAAAGTAAAATTGACTGCCACCTAGTTTCGTCTAAGGCCCCCTTCCACACAGTTATCAGATCTTTAGCTTTACTCAGGGCGTAATTTCGAGGGTGAATTTCTCTACTCACTAGACGGTATGAGGTTTCCCTTTTTTTGGACGTGACCGTTTAATGCTAGATACCTAACTCAAAATTTAAAAAAGTCTTTTGTGTGGTTTATCATTTACTTCCTGAGGCAGGTGGTCGTTTAAAAAATTGTGTGCTTGAGGACTTTTTCTAATATTGCAAAAACTAAATTTATTTGACCACAAAGTAAAAAGGCGCCTTGTCAGTTTTTTACATTTTTAATATTTGGCTGAAACTTTTTGCGTTTTGAAATGAAAACAAACTAACAGCTAATAAATGTATCCATGCAATACCAATATTTCCCGATTAACCCACAGTAGAAAAAGGTGCAGCTCAGTCACACGTTCCCTCGCTGGACATCGGCTAATAGGCACCCATGCAAGCAGGCTGGGTGCCCCCTACAACGACTTCTGTCGTAGTTGCAGAGATACCAAGATTTTGTCAATACCAACCTTGAACGACGCGCCATAAGCCCATGAAACTTCTCGCTCTCCTTGTCGATGTTGGATCCAAAGGATCAGAGCTGTCAGGGAGGGGCTACAGGGGCTGGTCCATGAGTGCGAGAGTTGAATATGTAAAGTGCGACTGTGGAAACTTGTTCCTGAGAGCCTAGCTGCGAGATTGTCTGTTTTGTCATGATCAGCCACTTGGTGGATAGATTTGTTTTTTCTTAGCTGAAGTCAATGTTGCAAAATATTCCACATATGCTTAGTTTGAGTAATTTGTTTGTTTTAGAGTAAATGATGGCATGACAAATTGCCCATCACATATGTATGTGTGTACATTTGTATTATCTCAAGCACTCAAAACATTTGGAACTTCTTCCACTTGATTCCGGCTACGGCCCACTGTCGTTGCTCGGGAGGAGCAACAGGCACAGACGCTACGAAGTCTTTGACTTGCAGGGGGTGGGACTGTGTCTGGGCACTGATAAAAGGGAGGAAGCACTTTGCGACGCTTCAGTGAGTCATCTCAAAAGGGAAATGTTCAAGAGACTCGACTGGACGTTGTCGCAGGGGTGGTAGCCATCTCACACCTCTGTCGCCTCCCTCTGCCTATATTTTCCCCGACTCCTTTGCCTTTTTATTATGACTGAGCAGCGGCAGCCGCAGCCGGGAAAATGGTTGCATACTTTGGCGACGAAAGAGCGGATTTACCAGGATGAGGATGCAAGCTGTGGGTTGGGTGATTGAAGAAGGCTGCTCAAGGATGTTGGCGGTGAGGCTGGGCAGCGCACAGCTGCGAAGACTACGCCTCGATGGCCACCGCGCGCTGAAGCTTTATGCAAATAAAACTGTCGGCATGTAAGTTGGACTGAGGCATTTTCGTATCGCCCTCTCCATCGCCATCGCTATCTCAGTCGAACAAATAATTGCCAAGGACACTGCTGATGTGTAGCAAAGGGCATCATAAGAGTCGGACGCGTTGAAGCTGCAGAAATAATAATGTCATTCCATGATTCAAATAAGAACCCTTCCGCAGAACGGTACGGAGAGACAGAGAAAAGAGAGATGGCGCTAGAGAGATACACCCCATGAAGTACACCCAACCACCAAAATGGAAGGCTTTGTGGGGCTACATGTAAGAACAGAAACGATAAAGTTGTTCTCATAAATCATTTCCCTCTGACTATTGTCGTCTCCACACAAAGAACCGTCTGTAAATAATCTCAAGAATTATTTTGGATAAACTTTTGTGGCATAAACTCAACTGAATTGTCCCCTGTATATTAAAGTACACGGGGATTCCCCTTTAATTATAATATTAATTCTTATTATGTACTAGCGGACCCGACCGACTTTGACCTGTCTGAACTATGAATAATGATTTCGGATTGGTATAATTAACTACAAAAATATTTCAGGAAGAAAGTTTATTATTCTAATGCTTTATGATTTACAACATTCTTTGTTCTTTGTTTCTGGCGCGTATATAAATAATTTCGTTGGTATTCCGACACGGGCACAGGCACTGGGAATGGTAACTGTTTAAAGTCGACTGGCATTTCCTTCAAATCGAAAACGGAACAACCCAACGATTACCAACATTGAATGTCCTGCTGATTCACTCTGACTGTTGCTGACCTTCCGTTGTCATCCGTGGATCGCCGGCGATGAGTCCCACTAATAGTTTCTGCTACTGATTGTCTTGGAAAGCGTTTTGAACATTTTACATCCACCATACACGGATAATTTTGATTTAATATTCCACAGGGGCCATAAGAAATCATTTAATATGGCGGCTAAGTATTCTTAAATTTTCTAGAGTTCCGCGCAATTTTCTTAATTTTTTCTCTCATGAGAACCTTCTCCTGACAAAGAAACACAACAAATCGGCCCAGCCGTTTGCGCGTGATGCCGTTTCAAGGGATTCTCTTATCTTATTATCATTATCCTTAAATGTTAGAGTTTAAAATAATGTTTATGTCCATAAAAGTATAGTATGAGTATGTGTACAGTTTGCTCGCAGTATTTTTGCGGTGTACCACAAAAAAATACCTTCGATATAGAATTTGGTACATCGTAAGTCATTATACTGTGCTAAACGGATGTTGTACCCAGCATCAGAACAAATAATGTTGTAAGAGCTAACAAGAGAACAAAAAACTTGGTTTTGGTGACTTGGTTGTGCACTCTTATTTATGTACGAAATTATATATGATTTTTTCTTCGCGTCGACACAATGGCTGTGCCCGAAGATAGCCTTCAACTTTGCCTTTTTAATGGATTTATATAAATTCTCAAAATGTAAAACCAGACAAAGCTTTGTGTGATTATGGTGGGGTTGATTTATTCAAAGAAAAACCTGCAGGTGCTCTCAAACGGGTTTCCTTCTTTTCGTTCTGGGTATAATGACTTTCTGGTCGCAACGTTCTTCAGGGATCTGCTTGAAACGCGGCCTTCCTGCTGAAATGACATGCATTTCATATAGGCACATCTACACTCTTTGAGTGCCCTGGGTATAAGAACCATGCCCGGGATATGTGACGACTATAACCAATTTGATGCCAGCGCATTTGCACCAATTTGCAGTTGAGGTTGTTTTTTTTTGTTAACTGTCTACAAGTATTCGACACTGGGCTGACCAAAGCGACCGCTCATAAGCGGCCTAGTACTAGTACCCCTCCTCTGCCTCAACGTATCTCCTGGGATGGATTAAATAGGTATTGTCTGCTGAAGCTCAATGAGCTTTGATACGAGTACGAGTACATATCTATGTATGTATGTATGTAATAATGTAGTTTTGAAGAGAAGCTTACTTATGCTAATGGCCTCGGATTTGTTTCCACTTTACCATTCTATTCGGCCCTATGCAGATGCGTGGCCTTGTCCCGGCATCTCCAGACCATCTGCCCCCCCAGCTGGGCCACATTAAGTGCATAATTCAATTTTTAAGGCCGCTGACGCAACGAACACAGCTGAGGGCGGCTTTGAGTGACTCCAACTTTTAGAGTGTAAAATAAGTCTTCAAACAGAACAGCTTACATCCTCGTATGTATGTATATAACACGGCCGGAACAAAGGAAATTAACGTGGTCGCTGAGGGAGGTTAGCATGCAAAATATATATACATATATAATGCAAATAAAGTAGCAGCTTTAGCGCATTTTTATGGTTATTAGTTTATTGTCAACACTGTGACGTGATGAGTCCGAGCAACACAGAAATAAAATTCGCTCTAAGGGTACACAAACGGGCAGCTCCTATCTGGCGGTACGTTACACTCGCACGCCAAAATGATGAACAAAACGGAAACAGAGCCGGAATTTGGAAACAAGATTATCCGTGGATTGGTAAGCCCCATATTCACCAAAAAAATGACAATAATAGAGCCTGCGGTTTGGCGATATAAGCCAAAATGTGACCCCAGAACAGAAGTGGTTTTCGAGGTTGGGGTACAAAATGGCAAAACTCTGCAAATTGGGTGGGTCTCTCTGTATACAAATTTTTGGTGCATGTATATGAAGTATGTAGTGTTCAGTATTAAAGTTATTTTATGTAAAAACCTTCCTTGTTTTTTTAGCTTTGAGCCGGCGGAGGCATCTGACGAACGTTACTGGCGTGACGTTACCAAATTCTGCGATAATAAAAGCCTACAAGTGTACTGTTAGCAGAGGTTGGAAAAATGATCTGGTAATTTGTTTAGGTTATGTCAATATGCTAGCAAGACTTTGAGGAGAATCTTTTATCAGGATCAACTTTGTGCTGGGAGATAATAGTAAAAGAAAACATGTCTATAATAATACCAAAAACGTGAAAAATTCCCACAACTGGCGCCTTTAGCCTGCATATGCAAGTGCTTCTGCAGAAAGTAGCTGGAGCAGGAGCAGAGCAGGGAATAGTAGAGCCACTTCAGTTTGGTATACCAATTCCCTGCATATATATTTTTGTAAAATATATGTAAATTAATTGACAAGTTGATATTACGGCAGCAACGAAGTCGAAAGCCGGCGGCACTTGCACAATATTTATGTACGTACACAGTTAATTTAGTAAATACATGTCTAAAATAGGGATATGTAAGTGTGCCATATCAGATAAAATAACACAAATAATCTTTAATTTTATATTTTATTTATTTCCCCGCCCTTCGGCTCAGGGAGCTGGGACAGAAAACTCAGCTGCGACATATAGTTAGTGCTTCAGATCTGCTATGCAAATATGGCGAGGCAAGTAGGTGGCGCTCGAGACCTTTCCTGGCATGGCTGATGCATATAATAAAATCGATTATTTCGCCGATCCATTGCCCTGTATTTCTCAATTCTGGCAATCAATCAGAGCTCCGCTGACCATTTCGTGGTTGTCAATTTTATACCCATACCCTTACCCGAAGAGTTAAGGGGTAAAAGTGGAACGAACTCTTTTTGAGCATAAAAACCGTCAAAAGCTCGACTCTCTGCAAGTGCAGACATCTGGAGATGAGGACGCGAAGAGGCCGGCCCGCCCCTGACTAGTCGTGTGTTCTTCCATCTCTTTGTCTGCCTATGTCTGGCGGAAAATGTATGCGGTCCAGGCAAACCCTCATGGGAGTTTTTACTTAGTGCTCAATGTAGGCGCACCCATGCATGGCCATGGCCTGGAGGCACAGTGGGCGGAACGGTTCATCTAGCTGGTGGAAACGCAATATAATTCCAATTCGAAATTTGAATATTCCGAATAACTAATCCCCATTAAACTGAGTCGCAACTACACTTCCCGATACTTTAAAGTACTCCGCTACCACCCTCGCATTCCACATATGTACATACATATATTCTTGATCAGCATCAATAGCCGAGTTAGCACCGCCCCCTTCCGCCGCCACAAAGGAAACAAATCTGTGGCAGCCACAGCTTTGAAGATACAAGCAAACCGAAAAGGCATTATCGCGGAAAATGGTAGCATCAATTTTATAGCCAGAATGAAGAAATTAATTTTCCTTGGCTAAGCTTCTCCCTTCCAGCGAGGTAGCGCTAACTCGTTCTCTCTCTCGCTTACCCACTCTATCTCGTGCAGGAGGCGGAGGAGAATGTAGAATGTGAGTGTGAGCAGAGAGAGAGAGAAGTATATACGTAGATGTAGATGGCAGATGTGGCGAAATAATCAAAACGCATTAAATATTCTAGTCTAGTCAGTCTGTCCGACTGAGTACCAGGTATAAAAGCAGTGGCGCGGCTTTAGAGGCGGCTCACAAAGTCCCCCTCGTTTATTTTGCATATGTTTTGTAATATATGTTCACCTTCAGGTTAAAAGAGCACAACAACTGTAAATAACAATACATTTTTGGCAACTTACAAGCCAAATCTGGTGAGTACAAAAAAGGCGGCTCAATTTTATTATGCACCTTTAAAACATATTTTACTCTTAAATGCTCCCAGTTGGCCGAACATCGAGAAAAGAATTTAGGAATAGACGATACTCCCATTGGTGTATTTTTAAATCAGTGTGCTGCGGTGGAAAAGGATTTTGAGCAACTGGAGACACTGTTGTGTTAAATATTAAATAAATAATTAAATTAAATATTAAATATTACACTACTCGACAAAATGTAACTGCTTTCCGTTTCGAACCAATCCGACTTGCTCTGATATATTCGGCGCTTTTATATTTTTAAGAATTATCGTTTATTTCTATGGCTGAACTTTTCTTTGAAGAATTTTTTAAAATTGGCATTTTTTAGGCGTTTTTCAGAGGAAGCGCTTTGTTTTAAATAACTTTAGTACCTTCCATCTGGTTGTAATTAACTTTGCCATTGCAAAGCTGATAAATGCATCTATAAAGCAGACCTGAATACTTTATAGCTTCAGCTTACAATCAGGGAAATATTAAGCTTTTAAATGCGAAATTGATGATGCATTTTTCAGCTTTTTTACTTTTCAAATGGAAAGTGAGGCGCGCTCGCATTCGTAAAATGCAAAACTTTTTGCTTTCAACCGGCAACAGATTCCCCGTTGAAATGAAAATTAAACCGCTTTTTATACATACAAACGAATCTTAATCTTAAAATGGAATGCATTATCGTGAAACCATTACCAATTGTGCAATTGAGTTTGTGCCCTTGTTATAAATAATTTTTATTTAAGCCAAACCGATTCGGGTAGCGATAAATCTGTGTTAATCATGGCAGAGGCCTTTTTGTATGAACTGGCACTAGCGCGTGGGTATAACGGCAGTATCAGAGCGCCTTGCAATGAAACTATGACTTTTGGCCGAAAACGGAAAGCGCAAAAGTAAGTGAAATCGGGAGTCTGCCTATAGAGGCCAATTATCTGATCTATCCAGAAAAAAACACACAAAGAAAGGTGAACATTATAAAACATAATATAGTAATAAATAACATTTAACCACTTTCCTTTTTGTCGAGTAGTGCAAGTTTCGTCCGAAAATATTATATAATGTATTTATATATATCTTTAGACTTTCTGCCAACCAAAATCGACTCTCGACCATCGTGCAGTGTGCGAGGATTGGACCGGAACCCTTGTTTGTGGGGGGTGGGGCACACACGTTTCCTACTCTGCGTCTGTCGACTGCAGATTTCCCAGTTGCCTTGTAAATTTATCACATTAAAAAGTGGGAATTTTCAACAGCGTTGCTCGCCACGTGTCCCTCTCAATACACATTCGTATGTACTATGCGACATTCTCCCCCACCACTCCACGCGTCCCATGGAATTCCCCTCGCGTATATATCCGTGTATATCCGTCATTGTATATCCAATGCGCTTACGTCCACGCTTTTAATTCAGGTCTTTCACTCCTCCCCCGCCACCTTGAGCTTCTCACCCGCCACTTGACACTGTCATTATGCAAATTAAATTGTGGCGAATTATTATCCTTATTCTTATATTCGGGGTTTCCTCTCCCCAAGTTTGTTTTCCGTGTTTGGGTTCCTCCTCTTATTTTCGTAATTTATTTATATGCTTCTATATTTGTTTCTTCCAACTTCATCTTGCCTTTGTTATTTAAGTATATAATTCATATTTCGTGGTTTTTCCCGCTATTGTTTTTGCTGCTGTTTTTGTTTCCTCTCAGATGGCTGACAAAGCAATAAAAGTTATTCTGGAAAGTTAACAAATCACAGGGTTTTCCGAGTGGGCGTCCCTCCCACCAATGGGAGAGGCCGGGAGCGGAGGAACGGTAGGTTAATCAGAAGAACCTGCTATCTTGGAATTGCGGATGGTGCAGGGTTCATAAATATCGAAAATATATTAGATGCGACTACATAAACAGAGGCGAGCATTCATGGGCACGCCTGTGAAATCCTTAAATCTGAGTCAGTCCTCGTGATTTTCTTACTGAATTCTTTAGTCAAATTGGAATGAAACAAATCAATAATTGAAACTAAAAGAAATAAGCTTCGCTGAGAGTTACGCCTTCGTGGCGTATTGGTCTCCAAAACATTAAGCTAATATTCTTTATTCATCATTCCATCGATTTTAACCAGCTCAGCATAAAAAGGCTGCCCTGTCTGAAAATGTTGCTGCGCGTCTTAGATTTTGCAATTCCATTTTGTATACATATGCTCGGACACATGGGCATTGCTCTGAAGTCGAATGGGACAGTCGTACGCATTGCAAGTGGTAGAAATATGACAGACCTCTTGCCTGGACCTATAGTTCCTTTTTGAGATTTTCGCCAAGAACCAAGCCTTTCGCATGGGACAAATATTCAAACTCAGATTTCAGCGAAAGTTGGGGCAATATATGATGCGAGTTTCAGTACACGTTGTGCATTGGTCTCTATAAAATGGTTCCAATTCTACGCAAATACGATTCGTTGTTTATTTGTAATTTATAAATCTGTGGCACGGGAAAAATAGTGCTAGGTTAATAAAAGTTAAAATGGGAAGGAACGTGTGAGTCGCTTCTGGGGATCTTTGTATGAGCACTAGCGCGCGGGAGGGAGTAAAGGGAGTACAGGGAGTAAGCAAATCGACTTTTGTGGATGCAAGAGCGCCTTGAATTAAAAAGTATTGCTAAAAAGTAACGCGCAAAGTGAATGTGGGAACCGGAGCCTGCCAGAATCCATTTGTATGTCGGTTTGGTAGGTTAGTGGGCGTTCATTAAATTTAGCCTATAATATCGCAAGAGAAATATATGGAAATGTGTTTGTCTCATGGGACCTCGTCAGAGAAATGCCCATTGCATAAACTTGGCAACAAATAAAAGCTTAACAACATATAACCATAATAATATCAATAAATAAAAATGATGATGTGAAAAGATGGGGCAACTCGTAATTTGATGTGTTCAGGTAGTTTTCGCCTTAGAGCAAGCAATGTGGGTCAAATGATATACTTACGAGTATATTTAGGTACGTGCATATGTACAGCTGTGGCCACTAACTTTGCTGTGCTGAAGGACTTTGCCCATATAGTGGTGTTAATGAACGGTTTTAAAACTAATAAATAGACTTTAGTGTTTAATTTAACGCTTCCGAATGCAATGGCATGTATTGCAGACATCAAACGAAAATGGTTGAAAGGAAAAGGAATTATTCAGGAATTAAGTCGGCAACAAGAATAGCAAAATGTCCAAATTTTTCATTAGAGTAGGCTATTTAAGTTGTATTCAAAGGCTAATATTTTGTTGTAAAGCCCTCGGAAGCAACAACAGAGGCTCAGCGGCTTGCCATTAAAGTGCATCTCATTTTCGCATCTTTGCTGGGAGATATTGCACCACGAAAAGTGCATGATGCCCCAAAGTTCAGTACTGTTCTTTGGCTTCGTATTAGAAACATATTTTTTAAGTTTAGCGCAAAGATTTTCAATGGAGCTCATATCTGGGGACTAAGCAGCCCATTTATTACATTAAATGCACTGTTCTCGCACCACTTTCGAGCTTCCTTGCTGGTCTGCCTTGAAGCATTTCCTGATGGCAGACACAAAACAACGGCATTTCCTATTCCATATAAGGCAGCATCATTGCTTTCTAATATATTATGATAGGCAAGTTGCCATGTATTGGGCCACCTCCATAATGCGAAGAGCATGCCCATGCAGTGATCCTTAGCCCTGAGTGCTTATTGGTTTTTTATGTTAGTCAGGAGGTTGTGTTCTGCATTAGTTGTCGTCTTACATAAGATCGGGAGCCTGTTCTACAAAAAACCAACAATTTGCACCGCATGATATTTATTTGGGAAAGCTCCAATGCTATTTTGCATACTGAATTCACTTTTCCCTGTGGCTTTCTTTCAAAGGTGAATGTTTTCTCCGACTTTTGGCACTTAATTTATGTTCTTGCATGCAAGATCTGATTTTGCTCATCCTTAGCGAGTTTTTAAGATATTTTTCATCCCTGCAGACGATTTATAAGGTTCCTTCTTGCTCCCATCAATCAGTAGTTTGACCGGAAATGGCGGTATCGCGGCTTTTATTCCATGTGTTTTTTTTGGTAGCATGTTTTAAAGCATTGGGAATCATTTTAGTTGATCGACCAAGAATTTTCTTTGCCTTACGATATGTGTCTCCTTCTGAAATAAAAGTTTTGATACCCTTGCTTTTTTCTTCCCTAAAGTGCTACAGCTGCGGTCAAAATAATAGTAGTGTCACTATGACTTTTCATTTATCCTCAAAAAAGGACTTACGATCACTTCTGCACAATAATTCTATTTATTTTAGGAACTACTTTAATTGCAGATTGTAATAATAGAAAACAACTCAGAATAAACCATCAACATATTCAGAAAAAAATTAAAATTAAAATTTCTCAAAAACGGGTGGGTCAAAATAATACCAGTGCGACTTTTCATAAGAAAAAGGTCTAACAAAACATTCTAAGAGTGTTCTTCATATCCAATATGTCAACTGTATATTCGAAGTTAGTTTTAAGATTTATTTGAGTAGCCTATGTTAGCTCTACCGTCTGCACGACGCTTTAGCATGGAGCTAACTAAATTTTGGTACCTTTCCACAGAAATCGTCCTTCAGGACCTGTTTAAAACGTCCCAAAGTTGACTGTGTTAAATATAAGACTTTTCCCCTTTCATAACATCATAAATTCTCTATTAGATTGAGATCGGGTGATCGATCCGACCATTCCAATGAGTTTACTCTGTTGGCAGCGAACCACTCTTTGGCAACATTGCGGCTGTTCTTCGGATCTTTGTCCTCCTGGGACGTCTTAATTAGTTGCATATCCTCAGATGCATGAGGTAGCATCATTTCGGCCGATATTTGAATGTATAAATGATATATATGCGTTATATGTATAAATCTTATATGTTTTTAACACATATAATGGTTAAATAACGTAGCTGGAAAATCAGGCCCAAATTATTGCTTACGGTGCTGCAGTTTTTACGGATTTTGAAGTATTTTTTGTGGAAAATTCAGATTTAGATTCAGATTTAGATACTAACGAGATACCAAGCTATAAAAAAAACCAATTTACAATTTAATTACAATTTACTATGGTCAATTTAGGTATTCCCTTGCAAACTGAAACCTGGGACTGCATGTTTTTTTTGCCAGTAAAACAGTTTCCTTTGGCTTTGCGTCGTTAAATTAGAAACTTTAATGCTTCTTCTAAGGGTTTCAGTACTAGTTTCAAAATTAAACTTTAATTTGCACAATTAAAGAAACAAATTCGATTGTTGAAGGAATATCGGAAAAAATTAGCAATATGTAAATCCATTAGTATAGATTTTAAAATTGTACCTAAATATATGATAAGTTCATACATATATACTGACTGAGTACGGGTATAAAAGTAGAGTTGCGGCAACAGCAGCGACTGACAACGTTCCTTCTCCTTTCTCCTTTCTTGTTCAACTTGTTATGTTGAGCAAAAGTGTAAGCCATTTTTGTATCGATACTTTTACCTTTAAAACTCAGGAAATAAATAAGACTCTTGTTGTGTTTTGTATATATTAATCGTGAAGGAAAGTTGCTTAAGCATCCAGCCGTTTGACCAACCCTCCCAAAACAAACTGAACCGTTACACTCAGCTTGCCTCTTATGAAAACATTAAACAAATCAGCTTAGACATAATACGTAGGAAAAAACCGACAGACGATATCTTTTTTACTCTCGGCGGCATTAATTTGGATAAGCCAAATTTGCTGTTTCACCCAATGTGCATTGATCCGTTTCAATTAGATGCCACAGTCTCAAACAAAGTCCACCCACACCCGCCCTTCTCTTCGTGGCTTAGTGTCCGCTGTCAGGATGCTCTGTCCACCAACTGCCCGTCAACCGCTCGTCTTTTAATTAAGCCCCAAAGAAACGGGCCGCAAAACACACAGGCACGCGTTGCTGTTTGTCTAATCTGGGGGCAAGGGCAAAATGATATGGTGGTCGAGGAAATGGAAGAGAACTTCGGAACTGAATATGGAATGAGTGGGAGCTGCAAGAGAGGTGGAGGGAAGTGAAACAACAGCGGAAGATGGAACTGCGGAAAGGGAGAAATCAAAAAGCATTCAATTTAATTTCGGAACGAAACAAAACAGAAACCAGAGAAACAAAAGCGAAAAGCACCATAATAAACGGCCTTTGATGGGCCATCAGGAGCACTCAAGACGGGGTGGTTCAAAAATCACAAATATCAAGAAACAAACAATCGGACAGAACAAGTGGAGGCGAAATAATGGAGTGGGGAAAGCGTGGGCGAGTTCGGGAGGAGTAGGCACGTGATTGATGTGCGCCCATTGTGGTATCCGAAATGCGAAACCGAAATATGTTCGACCGATTTTCTGTCACCCCAAATGTGGAGGGATCTCGGGCGGATTGGGCAGATATAAATACATATGGGGGCACCGTAATGCACGACCGCTGGGCCGCTATCAACAAGTCGCGGCAAGGGCCACGGCTCACTCCGCAATCCGCAGCTGGCCAAAGAAAATAGGATGACCCGAAAGAAGGAACAAACATGGAGGAACCGCTTTGACCTGCTTTGTTTGTTTTCGATGTTTGTGTTTGCATGCGCCTGGCCACACCACAAATAGCACAAAGACACTTAATGCCATGTCACAAACACCGAAGCAGGCCCTGCCCCAAGCTCCTGACATCACCTCCTAGACACCGCCTGACCAGCTACTGCCAGCCTCACCGAAAAAATCATAAAAAGAAAGGAAGCCATCGAAACAAGCGAAACTCGAAGGAATTTAAAGCGCGTCAAATCAAGGCTGGCTTGCAAGAATTTTATGCTCCTTCTCCTGTTGGGATAAACTTTTACTACAAGCGCTTATGCTTTCGCTCAGTTCTTTTTCCAATTTTCTTCACGACATCGAAATATTTTGCGTATCGTGGTTCATAAAAACGCAACGGATAGCAAATTTGTCTGAAATGTGCCAGCCCCGTTCGTATTGTCCAGACTGAATGGATCGACGAAAGGGAAAAGTTTCCCCGTAAAAAGAAAGTCAACCTTCTAAAGCCCCGCTGAGGATTACGGCCTTTCTTTGCGGACCCCTTGGACTTAAAAATAATACGAGAAGAATAAGGCAAGCGAATACGTCTGCATTCAAGCGAATTATATTGTCATCCTCGGCAGGCACACATTTTGAACTTGCGAGCAGCCAAAAACAATCACAACAGAGAAACCCCGTGGTACATACTCAGGCATAGTAAATGGAGTTTGTATGCGGGGCTTGAGTAGTCGAGTATTTGGTTCTATTCTAGCTATTTTCATTTGATTTATTTTCAGATCAGTAAGATGCGGAAGAAAAACTAATGTAATTACCTGTAAGGTAAGTCCGAACAAGAAACTAAAAATGTATCCAAGTCATTTTAGTGGCCATAAAGTCTATGTAAATGACGTTCACGGAAGACAAGCTACGTGTACGTTTGAAAACAAAACAACAAATCTTCCAAAAGTACATGGTGCTACGATACATTCAACAATAGAAGGTCAAAGTTGATTTTGTAGCTGGGCAATTTTCGTTTGTAAATTGCGCAATTATTTAGGGGAACATTATGATATGCAAACTAGAATATTCTGATTAGACCGACGAGTGTTCACTCCCTGCTCAAGACTTCCTTCTCAGGACTCATGTGATATGAAAGAGGAAACTCATTTGCAGAGGCTTCCCCATCCCGTTCCAGCGCTGCAACGATCCCGATTCTTGATGGTGGAATTCTCGCAGTAAAACGGACTTTTCGTCCGAGCTTTTTCCATTAGCCAACATCCATGGTTTTGAATCTATTGCAGTCAAAATCCGCATTGGAACGGCCTTGATCTCTTTGACCTGTTCTTATGTTCCTCCTAGATCTGATGCCGTTGTTTATTTGAACCCCCTTTCTGCCATTCATACGCTGATCAGATCATAGTATTGGGTGATTTTAGCACACCATTTCTTTCTTGGCTGCAGGATGAATAATCCTGTTGCTACCTAGTTTTCCACATGATTTTGTCGATGGGATCCCCGATCTAAGCCTACATCTCTCGCAAGTTGGTTGGCCCTACCTACAGTCGTTGTCGAATATCGACGCAACAGCCAACAGCCTCCACCGGTAACCCCTTTGTTCCGGAAGTCACCGTGCATGTATCCTCCCAACCCCCCGGTTCTCCAAATATCTGTCCCACCTACCTAAAAACAGAAATCCCGGCTCAACATTCTTCTTTCCGTAATCAATTTCGTCCCGTCAATAGTCAATGTTACGACCAATATCTTCCCCCAACTAATGGGCACTCAACTCAAAACGCAAGTCTTACGCGTTCCCCAGATTTTAGCAAGGATTCTGTTAATAAAATTCGCGGATCCGTGTTTGGTTCACTCTCGTTGGTAGGTCCGATATTGGAGTGTTGGTCGTGTGTGGGGAGCCCACAGTAGGAAGAGCAACGAATTATTATTGAGTCCACCACACCGATGCAGGCTGAAACTTCTTGGCCCATCCTTATTGCAGAATCACAGAACATGGAATGGAGTGATGTTTATGACTTTCAAACGCTTTAAGGCCAGATCGATATTGCAGTTCCTTCCAGATCGACCCGTACTTTCCGGCCTGTCCGCCTACGTCTACTCCTGGCCTGAACCGTTTCGAGTTGCATGCCAAAATAATAGTGCCTTTTACCATACCGAAAGCCCTTAAATGTCCGCTATGGTATGCTACGAGTATTGTGTAATTTTGCGCTAGAGATGGATACTCACTCATGATCCCAATTGCGGCTGTAGGAGTCCCGGTAGCCTGATCGCAGGCTGCGCCGGATGGCGCTGCTGTTGACATTGTGTGAGAGAGCAGCGGGCAGGAGCAGGGCCATTTCTGGAAAGAGGCAGAAAAGGACTCTGGGTGAGTGTGGGGCTGAATGCAGGGTGCAGGTTGTTCCTTGCACGACGATTTCCCCTTAGTCCTCCGGGGGAAATCAATTTGCTGGATATTCATCCATAGTTCATCCACCTCCCCCACCCCCCAGAAATACAAAAATGGAATCACGTCTCTTTGCCCGGGGCATGAGAGGCGTTCCTACTTAGTTTTCCTGTTTGCATGGCTGGGCTCCTCACTCCTTCGAGCCTGCATGGTTACCATTAGCAAACGAATGTAACTAAAAACATCACTGACGCCCAGCAAACAGCTCCAAACATGTGAGAACAAGAGGCCTGGCGGCTCCACCAAGGCCTTCGCCCTCCCACAACGCCAGCGATGGCTCGTTAAATTGTCCCACACGCCCACACATTGCACATTGGGTACAGTTGATTTTAGCGATTCATTTACAAACTGAGACAAATTTCGAACCGATCCGGCCACGCCCACTGCCACCGCCCATGTAAGCTGCACCTTTTACTATGCATGCAGTTGTTTTTGTGTTTGTGTTTGTTGAGCAATGCATTATTGACGTGAGTATTTGATGGGACTTTATATATTTGTATTCGTATTTGGGTAGTTCAGATAATTCCCACTGGGTATACACCGGAATTTGCTGGCTTCCTTGGATTTAATTAAAAGATAGTTATTTGTAATTTGTTCATCGTTTTTCTTGCTTAGTCAGCGTCAGCTTGTTGAATATCAAGCTTGAATCAATGCACTCTTTTTTCTAGTTATCAATCCAAATGCTGAGCATCGTTTCATAAAAAATATGAGAATACCCGTAATGGTATTACGGTCGCAAATAATTTAATAGACATTATTAAATATACCCTTTCTACTTTGCCGGTTTTGCCGCTGGCTGCCGCGGTATTAGCCGTTAGCCTCTAAGTTTTGCCCAATTTTGGAATGCCCCAATAAATACGCCCAAAAAACAAACTAGTACATATGTATGTATGTATGTATGTATGGTATGTACATCAACTCGTAGTTAACCTACAAAAATTTCAGTGCAGCATTAAAATAAAAAATATGTATGCATTTTTTTTAGCCAAGGTATGCACCAGGAAACTGTACCATTAAAATAAGATTGTGTTTTTTGTGTTTACCCAATACAGAGTATAAAAACTACTACACATCAAGCTGGGATTAATGGAATAATAAGGAAGGTGAATCGATGAGTTACCTAAAAACTGTTTTTCAACGTCTGTCGCTGGCAAAAACTAAAAAGAAGGACCCCCAGATTTGAAAACTACTAGAAGATCTTGGATTTGAACATGTTTTGTCTACGAATGAAAGAGCAGCCTGAAACTCTTTCCGACTGGTTGCAACAAATTTTCTTGGTAACAGCAAGAGAAGGCCTAATATCGTTCAAGACCTAATTAAGAATTATGAAAAAATTGGAACCGTATGGCACTAAAATCAATTTCCTGCACTCCCACTCAGACTTTTTTTTCGACAAACCTAGGGGACGTTATTGATGAACACGGAGAGAGATTTCACCAACAATTAAAAGCCATTGAACGATAGCGTCAAGGTGTTTGGGCGACTATGTGTTTACTCTCATGAGGGAATCTGATTGGATGACAAAGGAAGACAGCCACAAAACTTAATTTATTTTATAAAATGATAACACCAAATAAAAAACGAAAAACAACAAAAACAGTAACTGTCCACAACATTTACTGCCAAAGGCACACGTTTAGCTACCAAAAATTCAACCCCTCTTCGTTTGATTTGTTCCCAATCGGCAGCTCCCCTTAATGTTTTCATTATTTAACTTTGAGTTTTATATTTGAGCGAAAAAAAAAACTCAAAGTTTAATTATTATTTTTAAGTTTTATTTTTTTCGCTGAAACATAATTTAATATAATATAATCCTTAATAATTGGTCAATAATGATTATCCCAAAAGCTAAAATAAAATTATTATTGTGTGATTTTTAAATTATAGCTTATAATGATTACGACCCCTGGCAAAAATGCCCGGACTGTTACGTTAAATGTGCAATCTTTGTTTATTAAACTTCGCCAAAAATAATTCCTAAGGTGAAAAACAATTAAAACTATATGTTTCATACTTGTTTTGAATTATTAAGAATTGTTTTCGCTCCATTAATAACTTGAATTTGGTGCACTGACATGGCAGGTGTCTTCAAAATGGTATTTATATTTATGTACAAAATTACAATCAGTGACCTCTTCCTTGGTGATTTTCTATTCTGAACGATTAAATGCCGCTACAAAGTCGGAAGCACATTGACGATGCGTTCGAGAGAAAAATATGCTTCCCCAAAATAATTTTGGCAGTTGCGCCGATACCATCGATACAACCTTTCTCGTGGGAAGTCGAAAACAAGTTCCAATAGATTTTTATTTCGAATTTTAATTTTTTTCAGCCTTGTTTATTTTTATCGAAACATCAGAAGCATGTTTGAGTTTACAGAATCAATATTATATCAAAATATTTGATTATTGATGAAAAGGACTGTCACGCTACAAAGAGAATTCGTCTCAGAACAAAGACAGAAAGAATATGCATATCGCTGATTTATTTTATTTCAAAAGTAGGCTAAAAATTCTCAAAGAAAATTAATTTGTTTGATTTTGATTTTATTTGATTTGATTTTGTTTGTTTTTGGCTTTGGCATTGGCATTCAGCCCAATGTAGTCCTAATTTACACCAACATTCAATCACCTGTTCAGAAATATTTACAGCTGGGACGTCAAGGATGTCAAGGATATTTAAAAAAAAAACTCACCCCAAGTCTCCGAAGTGAAGAAGGGTTTTGTGGCCAGGAAGTGGGTCTGCAGCTCGTGGCCCATATGTGTTGAATAATTTTGGGCGCCGAAACACTCGCAACTTATGCAAATTTTAAGAGCCAAGTGCTCCGCGAGGACAGCCTTTGAGACTCTCGCCGCACTCACTCACACATCCATTTGCATAATCAAATGCAAGACTGTTGTCATACCCCATCGCCCAGCCATCCAAGGTCTTACCTCTCCCGCACGGGCTTGGCCCCGGGTATATTTATTCACTTGAAAAACTCAAGTTGAATACCGGATGCTTGGTCACTTAGTGCCAGGAGAGAAAGTGAATTAGCAGCATTTAGTAGCCAATACCAAAGCTGACTCTAACTATTGAACTGGACCCAAGAAACTTGTTAACTGCTCGCATACAAATGGGGATGAAATGCAATTGCCAGCTCGAAAAGTAAGTGCGCTGCAAGTCTTTGACATATGTATAATGTACATACATACCTACATATGCCCGGTGGCAGGGTGTCGCGATTGACTGGAGCCGCTCAGGCAGTTCATCTTGGACAATTACCAACTTGGCCAAGCAGGCGAGATGACACTTACACACTGGCACACATGCTCGCATGAGCGAATGCCCCACACATGCAAGTTAATTGGAATTTAGCACATGACAGCCCCGTGTGCGAGGGTGTGAGCGGAAGCAATTATTTTTATAGCGTTAATGAGCACAGCGCATTATTGCGGCTGAGGCCGGCGCGGAGCCGAGGGGCAGTACCAAAGGTGTGCACACGTGTTGGGAATGTCGCAAGCCGAAACGCCCCAAATCATGTGAAATATTCCGCCAAGTTCCACGGAGCTTAAACCGTTAATATTTCTGAATTATTTACTTGGCAATTATCGCGGTAATCCAAAATTTATGGTTTCTTCTGCCATTCCTGCTCCTTAGCCTTTGCTGTTTGTCTCTGAGCTCCCGCGCTTGCCCAACCTAATTATTGTTCATGTTATTCTTGCTGCAATATGGTGTCTTTTTTGGCATAAAATATAATTTAAAAGACACGGACTTGAATTTTACATTTCTTTTTGGGAGTTTCTGCAGGTTAAGGTCGAGCTCGCTTTGCTGGGGTACCCCCCGGGGCAGTGGTTCTGCGCAAGGCAATTTTCGTCTCTCGTCTCATGCCGGAAGCCGCAACGGAGGATGTCAAATCACATCTATGCTCGAATCTCTCGTATCTAGAGCATTGGGGCAATAGGGACCATCATTAGGGCCTGAGTTTCTTTCTAGAGATGCTTGATTTATGATTGTGATGAGCTGAACTTTCCCTGAGCCAAAATTATTTATTCGATGGGATATTTTACGTCGCCCGTGTCCAAATGAAATCCGTTCAAAATAGCGGGACAGACTAGGCCACCCTTTGTCAGCAATGCTTCGCTGCAATGGTTGTCAGAGGTAATCCCATATCTCTTCCGGAAGATCCCTACCACCCAACTTTATCTATGTATGAATGTTTGTCGAGTCTGCCCGAGTAAACTGTTTTTGCAAGACCCATTTCGACGATCTAAACCTACATCTCTCTCCTGTTGATTGGTCTATTCTTGAGCCTCTTCTTAAAATCGACGCAACAGTCAATTCGTTTAATTCACTGTACTTGTCGCGTCCAAGCCTCCTACTTGTCCTACTTAAAAAATAAAATATCCCGACTCTATATGAAGTACCAGAAAACTTTATGCATATGTATGTTTTCGCCTAGGTTTTTTTTGGCATCGATCAACATCAACTCCCCGTCTCGGGCTCTCGTATTTAACACTACTCAATACCATTCTTCCGCTCCGAACCAAACCAACTTTTGGTGAGAGAATTGGGGCTTTAAAAATGCTTAATGATAATTCTTTTCCTATGGCACAACTTAAGAATTTCAAAGAAACTTAAATGTTTCTCTCAGAGGTAGCGCTTTTTTCACATAACTCATGTATCTTAAATATAGTTGTAATGTTGAACGTCATTCGGTAAGGCTTATAAATGCAGCTGGAAAGTCGACCTGAACACTTTGCAGCTTCAGCTTATCGTTTGGGAAATATCAAGCTTTCAAATGCAAAAGTGATCATTATTTTGGGGTTGTTGTTTCAAAATTGTGACTTTAAAAACTCAGGAAAACTGGAAAGAAAATAACATCGCCTTTTGTACTATTTGTGTAAGGGTGCATTAATTAAGAGTGGCTTAAAGTTTAATTCTTGAAAATGCGTTGCCACAAATACAATATACCATTAAACTCTTTGAGTACGGGTATAACAATTTAAAGTCCCAAAGCTATCAGAAAAAGTCGGTTTGGTTTCTTGAGGGAAAATCGTGTCGGGTAGTGTATTCGATTAAAAAAAGGTTCATCCATACTTGTGGCGTTACGATATAATTTACCATTGACAGTCGATCGTGGCACACTGTATGAGCACGGCCGACTTGAGTAGCAGTCCTGAGAGAGTAATTAAGAAATGTATGTGTGTATGTGTGTACATATGGTGGTGTATTGGTGTACCCAGGGGTCTCCCAGATCTAATCGGACAAGAAAGCGCGACACGGGTATTAATGGGGGGAAGGAACGCTGTGAGCCGCGCCTCGACTTTCATACCTGGTGCTCAGTCAGTCAGATTCAAGAATACGCTACATCTGTCATCTATATGTACATCAACACCTCCCTCTCTCTCTCTTCTCACACTGACATACAGTTCTAGCTCGTTTTCGCCCGCCAGAGGGCGTGTGTGATGTCACAGCTCTATGGGGAAAATTCAAATTTTTCGGGTATTAATTAATAACTTTTAAACCAAGAAAGATTTGTCGATGCCGTTCTTTTATTAATGTTATGTACACCCCTAGAAACATTTTTGGATAAGTGGGCGTGTTACTGAACATCCATATTAATATTTATTGACTATAAACTCCTTTATACTCCTTTGGAAAAACTTAATTTTTATGAAATTTCTGAACAATAGTTAATATTAATAGAAATTTTCTTAATTTTTAATTTCTTCATCAAACATACAAAATTAAACGTCAACTTCATCGTCGAAATCCTCAAAAGTTTGATCTGGGCAAATTAACAAATCGATGGGAAGGGTAAGGCCTCTTGAGTTTTTGATAGAGGTGCTGCTTGTTTTTTTTAGCTCCTTCTCCTTTCAACAAGTAAGCCAACATATTTTCCATTTTGCTCTTTAAATATAACACATGTTTTAAAACATGAATTTTTTTATTTAATCTCCTCTTAAAAAAATTCAAGAATTGCATTTTCTTGGTTGGATTTGTCTTTTTCCTTTCGCCATACACCAAACAGCTCCGCGTTTGAAAATTCGAAGTCCCTTGCAAAAAATTAATTTTCGAAAATAGTGCGGAAAAGTGTGCATTGCCTTTAAATCAAAAATAATAGCTCTACGACATACAATTGGGCCTAATCTTATCGAACATTGATAAAACAAGTGACTATAATACCAGAAAAGCTATTAACCAGTTTAATTTCTAATTTTTGGGATCCGGGGGCACTACTCGGAGGAACGGCTCTCTGAGCTTATAACTTCGGACGGGGCGAAATCCCACAAATGTGGCCATAACACAACAGACAATCTGCTCGGGGCTAACCTGTGCAAATTGCAAGGGGGAAGCTGCTGCAACTCAGCCGCAGTGCGGGCCAGGAAGAAGGCGTATGCCATGCAAAAGAGTTTGACTTTGGAAAACCCGTCAAGGGCGGAGGTCAGGGCTAGGTATCCGACACTATTTAATAGATCTTCACCCAACTTAAGGGACCAAGGGCCATTTCCCCGCCCTATTTGGCAACATGGCAGTCCCACTGAACTCCTTAAGAACAGCTCAGAGGCCGCCAGGGAAATCCATTCTGTCGCCTCGTACGTTCAGGTGAGCAAAGTAGAACCTCAGAAAAAATTCTAACATTCTTGGCGCATATGCTGCGCCGTCAATGACATTCTCACAATTTAAATCAGGCATAAAAAAGGTGTTTGAGCCTGCGGCATCCCTTGACAACCCATCAGTCGTGGGAGGGGATTTTAACGCCAAATCTTCCATTTGGGGAAACACTTCCTGTGACCGCAAGGGTCGCAGCACCGAGAATGCCACCCGAGAGGCGGGACTTACCGGTCTTAGCGACGGCTCTCCAACGTTCCCTAGGAACCCTTCCCAGTTCCCAGTTCTATCGGATAAAAAAAGTGCAAGATGCCAGAGCTATCCTAGATGCCGACCACAACCTTCAAATGCAGAGCAAAAGTCGCAGAAAATTAAACTTCTACAAATTCATCTACAAATTCTACCTCCATGTGGAGCAGGGTGAGGAATCCCAAGAAGTACGGTCAAGTAAAATGAAAAAATGAAGGGAACACATGGACAGACGAGGACGACAAAAGCTTTTTGAAAATGGTTAAAGAAACCCCGTCCACTGCCAACAGTAGACGCCCAGACAAAAGACTAAAGGCGAGGGGATACCAGGTTGTAGCGGCCTGTCTTGCCCTACAAAAGGCTTTCGACTTTTGAGCAGAAGATGAGTGTCATGCAGTTTGACCCAAATCGCACGGCCTGGATCACCAGTTTTCTCAACACAAGGCCTTCGTCAATACGCTTGCTCGTCTTTCGGCAACCTGCCAAGATCAAATCACATTGTCACCACCGCCTCAGGAAGTCAATTGGATCGATCATTTGCACTCCCACTTCCCAGCGGCTCCCAGCGAGTAAGACGGTGTCCCTACCTAGGGATTTAAGTACGGGCTACGCAAAGGCAATTCGGGAGTTTGGCGGCCTCTTAGCGAGAATTCAGGTCAGTTGAGAGCACAACTACTCACTGTTCCAAAATTAGGTCAGACTTAGACTTCTTCAAGAGGGGGGCTTGGATCATGCTATCTCGAACAGATAACCAGCTAACGGTTCTAACGGGCAGCAGAAACGGGGCTCTCACACTGATGCTTGGACAAATGCGGACAAGTTTTTTCGGAAGCCTTAACCATTGTGCACAACAAAAATGTCGTATTGTAGTTTTTGCCGCACGGACATGGAATGTGTGAAATTTATTTTAGAATTAAGAATTAATCTAGTCAAACACAAAAACAAAAGCGTTAAATTTCAAATTCAAAATCATTAAAAATTAAATTATAAAAAACATCAACTCCTTTTAGGATAACAGGCAACTTTAAAGCCCAGGTCCATCTGAGGGCTAAGCAGCACGCTCTGTTGTTGTTTCTCTCGCACTAATTGGAAGCATTGCTGAGGGGAATGGCTTATAGATTGGTCTTGTTTAGGAACCATGGGTTGGATGAGGTAGAGGGCATGTTCTCTCTGCCGCTCTTCTCTTGGTGTTCTGGGTACTTCACAGCCTAACACAAACTAACACAGTGATAGTTTCCATGCCAAATGAATTGGCACCGGAATCAAAGTACGACTTTCACCTTGCTTTAGCTTATAGTTCTGTATGCACATGGGCGTTCCATACATGAGCAGACGAAAACATTGAAGGTCTTTCATTCAAGTACAGCGTTGGCATGCAGTGTAGGTAACGATCTGCGATTCAAATCCAATTCGAAGGAATGGGAGTGGGGTATGTACTTACCACGCAATATCTTCTTCTCGCGGTGTCCATGGCAGCGGAAGCCCTGGCAGCCTCGCGTCTGGAATAGCGTCGGGCAGTGCTTGCCGCCGTTCTGAGCCACCTGCAGGATCTGGCGGCGGCGCGTCATCAGCCCGTTGCCGCAGCTCTTGTCGCACTCGCTCCAGGGGCCCCAATCACCAGCTTGGCAGTCCAAAACTTGAAGATAAAGAATGCAACAGTTAGAGGATAGTCTCAGATCGAATGGGGCTTAGTCGTCGCCAGTCCCAATGCTGGGACTCCACCTCCCCCTTGCCACCAATAGCCACCAAGTGCATCTTAAGCGCAGAACGGTACGGGAGCGATGGCCACGATGGCTCAAGTTTTTTAATTAAAAATTCTGCAGCATGGAATGGAAATTAATTAAAATCCATATGCCCTGATTGTACTTCGCTGTTCCGCCACAGAGCTTTGCACTGGCCTAGCGCTCCGCCACCGCTCGTGCTCCCGCTTTGCCCCTGGCTGACTTTGGTTAGTGTTAATCAAACCCAAACCAGCGTCAGTTCAGTCCCCACCCCACCGACAGCCCCGTCTGTGAGGCGCTAATGAAGCCGCAAAATGCTCTCCACAAACGAATGGAAATCCGCCCCGTCTACAAGCTCGACTGATGCATTTGGCGGCAAGCCCGAACCGGACTCTACTCCAAGTCACCATGAGGCAGACTGGGCACTTGACGCCAAGTTTCCACTGGGCGATCGGAATGAATATCCCCAGCGATATCCTGTCCCAGCTTAAGGCACCTTCGCTCCGTGCCATAAAAAGAATTTATATTTTATTTTTTCATTTTTCATTTTGGCTTGCCTCCGTCGCCAGTGCTCCCCATGCCACTGGCTTTTTATTGTGGTCGCGCGAAATTAACAAAAAGCCGGAGGAGCGGAGCCCAAGGATGGAAGCGCAAACAAAGCGCCAGGATAGTGCGGCAAAGTGCGGGCGCTAAACGGGCGCGGAGTAAAAATAAAATAAAATTATGATTGCAATGGCTGCAGCTACAGCTCCACCTCCACCTCCAGCTGCAGGCACTGCTCCTCCCCCTACCTCTTTGCTAGCAGATTGGCGTTCAGCATATTGTGCAGGGGCCAAGGATGAGATTCGCCTGCCTGGCCTGCGCGGCGCTATGGCGATGCGAAGTTTTCTAGGGCTTGTTGTGGCAATAAACGGCATTATGCTGCTTAGCAATCATGCCACTTGATTGTCCTGGCGATCCGACACGGAGCTGAGTCCCATCCACCAGTCCCGTCCCGACTACACTGCACTACACTGCCATATAAAAGTTTCGCTTTGGAAATGCAAACTGCGAGCAAATGAATGACTTTTGGCTGGCCACTTCTGCCAGGAAAATAAAAAAACATTCCTGAACAACTGGACCAAAAACTGAACTGAAGAAGGCACCCACGTGACACGAGTCTCGTACGTCCATACATATTTCTAGTTCTAATGCTTATCGCCGAATTCGAACAAATTTCTCTGCACAAGAAGAGGCCTTCTGACAGTAAATTGGGACCTTCCGTCAGAAGGAAGAACCAAAGTATAACAGTATGAATGAAGAAAATATCGTCGGCAAACGCAGTCCCGTTAAGGGACTGAAAACCGAACGATTCGGCAGCCGACGAGACCGCCTTATATAATTGCAGCTTCGATTAGATCTGGGAAGCCTCCTTGGCTTACCAAAGAGCTATCCAGACTAAAAAACTTAAAATCAAGACTTTATACAAAATTTCGGGGGTTGGTTCTCCCTCTTCTCTCTCTCGCTATCTAAATCTCGGTCAGATTTCTCCGATCTTAACGCTCGATGCAGGATACGATTTTCACAGGACTCTAAACAGTTTACAGCTTCGTAAATACTAAGCGGAGTATCTCCGTCTCAGCAGGGATTTATAAGGCGACGATGAACAGCCACAAATTTCATCCTTAAAGGATTCCAAGGTGGCTTGCAGACGGATGTCACTTAAACTGGTCTCAGTGAAGCATTCGATTCTGTAAACCATTCCCTTCTAGCACAAAGACTTGACCTTTTAGGGTTTCCGACTAATCTGACTTGTTCGTCCGATTTTAGAGCACTGCTCTTGTGTTTGGTGCCTCCAGTACAAAGTACACCAGGACCGTATAGAATAAGTCCAGAAAAACATTCTACTTTTTTCGCTGCGTGGCCTTCACTGGGATGCAGGTGCGAGACTGCCATCTTACCCTCGTAGATTGGTTCTAATAAACCTTCCAACCTTAGTCGTAGAAAAATACTTGGAGGATTTTTATGCACAACCTGATCAAGGGTGACGTAGAGAGCCCTGACTTGTTGAGCCACATAAACTTAACGATTCCTATTGGATCTACTAGAGACTTTATTCCCTTGTTCCTTCCGCTTTGTAGATCAAATGTTCCTTGCACGAACCATTTAGTGTCCTAAGCTCGGGCTCCAATTCCCTCTACCATTTAATATCCACCACCAATTCCCTTCCTCCTCTTAAATCACTAATACTAGCATACCTTTCCCGTAATTAGCCCTTTGAGTTGTGGTTAGTTATAATTTTCCTCGAATTTCAGCCTAACACCTGTCTTTTCCTAACACGCGTCGCGCGTCATGCGGCAGCGCCCCTCGGTGGGTTGGGCGGGTAGAGGGGCTGCGTTTCTGCCTGGGTTCCACGCGTAACAGCTTCCGCTTGGTGTCGCATGGGCCACTTGATGGTGCAGTCATTTCATATCAATGTCCAGACATTTCGGTCGATTCCGGGATGGGATAGGACGGGGGGATCTCCGCTGGCATATGCACTAACATGTCAATGTTAGGCAGAGTCCCACCGAGTTCAGCTGCTGGCATTGAATGGCATTCATTAGGGCGCAATTTTCCGTTCTTGGCCACGCCATTGCCCCAGGGACGAGCGGGCAGGGGCAAGGGCTCAGGGGCAGCAACACCTTTCAGTTAACATTCCACCTATGGTTGAACGCATGCACACACACACACCCCTGGAACACGCTCGTGGAAGTATATGCAGCATTCAGACCAGCAGCCACTGAAACCGAATTTGAATTTTTCATGCTTTCCGGTTAAGGTCTGTGGGCGTCGGGTCGATTTTGCTTTGTTTGGGTTGGCTCTGCTGCCGTAGGTGGGTGGTTTGATTTACACTTTAATGCTGGGTTCCAGTGGTTGTAATGTGCTCTGAGACCCACGAAAACTCAAAGTCAGACCTGGTGGCTTTCGAGCTGAGTAAATTTTAACAATTTATTAGAGTCTGGTCTGGGCTGGGATAAGCCGGACTGAGCTCATTCAGGAGTGCATTGCTCGTCTGGGCCCATACATGTTCGAAGTTGGTCAAATAAATCGCACACAACACCCACAGATGCATGTACATATAATGGGAAAGTATTTTGCTGGAAGTTTTCTGGGGAGGAGCCTTTGTGCATGGCTAAGATGTCTATTAGCCCAATTGTACTTGCTGAAGCAATCCAGAGATTCAAGTCCACACACCTGACTGCCCAATCAAATGTTCCGCAGTGCGTTTGTGTGCGTAGACAGCAGGCAACACGGAACATTGTAGTGGTCCCAACCACTGTAATACGCGGGTACGTGAGGGGCAGCGCAGCAGCAGCGCCGTGTCCTACGCAGAATGGATAGGGCCGTGTCGACACCTGGTATATACTGACTGAGTACTGGTATAATAATTGAGTCGCGGCAACAGAAGCGACCCACAACGTTCCTTCTCGTTTTTCTTGATTTTGTGCACATTTTATAGTCGCGTTCTTATCGAACGCTCGCTTGCATTAGGGCACGGCCAATTCGGCCGATGGTGTGGGCCTGCTTCGCCTACTATTAGTAAGTCCAATACATTGGATAAAAACCATGGATCAGCACGTGCACGTGAATATCATGGGGACAGGAATGCTACCCTTTGCAGAATAAGAAATGCCGCCCGTATGGGTCTTTCAGCAGGACAATGGCCCCAGATACACCAGTCAGAAAGCCAAGGAATGGTTCAGGGCAAACTGTGGAACGGTTTGGAGGGGCCTGCTCAGTCGCCTGGCCTGAAAGAGTCCTGGTCAAAAATAGCCCTAAAACGATGACAGGCCTAGTTGAGCCCATGACAAGACGCAGTATTAATAGTTCAAAATTGTTAACTAATGAATTCGGTCGACCAACGATGACAGCGGCTTAGCTTGCCAGAAGGCTGCCTGTCCCGTGGCTGGAACGTAACTGCTGTGGCCCCCTTCTGACACGCATGTTTGAGTGCGAGTGTGAGTGCGGTGGTGCGAAGTTGCCCCGTCGTACCTCGCCCCTCGCCATTTTGCCCCTCGAAAGCCTGGCTGGATGACTGCTCCAAAGGGCTATTATAACTTTGTCGTGCCGGCAGCCGAGCAAAAGTAATATACTATGGCACATGGAGTGTCCAGAAAACAAAGTTTAACCAAAGCGGTTAGGGGCCGTGGGGTGTGGACCATATCAAAGAGTTTTATTCTAGTTGCTTTCCATAGATTTAATTAAGTGCAGCTATGCCATAAATATTAAGTGTGAGTAGAATCCAGGAAAAACATGTACATATGTGAAATTTCAGTTTATATTTCATGAGACTGCAAGGCTACAGAACTTCAGGCATATGCACAGGACTCCTTTATGCACGAAATTGCTATTGTTAGCGATAGCATGCAACACATGCTATGAGTACGTATGTGGGTACATATGTACATATGTACGAGTATGTACAGGTGACCTTATGTGGGAGGCCACAGAGAGCAGCAGAGTCCGTGCAGCCAACAAAGCCCATAACAGAAAGAGAGACTAGAAGCGACAGCCCAGCGAAGCGAAGAGAGAACAAACGTTCCACGATCGTTGCCGTTTAATTTGGTGGAATGGGGTATATGAGGGAAAAGCAGAGCCCAGCTGATGGCAGAGTATGTACACGGATAGGCGAGGGACATAATCCAAAGACGCAGGGCCGCATTCTCGATAAAACGCTCTCTCCCACGTTTTTCCACGATGTTGATAGCCTATTTACACTGACCTATCGATAGTTGCGTTAACTCAATAACTTTAAGAACAATTTATATATCAATCATATTATTAATATGGACATTTCATGAATAGTTCTCAATGAATAGCAAATTCAATTATTCAAATTAATTTATTTGTAATGATTTTCATTCATGTATGTGAGAAATCTTCCGTACACCACGTAAACCATTATTTTTTCCTTCCAGAAGTCTAGAAGTTCCTTTAAAGTTAAATAGGTGCACAAAAATCCCGCTTCTAATGATAACATTGGCTAAAAGTGTTATTTTTAAGTAAAATATGCGAAACATTTTTTCTTTATTTTCCTATGTAAACAAAATATTTTTTTTTGGTTCTAGTGGTGATAGTTCCCACGATAGGCGAACAGGGTTGGAATAATCGGAGAATCGAACAAACCACTAACCATACAGCATATAGATGTGAGACGATCGGGTCAGGGACCTGAACAAACGCAGCTGAAACGCAACCTTAACTCAACTTTTTGCCACCACTAGGCTCCGCTGCTAAACCTATGGAAAAAAGCTAAGTTTTTCCCAAACCGCAATAACTCAATAACTTTAAACAGGCTATTAAAGAAGAAGAAGTTGCTGCAGATCGTCGAATGAAGAGAGTCAAGTTTTAATGCGAACCGTATAATCTCAATTACGGAATACTATGTAACCTACAAATATATTAATCAAACTTGCGACATTACCCAACAAAAAATACATAATTTGTAACTTGACTTGATTTTTTGCAGTTACACGGGAACCTTGTTCCTCGGGCTCTACTGATTCATAGACATATTTCGTTGCTTACGTTTTTCAATTTTAGTTTTGAACTTCAACACATTAATATTGCCGGTGCTAATTTCTGTACATTTCAAATTTGCGAGAGATCCAATTTGTGAGATTTCACTGTTTCTTGATTACGGGAAATTCCCGCAAATCAGCTCACCTATTCTGGAAAGTTCAGGTTAAAGTACATAAGTCATGGAATTAAGACACATTGAATACTTTCGGGAGGCTGGAATATGCCTGGAATCCGCACATAACAAGATTCTGCTTGGTGTCGCTTGGTCCACTTGATGGTGCCAGTAAGGCCTGAGGCACCCGACTAAGACTGAGAGCAGGTGACAACACGGATGTGTGGGATGTGGATGTACATGGCAACTCTTAGATCTTCTCTTATACGGAGAGTTCGTGGTTCCAGACTACATCTCCATTAATTGGCTGATGTTCATCGGCAACTAAGGATGAGTTGCATCGCCATCGCCGGCACCCCAACCAAACGATTCCAGGAAGGTTAAAGAATGTCAAACATTCCGGCAAGAGAGCTCATTCCGCATGCGAAATGTAACCTTGCTCCGCCCCCATCGGACTCACTGTGCAATCCTCAAGGAGAGCTACCATAAAAATGTTCAATTTGTTGCAGACAATTGACTTTTATGCGCCTTGGTCGGGGCTGGCTGTGGATGCTACTGCGGGAACGGGCATCCGGTGGTCTTACCACTGGCCCTGGTCATCAAATTGAGCAGTAAAATCGACAGAAGGCGAAAGGGTTTTGCAAATTATTATTGCTATTATTACGTATATTACAAGTGGGTTGGTCCTCCATAGTTCCTACTCCTACTCCTGCTGCTCCATCTCCTGCGCCAGCAAGTTCTGCGCCTGGCGATGGAAATGCTTGGCTATAAATCACTTTGTAGCAGATTACACACTCTCAGCCCTTGCATAAATTACTTATGCTTTACTCTTTTTTAGGTGTTTGCTGGAACGAGCCCTTCCGTTGCACACATATACATACATATGAGTGTACGAGTATGTATGTTCATATTGGCTATTAAAACAAATATTTTCGCTCAGAGGCGACATGGAAAAAATGGAATAATGGTATGCTATGCAAAGTAGCTCGAGAGTATGCAAATGAATTTATTCTGATTCCCATCGTCCGGTTTATGCAGCAGCATGCGCCGTTCTTTGGTTCCACTTTCGCCCCCTCCCATCCACCCACCACTTCACAGTTCCCCTCGCCTAACAAGCAGACAATTTTCTTCGATTTCCCCTCTGCTGGGCGTATTTTATTTGCCTTGGTGCGGCTACGGAAAATTGATTTTTATTCGCCCAATAAGTACATTTCTTCTTTTGCAGCATACTCGGCTTTCCCAGCGAGCACACTCCGCATTCGAAGCTGCGGGTCCAGACTGTTTCAAGGCACTCAACAGACGCAGTGACAGTGGCAGTGAAAAGTAATCGTCCCAGACTATTGTCAATCAATTGACTGTAAAATTATGCGAAATCAATGAGAAGGGGCACAGTTGGAATCTCCTGGGGAATAATATACTCTTAGCAAACAGGGTACAGTCAATAGCTATAGTCTACGGATCTGCAGGAATCAATCCACTATTCTTATACCTTAAACAAACCTTATAGCTTAAACAATCTCCGTATCAAGGAGCTTATAGCGATTGTTTGGACGAAAGTTTTTGTTTCTTGTTTGCCTATTTGTCGCGTTCCACTGGCATTTAATTGAACTAACAGGAAGGTGGTCAGTGGTCGGCACGCACACAATCCCATGGTTTGCAATGCGTTTGTGTGCGTAGACAGCAGCCAAAGCGGGGAATTGCACAATGGGAAATTTTACCACCTTTTGTGGCAATAACGAAGTTATTACTTCCAAACGAAAAAATATTTTGTAGCTTAGGATTTTTGATATGAGTTTATAAAAGCAAAATGAAGGTATGGCGTGGCAGCTCCTTCTTATACCCGTACCCAAAAAAGAGTTAAGGGGTATATCAGATTTGTGGTAAAAGCGGATGTGTGCAACGCAGAGAAGGAAACGTTTCCGACCCCATAAAGTATATATAATCTTGATCAGCATCAATAGCCGAGACGATAGAGCCATGCCTGTCTGTCCCTCTTCCCGTCTTGTTTGACGCCTGGATCTCAGAGACTATTAGAGCTGGGGCAACCAAATTTTGTTTGCAGACTCATGTGATATCACACTGCTACAAGTGTATTTCGAACATTCGACCCGCCCCTTTCGTAGAGAATGACTATATCTACCATATTGCCGAATCTGAATCAGATCGGATCATTTTTCTAGCCAGAATGAAAGGATTCATTTTCAGTAGCTTCCCCCGCCTCCTCCAGCACGCGACCCGCCATTCATTCTATCTCTCACTCGCACACACTCTATCCTGTGCCATGCGCCACGGAGAAGATGTAAATTCTACATTGTGTATGTAGAATATAAAATTTTGATGTGTAATCGACTTTGGAAATGTAGATAACATATGTTGTTCAGTCGCATATTTATGCATTTATTAATATTGCATAATAATATACACTTATCGAATAAGTCAGCTCGACCCATGTAACTGGAGACACAATAACAAACGACAAAGCAGTGTGGCTGAGTCAACAATAACTGCAGCAATTTCTGCCAACGATGCGATCGCTCTTCAGAGGACAAAACCACTGGAGCAATTGCTGACAATTGCCCAATAACACAATATCATATTAAATCCAAATTAATTCCAATTCCCTTTTACCATATTCTTACTAGACTCAGCACTTTCTGTACCTTTTGTTACCTATAAATAGCATTTAAGTTTGTTGAATGAAATCAGTACCAGAAACAGTACCATCGCTGCCTGTTCACTCGACCTCTTCAACTGCAATCATCAGAGGCTGTCGCCGGGTCTTCAGACCCTCATTTGCTCAGCGTGGAAACCCTCTCCGCAGTCCAACTGGTTCAAGTTCTAGTTGCGACTTCCAAATTGTAAACGCTTAATGTACCGTATGCATACCAAATCACACACACACAAACACACATTAACATTAACAAGCTAAAATAATGTAAAATTTAAATGTAAGATGAAAGATGTAGCCAAACAAATGTAAACACATGTTTATTGCTCAAGCTTAACTATACTTTATATATTTATATATATATATATATATATATATATATATATTTTTTTTAATGGTTTTTGTGGTGCTGTAGAAATGAAAATAATACAATAAAATCACTTGCAAATTAATAACAACAAAGAGTATAAGGTATACAAAGACTTGTGACGCTTAAGTATAATAAATTCAAAACATGAGCCGATCTTAAAAGTCAGAACAACAGCACAATTGTATGCATGTACCTGGTCCATAAAAAGGGAAGCTGGGCCCATGGTGCACTGGCAAAAAGATGGGTTCAACCATTCACACACCCATGTACCAGATATGGGATAGTTTGTCAAAGCCTTTTTGCCCCTTTGTTTCGGGGCTGATCTGGGTGGCTCTGGCTATGAAATTTGTAGCTTGTTAGCTGGAAATTGTTGGCCAACTTAAATTTCTCACCTGAAAGAGGCATAACGAGGCAGTGAGGCGCACCTGGCCATTGATGACTTAGTCCGGCGCAGAGTGCCGGTCAGAGAGCGGGATAAGGGCGGCAGAGTTGACTTTATTGATTTTTATAGCTCACTGGGCTCACAGCTACCCTCCAGGCGCAGCCCCAGTGCCAGCCCCAAGCCCAGTTTTTCCTTAGCCTCCTCCATATTATCCCTGCGGGCTTGGCCAACCCTTTTGTGAAACATTTTCATTTTCATTTTTATTTTCCGGTGCACAGTGGGCGAAATGGGCAACTTGTAAAAGCTGCGTCATCTAATCGTGTTTCGCCCAGCTGCTATAGTTAGCCGCTTCTACTGAATTTTCGGAAATTCTCCGAACTATTTAAGTTTGTTAAGTTCCTCATTTCACCGCCATGGTTTGGAGTTGCGCCCCTTGTAAGGTAGATGACACCAGCTCGGGCATTGTGCCCATTGTATGTTGGCCGTCTGCTGTATCTGCTGCCACTTTGCCCGGCCCGGCGGCCAGAAGAATGTCAGGCTATTTCCGAACCACAGTACCCCATTTTTGTTTATGCATGCTTCGACACCCATCAAGGTGCCGACTCCTACCGCATCGCCCCCGCCGGGAGCAGACCCGGTCCGGCCCGGTCCAGCCTGAATGCGAGTACCACGACAATCCGCTTGTGTGCTCAACTGCACCATATTTTACGGCTCTGTCCATGTGGCGAAGACTTTCGATAGGGAAAGTCTGTGGCTGGGGCCTTGGCACTCGGACAAGAGATATGTATATCCCGATGTGAATCATAGCACCATCCGCATGAAGTCGTCAATTTATGAACCAAGTCGAAATGCAGAATGCTGGATACAGCATCGGATCTGGATCTACTGGATCTTCGGTGTGTGGATTTCTCAAAGCAAACAGCATTTCTCCATCTCCATCTCCGTGTATGTGTCTGTGTATGTCATGGGAGCCTACGTCTCATGGGAAAAGCTATTACAAGCTGGATCCGGTGTGTAGGGTCCCTCCCGTGGCTTGAACACCACGAATTAACGCGCTTTTGGGTGCATACCGTTAAGATGCAATCGCAGGTCAAGAACGTTTCCCCTCGTCTAGGGAAGGGGGCTCCACGAGGCAATGTAGCAATTGTAGTGAGAGGGGTGCGGATAAAGCACACGATCCGGCTCCTTCCAGCAACTCACTCTTTTATTCTTCTTCGCTGCCCCTTCCAGTACAAAGAACCAATTCCAAGTGGCCTAATAAGCGGCATGTGTGGAGAAAGGACAGCGGAAAGGGAAGTGCCACTAGGTGTGGGGATGCCAAATTTTAATAAAATTTTGTTGTTTCTTTTTTGTTTTATGGAAGGTACAGTAATTGGTTGTTACCAATATTGCCACGCGGTAGCTTGGTAACAGCATTTTTGGCCATCACAATCGTAAATTGTTTTATTTGCTGCTAATTGCAGTCCACTAAATGGCATCTGGCCAGCAGTCAGCAGTCAGCAGCCAGCGAGCAGGGACTAACCAACGGAAACGGCGCTCCAACGACAGAAGCAGGAGGGGTTGAACAGCCGCTGTGGCTTTTATTGCAGCTCATAAAGCGATTAATCCAAGAGAGAAGCCTCCTCCCCATGCAGAGCGCAGAGCGCAGAGCTAGCAGCTACGGCCACACATACTCGTACTCGTACACGAACTAACCAGCGAAACAAACGGCATTTGCTAATAGTTGGGGTTGGCCACTTTGAGTGGATTAGCGGCCATGTAAGCTGAACAGCCACCAAGGCCTGCTCTCTGGCGGATGTGCGTGAGAGAGGAACCATATCGAATCGAAACCATTAATCTGGACTAACTCCCCTGCTGGGAACTCATTGGGAATCTATTCCTTAACTGGAGGTCTTCAATAAGATCGCTTAGCCAGAGGCTTCCAGTTGATGAAAGCTGAGGCGAACTACAAACACTTGCAAATATCACAGGGCACAGCTGTGGATGTACAATGAACATGCAAATGAACAATGTAAATACATATATATACATATATATTATTTTACTCTTAGTCCTTTTTGTTCGATTCTTTGAACTTACCTTCTACGTACAGCTTTTCAAACATGTATCACATGATTCTACTAGTCTACCAATTTAATTCCACTCAAATAAAAAAGAATTGGAAATTCCCGTTGAAAGATAAAATGTGGATATCAATAGTTTGGCATGGGTTACAGATTTTCGATTTAAATATATTTAGTGCCAAAAGCTAAAACCTAGGGAAATGTTAAATATGTTTTCTAGGTGTATGCCAACTCACTATCAGAAAAACCCCACATGACAGCCCAATCTGTGAAGCTTTAGCACTCTGAACGGCTCGATATACCGACTCGATGTACCGACGTGCTCTTACATATCTGAAGCAGTGAAATGAATGAGTGAAACCCCAAAAAAAAACCTTATGGATATATTAAGGAAAATGAAAAAGTTTTTAAGTCTATTTTCTTAGTTTGTCGGCATTAAGCTAAACATCAAAGTATTTCTCACGGTGTAGTCCAAGGAATAAGCAGGAGATACCAGAGGCTATCACTGTCCATGTAAATTATATTCATTAGAATTGCCAACACTTTGAATGACTGATGTCATTTCATTTTTAAATTGTGCTTTAATTGATTGTAAAATTGGGATCTTGTTGAATTTTTACTCCGTTTCCCGGCAGCTATTGTCAATTTTATTTCGTTGTTGGTTTTAACGGTGGCTAAACGGTTTTTTAAGGCTGACCAACGGATTCATTATACCCGATACTCGAGTTTGGGGATAGATTAGTTTCGTGGTGGATGGGTGTAGCATCCAACATGAAGCGTATCCGACCCCGAAATGGTTAGAGAATCTTGATCAGCATCAATAGCCAAGTCGATATTGCTCGACTTTATGGGGTCGGAAACGTTTCCTTCTCTCCGTTGCACACATCCACTTCTACCACAAATCTAATATACCCCTTAAATCTTTTTTGAGTACGGGTATAATAACACACTAAAGTAAGAAAACTGCATATGATTTACATAATATGCATGGGAAATAAGTTTTAAAAATATTGTTTTTAAAAGCTGAATTGTCCGTTCCACAGTGGGTGTGTCGATTCTGATTCTCTTCCTTCTTTGCCCACTTCCACGGCTGCCCCAGCCAGCCTAGGCTTGTTTCTTATACTGCTTGGAAGCTTTGTGAAACGTAAAACTTAAATTTGTACTCGCCTCTCTCTCAGGTTCTGTAGGCCAGGGCCGTGGATCGATGTTCGATTGCCTGTCAGCCCATTTCAATTGTAATCAAGTGCAGAGTTAAATAGACACTCGCACACACACCCATGAGTGCGCTTGTGCCATGCCTTGGATGGTAGCTACATATGTACACATATTTAAATCCCAGTTACAGTCCATTTGTCGAAATATATAAAACTTGCAGGGACACATACGAGTCCGTGCACAAATATGGATAGAAACATGGGACGCCGGACATCGGACACCGGACATGGGATCTGAGAGAAGGAGGTCAAAGCAATGCAGAGACAAAGTGCCAGCAAAGTAAAACGTGCAAAGCAAATAAACACAAACAAGTCTCAATTTAATGATAAAAGCTATTGAAGCATGTTTATGCCAAAAGCGGATGGACAGTTACAGTGGAAGAAATTGAAAGCGGAGCAGGACGGGATGGATGTGTTGACGGGCACTGAAATTTTCGGCTTGGGAACTTCCCAGACAAGATATCGACGTAGCTGGTTAGACCCTAGAAGGGGGTAAATATATCTTACCAGATGCTTGCAGAGTAAAAAGCCAAGTATCTTCGACGCCATAAACTACATACACCGCGACTTTGTCCGACTGACTGTTTCTATGCAAAATCCAACTTCACCTGATGTTCATTAAGCATTCTCACATATGTGTGTAAAATACATATTTTCATACGTATTTATGAACGTCTACACATAGGTACTATATGGTATGCATTGAATATACGAGACAGACAAAATGGGGATGCATATTGACGGCCGAAGCTTCGGCTCGAACAGCTCCATCTCGTGAATATTTTTAAATTCGCCGTTTGGCTTAGATTGCCTGCCCTTCCCTTAACCCATTAACCTCCAGCTGTCTTTGCCCATAGGGTTTCTTCCCATTCCCTTGACTTACGCCATATTTAAATTAAGTATTTATTATTTTGCCGAAGCGGACCACACTCTATGTCCTCATGGCGTGAATTGGTTAAAGTTTTCCACTGCCACTGAGATTTGGATTCAAGGCGGCAGCAGCTTAAGCCAGGAAAATTCGAGGAAAATCCAAAAATAAATATAATCCTAGTTAAAAGATATACAACAAAAATTTAATTTCATTTAATGTGGAATATTTTAAATAACCTGTCTTTGAAAACAAATATTTTAGAATAAAGTAATAATTATATTCAATATAAATATAAAACATATTAAACTACAAAATTGAATATGTGTATATATATATATATATATAAGTCCGCATTAAAAAAGCATTTTTAATACATTCATATTGGAATCAAAGTGAGTTCTATTTAATTTTACTATGTTTGTACATCCTTAGAAATCAGATATTTAATACAAATTTCTGTGACAGCCCTCGTAAATAGCCTTTTAATTGTAGATCTTTATAAACGATACCTTTAAGAAGGCTTTAATTAAGTTACTTTATGTTCGTTTGATCCAATTTATTTCGATGAGATCAAAACAGCATGCCATTCGAATGCATTACATTTCCAAAATATAATGAAAATGAATGAAAAACGCTAGCATTACCTCTGGAAAAACACTAAACACAAATGCAATCGCAATACAATACGGAAATATCTTATTCCGCCATTCCGCCGGGAATGTATCTTCACAGTTTGATATATGTTCTGTGTTCCACGTTCTTCTCCTTGTGCTGCCGTTGAAAAGATTAATGAACACTCCTCCGTTTGACTCGCAAGCAAGTTTTCGCTATGTGAATATAATTTTTTAACCAGAAGCCAACCCCAAATATGTTCTTTGACACACGAAAACGCTTCAGTGCTCATTCTGCCACTTCTTCTGGATCCCTGCCGCTCCCGCATTTGGACAGCGTGTCGCTCATTATTTGTTTTTCAACTAATTAGCGGTTTTTTCCTACGTTGCGGCTTCTGCCACTGTCAAACCCATCCCCATACCCATAGCCGTACCCCACCCAGTTGCAAGCAGCAATTTGCTGGCACAGGAGGGGCCGCAGTGTAAGCATTTCGGCTGCAGAGGGAAAGGCATTTCGTGGTTTATCAACGCATCCCAACACACACTTACACTTACACTTGCACAGGTGAGTCATGTTGCTAATTAGTTACGAATATATGCGACAAGCTCTCACAGACACGCACTCCCACTACCACTCGCTCTCGCACATGGCTTTATCGATGCACACACATGTGACATGCTGGCTGGAGCTGAAAAGCTTCTGCCTGGCAGGACCAAATTAGGAGCTAAGCATCAAGCCACCCCTCTGAGCGAGCGTGTGTGGGGGGCCGTGGGCCGAAGGTGCAAAAGGATATCAAATAGTATTTGTGTCAGTCATAAACTCGTATGTGTGCACATACTACATACAGGCTTACATACTGAGCCCCACCCATGGGGCTTTCAATCAAATTATGCGAAATTAAATACTAATCAAATTCTAGAATCTAGAGCCACAAGCTGGAACTCGAACCCTCGAGCAACACATTGCACATAACTATCTAACAAAATGTATTCACAATTAATCTGCATACCTTTTCCATAGTGAACACAAAAAAGTTACATATATGCCGAAATTTTTGACTGTTTCCCCATAGTGCACTTGTTACCGGTCCTCTGTCAAAATTGCCTTTTGATAGGATGTCTATAATAATGGAAACCTTTCCGCACGGCAGTATGGGCGCGAGCCATTTGCAGCTACTCCTCCATGGACGTCTCAATTGATGGACTTTGCATAGGTATGTATGTAAATACATACTGATAAGAATATACAAATGTACTACTAGCGGACCCGGCGAGCGTTATCTCGCCCCATTTTAACGCCTTGAGATGAACTCAGATTGAAAATGAAATCGAGAAGGAACGTGTGAGTCGCTTCTTTGTCACGACTCTGCTTTTGCACCCGTACTCAGGCAGTAAATAAATTTGCGAGTTTATACAACATACATATACAATGTCGATTACACATATAAAATGCAGATTCTACATGCACACTGAAGATTCGAGATCTTACCGTAAGGGTCGCGCACTGCACAGGGCAGAGTGTGTGCGAGCGAGAACGAGAATGGGCAGTGTCAGCAGCGCTGGAATGGGGTGGGCTAGCATTGAAAATTAATTTCTTTATTCTGGCTATAATAAATATAATATTTGCACGTTTTTTTCACCTCCTAAGAGTCTAATTAAAAAGCAAACCAAGTGACAAATTTCAAAGAAACACCAAATATATTCCGTCGCCTCTTGTATAAACAAAAAATGCCCTACTTAACTTTATTTTTTGTGCTTACGCTGGGGCTGCGTCAGGCTTCTTGGCGTAGCATAGGACCCTATGGTGGCAAAGAGTGCATCGCTCTCTGCTTCCTTGCGTCTATTCCGATATCGATGGGAAACGCGCTCAGTGCGAAAAGGCTATTAAATATTATTTAAATGATGTGATAAAATATGCAGAGCCAAATCTGATCTATTTGCCCAATTGTAAAAATATATTGCCCATTCATGAGGAATAAGTGAACCAAACTCACGTGCTGCAGGGCCCGAGCCCAGAAACCACCCTACCCGACAAATTGTGGATAGGCTATGAAGTAATTAATACACGACCATACTTCCCACCCCAATGAGGTGTTTAAACTGTCTTCGATTTGGACACCCCTCCGCCTATTGCAAAATCCCAAAGATATGCGCCCACTGCTCCGAAAAAGAACACACAAAAGAGGATGAACAATGCACTAATGCACAAACCTGCAGCAAATGCAAATACGTAGATGGCGAAGTCAAACACCACAAGGCAATGGACAAATCATGCCCCGCCTTCATCAAACAGAACGAGCTACCTGCCATCAAAACCGTTCAAGAAGCGGACCTTGTGGTCCTGCTTTATTTACAACACACGTCACACCCACCCACCAAAGTCCAACGCCCAGGAAGCGGCACTTCCAGCATCAAAAACAACCTCAGCAACACCGAATCCTATTGCCAGACAAATTGGCACCTACGAAGACTCCTCGAAAGAACCCATGGACGCCACTTCAGAAGCATCAAAATACAGAAAATACTCTGAAAGCTCCGACGAACCAGAACTTAGAATATTCTCAGCTAAATAAAATAAATAAGAAATTCACCTGGAACCAAATCGAAACGACAACCAAATAACTAAAACCGAAAAGAAAGCCAAGAACAAGACATTCGATCGCAGGAGTACAGTGAAGACAGGTGAAGAACTCGACCTTTAAAATCCATAAAAATAGATATAGTAATAAAAACCGCTTTCGCCCAATTAATCTAGTTCTAAGATAGCTTTACCCTATATTCTTATTCTTAACATGCTGAAAATATATCAACTTAACGTGAAATAATTTCCATACAAGATACCGACCTCCACTCTACCGATAGTATTCCCATCCAAATAAACTTTACGCTCTCCCACATAAACAACTCGAGAAACCGTTATGGCGGGGCAGCGCTGCATCTTCATTGCCAGTCACCTCTCAGGAAGCGACCACTTCCCGATCTCAATCGAACTTTTTAAAAGTGAAACAACTGACTCCGCCGTCATTAGACCAGAGTTTAAGATAGACAAAGCCCATCGGCCTCTTTACCAAATATTTAGTAAACAATCCTCCGACGACAGACCGCCCTGCCAAAAATTAAACCAGGAAACAGCTCGTCTTTGCTCTATAATTAGTCCAGCGGACATCTATCCATACCACAATATCACCCAAATTCATCCAAACAAGTCCCCTGGTGGGACAACGATCTGCAAGTCCTAAAACCCAACACGAAATTGGCCTGGCGGCACATGTGCCAATATATAAACACAACCAAAATAATCGCTAAAAAGCTACATAGTTTACACTTATACTGACAGACCTGATATTTCAAAAGCCATGTGCGAGTTCTGGTCAATGCATCACTTAATGATAACTTCCACACCACATTCAGGTCGCACAAAGAAAACTTTTACTACAATTTCACTCACCCCCGCCCAACCCTTAGAGTGCGATGTTTCTATTATCGAACTAAAAGGCGAAACCAACTAAAAGGGAAAACACCAGGGACCGCATCAGCTACCCAATGATCAGAAACCCGCCAGATTCAGTACTGCAAAGGCTGCTCAACCTTTACAACAATATCCTTAACGCACATACTCCACAACAATTTAAAGTAAGTAGCATAATACCAATATTAAAACCCGATTCAAACGAAACAGCAGCAACCCCTTATTGACCCATTTATTGACTAACAGCTGCTTATCCAAAGTCATGGATAAAATAATATCTAAAAGAGTATGGCGGATAGTTAACAACAGCCAGCTACTCGATAGTCGTCACTTGGGATTCAGAAAGGGAAAATCGGGTTCTCACTAGACTTCTCAAAAGCATTTGATATAATAGGAAACCGAACAATAATTGACGAACTCGTTGATTGGAAGTTAGGGCCAAGATTGATTAAATACATAATGTGACTTCTTAACTAACCGAAGAATTTGTGTTCAGACTCAAAATGTACAATCCCAGCCCTTGCAGCTAGAAAATGGAATCCCTCAAGGATCACTACTATCTGTAATCCTTTTTGCAATTGCCTATAATAAACTTAATAGAATTATTGGTCTACGCAAATCATTCGAATTTACTGCACACGCTGACGCTTTTACAATAATAAAGAGACAAAACAAAAAAGCATAAATCCACTACTCGCAGACATCCACGCATGGTGCAATTACTCTGGAGCCCGTCTCTCTGTACCAAAATCGAAACATGTACATATTTTTCGACAGAAAAATGCAACTTTATAATACTTTGCACTTTCAGGTGTTACTACATATAACTAATAAATGCAAATGGGACGCGCACATAGAACTTAGAACTAGTAAACAAATAGCTAAGCGGCTAAATAATATAAAATGTGTCTGCAGCACTAGTTCCAACTGCCATAGTAAAACGATTATTTATGTAATAAGCTCAATTATCATGTCAAAAACTGGCTGTGGATTATTCCTATGCGGAATAGCACCCAAATCAAAAATTGACAAAATAAAAACCATATGCCACTCAGCTGTTCCTCCTCGGTGCCTCGGTGCCTTTCGCTCCTCGCCAATCAGCAATCTACTATACGAATCTAACATTAGAAGACCACAACATACCAGATACCCTTGAATACCTCAGTAAACACATAAAACCCCAATACGATCTAATCTGGAGCAGCACATCTCTCATCAACTCAAAAAAGCAGAAGAATATCGAATCTTTAAACACAACAATCTCTCGAATAGACACCATAAAATCGATGAGACTTCGAATCGGACACACTAAACTGACACACAGCCACCTATTTGACAAAAGACCTCATCCTACATGCCAACAATGCAATGCCTAACCCTACAAACCCCTCCATATTTTGAACCTTTACAATAGCATATAAGTTCCATCTTACTATTAGTAACTGAAATTAAAAGACCCATATACAGACATGTAACCATATGTAATACCTATTGTCACATCAATAATTTTACTTATTGCAACATAGAATTTAAGCAGAAAGCCATTGCACATATTGCTTAACACAAATTAATAATTTCCCGCACTTTGCAATTGCTGGTAATTTCTTTATAATAATAATAGTATTTATAATAGTTAGCAGTTTTAAATTTGTATAATGTCATTGTCTTTCGCTCACCAGAATATCAGTGAATGAAGGTGCACCATTAAATATCTTATTTTATTCGTCTTTAAAGAATGAGATTTATTTGAAAAACTCGTCGTCATTTTGACGAAGCCTGAAATTAACGTACTAAAAATAAACATGACCATCTAGGGCTAGCGATTTGCTCGCATATGCCAAGACAGCCAAACGTAAATCTTCGTCATCTGGTTTTGCACAGATGAAAAGAAAATACCGTTTGTTGCATCTGCCTCTGTGAAAACCTGCCAACAAGTGGCGCACATTCGTGCCGCACGTTCCTCGGTCAGCCGAAATGACCATTTGGAATTGTTGTGCGGAACCAAGTTTCAAGATGGCAGTGCTATGAAGCTCCCTGGGGCAAAGTGCACGAGCATTATCCAAAATTTGTAGGCTCTTAACTTTAGGGAGCTACTAAGAGAGGACATCGGTGACGTCAAGTACGGCTCGTTGCTTGATGAGAGTACTGATATGTGTCTGCAAGGCATTTGATAAGTCATAGTGCTAATCATTCTGGAACCCAACTAAAATTAATTACATTCTGTTTATAGTATTCTGTATTTCAGTTCAACATGGAGCGTCATTGTCTCCTCATTTTTATCCCTCGAGGAATGCGACTCGAAAGCGATTGTGAACAGCCTCTGCCAAGAACTGAGCAACTTTAAATGAAACCTTGCGAATTTCACTGGAATCGGCACGGACAACGCCAGTGTATGTTTGGTTCCAAACAAAGTGTTTACACGAAGCTTAAAAAATGCCTACGTCCTTCATTTTTATTGAACGTAATTAATTTCATTAGTGTATCTAGTTTGTAATTGGTTTTGCAAAAGCGCGGAAGGGCAATCAGATTACAAACAAATTTATGAGCTTATAAATTCCGAAAAGGGAAACGACCTGCATATGTTTTGTGTTTTGATTGTGTTCAGATCTAATTAACAAGTGTTTTTCAGTACTACTAGCAGAACCGCGCGCTCCGCTGCTTACTAATTTAATGTTTAGGAATTCATCGCAATTAAACAATGACAACTTTGATGCAATAACATATTTTATTTATTGCAATGCTTCGTGGTAAACAATATTCCTAGTTTTGCCGCCGGTACAATGAATGATTAATGCCAAATGTTTGCCTACTCGTGAGCAGGATACGTACAGTTGACCATGTGAAAATACCGGATGCTCCAAATTTAAACCGCAAACTTGCAACGACTGTCCTTGTGATTTATTAATAGTCACAGCAAAAGAAAGACGACTCGGAAATTGCAGTCGTTTGAAATCAAATGGCATGTCAGTCGGAATCAACGGAATTGTTTCACCACAAAATTGCCCAGTCAAAATAGTCGCTTCAAGTAAATTAGTCATAACTTTTTTCACAGCAAGTTTTGTAGCATTGCAAAGTCTCCACGACTTCCACAGGTTACGATTCCGCACTCCAACCCAGGTAAATCCAATGAACTTGGAAACTCGACTGGATAATTGGAAACTATCATCTCGGTGGATAATTGTGTCAATCGATGTATACGCAACCATTTCTCCTGGGATGGAGTTCAAAATAGAATGGTAGCCAAAATAATCGAAATGAAGAACGTTTTTCCGGTACCTCCAGCTGCATCCAAAACAGTCCCCCATGTTGCTGTTCGATAGCTCGCAATATTTGGTCGTAAGCCGTTCTTTGATTGATTTTAAACCGAGGCTGATTGTTTTGGATCAGCGCATTAGGCTCGGCAGGATCTGCTGATGCTGTTGTTCACGCTAAAGATCTTTGTTGAAAAGGTCGTGTATGGCACGATTAGGCGCTGTCCTACCTAATTGAGCTAATGATGGCTTGCCATCAGCAAGCCAAGGTCTTCAATAGCGCTCAATGCTTCACCCGTTCGACGGCACAATCGATGCAAAAAATCGTCTGACAAATGATTTTGATGCTCTGGCCAGAATTCAGTGGGCTTTGCTAGACTGCACGTGGCTATAATAATTGCCAAAAGTGTCCGAATTTGATGTAGACTATGACAATGCTGCATCTTCAAGTGTAAGATGCCAATGCCTGTCATTCTCAAGCAAATTCAAGCGGTTGCGTTCTTCGCGATACGTCCCACACAACTCTTCATCAACGATGAACTGATGTAGCTGCCCATTTGAAATGGAGTGATTTCATCGGTAACATTGGCGCTGCTCCAAAACAGTGTTGATGCATTTTCAAATGTATTTAATAGATTGAACTGAATTGCAGACCTCTACGGCTATTTTCGCTTTATAAATCCTAGATAATATCGGTATGGCACAGCCCAACGATTATCAATCTCCAAGTCTTTATTTTTAACTCTCAAAGATGCCGAATGGCCACGACGCCGATATTCGGGATACCCATCGCTGCCCGTCATTCAACGCACCACATGGACCGTGAATCATATTTCTGGAGGCCACCTTCAGCAATTCAGGATCCACTGTCGGAGCGGGAGTTTCGGCCGAAATCAAAGTATATGCCATTCAATTGAATACATCCATCATTGAATCCGAGATTTCTTCCCATTGCCGGTGACTCGTGGAGGGGATGGAGAGGTCTGGTCGACCGTAACTGCGCAAATGAAAATACTCTTCGGAACGTAATCTGGCTTGGTTGAATCGAAGAAAAGTCAACCGTTCCGATTCGAGTTGTTAACATAATTCCAGCTGAATTATAGACCCAAAACAGGAGCCTCATCATGAGCCCTGGGTTATGTCAAAAATGTATTGGTGGAAAAGGGCCTTAATACGGGTTGTCTTGATTATGCCGTATCTTCAGGCCGTATGCGTAATAAATAATGGCAAAAAATCAATCAAAAATAATTCATAAGGTATTATGAATTATATTATACTATATTCATATATATATGTATATAATTATAATATAATATAAATTATATTCATAATTATATATTATATTCGACATTACAGCCATCTTTTCCGCCCCAAAACAACATGGGACATTGTAGTGCATCATAACAGCGATGGGTCTCGGATAGGCGTTCAAGCTGTTCGTTTCTACGATGAAGCACAGTATCACGATTATTAAATTGCTCACCAACTATGACTATTGCCACTTCGTCAACTGTTTGTACATTGAAGCGCCTTGCATGTTCGCCAGCCGGTGTTTTTTTTTAGCTCGAATTACAATTTTATGATCGTCAACTGAACCCATTCGCTGTGCTCATGGAACATATCTTGCAAATCGAAAATAATTTGTCTCCGCGAGTTGGTTCTACTGGCACACCGACGACCAGCTCCGATCAGCTCCTTCCGCGTTCCCAATAAAATATTATAGCGAAAAAGGTGTCGCAAGGCAACAACGAGCCAGCGCGATGGTATATTTGACCTTGAATCTGAATGAAATACGAAAGAATGAAAACAAACGAATAATTTGCACAAACAAATCTATTTAATTACCTTGAACGTTGGCACGGTCCAACTTAAGTTGTCTCTTATGATATTTGTGGCGCCGAAAGATGTCATTTGAAAACTCGAATTATACCTTCGTATATTGCTCAATGAATGATTAGACTCAGGTGTCAATCCATTAAGTATTGTGCTCAAGGGTTGCGGTGGGCTGCCACTCGCACAGCAAGTCCCATCTGCATCACCTTTAAATTTTACTGCCTGACAATGGCGACATTTGCAGTTGTTGCTGCATCACTGTTCCGCTGATCTGAACGGGAGCCTGCCACATACTCTGCTGTCATTTAAAAAACCGCAATCAATTTGGGGCACGCGTTGCCGAGGAGCCCCTTACACAGAGATCTTTCTCTACCAATTTGAAGTATGGATGTGTAATGTGGTGATGACTCTGTGCATGTATTATTCAAGGAACCTCTCAAAACACCTCGAGTTTGCGACACAAGGTGTCTGTCGATTGCAGCTGCGGCTGCCCGAATGCTGCAGCATGGATCGAGCTGAAACTGCACTTCGACATTGCTGCAACAAACGAAATATGTTTCAGGGCACTAACGTTGCACAAGCTTGTTAATGATGATGTTATTCATTTGTGGCTGCTGCTTTGCAGCCAGTGATAACTAAAAAGCAGCAAGCCGGAGACTCCTGCCAGGCCAAAAACACGAACGCTGCGCACTCTGCAACAGTGTTGGGCCAGGGTCCAATCGCTTCCCCATCCACTTTATTCGCCTGATTTTACTCCATCAAGAGATGGCTCATTAATACACAATTTAGCTCACACGGGGAGATCATCGACGACCTCTCGGAAAATTATTTATGTGCCAAGAAGGCGGAAAGTGTGCCAATCCTCGAGCAATTCCAGGTGGAAGCAACCAATATTGAAGAGATTCCGTTCGAGTACGCGGACATTCACCTTATTAAGTGGTCCAATTTAGCCACAAGCTTTTGGGCCGGGGTTTCCAACTACGTGGATGCAGCAGGAAATAAAGGGGTTTCGGCTCTGTCATCGTTCGGAAGAGGAAATACGTCTTTAATGCTCTCTCTTTCGAGGTGAGGCAGAGTGTGTGAGCGAGAGAGAGGGGGAGTGGAGCTGCAGCGATGGAGGGCTGGAGGGCTGGAGGGGTGAGGTTAGCAACTGAAAATTAGTTTCTTCCTTCTGGCTATGGCGATAATTCGATCTGCATACATACGGTCATTCTCTTCGATACTGCGTCTTCCGTTCCCTCGTATCTGGAAAGACCAGAACCCAAGACCAGCCCAGAACGAAATTGGTCCACCTCTTTTTGGCAGGGGTGCCACTGTGCGGCGATGAAACGAGAGACGTCTCGACGTGGGGTACGAGTGCCGAGGTGCTCAGCAGAGCAGACACTGCTGCTTGGGTAATTATAATTAATAAAGCATTTGCCACAGTCGTCAAGTGGGATACCAGGACCAGAGCGGCAGTGACTGAGTGTAGAGTGGGTCGCGGTCAGTTGCAGCTGAGAAGAGACAGGTGGCCGCCAGCGCGGCGCCCACTTAAGGGCATATCTAATGCTTGTTGGGCCCTCTTCAAGCAGCCGCTCCTGCCCGCCAGAATGGAAATGTACATTTTGCTCTGTCTGTGGCTGGCCAAGTGCTGCCGCTGCCGCTGCCGCGTCCGCCAACGTCTGTTTAGCGGGCGATTTCATGAAATTATTCTCTGTTTGCCTCCTCCTGTGCCTTCGCGGCTTCGTTCTAATAAAGTGCAAAAAACTTTGGAGGTGCCTTCAAGTGCAGATTAAATATGCAGGCCTTCGCGACTATAATCGCCGCGATGGCGATGGCGATGGCGCCCACGATGATGAGGACTACGATGAGCATCCCCTGACAGAGCTCGTACCTCCCGCAGCGCCGCATTAAAAAGTTTAATGCATCCCAAAGAAATTTTCCGATGGGAGAAGCTGGCCTGGGCTGGGCTCCAACTTTTCAGCTTAAACTAGATAAAGCTTTTTATTAAATTAATCAAGCTGCTGGCTGCGTGGCCGCCAACCATATGCTGACTCTGCCGGCATTGTCATTGTCCTAAATTTGGCCCTTCTTGCGGGATGCCAGTAATGTGCTTACCTGTAAAAGAGACGGAGAAAGGGAGAGACGTCGAATGGGTTACAGATCGATTCAATAAGTATGTATATGTACAGACATAGCTATGCCGTACGGATTATGTTGGCAATGAATGTCAAATTAGGAGAATTTTCTGCTGTTTTGTTCTGTTTGTAGCCTGCTATTGGCTTTGACAAGTGACCCAAAGCAACCCGAAGCCACCCGAAGCAACCCCAAGCTCGAATGCTGCTCTTTCTGTACCCCAAACTCTGGATTGGCCTAAAATGATACACGTCGAGCGGGAACTTTGTGAGCCCTTGTGGATTTTGTGGATCGTTGCGATCCATCGCTGATCGCTGATCAGTTGTCCTGGTGCACGCGCCCATTCTCGTCCTTGTCTGGTCTCAATATGGTCGGCCATGCGTGTGCATGCGGATGGGATAGAACTGCGAAAACCTAAACCTAATCAACATGTAGTAGTCCAACTGAACTCTTCTTTGGATATATATTTTTGTGTTTTGTGGATGGAATACTAACTCGAGGCTCTCAAATTTTGTGATTAATGATTAATTATGTTTATTTTGGTGTTCTTTATTTGCTTTATTTGTATACGAGTGCAGCTTAGCAGCCGATGCAAATTAAAGCGAAAATTAACTATTTTTAATTTGATGGCTGGGATGGCTAGGATGGCTGAGTACAAGCTGGCAAGGTCGATTGATGGTTGCATTCATTGGCTTTTTCTGGAATAGCCAGCACACGAAATTGTTGATTGAATATTTTCGGAGGGCCCAGAAGGGGTCGCTCTGGCACCAGGCTCGTTGTGGTTGTTGTTCACTCGTGTACTTCCTGCCACCGTCCCAAGCTACATGCATCTACATGCTACATCACCAAGCCGCAACCACTTTCTGAGCTCATATAATGAAGACGTCGCGATCTGATGCACTTTGCCAAATGAATCGCTACCTGTTTTGTGGCAAGTTGAATCACACACTCACACACAGACAGACAGACAGCGTGCCTCGTAAAGTTACTTTTCGAACGGGAAACGCAGCCACAGCCAGCTCTCGCCCCTGCCAGCCCCTGCCAGCCCCAGCTCGTCTACGGGCTGCGGTTCCTTGGTCTGATGGGTTTTTGTGGTTTGTTTGCCGCACGGCGGCAGCCTGGCACTGTCGTCAGCGACTCTGACTCGGATTCTGGGGAATGGGACTCCGCTTCGATTTCCATGCCAGAATGCGGCTTCATTTGTCAATACTGGATTGCTTGCGGGGTGCTGGCGGTGCTCTGGGGCTGCCTTTGACAAATGTCAGCGTGCCTGACAATGATGGATGCAAAAATCTATCTGGCGAAATAAAAATGTCACAGCGCAAATAAATACAAATAAGATGCAGTTCCACGTCAAATGAAGCAAATCAACTGCCAGTCAGGATGTCGCAGCGCAGTTTTAACTCCAACAACTCAATCCCTCAGACAGGCGAGCCCCACGCCAGCACAATGTGTCGCCTTTATCTGCAGAGGTCGCTCCGTCATTTGCGGCTTGCCACAACTAAGCTTGGAATTCACTGCACAACCAAACCCCCCAAGTCACACATTTGCAGGTTTGCCTCCGTTGAGCATTGAAAACATGTGCTGTTCTTCTTAGATAGAGTTCTTGATGCTCGGACGGAAACTTCCCGTAATTGCAGTGCTGATTTATTAGTCCATTAGTATTAACTAATCCATATGTTTATGTGCGGGTATGAAGGACACTGCTTCGTACTGTGGGGAATGCTCATGAGAATGAATTTGAATGCTTAGTCTCCATTCCATCGCATGACCACCCATAGGCAAGTACTAAGTGCAGCTCTAGTAAGTCCCTGCCCCTGTACCTTAGCCCGTTCGTGGGACTTGAGACCCACATAAGTTACAATCTTAATTTTAACTCTGATCAGTTCGGGTGCCACAGACAAGTAAGAGGGTTTGACACCGGATATCTAAAGCTTTCATCTTCAAGCGTTCCTAGGATCACAGCGCATATGACTCCATGTACATAGCTCAGCAGAACTTTGCTTCAAATCTCAGGAAAGTAAACAAAGTGAAGTGGTTTCTTTGAGTTTTATATGTTTTTCCTACATTATATACGCTCCGAATGTACCTTAAATACGTCATTAAAGCGTAGGAAGTGCCCGCACACAGGTACCCGAATTACTTGCAAGTGTCCTACTTGAAAAAGGATATCAATGCCTTCAGAAGGGGTTAACACTAGCTGAAGAACTGAACGTTGAATTCGCAATGGAGCGACCGGAAGAGTGGGATAGACAACAATCCAGCCCACTCACGCCCTCGTACTCGCGGAACGAAACAAATAGGAAAACGTGGAGCGGCATACGATCCATACGTTTGGCTATGAGCACATTAAGACGGGCAAGATGACCGCCTCCAGCACATTTAATTTGAGCTAAGTTATCGCAAAGTAAAGTCAACAACTGAGGTAGGAATCGCCGGCAACGGTGCCACCAAATTTTGCATTTCTGTGCACTACAGATAACAGACATTATCCACAGCTGTTGAATCACAATCAGAGATAATCAAAAAAACGAGAAGGAACGTATGAGTCGCTTCTGCGGACGCGACTCTACTTTTTTACACATAAACGATTGTATAAATGTGTGTAATAGGGAACTCGACCAAATCAGGAACTGGGCTAATGCTGTTGGGCTTTCCCTCAGTTCTATGAAGTCTAAATGTCTTGTTTCTGATAAAAACAACACGAAAGTGGATATAAATGCACTAAGACGGCTTCGAATTGGCAATACACCGATTGAATACTGTGAAAAGGCAAGCCACTTAGAGTTTGTGATTAACAGATCATTAACATGGGTCGACCAAGGCAATAGAGCGTCAGGAAGAACTTATGGAATGCTAAGATCACTTACATTTACGCAACGCAATTTATGCACTAAAGAACCGGCATACCTTTACCAGAAACTTAATTTCGCTAACTCTGCACGCACCAACAACATAAGGAGCATTCGACACAAAACATTGAATTCAGAACGGCATTACTTTATATTTTGTATCATGTAAAGTCAGTAAGCAAACCAACGCTAAAACGCACCTACAATCATAGCACATATAAAACTAAAAAAAAAACAAATTAAAATAAAGTAAAAAATATACATAAGAAAAATAAATATTAAAAGCAGTAGAGAACAAATAAAATTACAAAAAAAATATATACACTTTTATATACAAACAAATAATAATAATTAATATGCAAACTTGAGCTTAAATTAAATACAAAAATAAAAGATCTGAATGGAACTTTATGTATGTTAATATTGCTTAGAAAAAGATAAGATATTGTAGTCGTAACTATAAATCTTCTGTGACTGCTGCATTAAGACTAAGTTCTACTTGTAGCACTGAGAAAAAATCAAAATAAATGCAAACACAAAACACTCAGTCAGAATATTAATTTGTGAGCTTATGATTTATATAGAATTTTGAAATAGTTAACATATTTCATATTGTTGGCTGGGCGAAAAGTATCTACGTAAGGGGCAACGTGAGGAAATGTAAGTGACATGTTGGGCTTCAGTTTGTTCAACACAAACTTCTTAGCTTTTATTTTTGGTTACAGGGGTATTATGCCGGGAAATAGGGGGTACACTGAGGCAGAGCCACGACGGGAGACAGCAGCACTATAACTATGTATGAATGTTGTTGTTGGTTGGGCTTGGGTTTCGGCAGTTGGACCAGCGGAACGGAATGTAACTGTTAAATGCGAGTTTCTTAAATTTAAATTTAAAAATTTAAATTTTAACCCGAAATCTATCGGAAAAAGTTATTTTGGTCCACAGCGGAAAGAAAAAGTTAAATTCTTTCGAGTAGTGATATCATTGTTTAATTTCGATGAATTCCCAAACATTAAATGCATTTAGCAAGCAGCGCAGCGCGCGGGTATTTACAATTAGTAAATAATAATAATATAATAATATTTTTACGCTCCACCGTGTGATAGAAATATGGGGCAATTAGCCTTAGATTCATGGTACCCATGAGGGTTATCAAGTCTTTTATTAACACTAATAAAACGATCAAATATGAGACACGGTCTCAAAGCGAGATTTTTCTTGTTTATTCAAGTGTGTGGAGCTACATATCTACATATAACATTATTTGTTTTGTTCAAAAATTAGTTTCGTCCTTGAATCGTCCTTTTCTACTCATGCCATCGTACTGATTCCGTGCTGATAACAGCCACGACCAGTGCAATGCCCTCGCTAGCAGCTGTGCCGTCGAGCTCAGCAACGACAACCACCACAACAAACACAACGGCTGCAGCTTCGGTATTGTCAAGTCCGCAGCTCATTGAAGTGCTGCCACGCGATAAGAGAAGGCTTCGACGGGAGTGGCAAGTGGCAAGCCCATAGATCGCCTGCCTCGAAGGAGCGGCTAAAAACGGCCAACCATCCTCTACGCAAAGCCCTAGAAGATGAGAGAATCCGAGAGACAGAAACTATATACAATAGCCATACCGGCGGTTTCAAACTGCACTGAAAAGTAGTGAGGTGAAGCCTTATGAACGCGACCGCTCTTCCCTTGACCAGGAAGTACGCCACCTGAAGGAGACCTGCACTCTTTCCTTATTGTTTATTTGTCTATTTCGGGTATTTGCGGGTATTATATGCATAAAATAAACGCATTTAACTTTATTATACCAAAAATTGACACATTTCCACATGTCCTCGTGGCACCAGTAGCTCTTGGAGCGGCGCAAGTTGTGTTCCCCCATCCGCTTTACTCTTCAAAGAATTCCTTTATGCGATGTACATATGCACATATGTATGTATATATCAGACTGACAGCTGTTTTTGGTTGGGGCTGTGGTGCTGATTGATTGGACTGGCTGCGCCTTTCAAGACCCATTGCATGCTTTGTGGTCCTGTACGTGTGTATGTGTGTACGAGTGGGTGTGTCGAGTGTTACCAGCTCTGAAGGAGTTTTCGTGCCACTATTGCCAGCATAATTTTGGCCACTTACAGCAAATGTTTGCCGACAATTGTGCCCCAGAGACTTAAGAGAGGATTCAGTCCAGCATTTTCTTGCGTTTATATTTGGTGTGTGTGGCCATGGACGGTGTTGGGTCGCTGTCCTAAGGGGGTGTGTGGCTGTGTGAGTGTGGCTGATGGTATACAAATTAGGCCGCGACTTCTTCAAGTCCGAGTGTAACAGCCCCGCTCCTTAAATCCCCTGCAGTGTCCAGCCGGCACAATGTCCACTCATAATAATCACACAATTTACACGCATTTTGTGTCATCGCAAACTAAGTGACTAAGTGTGACTGAGTGCGCAGGGGGGGCTGGCCCAAATATCCGTATATATGCATGTAAATGCCGGGCACATACCGACTGCTGGGACGGCAAGGCGGGGGGTAGGAGTAACTAAACTAATGCGGCTGCTTGTTAAGCGAAGTGCCGTCATCTATTACAGAATGTCCCCAGACCTAAGGAAGCCAGCACACCGACCCACACAACTCACCAAATGAACTCCACGCAGCCGCCTGGCAAGGCGAACCCAAAGAAGTCCGAAAATGACAGCTCAGTGGATCCGGGGAGCAACAAATGCAGCCGGAGTGGAGCGGAGAGCAAAGCACAGGCCATTTTATCAGCGCTTGGTGAGCAGAAACACTCGTATTCAACATGCTTCCAGGGCTCAATGGCCAGATTACCTTTTTTATGCCATAAAGCCTTATATTATGGCTAGAGAGATGAGATTTGGTGGAACTAAATTTAGCATCCTCCCACGCCCACCTATTACGCCCATATAAGTAAACATTATCAGGGATATTTGATATTTGATATTTTGATTAAACGAACTTCAATTCTGATTTGTTTTAGGTATTAAATAATACTATCACATAAATCGTACTTTTCTACTCTTAGATCCAAATCTGAAATGTCGCAATTGTACGATTACATTTAGGTAGATTTTGTATATATGAGGGCGAAACCTTCTTATTTTCTTGTTGATTTTGGCTTTTAATTCAATTGATATTTTATTTAAATTGAATTCACCAATAATCCAGTCAAATAACGCTGCTTCATTTCGATTTTCCTTGTATTCTTCATCAGCATCAATGGCCGAGTCGATCTAACATTGTACAGTGGCTAACAGCTTGAATGAACCAGACGTCCAGAAAAAGTTAAATGTGGTATAACTTCTAAACCTTGCCACTGAAAATCCTATGTATACTGATAGAAAAATATTTAAACTCAACCAAACTGGCTTCATTTATTTCGAAACTTTTTTTAAAGCGTTTTCCACAATTAATTACAAAAATACTGCCTCATTTCATCCCACAGCGTACTGGAACCAGTCCACTCAAACTATTTTTGTTTGTTTATATTTTACTCCTAGACTTAGAGTTTATATATTTTGAGTTCCTCTTATTGTTTATAGCCCTTTTTCAGCCATTACTGAGATTTGTTTCGGACTGAGAACGTGCCTGTCTCCCTCAGAAACTTCGAAACGATCTGGAGGGGCGGGCACACACACAGGCCAGTAGCAGGTGGAGGAGAACCACCACCTGCCGAACCGCGAATTCCGTGTGCAAGGAGAGTAATGCGAAACTCGGCCCACTCAGCGGAAGGACTGCATATGCTAATGATTATACTTACAGGTCACTGCCTGGCCGCAGCCCATGCAGTCAAACTAGGCATCACCGACAGTGGCAACTGCAGGAAATGCGATGAATCTGGGGCCATCTGGGGCCCTGGGGCCCTGGAACATCTTATCTGCAAATTCCCGGCTCTCTCACGGGCAAGAAACAAATACCTTGGCGGCCCGGTGCTGGCGGACGCCAAGGGAACTTCTTGCCTTTGCGAAAATCTCCTCGATCCTCACGGACTTCGAAACCGCGCAAGACACTCAGAAGGTCCATACGCACCTATCCGGATCACTAAGGGCCATGTTGGCCCATGTGTGGCCCCGTGAGGGCCGTCCGGGATAGCCTAACCTAACCTATTCTTAACACAAAAAGCTACCAATAAATAGAATTGTCCAGAGAATGCCAGCAGTACAATTGTGAAGTAAACAGTACAAAGTAAATAAACCTCATTATATAAAATCGCCAATGCTTGGTAACTTGGTATAGAACTCCAATCTTGCTATATGTAAAATTCAAAAATGGGAAAAAAAGCATTGCTTGCTCGGCCAGAAGGGAGGGCTGGTCAATCGATTTCAGCTCAGCCAGCCGACACCTAATGTATGCACCTGTACACATCATTGTTAACGAAATACCGTTCAAATATCATCAATTTTGCATCCCAGACCATAAACTGAAGCTGCAAAATGATCGGGTCAACTTTACAAAGGCACTTATCAGCTTTGCACAAAAGCAAAGTTTATTACAGCCAAATGTAAGATACTTAAGCTATGTGCAAAATAGAAGCGCTACACCTGAAAAAAGCATAGCGGAAAATACAATTTTTTGGAAAAACACTTGTAGCAGTGCGGTATCACATGAGTTTAGAAGTAAAATTTGGTTGCTCTAGCTCTAGCTCTTTAGCTTAAGTCCCTGAGATCTATTCGCTCATCAAGACGAACGGACAGACGGACGGACAGACAGAGACTGGGCCATTGATGCTGATCAAGAATATGTGTACTTTATGGGGTCGGTCCACTCTTACCCTTGACTCTTCGAGTACGGGTATAAAAACTCCAAATTGAATTGGAAATTTGGTCCTGGTTATGTGACTCAATACTTTCAATTGAAAGCTCTTAGCTCCACCAGAATTAAAGCTAAGCTGGATTCTACTTAGGTGGCTCTGCTCCTTCGCTTCCAACAATAAAATATTTAGGCGAGCGAGGTCGTTCGATAAGGTGATTATATATTATAAATGGTGACAAAATTAATAAAATTGGTATTGGGTGGTTGGCAATTGAAAGTTCTTGAGTTAGCTGGATGCTTAGGCAATTCAAAATTAGCTGTTCTTCGCATAATAACCGAAAAATTGACATGAAAAAGCTATGCGCAAGATGGCTGCCGCGTTTGCTCACAATCGACCAAGAACGCACTCGAGTGGCGTTGTTTAGCCACAATAAGAACGCGTTGTTTCGCTGTTTCGTAAACGTGGATTCACCACAACACACGAGGGACCAAAGCAGTCCAAACAGTGGGTTTCTCAGGGTGATTAAAGGTAAAAGAAGCCCAGGGTAGGTTTTGCAAACCATAAAGTCAGGACGCGGTTGAGCCACATTGTTTAGCTTCAGAAAGGGTAAAACAGACAATGGCGAATATCCAACCAACTTGTTGGATCGATTTAATGAGAGTTTGAAAAATATACGACGGCATTTGGCAAAGAACAAAATCTTTTCACCCAGAACCGTGCAAGGGTGCAGACATGTGCAGTTTCCATTGCGAAAGTCCATGAATTGGGATATAAATTGCTCCCTCACCCACCCTATTCTCTGGACTTAGTACCTAGTGACTGTTTCTTGTTTCCAGACCCCAAGAAACAGCTCGGCGGAACGGGATTTTAGTTCGATGATGAGTCATCTCACAAGAAATAGCTTCCTATTTTCCTATTCCTATTTTGAGGACCAAATCATAGTTTCTGGAAGGGATACAAAAATTAAAGCAATTCTGGAAAAGGCATTTAGATCCTATGTTAAGAAATAAGAAAAATTAAATTCAAAGTTTGTTTCCCTTAGCTATTTCTGGGCTATTTCCTTTGGTTGCTATTCATGAAAATGTTCAGTGCAAAGTGTTTCGATTTGATTTGATTTAAGTTAAGTTTTGTGAGTTATTTTTAAGTAAGTTATTGATGTGCCCTAAATATTTGTTTATTGTCTAAATTAAGTCCCAAATATTTATTGTTTTTTCCCATTGTTTGTATGTCTACGTCTATGCATTGGGCTTCCATGGGAGAAATGTTATTTCCTTCTCATAACCGATACGAAGTATGGGGGGATACGTATGTATATTATTTTTGTGTGTAACACGCAGAAGCCAGTGTTTCCGTCCCCATAAAGTCTATATATTCGTGATCAGCATCAATAACCGAGTCGTTACACATCCGTCCGTCTGTGCATCCCGATGAGCGCCTAGATCTCCGAGACCACGACTATAGGAGCTGGAGCTACGCGAGTGTATGCAGTCCCCTGTGTTACAAGTGGTTCCACTTGATCCACTCCCAGTGCGGCGTGCAGTGAGTTCTGGAGACAGCTCAAATGTGGTCCATCTTTATTGATTTCTGTTTTTTAAATGCTCATGGTAATGCAGCTTTCAGGCCTGCCCGCCGAGAACTGGCCAATGTAAGTAATTTTCCCAAAATTTAACAGCATTGCTATTTCAGCAGTAAATATATAAGATTTCTGGCTATGGTACAGGCCATCAGTTATGCAATTGTGAAGCATTTTGTAGACGAGTACATGGTAGGCATGCGAATGCTTTCGCGCCCCGTAGAAATACGTCTCCCCAACCCAAGACGAGGGGCAGAACAAACCGAAACTGGGACCGGAGCTGAGCCGAAGCGTTTGCAGCTTATTTGGTTGGCCCTTCGCTTGGGGGAAATAAATTTAAAACGCTGCCCCGGCAATTGCTATTTTTGGCATGTTTTCTGGCTAGAGGGTTGGCTAGAGGGGGCTACGGCTACACTGTGAACGGTTTTGCGGCGGAGGGAAGGGGTTTAATAGGGAACTTTTCCTTTTCGGGTTCCACAGCTCTTTCGCTTTCACTGTTGTTTCCAATAGCTTTTTATCAATCCCTCCACCCACACCCCCGAAAGCATAAGCAAATCGGGGCGACCCACGCTGGAGCGGAAACTTTTACCACCTCCGCCCTCCCGTTGTCCCCTGCCCTTGTGGCAAAAGTTTGTTAAGTAAGTGAAAGAGCTGTGAATGATTTATTGCATTTTAAAAATGTAAACTGAGAAGACGAAGAACAAGAACTGCTTCTGCCAGAACCGGACCCAGCACAAGGCCAGGGACAGGGCGAAAGTCTCTTCTGAGCAGTATCAGCTTGGATGCATCGGCTCGGGTGTTGGTGTTGGTGTTGGCAACTTGCTGCTGCTGACAAATTGCCACTGACAACTCACCGTGCCTTGCCCTGCCCTGCTGCTTGTAATTTCTTGGTGACGTTGCGTACACTTAATATGGTGGTCAGTCGAGGTAGAGAAATCGAGAAGCCGCCCTCGTCCGGCACACGGCGAGGAGAGGAGAGGAGGCCAGGGGAAATCGGGGAGTGTGAGCGAAGGGAGAGTGCACAGCTCTCAAAGATTGATTTTGTTACCTTTCAGCCCCTGGACCAATTTTAAAGCTTCAGAATAGAAACGAGGATACTCTGGAGCACTGTAGAGCGCTTGAACAAATATTGAACTTGCCACACATACATACATACCCACATACATGCATGCGTATATCAATGTATATGTGTACAGTGCCTAACCTAAGTATTAGCGAGGCAATAAAACTGTATTTTAATGCGTTATTAGATGTGTCATTTGGGGACTATTGAATGCGCTTTGAGGTTAAGTGCTGGACAGTTTCGCATAACTAGGACGGGAAACTGGATGAATCCCATTTATAGGGTGTGAGTGAAACATCTTTCAAAACACCGAAAACGATTGAAAACCTCGGAGAAGCAGTAAACGTGAACTGAACTTGATATGCTGTGCTAACACTCATGCTCCGCACTGTATTTGCATGTGTGTGTGTGGGGACGTAAACACACACATATACACACATAGCGGGAAAGCTAAGGGAAAGGACGGGCAGGAAGGGAGAGAGAGCAACACAATGGACAATGGACGCAGAGTTTTTTCAGCTTTCAGCTTTCAGCTTTGCGCATTGGAAATTGCTTTCGCAGAAGTCAGCTCGCTGCAGCCGTCGGGGAGAGCATTGGAGGGGCAATTTAAGATAAATTCATTGCCAGCTAACAGTTGCATGGGACAGGTCCAGTAATTTTCGATCGGAAGTTTTATGCTGTACACACATACATAACATACATGCATACATATACATATGTACATATGTATGTATGTATGTATGTATGAAGCACAATTTGTGTTTTTCTTCGCTTCCGGCTATCGACACATTTGACTTATTCAGTACTCGGCCCATCCCCCGGCTATCCAAACAAATAGTCGTCTAGATACTGAAGGACAGAGCATGGAGCCGCAGGTCGAAGGAGGGAGCGTGGGCAAGGAGCAGCGACATTGGGAAATACTCAATTGAAATATAATTGGCTTACACATAGATGAAGGCCTATTCGGCAGACGGCGACGAAGACGCTGTCTGGGAGGACACGGGCGCCCAAGCAGATCGATTGGCCAATCAATATGCGACCGATAACTAAAGGGCGCGGCGCCGTCCCAGAGCGAGTCAATTCAAGTCAAATGCTCCCGGCCAGAATGGAAATAATTGCGCTACCAGATTGATTGATTGCCAAATGATACTCTGCAGGCCGCTTGACAGCCGCGGGGACTTGTCGGTGAGCTCTGTCTTCGAGTTCAAGCCACAGCCATTCATGCAAGTCTGCTTGACAAAAGTTGCGCCAAGTGTTCGGCGACTTATTAAAAATTAACGTGCATAAGCTGTTTGGCGGTCGGACAAGGGTATATTGTGATGCAGCACATATTCAAGATGAACAAAGTTAAGTAGCATATGCAATATTTTTACTGCAACGTATCAAAGCAGTAACTCCACCATATTATGCCAGCTACTTAACCTACATTAACGACAACTACCGGCTCTCTTACGTTAAAGTACATAGAAGTGCATACATACACAGCAACATACTCGTATGTGTGGGATTTGGTGGGAATGCACAGAGAGCAGCAGAGTCTGCAGAGCTAACAGAGCCAATAACAGAACGAATAACAGAGAGTGAGAGTGAGCGAGAGCGAGAGCGAGAGAGAGACTAGCAGAAGCTGCCGTCGAACAAACAGAGGAGAGAACAAAAACCCCACGATCGTTGCCCTTTTGTTCGGTGCCAAAGTCTCTCTCGCAAGCATTCGATATTATATTTGTGCTCAATTAACAGTACAAACCCATTGACACCAGGGGAGTGTAGGTATGGTGGCGAACACTTTGTTATTTACATCTCTCTCTCTCTGAAAAATCAATATCCTTCAAAATTTCATCAGCGGTTGCTGACATTTATTGAGCATATTTCTGTGGGAAGCGGTTGCTAAAATATAAATGGAGTAAGTGCAGCATACCCAGGCAGGCATTTTTCATCATTGCACTCAATTTAAAGCTGGGTTTGCGTGTAATCAGAGATAATTTCAGATAATACTACGAATTAAGGGTAAATAAATATAATGTGTACAGCCTGTCATCCTGGATTCGCGTTAAAACAATTACCTGGGAAACCTGGGGCCACATGTAGTCGTATTTTACATAAGAAAGAAGCCTCTTAAGTATCGCCATGAATAGGCGAAATTGCGGCAGGCATTTGATGAATTTATAACTTAATTTTCTCTCCGTATTTACGTATACGTATGCGATCAAGTTAAAGCAAACTTGGGGGCTTAGTTAGTTAGTAGCAGTGGGGTTTGGGCATGGCAATGGGGATTGGAATGAGTGCTTGCGACTGGCGGCGCTGCAGGACTCCGCTGGGTTCCTTGGTCGCGCCGGGCATAATGAGAGAAGCGTCAACATCAAACCAGGCCGCAGTCAAATATCAGAAAGAAGGTGTTGGGCGTGCAAAAATTCCTACAGTTTTCCAATTATTAATTCATAATCTTTTGCCACAGTCCCAGGCCCCAGGCCCAGGCCATGTCCATGTCCCAGCTGCAATCTCGTCGCACGATGCCTCTGGGGTTTCTGTGTGTCCCCTCTCTGTCTACTCTCTATTGGATCTGCCTTTGTCCCTGGCTCTCTGCCTCTCTGGCTGGGCTACGTTGTTCCAGATTTCATGAATGGCGCTTTAATTGAGTGTCCTTATGAGGCAACTCGTCCTCACCCTGCTGAAGCTTACATATTTGCACAGCTTTGATTCTGTATTCATACTCGTACTCGTACTCGTCCGACTGCATCTGCATGCTGCCACAGCATTCGGGAAAGCGCCGAATCGACACACGAAAGCGGCTATTTTATTATTTTGTTTTTGGACCGGTACTCGAGAACGTAAGGGGTATATTGTATTTGTGGTCAAAGTGGATGTGTGCAACGCAGCGAAGGAAACGTTTCCGATCCATTCAAGCATATACTATATTTTCTTGATCAGCATCAATAGCCGGGTCGATATACCTGTGTCTGTCTGTCCGCCCGTCTGTCCATCTATCCGTCCGTCTTGATGAGCGCCTACATCTCAGCGACTAAAAGAGCTGGAGCAACCAAATTCTATTTCCAGACTCATGTGACATCACACTGCTGCAAGTGTATTTCAAAATTTCGCCCGCCCCCTTTCGGCCCCACAGAATGGCGAGTCTGAATCCGATCGGATCATAATTATAGCCAGAATGGAGAAATTAATTCCCAGTTGCTTCCCCCACCTCCTCCAACGCTGCTGGCGCTTTTCTTATTCTGCTTATTCTCTTTCTCGCTAGCTCACACTCTGCCCTGTGCAATGCCTGACTTTTGCGGAGACGATGTGGAATCTACATTGTGTTTGTAGAATCTACATTTCAGATGTAAAATGTGAAATTTTTTATAATTCCAAATAAATCATAAGCTCACAAATTTAAAAACTGACTGAGTACGGGTAGAAAAGTAGAGTCTCCTTTTGTTTGTTCAACAATTTAAGACCAATTAAATGTCGGGCTAATAGTCCGGACTAAAGCGCGTGTGTGCAATGGGGGGTGTGTGTGTTCGAGGGGCAGCAATTAAGAGTCATTAGAGCAGTACTAAGGACACGGGCTCCAAGTCGCATAAATAACAATTTCAAAACGAATCTTGTTGTGAAAATGCCACGGCACACTGGACGTGTGCGTAATATGTGCAAATTAACAAGCAGAAGCATTAAACGTAATACGAACCCACCCCACCCCATGCATTCCCACACCTGGTCGATTTCTCCCCCTGGAGTGCAGTCTCCAGCACTCCCTTGTCACACAATGAACACGAATTCGCGTTGCGGAAAACCCAATTACACTTATGACATTTGCAGCGTCACAGCCTCGTGAGTTTGTGATCCTTTCCCATTCGCATCAGCGCTGCAACGCTGCAGCGCTGCCGCTTTCCGCACGAGAGAGGAGAGTATTGAAATTTTCAGATGACCAAACAAAACTGCATGTACATATGTACATATGTATGTATCGGGCAGCTGTTGATGTGGTCAAAGACCCACATAAGGGAACATGCACTGCTAGGTGCAGACAACTAAGAACTGAAAAATCGTAGACACACATACAGATACCCAATTCGACTTTGCGGAGTGTTTGTCGAGTCAAGTGCAAACAGACTTCCGCACAGTGGATCACTGGAAACCCCTGGGTCTTGGCCTCAGTGATACTCGTTCCCCTACAGGCCACTCATTCAGCGACCGCCACTCATACAAACTGTACATACCTTCATGGGCCGACAGAATTGCTCGATAGGACACCAAATAAGATTACATGCGGTATCAAAGGAACATGAAGTAGACTAACTGCCACGAAGTTTTCGGTAAATATCACTCATAAGGCAGCCAGTTGTAGGCGTATGCTGACGAGTGTGGTGTATAAATACATAAATATATATTTGTTGATATCAGAACTGCTAAGATATCATAGCACACTCCCACGTAAGCTCTCTGTTAACGTTTGCGGAAATGGAAAAGGAATGCTTCAGACAGGCTCCCGCTTTCACTCTCTTTTGCGCGTTACGCTTTAAGCCGAAAGTCGCACTTTCATATCAAGGCGCTCCATCTTTCGCAAAAGAGTGGCTTATTTCCTTATGTACTTCCTTACTTCCTTAGCCGCGAAATTTACTGCTGTTATACCCACACGTTAGTGCCAGCGCCGCTGCCAGGAGCACCTGAGCGTGCGCCCGGCGTGAAGTAATCTTTTGATTGTGTCGAATGCATGTTAGCTGTTCACTCTCTGTCTTTGCGTACGTCAACAGTACATTTATGGCATAGCTCACTAAATCGTAGAATAATGTTATCCTGACCGCGACGAATTATCTTACGATACGCATAAAAATCCATCGAACTGACTTTCTTGTTTGTTTCGACGCCTGTTGCGGGATCTCGTTTTTATACCCGTACTCAAAAAAGAGTTAAGGGGTATATTAGATTTGTGGTAAAAGTGGTTGTGTGTAACACAGAGAAGGAAAATTTTCCGACCCCATAAAGTATATATATTCTTGATCAGCATCAATAGCCCGGCAACAACAACAAGACGAGCGTCGGCTCTCGCAAGCAAAAAGCAACGCGTACTTCTCTATACGCTCGCCAAAGGCAGCAGTACCAACAAAAACTGCATCACTGCAAGTGAACGAGGAGAGAGCACGCTCTCTCTCCCCTGCATTGGAAAGTGGGTCATGGAGTGCTCAGTGCCCATCCCCCGACTCGTACTGCCTAACCAGCGATTTGCTAATATCGACAACAACTAGTACAATGCCCTCGCTCAAAACTGTGTCTTCGACCACAACAACGACAACAACCACAACAACCACAACAACAACCACTGCAATTGCTCAGCGCCCGATACTGTCGACCCACTGCGACAAGCCCCAACTCTCCCAACCAATAAGTTCAAAAAATGCTAACGGAGCGTTAATTCAGACTGGGCTCGATCGCTATGTGCAAATCAAAAGAAAATTGAGCCCACAAAATGTGAAGAACAACAATGCTAAAATAACTAAAATAACCGAGAACACTGTGCCACATAAGGCACTAGCAAACAATAGATTTGCGATACTAAGTGTCCCAAATGAAGATGAGATCAGCCAAACACCCAAGGCCAAAAAACTAAGACCGCCACCTATTTATGTTCGACAGGCAAATTGTGCTGAACTGGTCAAAAAAATAACTGATACAATTGGCGCAAACACATTCTATGTCACGTACATAAAAAGGGGTAATATAAATGAAATAAAAATACAAGTCAATGACGAACAAAACTATCGATCAGTTGCGAAATACCTCGAAAATGAAAAAATGAATTACTACACCTACCAACTTAAAAGTAGCAAAGGATTACAAGTGGTTATCAAAGGAATCGAACCAACAGTCCCAATCAATGAGATAATAGATGGACTTAACGATAAGGGCTTCGAGGTCAAAATGGCAATGAACATAATAAATAGAAATAAAATTCCCCAGCCAATGTTCAAAGTAGAACTGACACCTGAAAGTATGCATATAAGTAAAAATGAAGTTCACCCAATATACAAGCTTCAATACCTACTGCACCGTAGGATCACCGTTGAGGAACCACACAAACGAAATGGACCGGTCCAATGCACAAATTGCCAGGAATATGGACACACGAAAACCTATTGCACTCTACGGGCAGTCTGCGTTGCCTGTGGTGATGTTCATCTCACTGAGGCCTGCCCCGTAAATAAGGAGGACCCATCTGCCAAAAAATGTAGCAACTGTGGGGGAAACCATACTGCCAACTATAGAGGTTGTCCTGTCTATAAAGAATTGAAAAATCGCCTAAACCAACAAATAACTGCAGCTCGAAACCCGGTCGTCCGACAAAACTTAACATATATACCATCAACTACGACTCCAGGAGTTTCTTTTGCTCAGGCGTTAAGTTACAACAACGGGTCGTACGCCTCAGTCTCTAAGCCGACACTTCAACCAACCACAGCTGGAATAATGCAGAATCAGGCATCAAATCAGATCCCAGAAATCTCTGCCCAACATACCCCTGCTAATCCATCCCAATTGCCTAGTGGAATTGAGTCAATGCTGGTAACTATAACAAATACAATGGTAGCAATACAACAAACGATGCAGGAGCTTATGCGCAACCAAAATCTCCTCCTGGAGCTCCTAATCAAACAGAAATCTGTTTAAATGTCCTGTCTAAATATATGTTTCTGGAATGCAAATGGCATTTCTCAGCACAAATGCGAGCTCTTACAGTTCCTCGCTCAACACGACATTGACGCCATGCTCATATCAGAGACTCACCTTACAAATAAAAACTATTTTCACCTCGATGGCTATAACTTCTATGCGACAAATCATCCCGATGGTAAGGCACATGGAGGTACTGGCGTTCTGATCAAGAATCGCATTAGGCATTATCCATTGCCTTCATTTGCTACACCTTATCTACAGGCAACAGCAATTCATATTGAAATTCAGAGCGGCTACCTAAACCTAGCCGCAGTATACTGCCCACCACGTTTCTGCATTTCCGAAACAGAATTTGTAACATTCTTCGACCTACTAGGTGACCGATTTATAGCAGCTGGTGACTACAATGCCAAGCACACCCATTGGGGATCTAGACTTACCAACCCGAAAGGAAGACAACTATATAACGCTATAATAACCCCACGAAACAAACTAGACTTTATCTCTCCGGGCAAGCCCACATATTGGCCCACAGATCCAAACAACAACCCGACTTGATTGATTTTGCAGTTACACGAAGGGTGCTGCAAGCTCAGATTAATGTAGATCACTTAACAGATCTATCATCGGATCACTCGCCCATTCTACTTCACCTTTACAACCATCCACAGCTTTCGGAACGCCCACACTTTCTAACTTCTAGCAAAACAGATTGGCTCAAATACAGGAAGTACATAAGCTCTCATATTGATAGCTGCCCAAACATTAATTGTAAAGATGACATTGATAGGTCAGTCGAAGCATTGGTTTCCTCAATGTCACTGGCGGCAAAACACTCAACACCAATATTAGCATCTAATAAACTTTCCAACAGCAGTCGTATTTCTAGGCACATTGAAGTGCTGCTACGCGATAAAAGAAGGCTTCGCCGAGAGTGGCAAGCACACAGATCACCTGCATCGAAAGAGCGGCTAAAAATCGCCAACCAACTACTACGCAGAGCCCTAGAAGATGAAAAAACCGAGCTCAAATATCCTATATGGAGCAACTCTCCCCAACTAGCAAACGATTCCCACTGTGGAAAGCAAAATCAGGCGTATGCCCACCAATCGAGAGTGAATCACCTTTGCGTACACAAACAGGAGAGTGGGCTCGCAGCAACAAAGAGAAGGCAAATACATTTGCCGTCCACCTAGAAAACGTCTTCAAACCGCACCCAGCAACGAATAGCTTTGTGCTCCCACCAACCAACAATCCCGAAGCTACTCCGCCTATCATATTCCAATCAGGAGAAGTCACAAGGGTCATTAAAGACCAAATCTCAAAGCAAAAGAAAGCTCCGGGCCACGATTTCATCTCTCCTAAAATGATCATAGAATTGCCGAGCTGTGCAGTGTATTTCCTTACTATGATATTTAACAGCATGATGAAATGGGGCTATTATCCTCAAGAATGGAGGAAATCAGTCATCACAATGATTCATAAAGCCGGAAAAGATAAGTCCAAGCCATCATCATATAGACCTATCAGCCTACTGCCTTGCCTATCAAAGATATTTGAAAAGCTGCTCCTGAATCGTATCAAACAACACCTACACATCAACGGTGCCATCCCGACTCACCAATTTGGATTTCGCGAAAAACACGGAACCATTGAACAAGTAAACCGCATAACCTCTGAGATACGAAATGCATTTGAAAGACGGGAGTATTGCTCCGCTGTTTTTCTGGATGTCGCACAGGCTTTCGACCGCGTTTGGTTAGATGGCTTAATCCACAAAATCAAAATATTACTTCCACAGAACATCCATGGAATAATGGAGTCATACCTACAGCAAAGAAGTTTCGCAGTACGATGCAAAGATTTCCTCTCTGAATATCATCCAATTGAAGCTGGTGTACCGCAAGGCAGCGTGCTTGGACCGACACTGTATATCATATTCACAGCAGATCTACCGACAAACAGCCTAACAACAACTTCGACATTTGCTGATGATACTGCCATATTAAGTCGCTCCAAGTGCCCAAGAAGGGCCACGGATCACTTATCATCTCATCTCGTGGCCTTAGAAAAATGGCTAGCAGACTGGCGGATACATGTAAATGAGCAAAAGTGCAAGCATGTCACCTTCACGTTAAACAGACAAACTTGCCCTCCATTATGTCTGAACAATATCAACATTCCACAAAGCACCGAAGTAACATACCTTGGTGTTCATCTGGATAGAAGGCTTACTTGGCGTAAGCACATCGAAGCGAAGAGAAATCTACTTAAATTTAAAGCTAGTAATCTACATTGGCTAATAAACACCCGTTCACCACTAAAACTGGAGTACAAAGTACTTTTGTACAATGCAGTTCTCAAACCCATCTGGACATACGGCTCCGAGCTATGGGGAAATACTTGCGTTAGTAATTTAGAAATAATCCAGAGAGCTCAATCGAAGATACTAAGAACTATCACTGGGGCACCATGGTACATACGGAATGAAAATATCCATAAAGACTTAAATGTAGGATCAGTTAAAGATGAAATTGCCAAAGTGAAAGCAAAGTACCAGGCCAAGCTTCAAGCCCATCCTAATAGACTTGCGCAGTCTTTAACTTGGCAAACTAGCCATACACGACTCCGGCGAAGAGACCTTCCCACCCAGCAATAATACTTAGCTAGGGACGTACTCTAAGTAATTAAGTATAAATAATTAAATAAATATATTAGGCTAAGATTTGTATACTTGTCGTAAGTCTCTAATAGGGAAGATTCGATAAATAAAATCCCGTAATAATAAAAAAAAAAAAAAAATCAATAGCCGAGTCGATAGAGCCATGTCTGTCTGTCCGTCCGTCCGTCCGTCCGTCCGTCCGTTCGTCTGTCCGTCTGTCTGTCTTGTTGAGCGCCTGGATCTCAGAGACTATAAGAGTTAGGGCAACCAAATTCGGTTTCCAGGCTCATGTGATATCACACTGCTACAAGTGTATTTCAAAATTTCGCCCCACCCCCTTCCGCCCCCACAAAGGACGAAAATCTGTGGCAGGCACAATTTTAAAGATACGATAAAACTAAAAACGCAGTATCGTAGAGAATGCCCATATCTACCAGATTGCTGAATCTGAATCAGATCGGATCATAATTATAGCCAGAATGAAGAAATTAATTTTCAGTTGCTACCCCCGCCCCCTTTTGCCAACGACCACGCTTCTCTATCTCCTTCTCGCTCGCACACTCTGCCGTGTTAAGTGCGCGAGCAACCACTAGCGGAGGAGATGAAGAATATGAATGGTACATCTATAATCTACATGTTAGATGTAAAATATACATTGTAGATGTAGATGTAGATAACAGATGTAGCAAAGAAATGTAAAATGTAAAATTTTTTTTTTAATTCTAAAATTCTTAAAAATTATTCTCAAAAAGTTATATACTGACTGAGTACGGGTATAAGTAGAGTCGCGTCCCCAGAAGCGACTCACACGTTCCTTCTCGTTTGATATTAATACGGTATATGCAGTATTATTGGATATTGGAGAGCGTTACATAATCTGTGCGTGTCGGCGATGAACTCAAGATTATTATTTCTTCTTTGAATCACAATTTCTCGACTCGCTGTGCGATCGCCAACTACATGCTCGCGTGTTGTGGTGTTCTATCAGGATGGATGACAATGGCGTGAATGTCACTTTCCAATTTGTGCATGTGTGAATTTAATACTTTCAATAATTCATTGCGCCGATTAAGTTATTTATCCAGCTCTCCAACTAAGCGCCTGGATGTCGCCGAATTGAGGTTATGGTAACCGCAACGTGCATCTACGCGATTGGCGAGTGGGCAATTTTGGTCCTCACCAACCATGCAGTATATTTGCAAAAACAGATGTGCTTCGATTGGCATTGGCAGCAATGAGCCCACTTTGTGGTACTCTTGCCCTTTAATTTTAAATGCGAAATTGGATTGTTGGCCATATTCCGCAGTTTTTTGACTATTTCTATTGCTAAGAACGATGTCATTTAGAAGCGTGAATTGTATTTGCGAATTGACTTCAGGGAGATGTTTGAATCGGGATCCACGCCTATGAGCCAGCTCTTCAATGGTTCAGGTGGTGACTCAATTAGAGGTACATACATACCACTTGACTCGTGTTTACACTTGAGCACGTGACAATGGGGACGTACGTTGTCCATTGCACCAATCAACACTTGCTGATGTGCGGAATATTCAATGTCTGGCTCGTATGCGAATGCGGTACGCAGGAACGAAAGAACGAAGCGGATGTTAATGCTCGATGTACTTGTTGGCGTTGGTCATTTTTTTCTCTGATATTGTCAGTTATATGGCGACGCCCACATCTTCGTTCCAATTGCCTTTATTCATTTCGTACTTCTTGTGGTTGAGATTCAAGCAAATGCGATATGCCCTCACGCACATTTTCGGTTTCTTCTTCGACTTGTTCGACTGTTCCTTCTGCTCTACTATGTCGCATGAATGTTGAATTATTTGTTCGATTTTTCACTTAATGGCAGTTACAAAATAACCAAATTCACAGTCCAGCATAACGAACACACAGAAAGATAGTAAGTAGATCGAGATTAAATTACAAATCAACACTGACAACTAAATCAAGGCACTACTTGTTCAAATATCATCAGCATACACACTGACAGCTAAATCAAAGCAATACTCGATTAAAAAACTCGCGAGTAAGTTGAAAGGTGGTAAAATAAAGATCAAAAATTAGTTACGACCTATTCGCAGACCTACTTAATATACGACAATATGAAAATCATGAAAATCGGGGGAGCCGTATCGGAGGAGCTCAACCACAAACACCGTGACACGAGATTTTTATATATATATGTATATTTAACCAGCCATGCAGTCATGGACGGAAACACTCATCCAATGGTAGCGAAGAATCCTCAAAAGAAATAGGGAGAATATTCTACCGGTTTTGACGGTTTTTCCGCACTCCGTAGCCGTAGCCTAGTTTGCCGCTGCTGGAATTACACTACTCGACAAAATCCAACTTTTCTTTTCCTCAAGGATCCAAACCAACCTTTTCTGATAGATATGATTTGACTTTAAATTTTTTGTAAGAATTATGGTTTTTTTTTCTGGCAGAATTTTTTGTTTAAAAATTTTAGAATTCCGGTATGTTTTTGTTGTATAGTTTTTTTTCAGAGGTAGCGCTTCGTCTTTTCCCATACCTCTAGTATCTTACGTCTGGTTGTAAAGAACTTTGCTATTTGAAAAGATAATTAAAACAGCTACAAGGCAGGTCAAACGCTTTGTGATTTAGCTTACCGTCTGCGAAATTTAAAGTATTGAAATGCAAAAACGATGATTTCTTTGCGCTGTTTTTAACGAAATTGTGACTTTAAAAACTCGGGAAAAATAAAAAAAAAGTTATATCCTGTGACCTCTATTTGTCTGCCCTTAAGAAAGAGTTGGTTCTGTTCCTTGGGGAAAACTCGTGTCGAGTAGTGTTATTGAGGACGAAAGGGGAACAAGTTTCAGGGGACGGGGCACGGGGATGGACAAGGCAACCATGAATAATTTTACGCATATGCGTTGCTGCCGCGGTGCTGCCGGAGATTGCGAGTGCCGGATTTGCAGTGAGTTCTATGCGGAGTTCACTAAAGGGCACATCAAATCAGTGACTCCTTGCACTTTGCATCTCCAGTCGTCAGGCCCACCCCAATGGCAACTATTTAATTAAACTCCAACTCGATAATTGAGGCTAAAGTGTGGCCTGATGAAAGGAGGAAACTTTGAGCTGACGAGCCAAAAAATCCCTCAAAAATTATGACTGCTTCGCAGAAACATACGAACATGAAGGGAGGCATATGGCTAATGGAATTATAAACTGCTTTTGAAAGAGCATCATCAAGCATAGCGACTGCAGGGACTTATGGCAAAGCTTATGGAAAGCAGAGTAGACTAAAACAGATGGACTTGCCCCGTCTCTGTACAAGGCGTTGAAGGCGTCCCTGTCCGACGAGCCTTGGCCAACCATCTTCTCGGCAGAGTGCAGACTGTAATCGCCAGCCGCCTGCCTCTGCCAGTTATTGTGCAGCTTCTCACTGAGTTTTGTATGACTATTGCACCAATGTCTCAGTCGATTCTGAATCCAAATGATACACGTTGCCACCGGTTCAGAGCGCCACCCACTTCAACTTGTGCCACAAGCTGAGAAAGAAGTGATTGAGAGAAGCGATTGCTTCCCAGGCAACGGGGCGGATGCAGCGCGGAAGTGCCTGAAAGTATTTGGGATACCTAGCTGGGCTCGGGAGTACCCATACTGGCAGCTGACATTCCTATGAGTACATGGGACACACTACGTATTACGTATGCGCATTTCCATGATGTCGCACCGGACATTCGTACACATTTAAAGTGAATAAAATGCAAAATGCCGCAGATTTGTATTTTGACGATGGGCTTAGAGGTATAAATGGATCTAAGCTTGATTTTGGTCAATTCTCTCATTCTTAGACAAACTTAGACAAACTTAACACACCAAGGCGTGCGCATGAGAGGAATGCAGAAATGGTTGCTCGGCGTAACATAGGAACGCGATGCCGCCCCTCCACTGCATGGCGGTATCAGCGTTCTTTCCAACGAGAATTCCTTTGATACCCTGCAGCTGCTGGCGAGTGCTAACTTATATATTCTTGATCAGCATCAATAGCCGAGTCGATATAGCCATGTATGTCTGTCTGTCTATCCGTCTGTCAGTCTTAATGAGCTCCTAGGTTTTTTTATGTTTTATAGCTCCACCGTCTCTCCATAGGTTTTAATGAACAAATCGTTAAACGACGCCTAATCTATGCGTCTATCAAAAACCAAGAAAGCATGCCAGGAATTAGAATTTTGAACTGCAAAGTTCTAAGCAACCAGATAAAATATCCTCAAGTTGTAAGAAAAAGAGAAGCACAACCTCTGAAATAAAAACTAAACCATAAAAAAACAATAATTCGTTAACAAAATGTAAAGCCCGAAGTCTATCAGAAAAAGTCATTTTGGGCCTCAGCGTAAAATAATAATAATTTGTACAGTAAATAATTGTAAGGGATATTTCAGGGGATAAATTTTATAATTAAGATTTTCGCTATTGATCGATATTTATAGAGGACCGTCTGGCGATGGAGATATCAGACTACTGCATAGAGTTGCAATTGGCGGGTAGCCAAGAACTCGAGCAGCTGTACTTCGTTTTCTGGTATATTTTTATTAGAGCTTGAATTTTCTGTTCTTTAAATAAAACAAATTCGTGGAGAGGCTTTGAGGATACAGATAGTTGATTGCAGGAACATATATATAAAGGGCGGCGTTGATACGGTAACGGTATCAAACGGTAAAGCTTCCATGAATGTCCAATCAACGTGCGAAAGGTGAAGACTTAGCTCAGCGAAATTAGTTTTCCGGAAACACTTTTTGACGCTAGGGGCCATGGAATTGGCTGCGTAACTGGATGGGGCACACTCAAGGGATATAGCCAAGGTTGGATGGCAAGGGTCTTCAGGAAGTGATACTGGACTTACTCTGGCAACCGTTGCCAGAGCAGCATCACAAACGAGCGTTAGTCGAGAAGTCTTGCGAGGGTGATGCAAAATTGGCTGCTGTGCCGGAAAAATTCATGCTGAGCTATTGAGGGAATGGCTATTTCAAGATCAAGAGGTGCACACCGTTAGGGACAATCGGCGGTGAGGGTGTTCCCAGTGGCCCCAGTAAACCCAATTCGAAACCAAATTGTCGCCTGTTTTTTCGGAGGCTGGTCAACGCAGAAAAGGTGTCTGATGAAGGCTTGTTGTAGTGACAGTACCCTCTGAGTGCAAAAAGCGTTGCGAAAATAATATTAGGTGTGTTCATCTTCCTGGAGAATATATGCATGTAGAATGTGCATTGTATATTGATAAATCGCACACGTATAAGGCCTCAAGTGTAGAGACCATTTTACAAATATTGTTTTGGATAATACCTGACTATATCGGATGCTGACCATGCCCGTACAAAATATGGCATTTCGCAAAAGGCCAGCCAAAAAATGACGTTTCCAGGGGGGAATTTTAACTGCAGGAATTTTATTTAATAAATTTTTGCAAGCGCATAAATAAAACACGTCCAGATGTCAATCCGGGGCAGAGTCGTCGCAAATACCAGCCAGGCAAACGTTGTACTCGTCGCACATAGTGTTCGGGACTAACCCTCAACATAACCCTCAGCCGAAGCCATCCAAAGGTATCAATCGCTTAGCTTTATTTGGAGGCTAATCCTCCTCCATGACCATTTATAGAACCCGATTGAATAAAACACACACTACCATATATGCATGTGTGTATGCAGAGAATTCAAAACGGAACTGAAGCCGAAAGCTTTTCATATCTGCTCCGCCATGCCGTTTATTACCCCTCTTAATATCTTAATTTAACGTGGCCCAATTCGGAATCGCGATGCAGGTGAATTGCTTGGCGGTCTTGGTACTTGGTGCACTTGGAACGAATTATTGTGGGCAGAACTGTTTAAAATGTACACTCGCTGGTAAGTCAGGCCGTCGCGCCGCCCTTCAATGCAACTAACCCAAAGCGGGCCAGCAACTGTCGATGAAGCGACGTCAGTCCCAGTCCCGTGAGCCGCCTCCGCCCGGGCCCCGGGCCCTTCGTATTTTATTTTTTATCGATTCCACAATACATGCATTTCACCATTTATCAGGTGAGTGGTGCATGGCTGTGTGTGAGACCAGCACGTTACCTACCACAATTTATGCTGTAATCGGAAAAAAGGACACAAATGGCAGCGATAAATTGAGGTTAACGCGCCAAAGTCACGTTAGCCCCGGCAGAACAAAGAAAGACCACACGAAAGTCGAATGGTGCCCACCGCCACCGCCACCGCCACCGCTGCCGACCAGCACCTGCTGGTCCCCCGTCCCCCCTGCGGGAGTGTGCTCGTGTGAGTGAGTGGGTGGGTGGGTGGATATGAGTGTTTTCAAGTGAAATTATATTAAGTGTGCGGACGCTGAAATTTCCATACGATGGAAGTATTCGTGATGCCAGGCGCTATATGTGCCTATCTGTCCTGCCTTTATCCACCTTCTCGCTCACTCTCGCCACTCTCCGTCAGTTTTTCATTTCAGTTCGGTTTCCCGGGAGTTTTAGGCATGCATAAATACGAGTATACCTGCGGAAAATTGTCCACCAGGGCATTCTCTTTCGACTGATCAATATTGTGATTATATTTCTGATTTGGATCTTATCACGCCACATTCCCTATGCATGTGAGCAGGACTGTACATATACATATGTAGTTTGTATGAGTATGGGTGCTTCGTTATCGTTTGTTGATGTCGGATTTAAAAATTTAAATGGCAAGCGGTAAGCTTTTTTCAGAGGTAGCGTTCTGCCATAGAAAAAAAAGCATCAAACCATTTCTGAGCCCGAAAATCTTTAAGAAAAAGTTTTGTTGCTTGAGGAAACTTGTGTCGACTAGTGTTATTATGATCTAGGATAAAAATATACCTAAGGATAAATAAAGATAAGAAGGGAAATAAATAAAAATTAAAATTCTGGCCCGAGAACAAGCTTATATTTAAACGTAGCCCTTGGCCTAGATCGGTATGGTGGTAAGAGTCTGCCAGAGTCCCAGCACAGATTTCGAAGGGAGAAGATTAAAAATGGCTTTTAAACGGATTCAATAATAATTCGTTGCTCTTCCTATTGTGGGCTCCCCACACACGACCAATACTCCAATATCGGACCTACCAACGAGAGTGAACCAAACACGGATCCGCGAATTTTATTAACAGAATCCTTGCTAAAATCTGGGGAACGCGTAAGACTTGCGTTTTGAGTTGAGTGCCCATTAGTTGGGGGAAGATATTGGTCGGAACATTGACTATTGACGGTACGAAATTGATTACGGAAAGAAGAATGTTGAGCCGGGATTTCTATTTTTAGGTAGTTAGGACAGCTCTTGGGGAACCAGGGGGGTTGGGAGGATACATGCACGGTGACTTCCGGAACAAAGGGGTTACCGGTGGAGGCTGTTGGCTGTTGCGTCGATATTCGACAACGACTGTAGGTAGGGCCAACCAACTTGCGAGAGATGTAGGCTTAGATCGGGGATCCCATCGACAAAGCATGTTGAAAACTAGGTAGCAACCGGTTTATTCATCCTGCAGCCAATAAAGAAATGATGTGCTAAAATCACCCAATACCCACCCAATACAATGGCAGAAACGTGGTTCAAATCTAGATCTAGGAGGAATACATATAAGAACACATAAGAACAAGATAAGATAAGCACTTCTAACTTTTCTCTATTTGCTATATTTGTCTATGTAAAATGCTCAAGCTTGGTCTGCTCATTTTTTGTTTTATACCCGTACTTTTTGTGGTAAAAGTGGATGTGTGTAACGCAGAGAAGGAAACGTTTCCGACCCCATAAAGAATATATATTCCTGATCAGCATCAACGACTCACACGTTCCTTTTTTTTTTTGTTTGCTTGTTAAATATCGCAACTATTTTTTCTTATAGTCCAATGCTCGGCCAAATATGGCCTTTTTTAAATGCCGTTAAAAACTGTAAATTGTTGGAAAAATTACGGTTTTTTTTAAATCTAATATATAATATAATCGCAACATTTTTTTTTTTAATTGGTTATAAAATTTGTTTTTTAAAATAAGGAAAAAAAATTGTTCTCCTAGCCTAAATACTTTTGGAGAAAAATTTATTTAGCTTTGCCTTTTAAGCACTTTTTCTTAACTTTTACAAAAAAAAATACACTTTAAAAGCGGTTATATGTAAATATTTAAAAAAATTTTTAAATTATAAAATTGTGGTTTTGAATTGCTTGATCAATTCCTAGTTGAAGTAAAATAAAAGTTTTTTCCAAATTCAACAGCACGATATCCGACTTTTGCAACTTTTCGGAAAACGAGCCACTGTGTGGCGTGTTGGTGTAAGAAGAGCGGGAGACAGAAAGACGGAATTAAAAGCAATAGCGGAAGAATAAAAACAGAACAAATGAGAACCTTCAGACGCTCCTCACAACGTTCCCCCTCCGTTTTAAATGTTAATGAAACTTTACATTATTATATATATGTTGTACATATGTATGTATGTATGTGTACCGTTTAAGGAAGATAACTCGACCTATTCAAACTAAGTTTTACACGACATTTTAAGAAGCCCCATCACTCGGAATGATTCGTAAACCAAGGCAAAAACCAAAGATTCAAATTGTACTTTATTCTGAGTACATATATATATACTCGTATGTACATATGTACGTACACGCATACATATGTAATACATATTATGTATGTTGGAAGTGTACTTTTTTCTGAATGTGGATAATTTGACAATGGAGCTTCACTTAGCCACAGACTTTTCAGTTTTATAGTAATTGTGTAGCCTTTGGGAGAACATTTTTTAAGCCTGCCGAAACATGTTTTTCCATACAAAAGGTAATGATGCCTTGATATTCGATATTTTCTAGGAACTCACTAACTCTAAGGTCAGTGCTTAAACACCCCTATAGCCCGGAACACCAGATCCAAGCGAGATGAGACCAATTTTATTTTCAGTTGAAGTCGATGCTGTCGTTAATATGTCAATGGATTTTAGTAGTTTCCCCATCTCTTGCGGCACGAAATGCCATTCGCCAGCCATTTTCAGCCACAAATTGTCCACATTTGAAAAAGAATTTTAATTCGCATGAGAGCTGATAGGACGATCTATGCATCGAGATAGTGACTGCTCTCCCTAGCATCGCTATCAGGCTGACACCCTGTCCGGAGTCATCCCAACTCCCGCAACCTGCAGGCCTCGACCCCCTTGACCCCTTCTCTTCTGACTGTAAGCCACATGATGTATGGATGATGTATGGATTAAAATATGTACACATTTGAACGAGTATAAGTATCTGTATCTGTACATGTAAGTATCTGCATCTGTATTAAAGTATACAAATGTTTGGCTTCGTAACAAAAAGCGCATTTCATTTGTAATCGATTTTATGTGGCCGTTCATTTTTTGATCAAACAGCTTAATCTTTTCACCGCAAACTTATAACAGACGCTGTCCAGGAGGGGTCTGGACTGGACGGGACCGGACCGGAGCGGACGTACAAAGAACCAACTTTCGTTTATTCCAGTGTCAAATTTACACATGGACTCCCCGCCTTCCCTCCCTGAGTCGTAGATTCTGTGAAACACAATGGAACGCAAGTGCAAGTGTCGAGAAGAGCCACAGCCAGAGCAGAAGTTGCGAAGACCACAAACCGCTGAAGTGAAACCGAAATCAAATCAAGTGAAGAGCATTTGAACCCAATTCTCGGACACAGGCCCAGGCACAGACCAAGCCTCCGACCCACTCCCTGACCAGGAATGCCACTCCGAGTGTGGAATGGAATGTGATAGACATGTGTAGATGTCGCATATTCTGGCAACAATTGCGGTAATAGTAGTCGCAACCGCCAGATAGCCCCTCAACTGGAGTTAAATGTTGAAACTTTATTAAGTCCGAAATCCGACTCAGCCGAATGCCATAAATTGAAATACTCGATTTGAAACCAAGTGAAATGCCAAACCTCGGTATTTTCTCTACTTACAATGATTTGTTGTGTACATTTTTACAACCATTTATAAGTAAGGGAAGAAAAGTAAAGACATCAAATTCGTATAGAACCGAGTGTAGTGTATCACAATGGGTGGTGTCTGCTTTGGACTCGATAGCTTTTAACAGAGTTCGAACCCAATCCTTGGACACAGGCACAGGCACAGACCAAGCCTCCGACCCACTCCCTGAACAGGAATGATACAACATTGCGAATTGGGGGCCAGAGTTGGCAGTCTTGCAAACAATGATTTTGAGGAATGTTTTTTAGCGTTTATTTCATTGTTTTCATTGCACTAGTCGACACGACATTTCCTCTGTGGCCCATTTTTCTTTTATGGCTTAGTTTTTCTTAAGAATTCTTTGAATTTAGTATTTTTCATGATTTTTTTCATTCTATTTTTTACATAACTTAGTACCTTATATCTGGTTATAGATCCGACCCAGACACTTTGTAGCTGCAGCTTAACGCCTGGAAGATATTGAGCTTCCAAATTCAAATTTAATAATTTTCTGAGGTATTTGTTCCAGAAATTTTGACTTTAAAAACTGAGGAAAAGTCGAAACAAAAATATTTCTTCGACAATATTTTTGGTTTTAGATAGACGCATTCATTAGGCGTCCTTTAAGGTATCGTTTGAAAGAATCGATGGATAAACGGCCAAGCCAAGGTGCAGCCGTTTAACCAAGTCCTTGGTATGGATATATGTCGGATATATAACCCACCTGTTCATTCACGGCTCTGAATGTTTCTTTTGTTCATTCAAAATAACTGGAATCGGGAGATCCCTGAAATGGGGTTTCCTGAAACAACCTGGTCAAGGCTTTACGCATCCTGCTCCTCCTTTAGAGGGAATACCGCCAATAAAACGCAAAAAAGAGGAGATGTCGTCTTCGTCGCATGGAACAACGGATTCAAGTAATGACCAATCAGGAGAATATAAATATTGCAAGCCTCTTTTACAGGAACAATTGAACGATTTGGTGAGGATCCTAGCAGCCGAGCTTCTCGGATCTGTTTTAAAGGATGCCCTTTTATTGCAGGAAGATGTCAAAATAACTCATTTCCGGACGCGTCATTTGGTTCACGCACAATTTTATTTGACGAAGGATGACATGTAGGTTTGCCACCAAATTTTCGGACTTGGTGAAGCTTTCGACCAAAAGATTGGAGGTTATTGGCTGACAGCTGTAAGGAAAGGTTAAAGTTTGTTTTGTTACACAGTGGAAACCAAGAGCCAAACTATAAGCTCACAGTTCTATATTCTGACTGAGAAGGGGTATAAAGTAGAGTCGCGTCCAAAGAAGCGACTCACACGTTCCTTCTCGTTTGTACATGCCATTTGAATATTTGAATAAATATATAAACATACATATTTTTGTCTGTCATTTCACATATATGTGAAAGCCCTTTCTTTGGTTCCGACACCTAGCAATAAATACCAAAAACAGACTCATACGCTACACCGTTTACTGTGAATTCGACCTGAAAGATGCAGAATGTCAATAAAAATTTAAAACAATTTGGCCAACAAGATCCGCATATATAAGGCACGCCTGGCGCCTGCATTGAGGTATGGCATCCAGGTCTATGGTATCGCAGCGAAAACAAACCTGGACAGGGTCAGGCTGCTTCAGAACAAGACCCTCCGAAAGATCTGTGGTGCTGAATGGTTTGTCCGTAATAGAGAAATCGCCAGAGACCTTGGAGTCCCCTCGGTGACATTATTAACGAGCAAGCCACAAGATAATTGACCAGACTAAGGAGCCACCCGAACGTGCTCGCTAGAAGATTGGTAGGGAGCAGAACCAGGCGAAGGTTAAACCGCATCCATCCGTCCGACTTGGCCACCAGGAACAAATAAATTCCTATTGCACAATCTCCGTTTTCGTCCGTTGGTCCCGCAGTTAACTTAAAATAGTAAATTGTAACGAGAAATTGTCCTTGACCCTTAACAAAAGTTGCTAACCAACAGTAACAGTACGTTTAGTAATTGTACTTTATTGCCTGTGATAATTGTTTACAATAAACCTACATAAAGAACCTCCAAAAAAAAAAAAAAAAAATAAATAAAAAAAAATATCAAGCCACAAAGCTATGACCGCTTCGTATCTCTCTGTCCTTCACTTTCTGCATGCATATGTAGTACATATGTACTCGTAATACGTATAATAAAATTTGCTATGTGGAGTTTGGTTTTACGAGCATCGTACCCTGCAAAGCTCTGTTTTTCGAGACCTCTGTAATGGAATTAAATGAAAGCTTAAAAATAATTTGGGCTTTGGTCACAAATTCAACTCCCGGCGTTGTAAACAAAAATATGATTGCTTTAAGGTACGAGCAACAGGATTTGTTTTACATCTTTCTGTAAAAACATCTGCTATGGTTAATGATAAATGAAATGTGTGCATTAGGAGCTAGAGGCTTTTGCGTGTGAGACTGGTCACATCGGCCACCTCGGGGCGGGGCCGAAGTGGCGAGGGTGTGGAGAGGGATATGTGACGAGTGGCTGACATGGGAAACAATTAATTGAAAACAAAATACGCTGCCTTGGTGTGCGTTTTGGTGGATGGCAATGAAGATAATGCTCAGTCGCGGATTTGGCTGTTCTCACTCTCACTCTCACTGCTCTGCCCTTCAGCTCTTCCCCTCTAGAAAGCCCACGAAGCGACAAAACTTTTATCATTAGCGCGGAAAATCAGCCGTGTGGTTTTCGAGGATTTGAGCAGAGAGCAGACAGAGCAGAGGGTGACTGAGATCAGCGACGATAAATGTCAAAAGGTATTCCCTGTTTGTGTGACACAAAACTCTGCCACACTTTGTCCTCTGCGCCTTCTACGCGCGGAATACAGCGCTAAACGGCGAAGAAACGGAAAACGAAAGAAAAACAAAACGAAAAGGAAAGGAAAGGAAGAAATCCAAGCCAAGCAAATTGATAATACTCACACACACACACACACACACACACACACACACAAGCATACAAAAATCCATGCTCTCAGTCGGTTAGTGGTTGGGGGTGGCGGTGAAGGGAAAACATTTTCTCTGGCCGTGAACCCAATAGCAGCTGCCCCTTCCCCTGCTTCGTCCACCACTTCGCCTTTAATGATGGCCTCCTGCCCTGCCCCTGTGTTCGCTCAACAATGTCGTCAATGCCACGAAGGCTCATTATAACGAATGAGCACTGTGGAAACATTTTTACCCACGGCATAGCTGCTGTGTGCGTGTGTGTGCCTTTATGTTCTTTGTGTGCTCTGCTTTGCAGGGCTTAAAAATAATTCAATTGTTGGCATAAGCCTTTTAATGTGTTTCAGCTACTGCGCCCCCCCCCCAAATGACATAATCCAACCAGATGAGAAAATCAACGAGACCATATAAATACGTAAATAAACATAGGCGAGGGTGTGGGTTGCTTAACACCTGCACCCATATTGGATGGTTATCCACTGCCACCCTGCTTTCCCCTCTGCCATCCAACTAAGCGGATCCATCCAAGTTCTTGGCTATGGTTAATATGTACTCGTACTAATTGCACATTTCATTTACAATAAAACAATCTTCGGCAGCATCAACTGCAGAAAAGTAAGTTTGCATGAATTTATGTGCATATTTTTAGTCGCCTGGGTACGTTGGTATGTACTTATGTACATATGTACATGCTTAGGTTTGGCAGGTGCACGTGTCGAGATTCCGCAACGGTTCCTTCTTCTGAGGCTTTCGCTCCATTGACAGCCCCCGGCTCGAACGAAAGACAAAAAGTAAAGACACATTAACAAAAACCCATTTATGTCGTATTTACCGTAGAAAATTGGTTTAAATCATTAATTATGATAAGAACAAGTAAATCAAAGCTTGAGCTTAAATAAATATATTTTATTGATTAATTGATTGATTGATTGTGATTTTATTTGCAGCGCTGCAAAAGTGAAGAAATAGACACCAGAAAAATACACTATATCCCGAAAAGGGTTATAAAACGGGCCACAAGCATTAGCACCATTTGATTCTATATTAATTGGGTAAAAATAGCTCACTTTATCCTTGATGATAGTTGTGCTGCACAAAAGTAATATTCTACAGAACTCACGTAACTAGTTGGAATACACCTAAAAATACACTCGAACAACATAATTTAACGATAAATCGACATACCGTGACCTGCTTTTTCCATATTTACACTTTCACCTTCAGTTAGGATCGCAGAATCAGCTGACTTTGAAAGCGCCCAAAAAAATTATTACGGTATTCCGTGAAAATGTTCTAAAATTAGTTTTGTTCCATCTTGTTATTAAGGAATCGAAAAAGGAAAACTGAGTTAAAATATTAAAAAAAAAAAAAAAATTACATCAATGTCAAAATTTTCCATAGCGCCGTAAACATATTTCCATATTCTTAATTCTGTCCCGATATTATTTTTAAACATAACATTTTTGAAACATAACTAATTTAAACAAATGAAATATGAGTCGCTTCTGTAGATAAATTGCATTTTGGTCGCTTATTTTTAATTGCATATTTTCCCTTATTATTGTCTTCCATAATCTCATATCTAATATAGCATGATAAAATCTCTCACATATTCAATTATATACAAACAATTGTATTAGAGTGGACCAATATAGGCTAAAGGTACATTTTTATCTTTTATCAACCCAAGAAATGTTTGTCCAGTGCGACTGTTTTATAAATCACTTTTGGGAAATTGCACAACGCGTAAAATCCCAATACAGCTTTTAAACTTCGAATGCAAATACAACAAACATTAAAAATACACAGTTGCATGTGTTGTTGCGACAATATCCGTCAATATATGTATTTTACATATATTGGTATATATGTATTTCCGATTTGGAGCATATGTATGTATAGAGCACTGTACAAGAGCTGTTTCAGCTCTTGTCGCTGTGTGCCTTCGGTGTATCCAATTAGAGGAGGTCTATGTCCCAATTAAATTTGCATCCTGCACTATCCCAAAGTCTGCAACAGACCAAGATTCATTCGCATGACATGTCCGACATGTACGCATAGTCCGTAGCCCCCCTAAACCATAATAGCGATAATCAGGATAACTTAATTCAAATGTTGACAAAACTTTGCATTGCACATTATGCAAATGTCCTTTGGTGCGCTTTGTGATAATATTTGCATTGGAGGAACGCCATAGCAGACAGACAGAATGACGGAGCGAAATATCTTAGCACACCAGTAAACAGAGTGATGGAGTGACAAAGAGAGCGGGAAAAATAGTTACGCCTGTCAGCCAAATAACTAGATTTAAAGGTAAGGGCTATCATTGGAAATTTAATATAATATATATATAAATATGCGTACGTACGTACGTGCTACAGAGCATTTCAGACTAAAATTAGGTATGTGAGCTAAACGATTTATTGTTCCGTGGAGAATATTTTTTCACGGAAAGGAATCAATCTGGTTGTAAAGAACTTTGCTATTTTGAAAAGATAATTAAAACAGCTAGAAGTTAAGCCCAAACACTTTGTGATTTAGCTTACCGTCTGGGAAATATAAAGCATTGAAATGCAAAAATGATGATTTTTTGCGGTATTATTTACGAAATTTTGACTTTAAAAACTCAGGAAAAGTCGAAAAAAATTATATCCTGTGTTCTCTATTTTTTTGTGTAGAGGCGCATTAATTTGGCGTCGTTTAAGGTATCACTCATTAAAATCTATGGAGAGACTTTGGAGCTAAAATTCGTTAACCAAACCTAAAAAATGGAAAAAATGAACAAAAAATACCTTTTTGAAGGCTGCGGGCCCAACTGCCCAACTGCCCATCGGGAATTGCGATCGCGATCAGGTACCAAATGTAAAACCCTTCTTCGTTTGCTTTGTTGTCGAGTAGTGTATCAATCTTTGAGGGAACATTCACCCATTCACCCACCAGGTCCGCATTAATAAGAATGCCGAGTTCACAGGGATTTTCTAATTAAAGCTGATCTCTTTAAATCTCATCTGGGTGGCAAGGGAATCTTTTGTTGAAAATGTTTGCCAATTCAGTTGTTCGTTCAGCTGCCCCTGCGTGCTGACGCTGCCTGATGTGACGCTGCCTGATGTGACGCTGCCTGATGTGACGCTGACAGAGAACAGTTGTTTTGCATAAAAATGCTGTTGCAGATGCAAAAATGTACTGGGAAACTGGAAAACCCGGCAAGTGGGAGAGAAGAATCGCAGGAAGCTGGCTGATAGTGAGTGGGTGCGTGGATGGTGCTTTACCCACACCGTTTTCGTTGCTGTGTAAACAAACAATAAATATGTGGAAACCGCACTTTTACAGCCTGCCTTTACCCTGTCAGAGCCTGTACATGAGCTGCGGCATTCACTTGTGCTGGGAGGTTGAAAAAACTGAATACGTAATTCGAATCGAAATGCTACTGCGAGGTGACCAGCCTCGCTGCGTCACCAATATTGTCACCTCCTGCATACGTACATTGTACATACATATGTACATATGTGCTTGTTACTCTTTTTGTTCGGTTTCAGACTGCCCTTTGTGCCGCCGGGCTCCTGGCTCAGACAACTCGCTTTACGTTGCATCAGAGAAAAAGAGATGAGTCTCAGTCGCTGGGAGTTGGGGGAGAGGGTAATCTTCTCCAGGCCTGCCACGTCACGCATTTGGCGAAAAGTGGCCTGCCTATGTTATCAGATGGCTGACTGAGCGAATTTCCTCTTTCATACGTTTCTTTTTCCATTTTTCGTGCTAATTTAAATATTTTCGGGTCCCGAATGAGATTACCCGCGATTTTCGACGACTCATCGCCGGGATTGACCATTGAAAGTCAGAGAATGGATGCAGATGGCGAGGCAGGTCCACATGGCAGGCACTATTTATTCCGACTCACTGCCAAAAGTCTTTAGGGACATTCGCATGATTCGCATGACCCCCGTCCAGAGGTCGGTTCCATCACCGCTAAAACTCGAACTGTAAACCTTTTTGATTAGACTATCACTTTTCTGAATTAACTGTATATCGCTTTAGATGCTCATTGCGATTAATCATCCAGGGCAATTTTCTCTTTCTCTTCATGGAAATCTGTTATTTAAATGTACGTTAATTGTGTAAACATAATGGTATAGAAAGGGTTAAGCCGCCAAACGATAATATACATTTAAAATGCCAAGTGGTTAACACATGAATATAAACTAAGGTAACGGCATACTATAGAGGGCCCAAAAGCTCTATCGTTTATCCAAGGTTCCATAAGATCGCATTCAGACAGCCATTGAAAGCTCTCCCACACGGAAGGATTGGAGTACCGAACAAATTTTTTCATATTTCAAATTGGTAATAAAAAAGGCCATACTCCGGTTTTCAGCCACAGGTCATATTTTTTATTTCAAGGCGCTCGCTCTCATACAAAAAGGCGTCTGTTATGTTTAACAGAGATTTATCGGCACAGCTGTGCGGACGAGTTCACCTTTTGTTGTTGCCTAGACCAATTTTTCAGATCAAATTTTGAGGGTTGCTTAAATAACAATTATTTATACAAAGGGCACAAGCTTAGTTGCACTGGGAATGGTGTCAAATTCATGTCAATGCATCGTCCATTTTTTATACCCGTACTCAAAAAGAGCTAGGGGTATTGCTTTTGTGGTAAAAGTGGATGTGTGCAACGCAAGAAAGAAACTTTTCCGACCCCGTAAACTATGTATATTCTTGATCAGCATCAATAGCCGTGTCGATATAGCCATGCCCGTCTGTCCGTTCGCTACTCATTGTCTCAGCTTTAATTCCCATACATAGTAAAATAAAATTTGATCGTTTTTGGTACGAGGTAGCGTCACTGTTTAAAACTTAAGTAAAGGAATATTCAAAGAGCATGTACAACAAAAACTCTGGAAACTTTAAGGATATATTTTTTTTAAATTCAAGTTGAAGTTGAGGTCAATACTTATACCAATGATTTCATATATTTTGTGTACTAGACATGTGATATCTCTAAATAATTCGGAAAACAGTTCTTCCATAGAAATGTTCCGTTTATAGTTTTTACAAGGTAGACAGTTTAACAAAAAATCCTTTTTTAAAATATTTTGTAATAACATATTTTTTTGTTATTTTTTAAAACTATAAGATATTAAAAATAAATCTGAAAATTATTTATTATTATTATTAACCAAAGTATATCATTTAATGCACCGCAAACAGGCCAATGTGCCAATGTGCATTGTTGTTAAGCTTCTAGACATGGTGGCACCAGGTTATCTTGCAAACTATGTTTCGAATGCAGTTTATTCCATGAAGATATCTTGAATTATTCAGAAGTCTTTAATTTATTTATAATATTATTAATATGAAAACTACATTAAATGGACTCATACTCAGCAAGCTGGAAGCTTCACAACACGTTGTGAAAGTTGCTTATTGGTAGCAATGAATACTTATAAAAGAGACTTAAACTAGAATCATCCGATACGCATTCGGAAAGAGGAGGTGTGGGAATAAAATGAAGGTGCTCCTATCCCATAAAATGGCCTTCAAGTAAGTATTTCTGAAAGCTCTGGGAAACTGTCTGTCAGGTGCGTATCCTCATGGATAGAAACCCACGGGGCTTGAGACACTTGGAGCTTTGAACTTTTGTTTTCCTTAGCAGAAATTTTGTTTAAAGCTGTTTTTCCAAAGTAGCGCTTCTTTTTCGTATAACTTTGGTATCTTACATCTGAATTTATAAAACTTTTTCATTCTGAAAGGCTGATAAATTCAGCTCTAAACTGGACCTGAGCACTTTGTAGCTTCAACTGCGTAAACCCATTGACGATTTCCTTCAATTGACGGGAATCCCTCACCAAATCGCTGAACTGTTCCTGTGAAAGAGGCTTGCAATATTTATTTTCTCCTGCTTGGTCATTACTTGAATCTGTTGTTCCATGCAACGAAGAAGAACCTCCTCCTCGTTTTTGAGTTTTAGAGGCGGAAAGGATGGGTAAAGGGTTTCTTCATCATATGCTTGGTAAACACATGGAAATGATCGACCTGAGCTATCCATGACAATTGACTTTAATTTAGAACAAGATATTTAGGGCAAGCTACACTATAGGTACAGAGTTATCCATCTTAATCCATAACTATGAATAGGCGGAAGCGACAAAGATCTCATTTGTGTGGCCAGCACCTCTGCAAAACTAGCGGTCAGTGTTTGACCTGAGCAGCTGTTTATGTATATTTCTCCATGTCTATGATTAGGTAAAATGAATAAATAAAAAAATATTAATATGTCAACAAATTGGAATGCCAAACGAGGATTTGGTAAAATCAAAATTACAAGTCCTTTTGGTTTGCTTTGATCCCATTCTGGCTGTTGGGCCAGAAACGGTCCGAACGGCATATTTTTTTGTATGTTCTGATTTTCCCATGGTGGGTAAAAATTATACATTTTATAATGAAAGCTTAATAGTTACCAGACGGTAACTGACGGTACTCTTCAGTTCAGGTGTTCCTTATAGCTGTGTTTGTACGACGTTAGGAATGGCAAAGATACTTAAGGTGAGTGGAAAAAGGAGCGCTACCTCTCAAAAATGCATAAAACAAAATATGTAGCTTATTTATTAATTATTCCAAAAACATTCTCTGCCAAAGAGAGCGTACAAAAGTTAAATTTCGTCGGAGAGTGGGATAATTGTCTAAAGTTCACCTCAATTATTGGCTCTTACCATATAAATTAAGGACCCATTGTCGATGCAGAAAATCGACACTTCGCTTGTCGTTCTGGATGCCGCTTGTGGGTGGCCCTCTGTCGCTTCCCGGAATCATTTATTAATTTCCAAATTCTCTCTGGCTGCCTCCCACTCCCGCCCAGGCATCCATCATCATCCTGCAAATGCGAGCTGTTCGCAGGATGGGCAAACATAATCCAAGCATGTTTTCGATTAATTTAATGCCGCATCCCAATTTGTTACTCCTTCATGTGGGGCGTGTGGGTGCGTGTGTTTGCTTGGCCTGCCGCAAAAAGTATGCTACTCCATCTCGCTACTGCTGTCTGCCACACATGCGAATGATTAATGGGAGTTCGCCGAATTGTCCTGGCCTTGTCAACTCTGCTGCTGCGTGGCGCGAGAAAATCGTCCTCGTAGACCTTTCCACTCCCCATCCACACGTTGGTGAGAGCGAGTCTTCAACTCAACGAGATCGAGTTCTGGCCCTCTCTCCCCGAATCGGTCGTTCGACTGAGTCCGCCCAAAGTTTCTGGGGCGACACTTTTTGAATGCTTTTATCACAGCCGCCACGCATCGTTGCGCTTGAACAACAGGAAGGTGCATACCGGTAGAGTGGCGCAGAGAGCCACAGAGAGCCACAGCAGGAGAGCGGTGGAGGAAGAGTGCACTTTCGACCATTCGCTGTGCACTCAGACATGCCGATGACAAAGCCCACGCCGTGCACAGGCTGCCACAAAAAAGTAACTGCTGATTGGGGCGGACCTGATATCGACTGCTCTGACTTTGACGTTCGGTGCCCAGAAAATGTCTGCAGCAACAAATAACAATGTGCTGCCAAAGTGACTACAATACCTTCGAGATCCCAAAGAATTTGTTCTAAGTTCCAGAAAAGGGTTTTGAAGATTATCCGCAACGAGTTCTTAAAAAATGATAAGCAGGATATTCTTCGGTCGATATTTTGTGTGGGATTTTCCGGGGAAGATCGTTTTCTATATTTTATAGCCGATCTTTGAAGCTCATGGACTACATGTAGTACATAGAGCATAGGCATATGAGCATAGAGCACATATAGAGCAGAAATATGGCAGCCAATAAATGCAGGCACGCAAGTGTTTCGGTGGTGCACAGATGCACAGCCAGACGGCTGAGTCGACTACTCCCCCGCTCGACTCTGGTTCCCCAATTGTGCAACAACTGTAAATAAACATATGCAGTGGACAAAACGAATGGATTGTTCACACTAGAAAAAACTTGGGCAGATTCGCAAAATTGTGAAACGTGTTAATTGGATATGATCCTCGGGATTTGCTCTCAGTTCCGTTGGCCATCTGGTTCGCATCCTCCTTATACACAGCTGATTCTACGTACGTATGTATGGATCTTGTTTGTGGGTTGGAATCATCCCAGAATCCCGATTTCTCTGCGTGTAGCGCTTCCGCCGGGCATCCCGGACCAATATTTTCTGCTCAATTGCCAGTGAGTAACAATTATTCGAATGTTTTTACTCGTTATCGCGTCCCGACACTCAGCTGCACGATCCCGCCCTGGCGCATCGCTCTGCTCTTCTTCGCCAGTCCACCCTACTTGCGTCCGCCATTACCGTGTGTATTTTTAATTTTGCGGGTGGAATGTTATGACAAGTGCGCTGCAAACCATTTTCTTGTGCCACCCACCACCCACCCCCATCAGCGCCACTTATGAACAGAAAAATTCCATTAGCATGAGTGCTTCTTGGCTGACTGAGTAGTGGAAAAGGTACGTTAAAATACATACATATGTTTGTATTCCCATACATACACATATGTAGGTACATGTGGGAAAAAGTATACATACGTATCATGTATAGTCCTTCCCCCGCAGAGATATGTATGTTCGTGGCTAGCCGACGGTGCATTCGACTGTTTCTTTATTTAACGTAGCGATCTCAACTGACTTACATTACGTATGCCTAATATTTTCCAGTCCAAGCGCCCAGAGTACGTCACAACATTAAGATCAGTAGAAGATGCGTGCTGTCCAAGTTTACGTGGGGGCGTTTGCCACGACAGGCACCCTTCCCCAACGCATGAGGCATTTCCATGGAAAGGTCCACCGAGAAAAACAAATTAAAATTCAACAAAAGCACATTTCCATATTCTTAATTTGGTCGCGACACTTAAATCTTTCTTACCCAACCATATCCAACCATGACATATAATTTCATTAGCTTTGACACTCTGCTGTTTCACAGTTCAACTGTTCATTGTTCGACTATAAACTATAACAAATAATCAGGGACGGCTGGGATGAACAAAGTAATGAAAACGTAGCCAAAGATCTTTTATTTTTTAATTTGTGTATCATATGGATGCCAAACTGTCAGTCGTTCAAAAATATCTATATGTATATCTATTTGATACATGCTTTAGATATTAATTTTTCATGTACTTTCTACCGTTCCTAAGAATAATAATTATTATTTAACACTTGGCAAAATACGTAAATACGAAAAAACCGTCTGTACAGCCATACCATTTTTTGCTGCGACCTTTACATTGTACAAAACGGGAACACCAAACACACATTTTCCTAAATATTATAGCATAGAATACGAAAATACTATAAGTCGGGCAAATTCCGGCGGATAATTTTAGACTTCGGCGTTTGACTTTCACAATATATTTAAGAATACATACAAGAAACAATTAGCAGCAATCCCGCAAGATGAACTCTACCAAGCAATGCAACAGATCGCACTAGCTCTAGTCGGGATTATTCTCTCGCTGTGGGCAGATGCATACTAGGGGGTGTGGACGTACATGTGACGAATGTTCCCCCCTGCGTAATTATACTCGTACTCGAAGATTTAAGGGGTACGTTTGTGGTAAGAGTGGATGTGTGCAACGCACAGAGGGAAACGTTTCCGATTTGATATGAAAATATTTTAATTTAATATCTATACCACAAAATCTGTGGCTATCACCGCAACGCGTGCACCATATTGCACGCTGTTTTTTTTTTAATGAATGCCAGAGAATGTGGCATGTTTAGCACCAACAAATATGTAGTTTTCTATACATAGGTTCCCCAAGACTTTTGAAATACACTTGTAGCATTGTGATATCACATGAGTCTGGAAACCAAATTTGGATGCTCTAGCTCTTATAGTCTCTGAGATCAAGGCGTTCATCCAGACGAACATACAGACAGACATGGCTGATGCTGATCAGGAATATATACACTTTATGGGCTCGGAAACGTTTCCTTCTCTGCGTTGCACGCATCCACTTTTACCACAAATACCACAATCAAGGGGTATATTAACTCCTTAACTCCTTTTTGAGTCCGGGTATAAAAATCTTAAATTTGGTGCAAAAGTTCGTGTTTGAACGCCTATTTCATTTCATTTCATTTCCTTTCTCCGCAACGCGTGCATCCAATTGCATTCGGTTTATTAAATGATAGACAGAGTATGTGTTTTCGTTTTGTTTCTAATTTAATTTAATTTCATTTATTGTGGAACATGTAAACTAAAAAGTTTTTCCTTTTGATTTCAAAACAGTTCGCTTTTTAGTTAACTTGTTCGCAAAAACTTGTGCAGGTTTTTTACGGCCAATAACTGATTAATGGCGATTTTATGGTTTCAATCTATGTGAAATAGATTTCGCCGCGCCATCAAATTTTGTTGGCTTAACCTAGTGAACACTCTGACTTAGAGAAAGAGAAAACCGTGTTGCATGCCAGCAAAATAATTACTATACTTTCAATTGTAACATGCACTAATTACTCGTACAATTATGTAAAATATTCTGTGTACATATATATGTATATATTAAAAGAAAAACGAGGTGAAACGTTGAGTCGCTGCTGTGGCCGCGACTCAACTTTTACACCCTACTCAGTCAGTGCATATGTGTGTAAGGCTATAATTTGTGTGGAATTTTTAAATATTTCATCAGTTAAATTTTGTTTGCTACATCTACAATGTAAATTCTACATACTGCACAGGGCAGAGTGTGTGCGAGCGAGAAAGCTAGAAAGGAGTGGGTTAGCAGCTGAAAATTAATTTCTATGATCATTGCTATATTATTAATCCGATCTGATCAAATGAGGTAGATATGATCATTCTCTACGATACTGCGATTTTGTTTTCTCTTTTATTTAACATTGTGGATGCCACAAATTTTCGTTTTTTGTTTTGATCGAAATGCACTTGTAACAATGTAAATGAGTTTGATACAAAATTTGGGGGCTCTTGCTTTCAAGTCTCTGAGAACTAGGCGAAAAACAAGACGGACAAATGGACGGACGGATAGGACGGATGGCTCTATCGACTCGGCCATTGATGCTGATCCAGAATATATATACTTTATGGGGTCGGAAACGTTTCCTTCTGTGCGCTACACACACATCCACTCTGACCTAAAATCCCCAAAATACCCCCTACCGGTATAAAAGCAAATCTTAAGGACGGGGTTGCAGACGGCCAGAAGCACAGACATGCCCAAATACATAGATATTATGGTCTCCACTGATGGTGTTGATCAACAATCAGCAGCCTGTGTGCGCTGCTTTTGTTGGTGTGCATTTGCCAGCCGACTCTTTTTCCGCTACCTTTCACCCCAGCCAGCCAACCAGCCAACCAGCCAGCCTGCTTAATATTGTCATCGCTGCCGCCCCGTTTCTCTACTTTTCAGTGGCACACATAATCGCATTCCCTGGGTGTTCCGATTCTTTTGTTCTGCCCACTTGCTGGAAAACTCATTAGTCAAGGCATACTTGTACTTAGCGCCTGCAGCGCCGAGCTAAGCAAGGTGAGCCGAGATGACCATATACGAGTATGTAGACTTACGTATGTACGCGACACATTGCACGGCATTGAATGTACATGTGGGATTTGATGGGATGCTGTACACCAATCTATGCATTTGTAAATTTAATTGAAGTAGTATAGAAAGATAATGTACGACCCTTTGAAAGAGCAGGGCACAGATGCGTGGTCATAAATACCCCACAAGCAACTCACAGGTGGAGATACCACTTATCTAATGTACAGCTAAAATTAATATTGTATGCGCTGCGTTCCATGCAATGCACTCAAGGAACCCCACGGTAAATGTAGCCGCCCATGGGTCTAGCGATAAAAACAGAATATCAACTGTACCACATACATTGTCTGTAAATCGTTACGTGTAAGACTCCGGCCCTGATCAGCGATTATACAATTTGGTGCCCGAATGAGGATATGGCTGACTTTACTGCCCCAATGCAACTTTCTGTATCTAGATTAAAGTGTGATAGACATAAACAAACTTGGTGGACGCATCGATCTGCGCCACAACGTATTCCTTGAGGTCATTCCTGCCACTTAATTTGCCACTGATGTCAATGTGTATCGCATGCCATGGTACATCGGTCTTTGGTATGGAATGCAGTTCCACCTGTGTTTGCCTGTGGCAGGCACCACTCGACAAAATTTAACTTGTCCCACATGTCCACATGTCACCCACCATTCCTCCTCCCAGTTCAATTAAAATAGTTTGATTTGCTCATTAGTTCTGGACATTCTAAACGCTACTTAAAACAAAAGAAGAATCATCATAAAGAACAAACAAAATAAATAGATATGTAAACACGAAGAAACAAATATTATTAAATATTAAATAGATTAAGGCATTCAAATTAGGACGAAACAAAACTTATTAATATTCATGCATAGTTAATAGGAAAAACAATGACATTAGGCTAAGATTCCTAAAAGGGCATATCATCTGTCTCATAAAATACAGCTCAATGATGCTTCAACAAGTTTCTGCAAAATTTCTCCATCTCTCTAGGATTTTTGTTGGCAGCGTGACCTTGGCCCAACGACACCTGCAGCTGTTTTAAGAGTCTACAAGTTGACATACACTTCAGTTCATAAAAAGATCATCTAACACAATAAGACATATGTATGCAGTATTAACCCTTTCAAAATTGAATTATTATTAACCACCATCACTTCAAATCTAATGTCAATTCATTTCATTATTTAATTCTAATATTACAAGTGGTACCATAGTTTTATTTAGTTACCAAATTTTGATTATGTTTTGGTTATTATTTTGGAATCTTACATCATAGAGTAGCCCCACATATAAATACATGCATTAAGAATAAGGGTTAGGGTTGATTTTACTGACGATTAAAACTAAATGGAATTTATGCAACTATATAAAATGAATTAATCTTCTTTATCTTGGGTTCCTAATGCACTTCGCGCAGCGGCAGAGTGGAATCATTTGGGTGGAATCAAAAAGTTCGTTAAGTGTTGTTGGAATTGAATTGTCGGAATTCAAAGACTGGCTACGCAAAGATAGGATTAATACATTCACGGGTTTTGCAGCTATTGCAAAAGTTAACTTTCGCAAGGCGGCAACAAAAACTTCTGAACTAAAATGATGTATTTGTATTATGCATTATGTACCTGCAAGCACCTGCAGATAATTTGATTAATATTTGCTCCAGCACAACCACAATCAGACTGAATTTAGTTCACATAATTCATTTAAATTTTTAATCTTTTCATCAGAAGTACGCTTTCGCCGAGCTCATATCCGATGTCAAGTGAAATTGAGACGTGTCTGAGCTGCTGCCCGGAACAGGACACAGTCGGATCCCAGATCCGCCAAGCCTATATATTCGGATGAAATAATTCGCCATCAAGCCGACATGCAACTTCCTTTGCTGCCAGCGACTTTCGTCGATTCAATTAATTTGTTATAATATGTTGTGGCAAGGAAGGATAGAGCACAGAAAGGAACACTGCTGATGAGGTGGGGCTAAAAATGCAAACTGGGAGCTGCTGTAAGGTTAAGTCGTGAGAATAAAACCATATTTATGGAGCTGTACGCTCTCAAATACACATATGTAGGCTTACGCTGCACCAACAACAGAGTTTGCAGCCACTACTCGGTGCAAAAAAAGGCATATATGCATGTAGTTTTCCCATATTAACAGAAATTGTTTAAATAAATTGCTTCGCTAAAGTATATGTATGTACGTACAGTAAATTAAACGTAATTTTTTAAACTTAAACTTCTATCAGTTGTTTCGTTGTACTGATGTTTAGATGGTTTGATGTTTGCCTCAAAACGGTCACATTTTTCCAGAAATAAGAACGTTTCGTACTCTCGGATCCAAATATAGAAGCCACAAAAGCACAATGTGATTCTGGGGCATATTAGATTTGTGGTAAAAGTGTATGGTTGTAACGCAGAGAAGGAAACATTTCCGACCCCATAAAATTTAAATATTCTTGATGTGAAAGCTTACAATCTTCCAGACGTTAAGCTGCAGCTACAAAATGTCAGGTTCGGACTTATATCTGCAACAATATATGCAACCGGATATATACTTAAGTTATGTGAAAAATAGAAGCACCAACCTCTGACAAAAAACATGAAAAAAATAACAAATTCTTAAAAAAAACTAAACCATAAAAAAACATAATACTATAAAAATGGTTAAGTCCAGAGATCTATCAGAAAAGGTCATTTTGGTCCACAGCGGGAAGAAAAAGTTCAGTTTTGTCGAGCTGTGATATCAAACTTTTACAAGTGCATCTCAAAACATCGACCGCCCCTTCCGCCATCACAAAGGACCACAATCTGTGGCATTCACAATTTTAAAGATACGGGAGCTTCGAAAACACAGTATCGGAGAGAGAATATGGGTTAGATCGAATCATTATTACAGCCAGATTGAAAAACTTAATTTGCAGTGGCCAAGCTATCCCCTTCCAGCGCTCTCGCTCACACACTCGGCATCGTGAAGAGTGCGCCCTCTGGCGGAGGTGTAAGACGAGAGATGTACATATATGAACACAGATGAAAGATGTATCAAACCCATGTAAACAGAAGAAATATTTTAAAGCACAACGTTCCCCTTCATTCAAAACTGAGTTTAGAACATCGTCTCTGGCAACGATGGCAGTGCAAGGGGAAAAACATGAACCTTGACAAAGATCCATACGGTGACTAAACGTAGGAGGCAGGCTGCATTTCGGCAGCGTGGTACCCCGTGAAGATGGAGCAACAATTGTAGTCGTTCCTGTCGTTTATCTGTTGTTATCTGTTATCTGTTTGTACGCATTTCCGATATATGAGGTGACAGGACGTTGTGGGTCAAATGGAACAGAAGTTGCAGCAGTGAACAAATGGTTCGATAAAGAAAAGTAGGAAGATCAATCCTGATCTGGTGCTACCAAAAGGGATGAGAGGGAAAGTTGTGAATATATGACTTATTTGGAATTTTTAGATATTTTATCAGTTTAACCCGTTTGACATCTTTAATGTAGATTCTACATCTGCAATGTACATTATACCTCTACAATGTAGATTCTATACCGACAAAGAGAATGTGGTGTGAAAGGGGCGAGGCGAAATTCTGTAATAAACTTGTAAGAGTGTGGATTCACAGGAGTCTGCTGACAAGAGCTCCAGCTCTTACAGTCTCTGAGACCTAGGCGACAAACAAGACTGACAGATGGATAGACGAATGGAAAGACAAGAATATATATTCTTTATGGAGTCGCAAATGTTTCCTCTGCGCGTCGCACACATCCACTTGGACCACAAATCTAATATACCCTTTAAAAATGGGCGTTCGTCTTCCTGTAATTGTTCACATTTAAAAAACTAAGAGTATAAACCATTTTCAATGTGCTGCTATTAAGTGAATTTTATATGTAGTTTTTATTGTCTTTAAAAGACTCTGGATACAGGCTTTTTATGGAAAAAACTTAAATCGTTGCGCGCTTTTGAGCCTCCTGCTGCTCCAGCTCGTGTAAGATCGCACGACAGTCTCGAAGGCATCCTGAGCCAGATGGTCAGCCGCGTTACAATGCTCTTTGAAACTTTGTTGTAACAAACCGGTAAAATGGTTTGACAATTGTTTCCAATGTAGTTGATGGTACTTCTCAGTAGTCCTGCCGGTCTCCTCCAGGCTGATGGGCTCCGCACTCCGCTTCTGGTCCGCCAAAATCTCGGCCAGCTGCAACAGGTCGGGAACGTGCTGCACCTCAAACTGGCTGTTCATGACTCTACGCAAGAGTTCCTCCAGACTTGCATCCAACGTATCAATGCACTTGAGGAGACTGTCAGGCAGCGTCAGCTGGCCGCCAGGACGGTGCACAGCCTTGGACATTGTTCGAAAAATGCGCCCTGGTAGCTGCACTTCCCGCAGCGACTCGCAGTGAATTATCTTTCTTAGCTTGCAGGCGGCTAAGTCGAAGGAGGTGGAATACGGGGCTTGGTGACCGCCCAAGGCCGTGTCCCCAAAATGATCCGTCCAGCTGGTTTCCTCTTCTTTCGGTTCCTTGTTCCTCATCCCCACCCGGAAGAATCTTAGCACGTCTGCAGCCCTGCGCATCATCGATTCCCCGATATGTCTTTCCCGGGTTCTTGTCCTAGCTTCGGCCAGCTTGCGCTCCATTAGCGCATTATCAGACTCCAATCGCCGGCACAGCGACTCTGGACTGTCACTAGCTTCTCCCTTTGTGGACAGTATAGGGCAGAGAACAGGACGCTTTTGGTGTGGGGACAGTCCCCTCCTGCGATTCAGCTGGTAGCGGGCTGGCTCTGGACGAAAGCGCTTCCTTCCAGTTCGCGTGCAGTAGCTCACTGGAGGAGCAACCATCTGGGGTTTTTTCTTCAACTTTTGGATCACTTCCTCTGATTCCGCGTCGGCATTTTCGTTGGGCGAAGGAGACAGCTCCCTCGAATAGGACTGCTGCCCCATCACGTAAGTCTTCTGCTGCGGACAGAACCTGCCCTCCGGTGGAAAACGGATATTTTGTATGCTGTTGGAAGGGTGTGAGACTCGCGACTTGCCGCTGATCTTTCCAGCTTCGGGACGCTTCTGGTCGTCTGCTCCAGTTGCGGTATCGCTGAGGCTAGTCCCTTCGTCGGGCTCCATAAAGCGAACCCATCGTTCGCCCTGTGAAATGGAAGGTCTTGGAGCGAAGTATTCGGGACTTGAGCTGGAGCGGGGCTCCGATCCACTACCAATTTTCGTCCTTGCTTCGATGTACGGTTCGGCTGGGGCCTGGTCTCCGTTACCCGTGGCAATTGGGTGCGTTCGCGGCATTGGCTTGGCTGTCATTTCTGTCTGTCTCTGCGCAGGTCCGTCGCAATTCCGGTGGAAGTGAACACATCTTTTATGATCAGACTCCGCCGGCAAAGTTGCCAAGCATCTGCCACTCAATCTTTGGGAGCGTGCCACGTTCTGGTCGAGCTCAAGGCGCATCTGATTGCTCATTCGATCCTGGCTATGCTTGATAGGTTTGTTCTCCCTGCAAGCTTGGTCCGCTCCTGTCCGAGATCTATACTTAGTGGGCTGCTCTGTCTCCGTGGTTGTGTCCTGCTTATTTGTTCCCCTTTTCACTGCTCTCTCATTTACTTTGAGCTGTTCTTTGAATTCTTCTGTTGCTCGCGTTTTAGACATTTCCTCAAAGTCCTTTCTGGCTACGTTCCCCAGTTTTGGTTGCGTAATTTCACTAATTTTGGCCTTCTCTGCAGGAACTCTCCATTCAACGTTTTCGAGTTCTTCTTTTTCTTTCTTTTTCCACTGCTCTTCATTGTCATCGCCTCCGGCTCTCCCGTCAAACTCGTTGCCATTGCATCTTTTTCGAAGATCTTCTGTGTCTGTCCCATCAAAATCATTTATTCTTTCAAGCTTTTTCTTCTTCCGATCCTCCAGTTCTCTTTCTCTCTTCTCCTCAAGCTCCATAAATATCTGTTTAAGCTCCTTTTGCAGCTCATGCTCCTTCTCACTCCGCTCGCGCTCGCGCTCACGCCCGCGCTCGAACTCGAGCACTCGCTCGTTTTCCGTAGCAATGCCTTTAAGCCGCTCTCTTTCTTTGGTCTCTTTCTCCTCCTTCCGCTTCAGCTCTTCTTTTCCTGTACCCTCCTTACGCTTATGATTTCGCAATTTCCGCTCGAACTCTTCTTCCGTGTCTCCCCTAGGCAGCTGCTCTTCCTTTTTAATCAAGCAACTCTTTCGATTCATTGCCAGCTCTCCGTTTTCTGGCATATTACACTCACTTTGAAGTCGGAGCGTACGAACGTTTTCTTTGGCTCTCTTTTCCAACTGTTCCTTTCTGTTGGTCTCACTTTCCTTCCGATCGAGCGCTTTGGGCTCTCTATTCTTCAGCCCTTCTTGTGCTGTACGCTCCTGCTCTCGGAGTACCAATTCGAGCAGGTTTCCCCTAGTTTCGTCTTTGGGTAATTCATTCTTCAACCTCCCTTCACTCAATATCCTTTGCGGACTTCCAAGTTGAGTCTTTTCTTTGCTGGATATACGTTCGAGGTCTATGTTTCGTTCGCTACCGCTACCGCTTTCGATTTCAATTTCAATTTCCTTGGTCTCTCTTAATGTTGCACGTTCCTCGAGCGGTTGTTGCAGCGCGAGTTCTTCCCTGGATCTCCTGTCTATCGCTTCTGTTCTTTTGAACTCCTTTTCCTCTTCCCGTTTCAGATCTTCTCTTTCTATCTTCTGCTTCTCTTGGACACGGCGCCAGTCTTCCCTTTGTTCCTTCTCGGACTGCTCTTGCCAGGTGCTTCCCTTTGGCCCATCTGCCACTTGACTTTGCTGCCGCAGGGTGTTTTCTTTAGATTCGCTTCTTTTCATTGGCTTGTCTACATCCCCTTGCACTGGCCTTCCTCTGACTCGTCTACCCTCCTTTTCCTCTTGTGTCTGTGGACGAAGCTCAGCCGAAGCTCTTTCTCCGGCAGTAGTTCTCTTCCGGGGGCCGAGCCTATGCCACTCTTGCCACGGGCACGCTTTCAGTATCTGACTTTCCATTAGCAGCTTCTGCTTCTCCGACTGCTTCCGATCAAACTCCTCTTTTTCTCTCGCTCTCGCTCTCCGATCCAGCTCTCTTCTGTCTTGGACCCCATTGCTATCCAATATTTTAATCTCTTCTCCTTTGCCCTTCTCCTGCATCTCGCGAGGTCCGAGCTCCTTCCCCTGCTGTGCTCCCCCAAGCATGTCATACTTGGAGTTCCTTTCGAGCTCTTCCTTTCTTTTTAAATGATTTCTCTCGTCCCCCGACTCTTGGCTTGTATGTCGTCTCTTATTCTTCTCCGATTCCAATAGCTTCAACAGCATATCCCATTGCTTTTCCCTTCTTCTGTCCAGTTGCTCTTCGGTTTCCCTTTCCTCTTCCTGTGCCCTTCTCCCGGGCGCACTAATATCATCGACTATCGGCTCTTGACTCGACCGTTCCCCCATTGCCGCACGTTGCATTGGCCCCTCTTTCCTGGCCATGCCATCCACCTCGTCCTTGTTTTTAATCGCATATACTTCTCTCCGTTTTATCTCTTCGCTTTCCCTCCTTTCCTGCTCTCCGCGAATTTCGAGATCCTTCTGCCGCTCGGCCCCTGCCCTGCCAATACTTTTGAGTGATTTTCTTGAGTTTATCTCCTTCAGAGGCTTCTGACTTTCGTGAGCAGCCCTCGCTCTCTGTTGTCGCAGCTGTTTTTCTTCCGATTCGAGTTCTTCGAGATTCCTTCTGGGCCGTGGCTCGTCTTTTCCCGCCTTCCCCCATCTTCTTCCGTCCTCGTCTGAGCTCCTCTTAAGTGGTCGCTGCCTGTGCCACTCCATCATCTGACCTTTCTGCAGCGGACCCTCCCTCTCAAGCTCTTCCCTCTGCTGACTCTCACACTCGCACTCTCGCTCTCCCTTTCCCTTGGCCCGCTTCTGGTTGATGGCCGCCCGCAGATTCTGCTGCTCTGATTCCAAACTGCAGCTCCCGCCGACATCTGCGTCGAGACGCACCTGTTTCTGGCACAAGTCACACAGGTCCAGATGGATGCGCAGATCCAGGCTCTCCTCAGCTGGCACCGTCTTCCTCTTGCAGAGCCAACACGATTTCTGGTGGGGTGGCTGGGCCGGCAACTGCCGTTCGATTTTTCGGTTCCGGTCGCCCCGCTCACTAGGCCCAAGCTCCTGCCGGCGCCTCTGCTCCTTCCGGCTCTCGATCAGCTGGCGCTCGTGCTGGCGTCTCTCCTGCACCGTGCGGCTCCGCTCGCGGTGCTCCTTCTCGCGAGAAACCAGATTGTTGATCAGGAGCTCCTTCTCTTTTCGTTGCCGCTCGGCCCTGAGGACCCGCTGCTGCTCGCGCTCCCACTCGCGCTGCTTGTGCTCCTTGAGTTCCCTCTCCTTGCGCTCCAGGATCTGCTGGCGCCTATGCTGCCGATATTGGTGGTTGCGCTCGGCCAGCAGTCGACACGAAACAGTCGGCACGTCCTTTCCCTTTCCCTTTCCCCTTCCCCTTCCCCTTCCCTCTCCATTTCCATTTCCCTCTTCCTGCCCGTCTTCGCTGTCGCTGCGCAGTAGCTCTTTCTGCACCACTGTTAAGACCATGGGCGGCCTTTGAGGAGCTTCCCTTTCCCTCTGCCGCAACTTGAAGTTCGCCGGCCTGCGACTCTCTTTGGACTTGGCTGCCTCTGCGGCTCTGGAGGGGAACTCAACGCCCCTTAACTGCTTCTCCTTCAGCCTGTACTTCGTCGCGAGCCCGTCCAGCTGGTGCATTTTCTGCTTCCACATTTGATTCGAGGCCTCCTTGCTCTCCAGGGACTGGGGCAGATCCCCCTCTTGGATGATTAGGCTCGCCCGCGAGGGCTTGGGCGCCCGCATCTCCGTCGTGCTCTGCCGCTGCAGGAGCCCGAGCCGCCGAAGCTGCTGCCGGCCCACCTCCCTTAGCACCGAATGCAGCTGCCGGTCGTAGCCTTCTAGCTTCGTGAAGGGGGACGAGAGGCGACTCGACTCCCTCAGCTGGTGGTGTATGAGCTCCAGCAAGTAGTCGCGAGCCAGCGCCTCATCCTTGTTGGTGCGGCCCAAGATAGCCAGCCACTTAGTGACCAGGCACACGTCCCTGGGACTCGCGCAGTCCCGGCTCAGCCTCCGTATGAGCCCCATCTTCTGTTTGGCGCTGATGCTCGTCTGTTTGCTATGCGGCTGCTTTCTGGGGCCCTTCCCGTCCTGCCCGATGGATTTTTTCTTACATTTCATCTCCATTGTGCCCCACTTTTGATCATTTTCGATCCCTTTCACAAGTATACTTTGGCACCTAGCCTACCTTGATCCGTCTGGCGTGTAGTGGCTCGTACTGACTGACTGGACTCCTGGACTCGGAACCGATTTCTATATACTCTTCGATTATACATTGTTACGACGCCCGTTCCCTATCCCTGTGATTTGTGAAGAATTTTTAAAAATTTTACATTTTACATTTGTTTGCTACGTCTGTTATCTACATCTACATCTACAATGTATATTCTAGCGAGAAGGAGACTGAGTAGCGGGTCTCTTGCTGAGGGAGGTGGGGGAAGCAACCCTTCATTCTGGCTATAATTATGATCCGATCTGACTCAGATTTGGCAATCTGGTAGATACGGGTGAGCTGTTTCCGGGATCCCGCCATGGATTCAATTCGCTCTCCAGCTATCTCCAGCTCTCCTCTCTCAAACTCCCGGATAACCCGACCAGCCCCCTCGAATTGTAGCCTGCTACCCTGTTCCGAAACACTTTCCTCGCTTCCCTTGCTCGCTTCTATTGCACTTTGCCAATCGATGTCCTTCGAATGCAACACAAGTGAGATTAATGAGTGTGAAAAGTCTTGATGGCTGCCCTGTGGTACTCCAGAAGTAGCCTCAACAGGTAAAGAGAAGGAGCTGTCCAAGCTGACTCCTTCAAACCTAGACAACGAGTCGAAAGCTTTACCGAAATCGGTGTGAATAACACCGTCTGCACTTACCTTGGAAGCCTTTAATGATGAAAGAGTTGGTAAGTGTTCGATATATAACCTCCCATAACTACAAAGAAAAGGTCTTTCGACGAGCTTAGTGTTTGGAATGCTCTGAAACAGGAAGGGTAATAATAACCAATGGAACGACCGCACTTGTACGCCAATTTAAATTGATATTTAGACACAAACTCATAGACCCTACAGCCCCACTCTAGTTCTTAGGTGCGCAGCCGAGATATCTCTCAAAAAGGTCCCACGCTCACAGATCTCTGCGAAGCCGATGTCACACCAAACGTACAAATGTACATTTATCACTTACCTTGTTACCAGAGCAATGTTGCTCACACACACACACACACCACTGCGTTGGCACTAGACCCAAGCCTAGTTTTTGCTTCACAGAAGAGCTTCCTAGTCGCATACATTTTTGTAATAAGGATCCAGATTTAATATTGACCTCTTTTCGTCTTGGTTTGGTCAAGGCAGTTGCTCTTACTTCATTGGATGTGCGGTCAGGGGCTAGCCGCGACATCTATTAGCTGGTGGGGGCAAATCTGGTGGGATAGTTAAGGAGCTGGTTGCGGACTCTTCTGGCTGCGTACTCTCCGAAGTGATGTAGTCGGCTCCCGAATCTGCGTCACCAGCAGCGATCGTTGCCCTTGGAGTGGCTAACTAAGTCAACTGCAAGTCCCGCGGAGAAGCCTTCTTGCTACCCGGAGAATCAGCGATAAGGCGGCTCACTACATTACAGGAAATTCTGATTTGGCGAAATGTCCAACAGTAATCAGTATTCGCAATCGCACTAAGTAATGTGGCATCGGCCCAAATGTCGTCTGAAGATATTCAACTGCTGCGGGACAGAATAGTTGACGGCAGTCCAGCTCCAAAAGATCCGATCCACTTATTTACTAGCAATAACGAGAGCACAACTGTCCTGTGGCCAGAGAGATGGAGAACTTGCGAAAAGGTACTTTAACTCTGTTTTAGTTTGATTCTTTAATTTATTTAAATTTAATTTATTATTTTAAATATGGGTTCCCCACTAATTTTTACGTATTTGTCTTTGTTTATATTTTTAGAAAAGGATTGGAATCCTTTTTGGAGAACATGGAGTTGGAAACAGTGTTAAAGAAATTTAGTTTTTCAAACTATCTATTTTTGGGGTATTTATCAGCTTTGATATCACGTAGAAAATTGCTTCTTCCAGCTTCTCGCTTGATTTTTTTATAATTTCTTTGAGTGCTTCTAAGCCTTCGTATAGAGGTCCATCTTTGCGCCACTCTGTGCAACAACCTCGCACAAGAAAAACACCGAAATCTGTTGGGAAACTGGCCATTTACGTAATCGTGCAGACTAAATTTCAAAAGAGTTTCCTTTCAAATGCCGTTTTTGAAGACAGTTTACTTTACTTTCCCGAGGGCTAGCCAGTTCTGGCTGTTCCCGCGGGACAAGTGTCCCCTGTTGGCCGCTCAAGGCGCGATGCCGTATTATCGGGGTTGCCTTATCTCAATCTCAATCCTAAAGAAATGTTAAGTTCTGAAACGAATTGCCACTACTACATACAAGCACAGGACAAGCAAATATATTTTTTGTTAAATAAATACACACATCAATATATATGGTTATTTTAATAAAATTCGCACACAATTAAGTGTCACTCAGCTTAGCCAAAGCCATAAAATGGCGAGGAATGTACTTAGGTATGGACAGAAAAGCTCGGCCTTCACCTACCACAGTAGAACTGTTCCAGGCCAGGCCTAACTTACGCTATGCAAGTCCAGTGCCTACTTTTAGGCTGCGTGGAACAGCTCGACCAACGAAAAGATATACGAAAAGACGGGGCGACAGACAAGCGTAATTCTACAAACATACATATGTATGGGGAATCGGAATTAAAATGAATATTAAAAAATAAACGTCCGTTGGAATAATCGTAGTGCGTGGAAATGGTCATCGCTTCTGCCTTGCTGAAAGATCAATGGAACAATTGGAGCGCTTCGTGACTCCTGTGCTTTTTCTGACACGCATTTTATGCTCTGCAACGATAAAAACAGCCACTGTGTCCACATTCTAGATTCCACTTACTTCGGAAGTAGATTTGTAACAATTGATGGTCCTGTCTGGCCGTTCAGGAGTACACAGACTAGGATTGATTTTTACAAGGCACATAGACCCAGGAATTATATTCACGGGCCTCCAATACATTTGTTCTAGATGGTGCATTTGGTTAATTAAATTTCACGCATTCGGGACGCCACCCAGCACTCAGCCAGCAGCAGTGTAGTTTCGAATCAAATCCAATTTTATGCAAAATTGAATAAACTTTGTCGATGCCTTCTGGGGCTCTTGAGGCACAGCTACAGCTACTGATCCTGCCTGTGTGCTTCTGGTTCCCTGCCGCCGTCGCGGCTTGTCCTTTTCGTTTTTTACTTTTACTACTTTTTGTTTGGGTTCGTTTTTATTTGTTGTCATCTTTTAGCTTGTAGCCGCAGCTGGCACGAAAAACGCCAACATTGGCCAAAGTCCCTGTCCGTGCCAGTGCATCCTTCCGCTCCGTCCCCATCGCTCCCCTTGCCACTTCCACTGCCTGTCCTTGGGCTCGCATCTTTCTACGAGTGTCTCGCATGTCTGCGTCTTATTTAATATGAAGGGCCGGCGTATGTTCGTTGACTTTATTTGTTGTATGTAATAAAATTAAAGCCCTTTAGCCATTGTGTTCCCCCTAGCCACAGGGCGGCCTCCAATGACCCGACCCGGAGATACTCAGTACGCTACTCGCTACGGCACTCCACTCCCACAAGCATACCCACGTCTATGGATACCCCAGGCACTACGACTTGCCACATTTTTCGTTTTCCAGCTGTACGTATGGACCAAGTGTATGGGAATGGAGGGGATTCCATCTGGTTATGAGATACATTGTCGTGACTGTTCTGCATATACTCCTGTGCTCCCTTTGAGTGCCGGGTATACAACAGGGAAGGGAAACAAAAAAAGGCACACGCACAAATTGTATCTGCAGACACGAACACATATAGACGCTCCCGCAGACACACACACACACACACACACACACACATGGGGCCAACGAGCCATGAATGCAGACTCTTAGCCAGGGATATGGCCATTAAGTTGGTTTTTTTACGACCATAGTCGTAGTAATGTCTGGAGCCATGCCTCATGTCGGGGATTCCGCGTTCAATTTGGCTCTCCGTGAGTGCGTGCGTGTGTGTGCGAGTGTGTGTGCGGTTCTATTTGTGTGCATGGCTGCCTCTATGTGTCGGTAAGTTTACACATCACTTAAGTTTGCCCTTTGATAATGAACTCTCCTCGCCTGGAGCTGGCCAAAGCGGGCGGCGTTTAAAGCCGCCCCACACAGCAAGCCTGGCCAACCCACAACCAATTGCCCCTTCCGCCGACAACAGGCCGCCTGCGAAATTATAATGATTTCATATTTAGTAAAAGTTATGTGTAGTTTCCATTATAAAGTAATTTGTGCAAATCGGTTTGCCTATCTCTGGCGGAAACTTCAGACTCCCATTTGGGCATATGTTGGATCCGACCCGACCCGACCCGACCCTCGGGTTTATTTATTCACTTATTAATTGTATTATTGTATTAATTGTTGCTAATTTAAAGCATTCTTTGGATCAGAACTCTGCTTTGTACTCCATGGCAGGAGTTTATTCAATAATAAATAATCCCTAAATGTGGCCGGGTAAGTGCCAGAAAGTGCCCACGGTGCCCTGGTGGCCCGAACAATTGGGGAGCTTAATCTAAGTAGCTTCACGGCAAGTGGCACGTTGCGCCGGGAAAGTCCCACACAGCGGTTTACTGCACGCCCGTAGACTGAAACGATTCCACCCATTCAGAACCCTGTAAAACCCTGAAAAAACGCAACTGATTGCTGCTACTTGCGCTGTCCGGTGGCAGTCGTCAGTTTCCGTGTTTTTTTTGCGCTTTCGACTGCGACTTTTGATCATTTCAGAACCGTGAGCAGCAGCACAACTGTCACCTGCTCCGGGCGGATCGATTCCCCGGATCAATACCCAGCCAGCGCCAATCGAGTCACTTCCCAGTAAAACTCATTTAATGCGGGGTGCCACAGACTGCCGATTCCAGCGATTGGTTTCAAAAACTCAAAAACTCCAAAACGTAAAACAACGTGTATCTGGGCCTGTCCCCAGATCGACAGGCACGCACGCATTTCAAGCGCTCCCACTGCATCTCTTCCCCGTGCGGTGGGCTCCATCATTTAGCACACTCCAGGCCGAAAGGATGGGCAGGATAGCCCGCTACATGTATTGTCGCATTAGACCAAAACAAAACAATTAATTCCCTGAATTGCGGAGACCATTGCTCAACCATTCGCCGCAAACCATGCACAAATAGGGCCAAGGCCTCACCCATGGCGCAGCTATAGTTCGAATGAAGTTTCAGAGCGCGAAACAGGCATCTCCATAAGAGACACTCAAAGTGTAAGTCTAAGTACCGACAGCGAGTGACTCTCGACTCCCAGTCGACTGTTCTCATGCAGAACATTGGAGAACATTTAATACCTGAAATGGGTGCCTTGTGGCTATGTGGCAGATTGGAGTCGCAGAGAGAGCCCCGTTCTTCGTACTCACCCCCGCAGTGGTCCTTGAAGTCGTCGCAGCAGTCGCCCAACTTGAGGCAGGCGTGATCGCAGTAGCAGGGCTTGTCGCTCAGGTCCTCAATGATGGCGTTGACGGGGGCCTTCTGGACCACGCACGAGGAGTCGCGTCCGGTGCAGCACAGCTGTGCCTCGCGGCAAGACCCGCCCGCTGCCGGCGGTAGCGGCCAGGCCGTGCCCAGCAGCAGCAGCACCATCAGCCATGGCCACGCACGTGGTTTCGACTCCATCGACATTCCGGAGCAGCACTGATCTGGCCGAATCGGGCCGAGTGGGGAGTCGCTGTAGGTCGAGCCTGTATACATATATGTACATATATATTTATGCACGTATGTATGTGCCCGTGGCACACACACACACACACACACAGAGCCAGAGACAAAGGCACACACACTTCCAGCAATGTATTTGGAATGGAAATTAAATTTACGTCCAAGAGCGGAAATTAAACTAAAAATTGAATTATGTGAATTGTGTGATAACAGGCCGTGATGGCCCGATGGCCGATTGGGGGGCAATCGGGATTATTGCTGGCTGTGGCACTTGGGGCGGGCTGGCAAATCGAACCAACAAAATCCAAGGAACGAGCGGGAAAGGGGCATTACAGGAAAATCGACAACGCACAAATATGAACTCCAAGCACGGCAAACGAAATCAAACTAGGTCGAGCACCTCACTCGGGGGGAAGGAGTAACCTGCTACCTTTTGACTGTAAATCAGAGCCGCCGAGGGAGGAGCTGGCAAACGGGTCGACGCTGACTGTGGAGCGCTCCTGGGCTGGTCCACTTTGCATAAAATATTGTTCAGATGGCAACAATGGAGAACCAGTCGCCATTGCCATTGCCATTGCCATCGCCGTGTCCGAGTTCGGGCCTTGTCGGGGATAATAAAACAGGGATTTCAATTTTCATAAATCGTTGTCAACAAGAATCACGGCAGCGACACTGAGAGTTTAACAGCTGCGTCAGCGTCGAAGTAGCACTGCCGAATCCCGCTCACACATACAAGTGTACGACTTCCAGCTCCGGCTCCGGCTCCAGCTCCGTCCTCATCCTCATGCAAGTGAATGTCGTTGAGTACTCGCGACACTCGCAAGTCCTTCACTTCTCCACGTGACCGGGATGATTCAATATAATCGTAAAGTGCTGCCACGGCGGGAAGCGGAGACTCCCGCCCTCCACTTTATTCCCTGTGTCGTTGCTTATTTAAGTACTCGCATTTAAACGGAACGGAGGCGGTGCATGTATATACATATATATGTATATATATACGTACATACATATGTTTGCACATTGTGCATACAACAAATGAATTGAGCTCGAATGAACTGAATTTCTTGTACATTATTCAACGATCCCAAATATTTTCTGGGATAGCCAAACCAACTAACATTGGTTCTAAAACAAAAAACTTCCGAAAGTCAACTCACACACACACATATGTACTTACACATGTAAGCATGTAGCATGTCGAACAGACGAAAAGCCTACAAGTCAGCAATCACTTGCATAATTGAAAATTGCAGTTGGAAATCCCCCACATCGAGCATAAAGAATAAAGACGTTCAGCACTCACTGAATGCGATCACAAATTTGTGCCACATGCATCGCATATGCATATGTGTGTATGTATGTATGTACGTATGTACATAGCTTCACAACGGGGGCACTAGTTTGCCAAGAAACAGACAGAACTAGCTGCATCGACTCGTCTTTGTTGCTGATCAAGAATATAAAATTATGCAGGACAGATTGCACACTTGCATTCTTTTTTATTTGGATCGACATAGTCGAGGATACTCAACTGCAGGCAAAACCACAGCTGGCCAGCTGCAAACCCCTTTGGTGGGAAAAGAAGGCGAAACCCCTTCAAGTAGGCTAATCAGGGTTGAATTCTTTGACTTTGCTTGCCAGCTTTTGTCGTTGGCCCATTTTTGTGTGTGCTTTCACGTAGAAGGAACCAACAAAAAGTGCGTGTTGCTGGAGTTTTTTTCACCCGTATTTTAAAGATTAATGTGCCCTACAATTTTTTACCTTTTCCAGAGAAGTTTGAGCTTTTTCAGTTGGAACTAATGGATGTTTGGGACAGATCCCATCGATGTTCAGAAGCGAAACTAAGAAGTAAATAGCCAAGAAAAAACAAAACATTATGACCACTAATTCTGATAGATTTGGAGCTACAAAATGTTTAAAAAGATAATGATAATGATAATAATTTTTATATTTTTTGGTTTTTATTGTCATTAAAATATAATGGTATTTTTTTAAAGTTTATTTCAACTTTGTCTTTATTTATTTATTTATTTCAAACAAAAGATAACCCTGTGCATCAGCCAATAAAACTATGGCATCAAACTACCGTTTTGCAATGTACTTGGAGCTCCGAAAATCCATGGGAACATTTCCCAAAGTGGTATTTTGTTAAAACTTTCTTCAGAGGCCAGCTTCCCCTTTTCATAAATAGAATGCTTTAGGGATAGTTCTAATAACTTTTGGGAATTAATAGAGCTTCAATTGGACAGTGAGGGTATTTCTGTGCGTCGTCTAGGGTATTTTGGTGAAAATGGCCGAGGCTACACAACATCACAATACTACTTTCTTTTTTAGGTTTTAAAAGTTTTAAGAAACCATAAAATAAAACAAAAAATTCCTCGAAAAATTGTCATTTGGCTTTTGAGAGAATCATTTTTCCCTAACGCTAGTAGTTACCCGCAGAACAAGAGTGGCGGGGGAAAAATAAAAAACAAAACAAAACCAAAGCGGTCTTCAGATAAAAAGAGCCCGAAAATGGAAACACAAAGTAAACTTAATTGCTGGCGAATATGTGGCATTTATCCTCTGTGTTGTGTGTTTTTACGTGTGTCACATCCCGACATAAATGTCCTTTAATGATTAATAACTTTTTCACTCCTTTTCGCGCACACCGACACACAGCACAGACGCGGGACAAAGGATGCGACACAAAAGCGGTTAAGTTTCACTTATCAAAAAAATTCAAAACAAAAAACAGCCATCAGACGTGGCTACGTGGCTACGTGCCCCCAACTGAAAATCCAATAAACTCGAAAGCCAGTTACCAGTTACCAGCAACAACAAGCATCAACGATCCTTTCCACAGAGGCAGGTACCTCGCACGCTTGCTTACGTTCTTTTGCGGCACGCGTTGTCGGCGCTCGGTTGGGTCCCGTCACGGGTCCGCTCTGTTACAAGTGCACACGAAAGGATAGCCGGCCGACGACTGTGCCAGCTGCTGGCCGTGGTGAGTTATAAAGCTGGCTCCGCTCTGCCCTGCCACTGGGAGCAGCCTCGTGGCAGCGCCAGCCTTTCGGCTGCCCCGTGCGACTCGTGCGACTCGTTCGGCACGTTCGGCTGGCTCCACCATCAATTCCATCCACCTACACCACATGCTAGGCCCGCCAGTGCATTTGGGGCTGCTTCGTTGTCAATGTCTTCGTCGCCGTCGTCGCCGCTGCGCTGTGCTCAGGAATAAGGTTGTAAGGTTGTTCCATGGTGAATTTTTGTTGCTTGTGTTTGCCGTTAATTGCCGTGTTGCCGTTCAACGAGTATCGGGCGACAACCTGTCGTGATTAGAAAAAACAAATGATGATGGAGCAGGCGATAATGTTCCATAAACCACTCCGCCCCAGTTCGGGGCACTGGCTCTTCTCTGATACACTCCATACAGACATTGCACAGAGTACCTCCTGAAAGTCAGTTCTCGATGAATACAAAAATGTGCAAAATTTTAATGTTCATTTTTATAGCCAGAATGGAGAAACCCATTTTTCCGTGCCCACGCTAGCTCCTCCCTCTCTCTCTTTTTCTCTCTATCACTCATTCTTCCCCGTTCAGTGTGCGCCCCCTGGCGGAGTGATCGAGTTGGAAGGGCCGGGCGGGGAGTGGTAGAGAGCTTCTGAGATTCTAAGATTCTGATCATTTTTTCGATTGGGTGGAAAAAGATTAAGTGTAGTGCAAGACATCACTAGCGGACATGCTGCTACTACTACACGCGATAATTATCATAGCCCGCAATTCGTCAGAAATGTTCCGCATGAAGATGGTTTGAAATGTCACAGAAAACTACGAGTAGTCTTGGTAGGAACGACAGATAACAAACATTAGCATGAATAATAAACACATATACAAATAAAATATAATAGACCTGAGTAAGATTAACCGCGAAAGAGTTCGCAAAGATTTTTAGTGTGTTCAACGAGATAACCCCTATGATGGCTATTTATTTTGACGGTCGTGAAGACAAAACTTTATTTATGACCTGTTATGAAAACATTTCTTCTCGAAAAACCACCAATGAAGAACATATATTATTAATACCTGAGCCGGGCTCAGAGTCCATCAGTCATCAGAAACAGCCAAAATTGGAAAAAAAAAGTTTCCTTGCCACACTCAAGCTGCGGAAAGATGTGTCAAGCTTGTCACAGAGGGCTCTAGGGATCGGTTCATTCGTACCCGAATAATATCAAGGGAAGAAATACCCATGTTTGAGACAAAATCTCATTTTTTCTACCAACATAATATTGTATTGAATATTACGTAATTTGAACTAATTTAAATTATCTTTCGTTATTGCGCATTTAATATAATACAAATAAAAAATACAAATTTTAAGATAAATACACGGAAATAATCATTAACGAGAAGGAACGTGTGAGTCGCTTCTGGGGACGCGGCTCTACTCTTATATCCGTACTCAGTCAGTAGATTTTAAATTTTGCATATTTTTTCTACACCTGTTTTCTACATCTAACATGTAGATTCTACATCTTCACCGCCAGCGGAAGCTCGCGTACATAACGAGGCAGAATGTGCGAGCGAGAATGAGAATGTGTAGCGGGTCTCTTGCTGGAGGAGGTGGGGGAAGCAACTGAAAATTAATTTCTTCATTCTGGCTAAAATTATGATCCGATCTGATTCAGATTCGGTTATCTGGTAGATATGGGCATTCTCTACGATACTGCTTTTTTAGTTTTATCGTATCTTTAAAATTGTGCCTGCCACAGATTTTCGTTCTTTGTGGGGGCAGGGCGAAATTTGGAAATACATTTGGAAACCAAATTTGGTTTCACTAGCTCTTATAGTCTCTGAGATCCAGCCGACAAACAAGACAGACGGACGGACGGACAGAAACTGGGATATTGATGCTGATCACGAATATGTGTACTTTATGGGGTCGGTCCACTCTAATCCTTGACTCTTCGAGTACGGGTATAAAAACTCTAAATTGATTTGGAAATATGGTCCTGGTTTTGTGATTCAATACTTTCAATTGAAAGCTCTTAGCTCCACCAGAATTAAAGCTAAGCTGGATTCTACTTTAGGTGGCTCTGCTCCTTCGTTTACAACAATAAAATAATTATAAATTATAAATTAATAAAATTGGTATTGGATGGTTGGCGATTGAAAGTTCTTGAGTTAGCTGGATGTTTAGGCAATTCAAAATTAGCTGTTCATCGCATAAAACCCGAAAAATTCGACATAAAAAGCTATGCTCACAATCGACCACAAACGCAATCTTATTAGAACTTCGAAGGAGTGTTTGACGTTGTTTAACCACAAAAAAAACGAGTTAAGCGCCGCTTCGTAGCCGTGGATCCCCTACAATTCCACAGAGACCAAAGCCGGAAAAACCCAAGGTGGGTTTGTCAGCCAATAAAGCCAATAAAAATCGGCAAAAATGGTAAAACAAAATCAATGGCGACTTTCGGGCCAACTCATTGGATCGATGCAGTAAGGATTTGTAAGGAAAAAAAACGAGCGCGTTTGGCCAAGAAAAACATTATTTTTGTTTATTGATTGGTTATCCAATCAAAAAGTCATTGAACAGTATGTACACACACACACACATATGTATGCATGCACGAGTACGCCAAAAGTACATTGTACACATGTACATATGCTCGTACGTTATGGGGAAAAATTAAATTTCATTTCTGATGCGAAATTGTTTTGAAATCCGTGACACATTGTCGATTACAACATATACCGAACTTTCAGCTCTTGTCGCCTACGATCTTTCCGATCTTTTCTGCCACTTTAACCTCTAAAAACGTGTGTGCAATGAGTCCGTATGTACATACTTAACACGGAACATGGAAAAGTACGGGCACGCTTTTCTCGATCTCGCTGGAAAGTGATCTAAAATAAGGAGTGTGCGCACGATGCCCTTATAGGCAGTTGTTCCATCTGTTGGCTGTGGCATCGAGGGGTGTGCATATTTTGGGTCCGATTTGGCCAGAGCAGAGTGATCCCAAATTAATCATAAATTGTGTAAATATTGCGTCGGGGGTGTCGGTCTATCACGCCGTGTCAGTGGTTCGAGTGTGTAGTGGTGAGCGCTGCTGTGCGCGTCCGCCTTGGGCTGTGGCTGTTGAATCGGTGCCAACAACCTGGCAACTTGACACAGCGCCGTCTCCCAGCGGCGTCTCCCAACGCTCGACGACATCTCGACAGTTGCAATTTGGGCGTTGCGGTTGGAACAACGCGTTGCCAGAACTACATTTTGTTTTCCTCATTCCAATCTGCGGTCAGCCAGTTCGCTGGCATTCTTGTTTCGTGCGACTTGCAGGCGTAATTAATTGACAAGTTGTTAAACATATTTATTAAGTGCGGCCCGGCCTTCGAATTATCCGTGTTCACAGCTGAAAAATTATCAATTAAAATCAATTAAGAGCAGCAGCAGCAGCAGAGCAGAACACACAACAAAATCAAATTTAATCACAAATAAAGCGATGCCAGGAAGGAAAAAAGTAAACACCGCAGGTGGTAGTGGAGGGAGCCGTTGCAGCGCGCTGCGGCGGCATAATTAAAAATTAATTTGCCGCACAGACAACAGCAAACACGACTGTTGCAACTTGCAAGTAAAACGTAAACACTTGCACACACACACATCCATCTGCACACGTACATATGTCACGCATGCACATGCGTACGAACGGGCATGTGCGTATGTATGACGCGTGTACGGATGCATCGGTATGTGCGGGCATGTCATTCAATGACATGGAAAATAACGAACACGGCTAGCAAATTCCCGACTGCTGCTCCGCGCCTGGCCCGTTCAACGCAAGTAATCAAAGCTCATCAACGAAGAGACACAAGTATACGAAAATCTATTTTGGATTTTTGGTTTCTCCTTTGATTGGTGGTTGTTGCTGCTTTGTGTCGCTCTTGGTACCCACTACTGGTGCAGGGCAAGAGTGGGAATGTTTGCGGATAGCTCTCGGATTAATAATGCCTCTGACAGCCGTCACGAGCCGCTTCGCAAGACAATGGCCATGAAATAGCCACGACAAATATCTAGTACACCCATGCATGCGTCTGCCTAGGCGGACTCTCGAACCTCAGCAGCTGTTTAGTCTGGGAACGCATACTGCTACGACACAAGTGCCCGCCACAATGCCACCAAGGACAGGCAACGCCTTATCCGATCGTCCCCTCATTATTGGGCTGACGCCATGCAGGGCAGGGTGTAGTAGTTCAACTGAGAGCACGTGATTCCCCTCTGAACAGAGGGTATGCGCTGGTCGGTATGTTGCCTGCGCGGTGCCGGCGTGTGCCGTTCCTCTTTGTGATGGCATGATGCCCCAGCTATGCCGCCCGACGCGCACTGGGCCGCATTGTTATGCTTTGTTTTATTTATAACGGAGCGCGATGTGTATGGGCTGCGATATAAATAGGTCGGATATGAATGGATCCGAATCCGAATCCGATATGGAGGCGATGCGTTGCGATGCTTGAAATATGGAAATTGATTTTCAGCCAAGCACAAACAAACCCAAATGAGAAATGGTCGTGAATCATTGTCGAATCGGAGGAGAGCTCGTACAGTTTCCACTGCGACTAGCTAGCTGTCCAGCATTACGCATGAAGAGTCTTGCAAGCGAATGCAAAAGAACGAAGAAGCAGCGAATAATACTCGACTTTCCCTGAGACTTTTGCATTGGAAGTCTGTAGGACTGTAAGCTGTAACAGCTTCATGAATTAGCTTGCCAGAACTGCAAAGTTCTTCAAAACTCGGTGTAGCAGACTCAATTCACACACATGCATACATACATACATATATGGGAAAACGAGAGAGGGAACGCTGTGAGTCGCTGCAGCTGCCGCGCCTCTACTTGAATGCCCGATACTCAGTCAGAATACAAATGTAATGGCGAGCTTATGATTTACGTGGGAATGTGAAACATTTTACCCGTTTACCTTGTTTTGCTACATCTGCCATCTGCATCTCTCCTCTTACTCCTCCGCCAGAGGGCGCACATCGCATAAGGCAGAGTGTGTGAGCGAGAAAGAGAATGATTACGTGCTGCAGAGCTGGGAGGGGGTAAATTATTTTGTTCCTTTTGACCACAACAATGATCCGATCTAATCCAGACAGACGGAGAGACGGACGGCCACTCGACTCGGCTATTGATGCTGATCACGAATATATGTAGAAACTTCATGGGGTCAGGAACGGGGTAGGGGTATGGGGTTCCATCTGTGCGTTACGCACATCCGCTTCTACCACAAACCCAATATACCCCTCAACTCTCCGAGTACCGAGTGTAACAATGCACTCATACTGATGTATGTACAGATGTATGTGCGTTGTGCCTGAGAGCCGGAACACACGGGTTTTGAATTCTTAGAAAAATCAGGAATCATTATCATGGCTGTTTGCTGGCAGGAAAAGAACTCTGTACATATAACCCAGTGTACTTATAGCCCTGATCTACGAGCATTGGCGAGGGATAATTGCCATTTCATTGCCAGCTGTGGACAGCAGTCTCCGAAAGGGCAAGAGGGGACCGGACCGAGTGATTGACGAGAGTGGGCAGAGGACAGCAATTAGGATACAATTAGCAGGGGACCAGGGGACTCCGAATTCAATCGCCACTAATGAGCACTTTTGTTCTCTGCGGCAGCCCCACCACAAAGGCAACAAGGCTAGGCATCAGGGCCACCAGAGAGCGGAGCGGGACAACAGAGGAGAGCAGATCCCACCTGGGAAGGAGTCTGAGGATGGCCCCGGCTCCAGCCCCAGCTCCAGCCCCAGCCCCTTCCGCATTGCACAGTCCGAGCTGTATGGCCGATACTTGGTGGCCAACCGCCAGCTGGAGGCGGGCGAGCTGCTAATCACGGAGGAGCCACTGGCAATCGGGCCGTGCGTGAGCGGGGACGCCGTGTGCCTGGGATGCTACCAGCCTGTCGGACTGGGGAGGGGGCAGTACCGGTGCCCTGGGTGCGGCTGGCCGCTGTGTGGGGCCAGCTGCCCGGGCCTGGGCCGGCGCGTCGGCCACACCACTGAGGAGTGCGCCCTGTACGGCGAGCGGCGGCCAGCGGCCGCGGACCTGCTCAACGATCGCACAAGCCCCCCAAGCGTGCGGGACCTGTATGAGCTGGTGCTGATCGTGCGGATTCTGCTGATGCGCACGCATGCGGCAGATCAGTTCGCGATGATTGCCCGCATGGAGTCGCACACGGAGGAGCGGCGCAAGAACGCAGCGCTCTGGTCCCACTACGAGCAGAAGGTGGTGGTGCGGCTCCGCGACGAGTGGAAGCTGGGCTGCCTGGCAACGGAGGAGGAGGCCCAGGCGGTGCACGAGATCTGCGGCATCCTCGACGTGAACTGCTTTGAGATCGGCCAGAAGGGGGCGAAGGCGCGAACGCTATACCCGAGCGCCTTCCTGCTCGCGCACGACTGCAGCCCGAACACCGCGCACACGGACGACCCACGGTCCTTCGCCATACTGTTGCGCACCTCGCGGCGGGTGCGCGAGCAGGAGGCCTTGACGCTCAGCTATGCGTACACGCTGCAGGGAACGCTGAAGCGGCGCTCGTTCATGTACGAGGGCAAGCTGTTCTGGTGCCGCTGCCAGCGCTGCGCCGATCCGCAGGAGCTGGGAAGCGACTGCAGCGCGCTCGTCTGCCGGTCCTGCCTGCGGGGCACGGTCCGGGCAGCCGCGCCGCTGGAGCAGACTGCCGATTGGGCGTGAGTACGGGAAAGGGCTGAGTGGGCTTAACTCCGGGGCTAACAGACATAACATATTTGGGCAGCTGCGATCGCTGCGATCACCGGATGACGGCCCTCGACCTGGAGCATCAGCTGGACCGCATCAATAACGATCTGGAGTCCATTGACGTTCACGACATAGCAGGACTCGAGAGCTTTCTCTTACGGTGCGTATTTGCGTCGGATTCACGAGATCCACCATTTCATCGACCATTTCATCGACCATTTCCAAGCAGCTACCGTGAAGTCCTGCGCCCGAACCACTACCTTCTTCTTTCGGCCAAGTACTCTCTCTGCCAGATCTACGGACGCATCAAGGGCTACCTGCTGCCCGAAATGTCGTCCCAGGACATAGTTCGCAAGGAGCGCTACTGCCGAGAGTTCCTGGCTGTCATCGACTTGCTGGAGCCAGGCCTAACCCGCCTCAGAGGTGAGTTTCCGTAGGCCAGGCGTTCTGTTCCCTTTCAAGCGACCCATTGATTCAGGACTCATCATGTACGAGCTGCACGCCCCGGTCATGGTCATGGCCCAGATGGGCCTGCAGAGTGGCCAGATCTCGCGGCAGGACTTCCAGCGCCGCCTCAAGGAGGTGGCCAGACTGCTTCAGAACAGCCGCGACATCTTGCTCCTGGAGCCAGAGGGCTCCAGCGAACACGAAATGGGCCTGGCTGCTGCCGATGCTGTCACCAAAATGGGCCTCTAAACGACTCTGCTCAGCAGAAATAATTTTGTATATACCCTTTCCAAGACATTATCCATTTTTCGGGGAGCAAGAAACTGTATTGCATAATCAATAAATGTTAATAAGACCAACAGCGGGCTCGGTTCATTTGGCATAGACGTCCTAACAGACTGGGATATGATCGTCCTGATCAACGGTACGCCATGACTTAAAATGGCACAGTTCGTCCAACCAATGTGGCACCATGGGGCACCATACACATGTACACATACTGAGAGACAATATGGCCAGTGGCCACGGCACAGAATAGTTCAAAGATTTAATTTGCTCGCAGCTTAACAGCAAGTGGAATAAGAAACACAGGGGCAGGGGGAATATTCTGAATGCCTGGTCAGATCATCTGGTTCATAGCTATCAATATCCGAGCTTTGTCATGTGTGACTGTCATTCGTAACTTCCAGATTTCAGTGTTTGCCCAATTTGGTTTTGTATTAACTATGGCCCAACAGGGTCAGGGTGACCGACCGAGAGTGCCACCGCTGTCTCACCCTCGAACCTTGGGAAGTATCGAACTCCACGAGAGACCATCCACGAGTCTGACCAAACGAGCTCTACAATTACCTCAGGCTCAGACCTTTGGGCAAGCCGATCTCCCCCTCCCCGAAGGACAAACAATGGCCGCTCCGAAAGATACAAAGTGGGGCTGGCCCAGACGAAAGAAGGCACCAAACGATTTATTACTCAGACGCATGTCCAGAGCGCCCTACAACCTGAAGGAGAAGAAATCGCAGATTCTCTACACCACCGACGAGGAGGTTGTCGATGGTCTTACGGAATTCGGGGTTTTCTTAATCTTTCTTGTTATTACATCGCTGGGTGAGTAGAGGCTGAATATTACATAAGTATGTATCGGGGATCAATAGCTGTCCCGGTCATCAGAGGATTATTCTCTGCCATTGGAATAGATGGACGAGCGCAGCGAATTCCTGCAGCCTCTGCTTGTTGCTGCTTTCACACCACCTCACTCCGAGCAAGGCATGCCGAACCACACTCGATCCAGTTCGCAAGGACTGGATCTCGCTCAAACAGGGTTGATACAGCGATGCAGCGAAACACACACTGGTCACACTATGCACGCGCTATTTAAATAGGGCGCGCAATTCAAAGATATTCCCTTAAATTAATTATTCTCCGACACATGTACATATTTGCGATTGAAGGTTGCAAAAGCGCTATTTGAATTCTATGCACACATATATCGATTGATTTATTTGATTGATAATTTTTAATTAAAGTTCATAGCAGACTCTTTGTGTACCCGAAATAAAAATCTATAATTTTAGCCAGCCCCATAAAGTAAAATTAATAGGGCTATGTGGGAGTCGTACATACATATGTATATGTAAGGGTGTTTCAACTATTGATCAGTATCAATAGTCGAGTTGATACGAGTCATGACAGTCTGTCCGTCCGTCTGGATATTCGTTTATTTGAAACAGAAAGCTCTTAGCTTATTTTATAGTTTATAATAATCATCCCAGAGAAGGATGATAGGTAAATAGGACGTACTAAAGGACTCCATTTCATTTAAAGCCCTTTTTCGATATTCTCCGCTGGAGGGTGCTCACTGCACTCGGCAGATTTTAAGAGAGAGAGATGGGGAGATGGTGAGAGATGGTGGGTTAGCCATGTGAAATTAAGTTGTTCATTCTGGCCATAAATATGACCTGATCTGATATGTATTCGGCAGTCTGCCAGCTGTGCTGATATTCTACGTATCAGCGCTTTCCGTGTTCCTTCTGTGCACTAAACACATCCACTTCCACCTCAAATAAAATATAGCCCTACGCTCTTAAAGTATTTATTTATTTATTTATTTATTTCAATTAACAATTATCTGCTAATTATGGAATAGGAATAAAAAGGAAAAAACAAACTAATTATATATGTACAAGACAGAAAGGAAAGATACAATTTACACATTTTCTAAACTAAGGTAATGATAAATGTTAAATATAATTTTTTCAAGGGATAATTCGGGGGATATTAAATGGTACAAGTAATTATAATTATTGCATAAAACCCGGAAAGGTTCAAGTATGAATGTATGAAGTATGTATGTATGTATGAAGTATGAATGAGACATACGACATCGTACATTCCCCTACGCAGAAGTCCCAGGCTCAAAATTGAAGTGCAGACCTAAAGAAATGAGCTATTTAAAAAGGTTCACTTATATTCGTGTATTTATACAATGTTTATAGATTTAGTGTTTAGTTATTGTCAGGCCCAGTTCCATTATAAGAACGATAAGAACGATAAGAACGATCGTTAAGCTGGTGGTCTTGGACCGCGAAACGGTCGGAGTTGGTTTCTAGTTGTAGTTTCTGAAAAAAGAACCGTTCAAAATGAACAAAAATCACGTACACAAAGATATTATTAGTGGCTATATAAAGTATAATAAAATAAAATAAAATAACGAGCCTTGCTTTGCTTGGTTAGCTGGACAATTCATCTTCATTACCAAAGATGTCAAAAAAGGTGTGGAAGCACCCTTAAATGAGACCCTCAGCCAGAATTGTTCTGAAAAGCTCGATCTCGATCGCTTCGCTCGCTCACACAACCCTTCACGCACCGCTCCCTATTAACACATCATAGTTTGCATTGATCCTCAGATGGATGGTAAAATAAGAATTGCTTAACCAACAAAAAAAATGACACCGTTGCACAGTGGGGGATGCCATAGGCAAAAAACAAAAAAATTAGTCCTATAATTTTTAATCAACAACTGATTTTATATCTAAACTTTACAATGCCATACTGATAAGCTTTGCTTTGAGCAGAGTCAGAAGCGCGATGCACGTGTTTGTCTTTAATAACACTACTCGACTATTTATGATAGGTTTAAATTGATCTTTTAAGAAGTTTGTTTTATTGTGTGCCTTTTTCAGAGGTTGCGCAACGTTCCAAATGGTAAAATGAGATTTTCGGAGGGTTGCTCAACCAATTTTAGCTCAGCCGTTTCTCCATAGACTTTAATGAAAAAATACTTTAGGTGACGCCGAATTAATGCACCTATACACAAAAAAAAAGGAAACAGGATATATATTTTTCTAGACTTTTCCTGAGTTTTTAAAGTCAACATTTCGTAAAATATACCGCACAAAAATCATTATTTTTGCATTTCAATGCATTATATTTCCCAGACGGTAGCCTAAAATCACAAAGTGTTTGGGCTAAACTTCTAGCTGCTTTAAATATCTTTTTAGTTCTTTACAAACAGACGTAACTAGAGCTATGTGAAAAGAGAAGCGCTACCTCTGAAAAAGATTTAATAAAAAATACCCGACTTCAAAAATTCTTCAAAAATAAGTTCTGCTATAAAAACAAAAATTCATCAAACCATTTTCGAGCCCCAAATCTTTAAAAAATCATGCCGGGTAGTGTTACAATCAGATGTAAGATACCTAAGTTATGTGCAAAAAAAGAAGAACTGATTCTGAAAAAAGCAAAAGCAAACGAGAAGGAACTTGTGAGTCGCTTCTGTGGACGCGACTCTACTTGTATACCCGTACTCAGTCAGTATATAAATTTGTGAGCTTATGATTTATTTGGAGTTTTCAAATATTTTACATATTTAAAATCTCTTGCAACATCTGTTATCTACATCTATAATGTCGATTCCCCATATGAAATGTAGATAATACATACACAATGTAGATTATACAAAGGTCGCGCATTGCTCAGAACAGAGTGCGTGCGAGCGAGAAAGACAATGAATAGCGGGTCTGGTGCTGGAGGAGGTGGAGGAAGTAACTGAAAATCAATTCCTTTATTCTGGTTATAATAATGATCCGAACTGATTAAGATTCGGCAGTCTGGTAGATTGGGACATTCTCTAAGATACTGCGCTTAGTTGTATCGTATCTTTAAAATTATGCCTGCCACAGATGTTCGTTCTTTGTGTGGCCAAAGCAAACACAATTTTTTTCCTCAATCTCTTTTAGTCTTTGAGATCTAGGCGCTTATCGAGACTGACAAACGGACGGACAGACGCACATTGCTCTATCGAAACGTTTCCTTCTCTGCGTTGCACACATCCACTTTTACCACAAAAAAAAAGAGTTTTCATTAAGCATTTTTAAAGCTCCAAATCTATCCAAATAAGTTGGTTGGTAATTACCAATTTAATTTTAATTAAGCATTGAAAGAAAGTTATTTGGATTCAGCATTTTGCAGAGTTTCAGCATCGAACATACGTGACCCAAAATCGAGTTGAAGGATTCCGCTTGGGAAAAATGATACCTAGGTTTATCATATACTTGGGTCAGTCGCGTCGAACACAAATCTATTAGCACTAGTCATATGCATTCATTAAGTGTCGATTAAAAGGATGAGCGAGCGAGCAAGTGCCGCACGTCTTAGTTTGTAATTAGTTTATATACTACTATTGTACTGAGACTTTGGCCCAAAAGATGGTTACTTACCACTCAGAATTTTCCTTTCTACTATTCTCTATGGAGAAAGTTGTGGTTGACCAATTTCCGACTAAAAAGGCAACCACTAGATTCTTGATGAAATGTTGATTTCTGTTCTTTTTTTCGGGCTCAATTATATATCCATGATTTGTCATCTGTGTAGCTGTTATACACAGCTTTAGACCACCACGATCACTTATGTTATATTTTTCTTACACCATGGTTCTTTATTGGTCATTGAGCTTACCAAAATCCTGAATGCTTAATTTTATATTTCAGTTACTGTTTCAGTGCGGCACCCGCACACATTTCATTTCAATGACAAGATGATGAAACTGTTTAGATTCCGCGAAATGGTCGTGGCTCCATCGGTGACGATTTCCTTTAATAAGTTGCTTACTGTCCAGGACTGGTGGGACTATTTGGAGTACAACTTTGTCATCACACTACGAGGAGGCATGACAATAACGACTTCTGGTACCTCTATGTGTCCAAAGCCCAATTTCACAACTTCCGCGGGTGGTAATGCAGACCGCCCCAGACGGGGTAGACAAGGCAAAGCAGGCGAACTGTCTGCAGACAAGTTCAAGTATGATGACCGAGCTGCAAGCTCCGATGGCATCGACCTCAACTGGAATACCGGAGATGTCGCCATGAGGCAGGCTTGCGGCGCTGCAGCCATCAATATCAGCGAGCCCGGTCCCCATCGCGTGCTACTGCACGAGAACCTGATGCTCGGTCCACCGCGGCTCCGCCAGATTCGCGTCCGCAGGGGGAGCTGCTACATGAACAAGGCCTTCGCTCGTTTCTTCAACTCGTGCTACTCCGAGTTTACGAACGCGGCCGAGGACAATGTCGGACTGCACAAGGGAATACCGTACCGGACGATGGGTGAACTATGCGCCACACCGATCTGGACTCTTCTGACCGTGTATGCTGCTGGCGGATACTCCATTGATCTCACCTACGACAAGGATGCGAATCTAAAAAAGCTCAATGGACTGAAGGAACAAAGCTGGCTGGATCGGGGCTCGAGGCTGTGTTTGGTGGAGTTCAATCTGCATAACGAGAACATGGGTGTATTTCAGAGTGTCAAGTAAGAGTCTTTTTCTGACCAACTACTCGTATACTCGTACATTTTGAAACGTTCCAGACTTATAGTTGAGCTCCCTCCGACTGGGGGTGCCATGCCGCGGGCACACTTTCAAACGGTGAAGAAATATTCTTTCTTCTCCGACCCAAGTCTGACCATGATCGTTGTCCATATATTCTGGTACATCATGGTCTTTTACTACACCTTCAATTTCATCACACACTTGGGCCAGTCTAGCTGCAAAATGTACTTCAAGTCAGTCCTGCATATCATCGACGCAAGTGTTTTGTTGGTAGGTATTCTCCATGGATATATGTCCCATTTCACCCCTGGTTTCCTCCAGCTGTGTTATTTGGCAGTCCTCTATAACGTGTGGCACACCTTCGAGGTGAAATCGATCATATCCAAGGCCCAGGTGGACCAGGGCTATCTGAGCCTCGATGTTCTCTGCTTGTGCAACACCATCTACGGGAAGATGATGGCCATTTTGGACTGCCTCGTCTGGATCAAGATATTTAAGTTCATCACATTTAATAAGTCTCTATTTCAGTTCACAGCGACCGTGAAAAGGGTATTTAATACGAGTGCCGTACAGTACGAGTAGTCAGAAACAAATACCCAATGAATATTTGTACATTTGTAGAGCTCAAAAGACTTGCCCGGCTTTAGTCTTATATTCGGAATTGTGTGCATGACGTATGCTCAAGTGGGCCTCTTGCTCTTTGGCACGGAGCATCCGGATTTCCGGAACTACCTCACCTCGTTCTTCACCATGATTCGAATGATACTGGGCGACTTTCAGTACAAGCTCATGGGGCAGGCCAATCGGGTCTTGGGCCCCATCTTTTTCGTAACCTACATTGTCATTGTGGTCTTTATACTTTTGGTAAGACTGGGACTTTAGCTTAAAGCGAGTGCAATACTTTTATTGGGTGCCTATTTACCAGAACATGGTCATTGCAATGCTCATCGGGACCTATAAGTCGGTGAAAAGTGACGATATTACCCAAGGTCGTAGTATTTTGGGCTCGTATGTCTACAAGAAACTGGCTGTGGCCCTTTACTGGATCACACACTGCGGACGGAAGCGTCAGTTCCAGCCTGATGATGAGGCTGGTGGGGATGCTGCCGCCGCCGAAGAAGAGACTGAGGTGTTGGGTGACAGCACTGAAGTGGCAGAGTAAGCTTACTTATGTACCTGCCTGTGAGAAGTCCTCCCTAATCAAAATACGTTTTCAGGGCACGTTTCATAAACAACAATCCACCCGGAGTAACAGAGAAGGAACTGGATCGGTAAGAACTCCAAAATGTTTGTTGCATCATAATACAGTTCGCATTTGGTTTTGCACATCAGACTGAACATTCGCTTGGACCAAATAGAGAAAATTCTAAAAAAGATTCTCATCAACATGGAAGACGTACTGAAACGTGTCGAGGGATACCGTCAAAGAAAAACGAACAAAAATAACAGTACGAGATCTTCGCTATAGCCACAATAAGTAATGCAATATTGTTCACTATGTTTGGTACACAAATTATGATTTTAGATTATATTAATCCACATTTTCTGAGTTAAATATTGAAACTGATTGCTTTTGCTAAAGCCCGAACCTAATAATTCTATTCCATTATTTTTTCTATCCCATCGGAAAGGCTACATATGTACCATGTAGGTACTTGTAGAACTCAGCCAATTTTGGAAGTCTTGGAAGTCTCTTTCGTGCTAGCGATGGCCACACGACAGCTAGTGCGCAGCTTAAAGAAACGGTCATACAGATTGTTACAAGCGAAACTACCTACATGCATACATGTATCCAAAAAAAAAAGAATATTGCTTCACTTCCATTATCTTCCGGGTCTTTGTCCTTAGCGGGTGCATATAAGGGTGCAGCAAGACCATCTAGATGGGCCGTCGCAAGAGTCCCAAGTCCAAAGCCTAGCAAAAGCAATATTACTATGACTGCATTGCAATTTTTAGTCATCAACAACGTGCCCTCACGCAGACACGTGGCTTCATTTATGCCTTTGTATTCATTATCGACCCAGTAGCTAACAAAGACATTTTTCGAGATAGGACTTCATGAAAATAATATCGTATTCATTTGGCATGACCTCCTGAAATAGGAAAAGAGAGAAAACGGTAGATGTCCTTGATCTTGCGGCAAAGTAGAAGATTTTGTGTGATTTCTGAATTACTGATTTGTCCGAAATCATTGGGTTTCCCTTTGAATAATAATTATGTTTTTGAATTATCTAACGGCTAGTGCAATAATTTTTAAAGTGCAACAATATATACAAATACATTTTAACTACAAGGCACGACAAGACACAGACACACCCTACACAAGTGAGAGGGAAAGGGAATGTTGGGAATCGCTGCAGTTGGCGCGACTCTACTTACACCCGGTACTCGGTCAGTATATACGAGTATGTGAGCTTGTGATTTATGTGGCATTATAAAATATTTTATGAACCAATCTGGTAGTTATAAAATAATAAATAAATAAAATACTATGATACCATACAAGCCGACCCGGCGAACGTTGTCTCGCCCCATTTTAATGCAGATAAACTCCAGATTGATAATAAAACAAATAGTTTAAATACAATGGCTCTGGCGGATGAGTCAAAACGGGCTATTGAAACTTCAATACATTGCAATGCTGGCATACGACAGACAATGAACCGATATCAACGCAGCTAAGATCTTGGTGGGCTATTGCGCAATCGTATTCGAAAGCAGCTCGATTCAAGTCTACTGGTCGAGTTTGAAGGGGTAATTGTTCAGCTCCATTCATTTGCTTCTGCCTTTCCTCTTGCGTTAAATTATTAATTATTATTATTAACTTCCGATTACTGATTTCACGACGTGTACGCCGTCCAAGGTTTGATCGTCTAGTAGTAGGTATAATAGCTGCCGTTTTGAAAGCAGCTGCTGCCCCCTGGCACCCCTTGGAACACCCTTGGCTATGTTGCCACAAATCCAAAGATTGGCGCAGCAGCTACAGACACAACTAAGATTACCCTGCCAAGCCACTGGAAATGATGAAGATTTCCCTGAATGAAAACCGTAGACAAAGGTGACAGACCAAAGTAGGGGGATCGGTTCGATAATTTTTACGATATTTTTTTCCAAAATTTTGGCTTTAAAAACTCAGGAAAAGTCGATAAAAAAGACTTTCATATTATTTTGTTGTATGGGTACATTAAGAAGATGCTCAAAAAATCAAAAGATAAAAACAAAAAATATCGTTAGGAACGTTGCTGGCCCAACGGCCAATATGGGATCAGAGCAAACGAAACGGCCTTGTAATTTTGATTTTACCGAATGGTTTTAGTGCTTTATAAATCCTAATCCGCTCATCGAAAGACGACTTAAGCTTAAGAGAGTTCGAACAACAATCTAAAATTAGTGTTTTTTTTATAACGAGCAGAGCAACCACAAAAAAGACATTTTGAATAAAAAGTAAAGTTGCAAATTAAATTTTATTAATTAAAATTAAAATGTATCAGCCCAGCAATGTTCCACAATTTTCGCCACAAAATGAGTCAGGGCTTCTATGAAAATAAGAGCTTGGAATCCACTTCACGGAGATCAAGTGCATCGAAGAGAATGCCAAGAAAGCTACTCTCTTGAAGTTTATTGGACCGACTATATGCAGCTCAGCATCACCAGTATCAAAACGTGTAAGGAGCTTTACAAGCTACTCAGCACGAACTACACGCCACCAGAATAATCTTGCGTGAGCGTAACAGCTTTCACTCAGCGTCTCAAGCCGAAGGGGAAACTGTTAGAATGTTATGCAAGAGTAAAAAAGCTCGCGACGTCATCAGTGGCGTAGCTACGTACGTGCAAGACGGTGCGGCGCAGCGGGGCCTTGAGCTTAAGGGGCCCCCAAGCTCAGTGGCCCAGACTCTGACCAGACTCTGACCAGAAAATCACCAAAAGATCTCTCACTCCACACTTCTGTTTGTAATGCAAGCATGAATTCGACTTGTATAACTAGGCGTCGTTTAAAGTAATCTTCATAAAATTCTATGGAGAAACGGCTGGAGTAACGCTCCAAACGGTAAAATATGATTTTCGCAGGTTTCGTCAACCAATTTCAGATCAGATTTCAGATTGAATATTATGAACAATACTTCAAACGACGCCCAAAAAAATCACATATAACAAAAAAAATTTATTTAAGAAACGAGAAGGAACGTGTGAGTCGCTTCTTTGGACGCGACTCTACTTTTATACCAGTACTCAGTCAGTACATAAATTTGTGAACTTCTGGTTTATGTCGATTTTTTTTGCTACATCTATCTCTACACTCTAATTTGAAATGTAGATTAAACATTTACAATTTAGATTATACACCTAAAATGTAGATTCTACATCTTCTCCGTGAAAGGGCGGGCACTGCACAAGGCAGAGTGTGTGCGAGCGAGATATTCACCAAAAAAATGGAAATAATCGGGCGTACGGTTTTAACGATATAAGCCAAAGTATGACCTAAAAGTGGGTTACATAAAACAGAAGTGGTTTTCGAGGTTGGGTTACAAAATGGCAAAACTCTGCAAACATTTTTTGAGCTAATAAATGAAGTATTGAGAGTTAATTTTCAAACTTATTAAATGTAAAAACTTTTCCTCTTTTTTTGTTAAAAATCCGCGGAGGCATCTGGCGAACGTAACTGCCGTGACGTTCCCAAATTCCGCGACTGTTAGCCGAGATTAGACAAACGTTCTGATAATGGTTTTAGGTAGTTTAATATGTTAGAAAGACTATAAGGAGAAGCTTAAAAAACGAAGCGTTTGAACTTATTTAATGTGTTTCAAAGTTAAAACAGTATTTAGTTAACAAATTTCTTTACCCCAAAACAGATCAAAAGCCTTTCATTCCAATCTTCAGTGAAGTAAAAGGTTACTTATTATGGCAGCAGCACGAGTTCATCGATAGACTGTAATTCTGACCGGATTTGATAATAGGATTGAATATGTACAAGCAGATCCCTATGAGGGAGAAAATTGATCGCAAACACCACAAATGGAAGTGCCTAGTTCTCGAGACCATAAGAGCTAGACCAAATTTTGTTTCCAGACTCATGTTATATCACACTGTTATAAGTGTATTTCAAAAAATTTCCACTCGCCCTTCCGCCTTTACAAAGGACTAACATCAGTGGCGTTAAGTATAAAGGCAAAACCTTCTTTTTTATACCCGAACTCAAAGAGGAGTTAAGGGGCATATTAGATCTGTGGTAAAAGTGGATGTGAGCAACCTATAGGAGGAAAATGGAGCTGCGCAGGCTGGAGCGAAGCCGGCCCGGCAAAATCTGCTTGCTGAATTTCCCCACCCTCCGCCCCGCGATGTAATGCTTAGCGGCAGTCCCGCGGGAGCGGATTCAACCAACCAACCTATCCACACTCCCACATACCATGTCACTATTGTTATATTGTTTTCCAAATAAAAAAAAACAAAAAAAATTCTCTTTATCGCTCACACACTCTGCCTTGTTCAGTGCGAAGCGCCCTCTAGCGGGGGAGATGAGGCATCTAAATGGTACATGTAGAATCTACATGTAAGATGTTTAATATACATTGCATATGTAGATAACAGATGAAGCTAAAAAATGTAAAAGCTCAAAAATGTATATACTGACTGAGTACGGGTACGGGTATTAGTAGAGTCGCGCCCCCAGAAGCGACTCACACGCCCCTTCTCGTTTTATGTCTTATTTTGGAAAAAATCGAACCAAAGTGCTTGTCGTGGAGTAAAAAACGAATTTCTGCCAATTTGTGCCCAAAATTAATTACGAAAATTACTCTAAGCTGTGATTTTAAACTTGTTCTTGTACAACATTGGCTAAAAGTGACTTTGAAAAAGACACGATACACACTGTGTCTCTGAGACAACCATTCTCGTTACAGTGTGAGTGCGAGTCATACGAAACAGACAGCAATGAGTCAGCAATGAAGGGAACAATATGAATATAAATGATAGTGTGAAAAAAACATGAAGTGTTTTGATACTGTTGAGAGTGTGATTCCTGACTGCTGAATCGAATAAGTGTGAACTAGTGAAGGGCTCCATTACGAGACCATATGAGTATGGCAGCTGATGCTGAATTTCTTTTGCATACGTAATGGAGTCCAGGATGAACAGTCAACCGAATTGATTCGGTGGGATTAGCTATTCAGTGCCTCAGCATTCTCATTGCATCGAATAGCTCGCCCAAAACGGACTGAACGAAGCAGGTATCGTCAGTTTTAGTGTGTTGGATCCTTAAAGTTCAGTTGTTTTCTCGCTCACTTTCTGATTTTCTGATGGAACAAAGAAGAAAGCAATGCAAAAATTTGCTGGTTTTTGTTCGCTTCTCCTTCTGCCTGAAAAACTTTCTGTATTTGTATGGGTGTTTACGTTTTCTAGCATTAATCCTAGCACTCGATGCGCTAAATATCCATATAATCGGTATTCATTCGACAGCCTCAATTAGATTTAATTTTTCTTCATTATTGCACGGTTTTCACTCGTTCCCTTCCATTTTTAAAGTGTTTATACTTGTCTTTTGGACGACGAAAGATAGAATAATTCTATATTTCGCTCAAGAGGTGGAAAATACCATCGGTTGCTTTTCTAGTATGTATCGGCTTGTCTTTCTTCCGAACTCCGTCCGGAACTCGGTCGTCGCAGGCAATGCAGGCATGCATTTTTATCGTTTCCATACGAATATCATACCTGATTCGGTCGAAGATTAATGCTTCTGAGTAATAGGATTTAAATATAAATGTACGTAGTGTGGATACATGCAGGGCTCTAAAACGTGTATAGTGTGTATATTTAAAATATATATTTCAGTAGATACAAGAAGAATGCAGAAGCCAGTTGCCTGCATCAAGCTTGGCAAAGCTCCAATCTAAGCCGGAAGCCGCGGAAACCAAGGAAAAGCATCGAGCCAATTGAGCTTGTGTCTTCGAAAAATCACTAATGAAGGCAACCTTTGGACTAGAGTACAGAGTACGACCCTTAAGAGGGCTTGTCTAGACGGACTAAAAATAAATGGAGTCAGAGGGCGGGCCTTGAAGACAAAATGCCTTTAATTGAAGGGTGTAAGTTTACAATTTCACAAATCGCAAAGCAACTCGGTTCTCTAATAGTTGTTGTAGACAAATTCGCTGAGGAGGGAGTTGGCAGGGCCGTCGCCTCCCGAACCGGCTCCAGCAGTGGATCCTTCCTGCATGTTGCGTAGCACGCGGTGGCGTAAGTGCATGGTGCGCAAGCGCTGCATACGCCGCTTCAGATTGCAGTACACGGGACAGCAGTCGGGGAAAGGCTTGTACATGAGCTCCTCCTCGTCGCCCTGCTCACACTGGTCGGGGAGAATGTCCAGGCAGCTGGAGGAAACGTTGGGTAGGTGACAAGGTATTAGTTCAGATTCCTTTGATTTCGAATGGTTAATGGGTGCAGGAGCGGCAGTTTTCATGCTGGCTGAGGATGCACATGCAGATAAAGCTATATATGTATGCATGTATCTATTATTATTGAATTGTTCAACTACTCATTCGGTCTAGAAATCTTTTCCACTACGAAAATAGACCTGGAGCGAGGCATTATGTGGTTGTTCTCGCAAAATAGATTGGAGCACAGGCTGAGCAGGACCAGACGACGGGGTAGGAACTTTGACTGCTCCCACATGCAGCGGCGGAAGGTTCCTGCACAACAACAAACGTACACAAGTTAGTTTGAGTTTGAGTTTGAGTCCGAGCTCGGTCGGGACAGAGCAGTGCGATAGAGGACAGGACAGGACAGGGCAGGACAGGGCAGGACAGGACAGGCGGACACACGTAATTGAGCACTCACGCAGCACGCTGTTGTCGTTCTCCCCGGAGTCCTCCTGGGCGTTGTAGTTGCGCTGGAGCTGGTAGTGCTTCATGTGGAACTGGCCAAAGCCCTGGCAGCCAACGAGGGCTAGACACAGCAGGACCCAGATCTTCTCCAACTTGTACATCTCTGTGATTCGGCGGGCGTGTGCAAACTACGCGCCTAGCTCACACCACACAGACCCTTTGAGAACAAAGCAGAACCGAACAGAACAGAACAGATTAGAAAAAAACAGAACAGAACAGAACAGAACAGAACTGAACAGCAGTAAAGCGAGCAGAGCGTGGCACAGCTATTATTTAGTCGGCATTATGTATACGCAACGTATGGTGGGACAGTCTTTTCTCTGTGCTCGTTGTGTGTGTGTAAGTTTATTTTTTTAAATTGTCGTTTGTGCTACGGCTCTTGATTAAATCAAGAAAAAAATTGCATCACAAATTTTTGCGTTTTACCCATGCCTAATGCTCAATGCCCAATGCCCATATCGTATGCTCCAGCCCGACAAGCTGATGCCCGTGATTAATGCCCCCAATCTAATCCAGGTCCAATTGCGATTTGATGCCATGTCACATCGCATGAGAAACAAACCCCAGAGATTGCACTGAAACAGTTTGTCATAATAATCGTTTATTTCCCAACAAGCGCAATAATGTCAAGTGCAAGTTTAGTGAGCCGCTCGAATGGAATCACAAAAGGAAGCAGGGATTTATCCATTGGAGCATGTCAAAGCAGGGCAGATGGTACTTAGTTGATGCTCTCGTCATATATGCCTACTTATTCGGGGGTCTGCCATAACCTTGACCCTGGGAACTTTAAATTTAAAGTGCCCAGCAAAAGCTGGGTAGCAAGGTCCTCACGAAGGAACGATTTTATCTGGGGCACGCTCCCAAACGAGTTTGAATGCTGTTCCCCTTGATGAAAGACGCAGTGCAGTCCAACAGCCAGCTGGTCACTTTTACTCGAGACGCTTAAGTGGGAAAGGATACGTACAATATAAACGGGATTAATGTGATACATGAGTTTTGCCAAGTTTTGACTGGCTTCTCAGTACTGAAAAGCGCAGAGCAACGACATTGACAATTTCCAGATATCCAGAACTCTTCGCGCATCTTAGGAGAAGGCGTCTGAAGCAGAGACATCCTTCGGATATTTTGATCTTTAAGTGTACACATGCCCTAACTGCCCTGCATGGCTTTGAGGCAAGAGCTGTTTAGATTTTTTAATTGAAAAAAATATATTGCAACATCTTCCGTCTGTTAGGTTTTTATACCAGAGTAAAGTGGATCATTTTATTAGAATGTTGATTCCAGAAGGAACTGTTTCCGAGCCCACAAAATATATTTATTCTGGTTTCGATTTGTCGTCTCTGCACACCAGCTTACTCATAAATAAACTTTAAAGTAAACTTTTAATCGGCTACTTCGATTATTCATTTTAGGTTCTGGTGCAAGCGATGTCCCATTTAATTATCGATGATTCGGCAGTGTGAAATAAAAGTCAATCCCACAGACAGCTCTTCGATTTGGCTGAACTTAGACAACTTCTGTAGAGTTTTAGTTGCATCAACTGCTTCCCTTGTTGCTGTTTCTGCTGTCGTATCTTCTTGTGTATGGATAGGGATAAGTGCAACTGACAGTTTCTTCTGGTGCATCGACAAGTGCACCTGTTGGTGCATCTGTGAGTGCATCTGATGTTGCAAGATGTCTCTAATGTTTCATCATTCTGTTGCTTTATCTGCTGATGACTAAACTGTTGTATCTTTGTTGCATGTGTTGTTTTTTGTGCTGTTTATGTGGGGATACCTTTGGGTTTGACTTGTTGAGTCTGCTGTTGGATCTGCCGTCTCTTCGCTGGTGGCATTGGGTGATTCAGAGATTCCATCACATTTTGTCACTTTTTGTACTGTTGCACTTGTGTACTGGGGATCGTATCGTGGCTTGTTTAAGGCTGGTCGGCTGAGGGGACATGCTCATAGCGCTGGAGTAGAGATCATTGCACAGTGGACAGCTGTCCTCTTCCTTGGTGCGGAGATGGCAGTTGAAAACACTAGGACGTGACAGCAATCCGTGAAATCGGTTTCACCTACCTCAATTGGTGTCTGTTGCTGCAGCTGAATGAACATCGCAAATACTCGGGAAATATGCCCATCTGTTGCTCGCACGTATGCTGGGTGCTTGGCACTATGATTGTGGAAGGGAGGCGGAAATGCAGGCGATTAGCGAAAAGTATACGGTGGCAGCTGTTGTTGGTTGGAGCATTTACCAGCGGCTTCGAAGTGCTGGCAGTAGCTCGACTGCGGCTGCGGGACTGTGAATAGTTAAATATCAAAGAAAAACATTGCACTAATCAGAAGGCAGCTGAAATGAAAGACGGTTGTAACTTGCCTCGCTGCCTTCCACGGTGGCTACCTCGAGCAGCAGCGGAATGCAAAGGAAAAGTAGCATTTCAGCCTTCTTGAATGGCGGCAAGCGCTTAAACGAATATCCACAGCTTCTTTCGCCTGAAGTACAAAAATTAAGCGCATAGAAAGTAGAAACACAATTTTTGGAAGTTCGTCTGGAAGTTGGAGAGACTCCCTGGGAGTTTGTCAGTAGCTTCCCATCTGATCGTGCTCCTACCCGGGATGGGGTGTGCGAAGGAAAGGGAATAAGTAGTCCCGGCAGCAAAGGCGTTTTATTTATACTCGGGTGTACGCTTTCAACTGTCTGAAAATAGTATAAATAATTTCTTAGCTTCCTTTCCTTTGACACTTTTGAATTATGGACTACCGAAAATGATTACAAACTTTCCCAAATGACATCGTAAAAAGTTAAGCAAGTTTTCAGCAGCAACTCGTACAACACCAACAAAAATAAAAGGGACAAGTAATAACAAGATGGTAAGACGACTCGATAAGTGCTAGAAAATTCCATACGCAATTGCATTCTGAATATTTATTCGTTGGAGTAGCAGCACAAGTTGCTGCTCTGTCCGCTCTCCCCCGCTGCACAGTGGTTGCATTTATATGTAGAGTAAGAACACTGAAACTGTAATAGGAACTAGAGCGAACTTTGAGTCGTTTCTGTGGCCGCGCTTCTACTTTTATACACGTTTTCAGTCAGTAGATACAGGGCAGAGTGTGTGCGAGCGAGAAAGACAATTCGTAGCGGGTCTCTTGCTGGAGGAGGTGGTGGAAGCAACTGAAAATTAATTTCTTCATTCTGTCTATAATTATGATCCGATCTGATTCAGAGTCCGCACTCTGATTGATTTGGTAATTCTCTACGATAATGCGTAGTTGTGGCTGCCACAGATTTTCGTCCTTTGAGGGGGCGGGGCGGAATTTAGAAATACACTTGCAGCATTTCTAAAGACACAATACAACTAAAAACGCAGTATCGTAGAGAATGACCATACCTACCAGTTTGCCGAATCTTAATCAGATCGGATTAGTATTATAGCCAGAGTAAAGAAATTCATGTTCAGTTGCTTCCCCACCTCCTCCTGACGATACTTATTCTCTATCTCGCTCGCTCACCCTCTGCCCTGTGCCCTGTGCAATGCGCCTGGGCGAAGACGATGTAGAATCTGCATTGTAGATGTATAATCTACATTTCAGATGTAGAATAAACATGTTACATTTAGATTTAGATAACAGAATTAGCAAGCAAATTTAAAATGTAATCCATTTTAAAATTCTACATAAATCATAAGCTCACAAATTTATAAACTGACTGAGTACGGGTATAGCAGTAGAGTCGTTTCCTCAGAAGCGACTCGCACGTTCCTTCTCGTTAAATTTGATTTTGGTTTAATAATATTTTCTTCTTCATTTTTATTTTAATTACATGCGATATTTTCTAAAATTTAGTTCGGTCAAGTAACTTTACTCAACAAATAAATAAACAATTTGCTATAAGCTTTGAATGTAATTTTTGTAGAATTCCGATGTGTTTTGTTGTTAGTCCTATCTGGAACATTTTATTGAAACTAAAAACTTCTTAAACAGGCCAAAACTAACATTAAAAAACACTGGTGGAATTGATTACACAAGGGAACAAAATTGAAATGGTTGTGTGCTGATTGAAAACTGATTGAATGTTTTTTACTAATTTGAAGTCGCTGATTTGAAACATGATCTAAATTTTTTCCATTCCATCGCGTTTTTAAGTTAGAGGTATTAATAGTATTACTGCAATTTGAAAACTCGATATGCTGGAAAAAAATAATGATGAGATTTGAAATCAACAACAAATTCAGCTATAAGCCAACCCAGACATTTTGTAGCTGCAGCTTAACGTCTCGAAGATGTAAAGCTTTCAAATTCAAATTTCATACTTTTTATACCCGTACTTAAAAAAGAGTTAAGGGGTATATTAGATTTGTGGTAAAAGTGGATGTGTGTAACACAGAGAAGGAAAATTTTCCGACCCCATAAAGTATATATATTCTTGATCAGCATCAATAGCCGAGTCGATAGAGCCATGTCTGTCTGTCCGTCTGCCCGTCTTTTTTGACGCCTGGATCTCAGAGACTATAAAAGCTAGGGCATTCAAATTTGGTTTCCAGACTCATGTGATATCACACTGCTACAAGTGTATTTCAAAATTTCGCCCCGCCCCCACAAAGGACTGTGGCAGGCACAATTTTGAAGATACGATAAAACTAAAAACGCAGTATTGTAGAGAATGCCCATATCTACCAGATTGTCGAGTCTGAATCAGATCGGATCATAATTATAGCCAGAATGAAGAAATTAATTTTCAGTTGCTTCCTCCGCCCCCTCTAGCCAACAACCCTACTCATTCTCTTTCTCGCTCGCACACTCTGCCGCGTTCAGTGCGCGAGCAACCCCTAGCGGAGAAGATGTAGAATCTAAATGGTACATCTATAATCTACATGTTAGATGTAGAATATACATTGTAGATGTAGATAGCAAATGTAGCAAAAAAATGTAATATGTACAATTTTTTTTTTTAATTCTAAATTTCTTTAAAATTATGCTGACTGAGTACGGGTATAAGTAGAGTCGCGTCCCCAAAGGCGACTCACACGTTCCTTCTCGTTTTTTTTTTAATTTTGACTTTAAAAGCTCGGAAAAAATATTTCTTGGCATGCATTTTCGGTTTTAGATAGACGCATTAATTATGCGTTGTTTAAGGTATCTTTTGAAAGAATCCAATCCAGCCAAACCAAGGTGCAGCCGTTGGCCAAGTCCTAGGTATGGATATATGTACATATGTCGGATATATAACCGGCCTGTTCATATCCATTTGGGCTGTAAATGTTGTAGACAGTTATGGACAACGGATTCAAGTAATGACCAATCAGGAGAAAATAAACATTTGGTGGGGTTTGGAAACAGCAGCAAGGAAAGTGTAAAGGCTGTTTTGTTACACAATGGAAACCAAAAGCCGTCTGTTCCCATCGCCCATGCTGTTAATATGAAGGAAACATATCAAGCAATGGAGGAATTGTTTGAAAATATAAAATATGAAGAACGCCTGTGGAAAGTCGCATGTGACTTAAAATTTGTAGCCATGTTAACAAGGTTGCAAGGTGGTAACACAAAACACTGCTGCTTCCTGTGCCTATGGGATAGTAGAGCTAGAACTGAGCATTACTCAAGAAAACTCTGGCCAAAACGGGAGGAAAATACAGTGGAAAATTACAACACACAAAATGAAGCTCTCGTGAAGTTAGAAGACATTATTTCACCACCACTGCACATTAAGCTGGGCCTAAGTTAAAGTATTTGATGGCCCCCAAATTCGAAAACTACTAAAAGATTATGGATTTGAAAATGTTTTATATACGAATGGATAAACAGCCTGGAACTCATTCCGACTGGTTACAACCAATTTTCTTGGTAACAGCAGGAGTGATGATCACGTTCAAGACCTAATTAAGAATTATGAAAAAATGGGAGCCAAGTCTAAAAGTCCATTTCCTGCACTCCCACTTGGACTTTTTTCCGACAAACCTAGGCGACGTTAGTGATGAACACGGAGAGAGATCTCATCAACAACTAAAAGCATGGAACGACGGCATCAAGGTGCTTGGAATGAGGATATGTTGGGCGACTATGTGTGGACTCTCATAAGGGAATCTGATTTGAATGACAAAGGAAGACAGCCAAGTTTACCGTTTTAGAATTAGTAAGAAGCAGTTACAAACCCAATTCTTCACTAACCTTAAAAATATTTTAGTAAAACACTTGTATAACCGATTCTTTATTTTATTAAATCTTACTGAAAAGGCTGAAAATTACTGATGGTATGGGTTAAAGCATGAAATCCTATATCTACGCTACTTACGGGACATTGCACCAGCAACGTACCGGACGGTATTATTTGTCAGGTAAAATGAGTTTTGAGTCGATTTGGTCAACCGGCTGCAACTTTGCCGTTTATATATCGATTCTTTCAAACGATAGCTTAAACGACGCATAATTAATGCGTCTATCTAAAAATCATGCCAAGAAATATTTTTTTTTTACTTTTCCTGAGTTTTTAAAGTCAAAATTCTGTGGAAAAATACCGCAAACAAATTACTAAATTCGGATTTGAAAGCTTCCAGGCGTTAAGCTGCAGCTGCAAAGTATCTGGGTCAGATTTATAGCTGCATTTGTCAGCTTTTCAGAACTGCAAAGTTCTATGCAACCAGATATAAGATACTTAAGTTATGTGAAACATAAAATCAATTCGCTCAATATTTTAGTAATTTTTTCATTTTATTAATGCTAGAAATACCAATATTAAAGAAGTATATTTTGATATTATACCTGTGGATTTCATATGTATTTTCCATATACTTAACAGCTAGCAAGTGGCTGACCACTACGCAGAATTACGCATTACCATTCTATGGCAGAACCTTTTTAAAGAATTTTTGAAGTCTGGTATTTTTTTGTATAAATTTTCACATAACTCTAGTACCTTACGTCTGGTTGTCTTTGCTATTTTGAAAAGATAATTACAAGTTAAGTCCAAACACTTTGTGATTTCAGCTTACCGGCTGGGAAATAAAACGCACTGAAATGCAAAAATTATGATTATTGTACGGTATTTTTTACAACATTTTTTTGGTTAAAAAACTCAGCAAAAGTCGAAAAAAAACTATTCTAGGTCCTTTATTTTTTTGTGTACACGTCCATTAAGCCGGCGTAATCTATGAAGTGACGGCTGATCTAAAATTGGCTGAGAAATCCTCCGAAGATCACACTTGACCGTTTCACCGTTGCTGTCCCAACAAGCAATACTTGATTTGCCATTTTTAAATTTTACAGTTATCAAAATTGGAATTACACACCAAGTGAACAATCATTGCTTGGTGATATATAATATAGGATATATTTACAAAAAAAAATCGTACTGTTGGAATTCATTGGATAATTTAATTTATTATTAGCTTATTTTGTTCAGAAGAGATGCCGCTAAAAAGATCTTGTCTAAAAATACTATTCCTGACTTTTCTTTTTTGCATTTGAAAGCTTAATATTTCGCAAATGGTAATCCATAATCACTAAAAATGTGGGTCTTATTTATAGCTATATTTATAAGCTTTTCAGAATGGCAGAAATCATTGCAACCAAATGTAAGATAGTTAAGTTATGTGAAAAAAGCGCTATTTCTGAAAAAAGCTTAACAAAAATGACCAGATTTTTAAATTCTTAACGAGCAAGTTTTGCCATAGAAAAAAAACATAATTCTTTAAAAATAATTTAAAGCACCCGATCGATGAAAAAAGCTCGGTTTGGTTCGAAGCGTAAAAAGAGTTCAGTTTGGTCGAGTTGTGTAATTAAATTGACTTGTTCACAAATAGTAAGAATAAAATACTCACCTTAATTTAAGAAAAACATAAATAAACAGTCAATTGGCACAACTGTCCTTATGGTGTACCAATAGAAATTTCCTACTATCCCTACTGTCCCACTATCTTGTTCAACACTGGTCAGGGAAAAGTCCCAAAATATAAAATTCAAACTTTTAACCTGCTGTTACTTTATCGATATGCTAGCACATTAAATCAAATTTTTGGGGTCGTTTTTAATAATTCCCAATACATTTGAAAAATAACGTTGATAAGTGAGTGTCCCAAGTTTTGCACTTAACAGTACAGGTGGAAATAAACCACACTTTCGCGAGTGTCAGAGCGCCATGAAATGAAACAGAATAAACTAGATACAATTAAAATTAAAAATTAAAATTAAATTTAAAAAAATTGTTTAACGGTATGAGGGAGATACATTAAATATTTGATTTTCTAACACCATCATTTTTTGGTGGGGTTTGCCCAAAAAACTTTGTTAGAAAAGTTTGACGCATTTAAAAATAAATATGCTGACATAAATGGCCCGCAACTTGTCCCAAAAATTTATAAATACTTTAAGTACTCCTTGGGGAATAAAGCAGGCCGTCTTTCGTCTCTTGAAGTACCTTCTTTCTCTCTTTCGCTTCCTCTCTCTTGATTGCTCGCGCTCACAAAAGGACTCGCTTACTTTGGGGCTTGGAAAATTCTGTGTCGATCTGGCACTCACTTCTTGCATATCGTCTTGGAATTGGTCTTCAATCTCGAGCTGATTTTCAACCACGATTTTATCTATGACAAAAAAAAACGGAATAAGCATCAACTGAATTCATTTTTGTATTTGCAATTAAAAAGTTAACTAAATTTGTAGCTTTAAATGTGTGAAAACTGATGCAGATTATGGCAGAAATGTGTAGCATTAAGAGAATATCAATAAAGAAGGACAGAAATTACGCAGTAAATTATGCGTTGTTGCTGAGAGCGAGGATTGAGAGCGAGAGAGTGTCGTCTCAGCCGAGTGTGGCGCGGAGTGGAGTGTGTTGGTTGCATCAGAGAGAGAAGGATTCAAAAGAAATTTCGACAAGAAAGCAATTGTGTGATGCAATACAGTGTCATGCATTGCCCGAGCGAAGAGAAGCCGGCCTAGTGCCATAGAAGTAGAAGACAGTTTGCTCCCAGATTCGGTACAAGGAAATACACAACCGCGACTCACTGCGCTCCGGACCCGAAATGCCAGAAGAAGAGAACCCAAGCACTCTGCCGCTGCAACAAGCAACTGAACTGAACTGCCACAATTTCAGACTGCACTGCAGGAGCTGGAGCAACTTTGTTTCGGGGGCTAAGGTGATTAAAACCTCACATAAACATTTCAGTGGCAATTTAACAGAAGTATGTGCATGTGTGACACTATGCATGCACTCATAAGTGTATTTTTATTTTCCGCAGCCCTCGAGCGGCCTTGCCTTGCAATCGAATCGTAACCAGTGTTATCATAGAAGATAGAGCAAAATGCCTTGTATTCTCGAAGAGCTTTAACTTTGCTGTAGGGCAGATGGTTATACTAATCCAATGCCTTTAAAAGACAAAGCTTCGTAAGTTCCAAACGCACTTTCGTACTTTACAAGAATTCAAAGAGCTCGAGCCCTGCTGTGTAATATATTTTTAGAGCAGGGAACAATTATGTTTGTACAAGTTTAAAGTTTCTAGCGACAACATTGTCTGCGCCAACCTTTTGTTTTCACATGGCTATTGTCACTCCAAATGCCGCTTTGCTCCACGCTCGCCGCGACCGACTGTTTTCCACTTGGCCAACCGCACTAAGCCGTATAGCTTGCCTTGGCTGGGGCAAAAGAGCCGAGCGGAACCATTGGGTGTGAGCAGATAGCTGTACTCGTACGTGTCATTGCAAAAGGCGTAAAATGTATTTTACTGGAACTGGGCAAACAATTACCCCGAGCGACTAGCGTCCATTAGTAGAGAGAGACAGAGGAGCCGATTGAGCCCAGTTCTTTGGGCTACCACTCTGTTAGAGGGTGAGAGGGAGAGAGAGACAGAGGGACAGAGGATTTTCAGATGAACAGCTATCCTGCCCACTCCTCTGGGCGAGTCAGTTACCCTATTCTGGGGCTTGAGTCGACTCAAATACTAATTTGAATGCAAATGTTTGTAAATTGAATAAGGCTAGGTTGCCTCCTCTTTGGTGTGTGTGTGTGGCCTCAGTTTTGTTTACATATCCCTTTGTAAGTCCTTCATTATGGAGACGCCCCGTTTCCGGAAATCCACGAAGGGCCAGCCGCAGAGGAGTCCAGAAAATTACCATCATGATTGACTAAAACAGCGGGGGCCCTGCTCTTCATATTTATGAGCAGTCCAACAACAGCACCAGCAACAAAAATTACATTCCGCGTTGAGCAGCACTCTCAGAGTCATGCACACGCCGTATATGTTGTTTTTACATATGTATTACTTCGACTGCAATAAGAAACGAAAAGAAGAAACCCGTCTTCGGCGCTTTCCTTTCCTTTGGTGGCCCCTGTGCGCTGATCCAAATGCTCTATTCTGACGAAAGTCGCTATCAAAACAGAGGCGAAAAACGAAGGCGTCGAATTGCTAGCTGCTGCCGCTTCGTCACTTTCCGTTTAATATTTTACTGCTCCGCTTTGTCACTTCTCGACGAGAAGTTCTCGTATTTGGTTTCTGACTGCTGCTTCGGCTTATGATTAGACTTTGCTGCGAAGAGAGGCAAAGCGCAAAATATGAAACCGTAGCCGTCTCCAAAACGAAGCACTTTTTGAACATATGTACATAATGATGTCTTCAAACACACACAGCCAGCCAGACATCAACCGAATATCTCTGCCGCAGCGCTTCCTGCTCCCAGCTCAACTAGCGCATATATTTCGGCCGCTCTCACTGCATGCTTTCTCTGTTTCTGTGATGGCTATGTGACATTAGACTTTGCCAACTGACTAGCTGGCAAAGTGAGATAACCTTATGGGAAGTGCCTGCAGTCAGAGCGAGAGAAGTACATATGTACGTATATAACTGACATTGCTATCTCTCTCTTCGCAGCAAAATTGGCAAAGCTAATGTCATAGCACTACTATGAATATAACTTATTGCAAGTTTTCAAACACTGGTTTTGGTTTCTGGGGACCGATAGATGACCCCCGAGTGTATGGCTCGTAAGGCACCAGAAATGTAATCCTACCCGTACTCAAAAAGAGTTTAGGGGTATATTAGATTTGTGGTAAAAGTGGATGTGTGTAACGCAGAGAAGGAAACGATTGATCAGCATCAATAGCCGAGTCTCTGTCTGTCCGTCCGTCCATTCGTCTTGTTTGTCGCCTAGATCTCAGAGGCTATAACAGCTAGAGTAACCAAATCTTGTATCCAGACTCATCTGCAGATGAAGATAAAAACTGTAGCAACAAAAATGTAAAATATTTTAAAATTCTACATAAAACATAAGTTCACAAATATATAAACCGACTGAGTACGGGTATAAGGAAAGAGTCGCGTCCACAGAAGCGACTCACACGTTCCTTCTCGCTTATTTTTGTGTTCTTGGGCATTCCCTTTGGCTTCGCTGGTCTAAAATGTGATACTCTGGAAACAAGGAATGAACACTGCTCTCAGTCTATTTACAGTGGAGTTCTTCAAGTAGAGAATAAAGATTGGAGACAAGAGACTAGGGAGCGTAGAGCGGTAGCTGTTTTTTCAGTTCGTGCGAAATCACAAAATTTGAGGGATGGTAGTCTCATTGTGATCGTGGTCTCAGCCCTCTCCAAGAAAACTCCTTCAGTAAATAGCCTCTTTTTCAACGCAGATAAGCATATTTATTAAATCAGACAGCATGTAGTCGCGGAAAAACATAAAACAAAAGTATGGAATAGTCAGCATTAGGAGCGGGAGAAGAAGATTACACATAAAGCAGCTGAACCGCTGTGCATGAGGTGTCAGAAGTTCTGCTGCTCGTGACCGAAGAACGTGAACGTCTCGTTGCAGCGTATTTCGTAGCAGTCCGGGAACGACGTGAAGTGCCTCGATAAGCGCAGATCGAAAATGAATTCGCAGTACGGGTAACTGCAATCAAAAAAAAAACAACACTGAAAACAGAGCGGTTTCTGGATGCAGGTAATGGTGTGTTGTGTGTGAATGGATGCGGGTTGGGGGTAGGGGGTCGGGGTGGGTGAAGCACCAAACAAGGAGAAAAAGCTGATAAAATATTTATTCCGAATGGCTATGACGATGGCGATGCGATGGCAGCAGCACCTCTGCCCGCCACAGGAAAACGATACAAAACAATCCGAAAGTGCTACCAGCCATTTTAATTGCTATGCAATTCAAATGCCATATATGCATGTACACCTGTACCCTGTTCCCTGTACCCTGTACTTCTGTACAGTGGACATTTGCATCGCACACTTTTTGTTGGCAGAAGTACTAGAACCGTGAGGACCGTGAGGACCGTGAGTGTTTACAGAAGGCAGCTACCACTGTGCATGTTCTTATGTGCGCGTGTGTGTGTGTGTGTATGGGTGTATGTGCTGTACCCCAAAGCCCAAGGTCCAAAAAGCAAACCCGAAGAAAAAGCCAAATAAGTTTATTTTAAAATGCAATTCACACCACAAAATAACAGGGGCATGCATAAATTGTATGTTCTGTGTGTGAGTACATCAGTACATACAGTACATACATACATACATACATACATATATGTGCGAACGGACGGGGGGAGACTGGGTGAATATTTCAATGGCAATACGAATGTGTTTTAGTGAGTGCGAGTGCGAGTGCGAGTGTGAGTGAGTGAGTGATTGCAGAACTTACATAGGCGGAAACCAGAGGAAGCAGCGATATGTGCAGAGTATACCAAATGGCCGCTTAAATTCACCATCTGCCGTTTGAATCGAGCCGGAATTGTGCTTCCTCCAGCACTGTGAGGTCCAGCCTGCGAACGGTACCAAATACGGTCACACCCAAAAACATACAACTCAATGTGAGAAATCTGTTTGCCAGACTTAGATCTTGCGGAAGGACTTCGAAGGCCAATTAAGCCCAATATTTGCCACTTATTTGCATGGCTGCATTCCCGTTTTCTCTTAGGTTGGCAAACAGCTTAGATTCGACAATTGTTATAATAAAATATTCGATAAAAAGAGGGAAGTGCCCTTCCCCCATCCATTCTGCACAGAAATCACACGCGAACAGTTGCAATCGACTTTAAACTTTCATGTTCTTTTTTGAGGTCTTACTCAGCTGATTCAGCCATGGTTTCCCTTAAACAATTTGCAGTCAAAGCGGAACACAAGTCTGTGTATATATGACTTTTCAGTATACATAGTCTGTACGACCTTTCGTCGATAGAATTTCGTGCTGTTTTCATGCGGTCCTGAGCGCTAGTTCAGTTCATGAAATCTTTATGGTATTTTCTGTTGAAACTAAACGTTTCAAGTACGATCATTCGGAGAAATAACCCAATTTACATACATATGTATGTACGTATGTACATATGTCAGAAATTAAAGCACTCATACGCACAATGGCCGAATCCTAGTCTGATTTCGGCCTAACACTTGAACAAAAAGATACAAAAAACCGGGAGCAAAATAGTCGGGATGGAGGCAAAGGGCTGGGTCTACGTCTACGTACTTCCATAGTTGTAATCACACAAGCAGCATAGGACCAGCAGCAGCACAAATGTGACTGTCGTGGTGCCTCTGCGCGTGTGTATGGCAGTGGTTGTGGCTCCCTTGGTGTTTCGCGCCGGGGCCACCGATTTGGCCATTGCGCAACAATCGAAAGTACAAGCCCCGTGTGAGTAGAAGTCCGTGTGTGCCATGGAGCGGTTCAGATGCCTGCGTGTCTGAGTGCTTTGAGTGCTTCGCGTGAATGTGAGTGTCTCGGCGCGCTGCTTAACTGCAGCCTGCGATGGGTGTCGCGAGTGTGCCGAAAATCGCGAATAAACAGGAGACGCAGCCGGAGCGACAACACCAGCAATCAAAATGGGGAAGAAATTCCGAAGGTTTGGGGCTGTGTTTCGTTTTTGTGCGCCTAAATTGATGCCAATTGATAAATTATTGTATGCGCTCATGTCGGATGCCTCATCCGCCTCTTTGCTAGACTCTCTTCTGCTGCTCTCTGATACGATTGCCAGGTCCGGAGCGAGATAGACATGCTTCGTCACCTTCGCTCTCGCGCTTTTGTTCGTCTGCGTCAGTCTCAACCTCGCCATGCTCTATATCTGTATCTCTTCTACCGGGTTCGGACTCAGTCCCGACTGGGACTCCTTTGGGAGTTCGCTTTCAAATACGCGCAAATAGCTATAGCTACAAAAATTACCAAATTCGAAACTCGAAACAAATATGATTTATAAAAATAAATACTTTTGGCCACGCACTACCCTTGCTACCCTAGCTACCCTCGCTCGCACTAAATCGATCGTTTCTATCCCGGTGTATGCTTCAAGTTATAGTCTTTAATTGTTTTAATGGTTAGTTCTTAATTGAATCTAAAAATCGAAATCCAAATTTGTTCCCTTACGAAATCTAAGCATATGAATCATCGAGATACAGTTCAGGTTGCGCTTTTTTAAAGGGTATCATGCTATGGCAAACCAATAAGAAATTGTCTTGCTAAGTGTCGGCATTACACTTCTTCGCCTCTTAGATCTCCTCCTCACCATCCTATTTTTCGATGGGCTTTTCTTACCAGACACGTAAATTCCCCATAAATCGCTGTCCATCGAGGGAATTTTGTCGTGATTTTTGGAGCATGGGCCCGTATGTACCTACGCATTCGTACATTTACCCAAAAAATTCGGTTCGTATTTTACGCGGCACTCGAAGAGTAAAGGGGTATTTTCAATTTGTGTAGATGTACGTACCAGTGTGAGGAAGGCTCGCCGATAACGAGCCTGGATCAGGATCTGGATTTGGATGTCAGATTGCGTTGCGATGGGACCAATATTATTGCCAGAATGAAGAGCACAATGCCCCGTGACTGCATCCCCTGCCTTACACTCGATCTTTCTCTACTCCGGTGGACTCTGAGCACAGACAGAGATGTATGGAGACATCCAAAATATCGGTCATTATGTGGACAGATGAGACGGAGTGCAGGAATATTTTGTATATTTTATATTTTATATAAATAATAATATTAAGAATCCTCAAGCAAATCCTCCTCTGGTGAAGCCTATTCGCAACATAATAAGGCTGCTTACTTTGACATTTCGCACTTCTACGAGTGCGACATGGACTTGGAAATTCTAATTAACGCAACTGAGGAGTATAGTATAGCGGTCAAGACTGGTTTTAAAACGCGAATTTGAACAGATGCGTAGATGTAATTATTCATGTTTATTTTTATAGGCATACATTTTTGTAAATGTTTAATTTAAATGAAGTATTAAAGTTTTTATTTTAATTATTATTTTACAAACATTTTAGAGGATGCAAGAAAATAAAAAGAAATGTTTGAAAATTGAATTCGATAATGCGGTTGCATGTATATATATTGGTACCATTAATATGGCCATTAATCAGATATGGACAGTAGAAAACCTGCACAAGTTTTTGCGAACAAGCTTACTAAATATATCAACCTCAGCTGAACTTCCTGATTTTTACCAATCGTTAATTTTATAAAAGTACCAAAACAGAAAATAAAATAAAAACACCTTATTATCAATGTAAACTATGGTCTAAGTTTCAATACATTATTTCGAAAACCGACGAATTCGCTTTTTTAATATATGTATATTTAATCGCTTTTTTAATATATATTTAATCCAAAAAGTGTTATTCCTTTCCTGGTAGCAATCCCTATATATTACACTACAAAAAAAAGAAAACAATGTTTGGTACAATTGTGGACCATCCTAATGTACATACATACATACATGAGCTTTCTGGCCGATCTCCGCAAAATCCTTTCAGACGAGTAATCGAAATTATTGCTCCAAGTTACCCCGCCAGATGGTTGCACAATTTTGCGTTATGTTAATTAATTTGTTCATAACTATTTTGAAATAATCTAATTCCCAGTCGCCAGAAATTGCCGTAATTTGCCAATCAACATTGAAATATACAGAAGCCAGCAGCAGCCCACGCACCCAAGCAAGCTAACATGAGAGCATGAGCATGGGAGCATGGGAGCGAATTACGCACTAATTCAAAACCGAGCTATGCGCTTCGTTCCATTCCGATCCCCAGTCCATCCCCATGGCGTTGCCCCTTTCAACGCACAACGCACAACGACCACGACCCAAATCGCAGTGACGAATACACGGACAGAGCCGAAATCCACTCGAGCCGAGTTGAGATCACTTGATCTTCTGCTGCGGGGTACGTTGGCCTTCAGCGATCAATGTCATTTCGTTTGAATCCATTAAAGTGCCATCTGGGTCCATCTGGACCAAGCCGCACTTGAGGCGTGGGAGTAGTTCGTGGATTCCCCTGCACCTCCTGCGCTGTGTGCGGCCCCCCTCTCGCGCTCCGAAACTCGCATATGCGGCAGCGATGGCACTTCTGTGCCCTGCCCTTCTGTGGTTCAGGTGCGCAAGTTAACAGCTCCATTGAGTGGAGCCACGAAATTAATCTTCTTTTTAGCCAGGTCCTGCTAATGCCAATGCCAACGCCAACGCCAACTCCAACCCCACTCTTCGGATGGGCATCCATCCCTCTGCCTCCCATCGGAGGGTACAAGAATATTCAGGAAACGCTTTGGCATAAGTTTGACTTGCTTATAAACGTCGAACGATATATTTGCGGCTGTTAGCGGAGGCGAGAAGTTTGCCCGAGCTGAGCCCGAGCTGAGCTCCCGCGTAGCCCAACTTGGTAAAGTTTGGTTAGCTCCCCGTCCCAAAACCCCCATCCACTTGAGCGGAAATATCGCTTTTAACCAGGCGGCATCCACCAAAAAAGATACGGACAAAAAAGATGCAAAAACGACGACGGTAACAAAGTGTTTCAAATTTGTTTACCACAAAATTCGGATTGCTTTTGGCTAGCTTAAAGGTGCACGGCGTGGCTCTCCATCACAAAGGGCTGCTCGATGTCGACGGATGGGACTGAGAAGAGCCGAAGGGAGAGTTGGGAGAGTTCCACTGACAGCTTTAGCAGCATTTAAACTTAGCCAACAATGAAGTTCCAGCCAGTTGAACTCAGGCCTTTCAGACCGAACCCCGAGTGCAGCCGATCATCCGAGTGTTTCGTGAGTGTACATTTTCGTGTTGATTTTCATTTCGTTTCAATATCAATTTCCTATATTTCCATATAAAATCTAGTAGTAATCAGACTTATGCTATGAAAAAAAAGCTTACAACTGCTGCTGAAGTAAATACAATAGTTAACAGTATTTGGGTATGGCCTACATTGTGGTGGCCGTTGCCAGCCACTCTAGCTAAAATAATTTAAGAGAGTACACTTGACGGTGGTGCAGTCGGGCAGTGAGGTGAACAGTACGCAGGATAATTTATAATCGTAGATGAACTCGCAAGTGGGGAAGCTGTAACAAGAAAGCGAGAGTGGAATGAGAGTGCTCACTGCGGAGTGGGAGTGGGGAGTGGGCAGCACGGAGCACGGAGCACAGACCCTCACGGCTCACCTTGTTGTGAAGAACCAAGTGCACTTGAAGTTGCACAATATGCCATAGGGCTTTTTCAGCTGCTCCTTCTTATTGACAATGGTGTTTTGCAGATTGTAGCCATCGTAGCGGCGCCAGCAGTGATTGATGTTACCTGGCGGAGGCAATCGTAGAGACGGGACCGAGGATGGATTACAGTCACAATGACAGCTACTTACGGCGTATGTGATGGCTCCCGCCGTGGTGGTGGAAGTCACGCCCCTCCAGCTGGCTGCCATGTCCGTTGGTGGCCGCCACGCCTCTGCTGCCATCGAATAGCAGCAGATACCACAGTACTACGGAGCTCACGATGAAGATATACGTCACTAATTTGGCCATTTTCTTGTCCAAGGACTTGGCTGCTTTTCTTGGCGTAGTTTGGCCTGCTCTTGGTCTGGTCCCGTTCTAGCCTGAGCGACACAGCAGCAGCAGCAGCAGCACGAGCCCGATTCTGGATACAATTCCTATTCTTCTGGCAACTCCCCCGTTTCGCGCAGGCTTCTCTTCCTCTCAGTTTGCGCTGCTTTCCGCGGTGCTCGAAGCTGTCCGTCCGCACAGTTCGCATATATGTGTGTAGTGTGTGTGAGTGGTTGGTTATGGCTTATGGCTTATGGCTGATGGCTGATGGCTGATGTCTGTCGCTCTCGCTGTCGCTTTCGTTGCCGCTGCGAATGTCGCCCCTGCACTAAATACATTTTCTGGAAAAGTGAATTTGCTTTGCCCAGAGCTCTGCTGGCTGGTCCATGAGCTGCTCCGTGTGTGCAGCGCCGCGTCGCAATATTCGTCACTCAGTTCAACGGGCTCGGGCTCCCAGAGCAGTACTGGACAGCACAAGCACAGTGGCCCAGCCCGCCCGGGTATTTTAATGCTGTTTATTTTCGGATCTTTTCGGACACCAGCGACACAAACTGTTCAATTTGAGAGCGTGTTTTGGTTCGCTCCATTCCGGTCCGGTCTGTCACTCATTTTGCTAATTTAAATAATCAAACGCGAATTAGCTGCGACGCTGTGATGCTGTGTGTGTGCCCGATGCCAACAACATGCTGCAAAGGGGCTACGAACCCGCGCGCTCAGTGGTTCATTTTTCCAGCGAATGCAGCTGTGCTTTCTCGCCAGGGCCAGCGGATTAACATTTTTTGCACAGCCCAGTTCTATAGAGCGTTCTCGCTTTATTTCGGATCTCTGAATCGCGCTTTAGTGGCGGAATTTCCTCTGAAGGCGGAGAAGGAAGGGTACACCTACACCGCAACCAGATATTTTCGAATATTTAATTTTCATATGTTTCCGAATTCAGATCTTTGTGAATGCTCTGCGAGTTCAGCATTCGGTACCGCATAGCCGTGAAGGGATATATTTGGTATACCCGGTACTCACAGAGATTGGGCATTGGAAGTGGATGCATGCAGCATGTATGACATGTTTGTCTGTCCGTCCGTCCTTGCCTCCCGATGCCCCCCTAATAGGAATCGTACGGCTTATGTGGCTCAACAAGTCAGGGCGATCTACGTCCCCCTCATCAGGTTGTGCATAAAAATCCCCCCAAGCATTTTTCTACGACTAAGGTTGGAAGGTTTATTAGAAGCAATCTACGAGGGTAGATGGCAGTCTCACACCTGCATCCAAGTAACAAGTTTTTCCTGACAATGGTTCACAGAATCGAATGCTTTACTGAAACCAGTTTAAGTGACATCCGTCTGCAAGCCACCTTGGAATCCTTTAAGGATGAAATTTGTGGCTGTTCATCGTCGCCTTATAAATCCGTGCTGAGACGGAGATACTCCGCTTACTATTTACGAAGCTGTAAAACTGTTTAGGGTCCTGTGAAAATCGTAGCCTGCATCGAGCGATAAGATCGGAGAACTTTCCCCGAGCTTTAGATAGCGAAGTAGAGAAGAGGGAGAACCAACTTCTCGAAATTGTTTATAAAGTCTTGATTTGAAATTTTTTAGACTGGATAACTCTTTGGTAAGCCAAGGAGGCTTCCCAGATTTATCCGGACAAGAAAGTGGGACACAAGAATCAAAAAATGTGTCACGTACATTGTAAAATATGTTTGTGCCTTTCATCACGTCAGTGCACAAGTACAGAGCGGACCAATAATAATCCTCAATGAGGCCATAAAGCTTCGTAAACTCGGCTTTACGAAAGCTGCAGGCGTTCAGATAGCCTACCCATTCGATCCAATACTGTAGGCGCAATATCGACCAACCCTTCAATGGTAGGTGTACAAAATAAAGTGGCATTTAATTTATGAATGTCTATATTAACCATGTTCCTATGCCATGCCATATTCCGCGACACTTACCTTACCTTACCTTAACTTACACCTCGAATATATATTATAAGAAATCCTGAAGTTATACATGTCAGTAATAGAACACAACACGCAGCATACAGACCGCCCTGTTCCACAGTAGGAATCTTCAGGTATAGCCTTGGTTAGGATGGTCGGATCCAAGAGAAAGCACAGATCAAGCAACGAGCCAAGTAATTTTTATTATGGTTCACTTGCCACAGGGATAGGTCTAGCAACCCGTCGATAAAGTCATGTCGTGACTTGGGCACAAGATTATTAGACTCGTTTACCGGAGACCAAACAGTACCTGGCAAATTGAAATCACCCAGAACTATGATAGCGAGGAGGATACATTTATATTAAGATATCCGAGGAAGGTGGAATATACCAGCAATGAAAATGGAGAATCAGTTTTACGCACAGGAACGCCAGGCCTTGTCGAACCTGGACTATCAAATGTTCCGACGCGAAGTTTGAGTCCACTTCAATGAGGTCTCCGTCTCCCCGTAATTTTATTGATTTTGTTTTAATTAAGTATCTATACATTTATGACTCGTCACCTGTACAGATGTTAGACACCCCTTTTAAAGCACCACGATCGTATTTTTGTAAAAATTTCTATTCTTAAATTTTGTGTGTTCCCACGCTAACATAACTTTCTACCACGAGCTGATCATGGAAAATCGTATTAATGGTCGTTAGACCAATGCCCGAGGATATCTCAATCTCACGGTACGTGACGTGACGATCTTGCTCAATCATTTCGAGCACAGCATCGATATTTTGTGGCACATAAATTCGTTTTAAGCGACCTCCACGAAATTCGTCCTGCAACGAAGGACGTCCACGGTTGAATTCGCGATACCAGTTTTTTGCATTGTCAATGCATAGTGCTTTATCAATAAATGTTGAACCAAGCTGATCTAAGCTTGCTTGGCTTAAAAATCCATCTCAAATATGGTAGAAATTCAAGACAAAGACATTCTCATGTCTTAATTTCAATTGTTGCCTGAACTTGCCTGATGAACTTTTGATTTATCGTTAATCGATATCCAACGTGGTCGGACATGAAGAAGTTGTATGCATGTTTAATTCATAAAACTCCAAGCATTTCAATGGAGCCCACCATTTTGTGCCAGTACGACTAGGAGTGACCGTGGCCAGAAACATAAATAGCAAGAATGTCAGTGCTCAGATCCCTGCTTAGTTCTATACGCATGCATTTCATTGCAGGAATATTCATTTCTCGAGATCTGAAGAAATGCTGTGGCACACGTATATAGCTTGCATTGGGTTGCGTCCGAGGAAACAATAGCACTGTGCTACAGTACTTTTACAATAAGGTTGTGGGCCTGGTTGAGTGGAACTCATGACCATCTGTTGAATTTTTGACACATTTATGTATGTACATCTACACAAGTACCTTCATGTGTACCGCGATCTCCAAATTTCCCAGATCCCAAAGACTAATACATATGCTGTGGAAATTTACTGTTTTTTAATTCTCAAAAGAATTTCGGAAAGACCATTGCTTATCGCCTTCTTGCATAAATTCGTGAAAGCATTACCTCTACTAATAATTAATTTTCGTCATCGAGGGTCTGTTTTGCGTGACCACAGAGAACACCTACAACACATCCTGCTATCCGTGGGCTCGAAGGGAGCTGTGGCTGGATGTGGGTGACGCGTGGAGATGTTCCTGCAATGTGGTTATGTCACATGCAATGGAAAGTTGTACGAAAATTTAATGAAAAGAAATGAATGTCGCTGAACGGAAGAATGAATACATGCAGAACTAGCAGAAAGCCAAAAAACGGAAACATTACCTCGAGGCAGTCGCCCGTGCACATGTCGAGCATGTTTCCTCGAAACTACATATGTTTACATATATGATATATATATATATATGTTTGTATGTGGGGATGTCTGGATATGAGTACGTATGTAGTATATAAAACATTTCTGATATTCTTCGCTGTCAGCTTCCTTCTGTTTCCGACTGCCGCCGAAGTGGGAATCAGAATGGCATGGGATAGTGCGGCGAACTCTCTGAATGGAGTGTTTGACAACACTTTAACTTAATTAAAAATTTAATAGCCATTAGGGAAACATTGTGAGATGGGAGGAGCCAGAAGACTTGGGACTTCATTCAATTCAATTGCGCAAGTTACGACAATATTTGCTCTCTTCCGTAGCAGTTTAAGCTGACGAACTCGTTTTATGAATATGTATTTGCAAATGGAACTGCGAATAGTGCCTTTATTCAGACCAATTGATTCGGCTAGTAATGGACAGGAAAATTCTCTACGAGGCTGCTAATTATGGCATTCACGTTATGACTGAAGTTGTAATGTTTTGGGCAAAACCCCACACCGGGCAGGCTTTCGAGACTATTCGATTTCGAATTGATAAAGTTGCCCTTTTTATTTAAACTAAGTATTCTGACAAAATTCTGACAATAAAGAAATATAACATAATTTGTTATATTTATAGTTGTTATTATTTAAAATAATTTCTGACAGAAAAAAAAACTATAATTCTCGCAGAATTAAACCCTTTTTGTCGAGTAGCATAATATAGCTAGAGAGCTGAATATTGGTGGAATTGATCATTTAAGTGCTTAAAGTAAGTAAGAAAAATGCCAAGTCAATCCGAATACGGCCACCTATAACGCCCATATTAGGACACATTGTTGATGAGTAATTTAGTTATTATTAATTGATATTTTAAAATAATCGAACTTAATTTCTGATTAATTAGAAGCATTAATTTAAACTATTACAACCTAAACCTAACCTAACCTAACTATTGCAGAAATCATCTTTTCCGAATTCCAAATCCAGGGAAAATGGTTTACTGTCTTCATGATCAGGATCCGTGACAACTCCTTATTTTCTTTGTAATTTTAGCTTTTAAGTCAATTGATAAATTCTTTAAATGTAATTAACCAATAACTCCGTCAAATAAGCTTTTTCATATCGATTTCCAATAATCCAAACATCCAGTGGGACAATGATCTTACGTCAAACTTGGCTTAAAACGAAAAATATGAAGGGACTGGGCAAAAATTAGCCAAAGTTATTACAAGATTAAAATCACAGATGGAATAATTTTCATAATTAGTTTTTGGCACAAATCGCAGAAATTCGTTTTTCACTCCACAATGCACAAACACATTGGTTCGATTTTTTCCAAAATTAGACAAAAAAATAACCAATTCAAAACTACAACATTGAACGCATAATTCGAAATATTTTAATAGCAATAATTTTTGGAATACCTTGACCATTATTTTCCATTTTATCAGCAAAGATTTGGATACATGGTGTTGCTAAAACGAAGCGCAAAGTTCCTTAAAAGCTTTCCGCTTATTTTGACAGACAAACAGACCTTTAACCAAAAAAAAAAATGGAATCTTGTCCATTGTTCAGGGTTGTCATTGTAATTTGTAATCTTGTGATTTGTCGTTTTTACCCAAAATCTATGCATAACATAATTACACCCGTACTCAAAAAAGAGTTAAGGGGAATATTGGATTTGTGGTAAAAGTGGCTGTGTGTAACGCAGAGAAGGAAACGTTTCCGACCCCATAAAGTATATATATCATTGATCCGCATCAATGGCCGATTCGATATAGCCATGTCCGTCTGTCCGTCCGTCCGTCCTGTTTGGTTTCCAGACTCATGTGATATCACACTGCTACAAGTCTATTTCCAAATTTCTCCCCGCCCCCTTCCGCATCCACAAAGGACGAAAATCTGTGGCAGGCACAATTTTAAAGATACGATAAAACTTAAAACGCAGTATCGTAGAGAATGACCATGTCTAGCAGATTGCCGAATCTGAATCAGATCGGATTATAACTATAAAATTCTAACATGTATTTCCTGACTGAGTACGGGTATAAGTAGAGTCGCGTCCCCAGAAGCGACTTCCACGAATGCAAGTACAGTAAAGTATCGCGAATAACTTACCATTTTGGTGGGAATTGCATGTAGTGGCATCAGTAAAAATAACTGAGTCCGCTCTGTAGCTATGTAACTCTTTTCCGCGGTTTCTTCATAATTCCACGGCTTTACGGTTATTTGTCGATTTTCAAAGCAAAGCGAGGGCGGCTTCGTTTCTGTTTTCCGTGTTTCTGTTTCGACTGGTCGCTGATCGCTTCCCGCGTTGCTAGTTGCAGAATTAGTTCGAGAGGGTCAATTATATTGGTCAAATCTTTGCTTCTACAGGGTATATATTCATAGATCACATATATTCATGCATGCATACACATGCAAATATGTAAATCTTCTATATACATGTATAAAAATGAATCCCTATTTCCCTTGGTCCCGGCAACACGCATGAACGGCTGGACAGATTTCGCTAATTCTTTTTTTGTTGTTTTGGTTATTGTCAGTAGAAAGTTTAAGGGCCTAGAATCCCCGGCATCCCCGAGATTGGCTGCAAAAAAACGTGAACAAATGGTTTTAGTTTCCAAAGGAATTTTCGTTTTTAAAAATGCCAGCAAGTAGACGTAAAGGCTTAGGTAGGCTTAACTCACAATTCTGCAAGTCACAGATATAGAAGAGCACGTCAACGCGACGAGCAACGCGAAGCGAGGAAGTTGAAGTTGAACGGAATCGATGGAATCGAAATCAACAACATAGAAATGTTGCTTCAGAGCTGCATTCAAATATAACGTAGTAATAGATTTCAGTTCACAGCAAATCGTTGCTATTCGACAAATGAACGTTGTGTGCCAATACTGCAAGGCATTTAGGTTTAAAAATTAAGCTACTGGAATGATACAAGTGTCCACGGTACTCTAATGAAAGTAGTGAACGATGGAACCGGCGGTTTTTTTGGAAACGATTCGATCGCAAAATGGTATCACACTTTGCAGCTACGTTGTTGGAAGGCAGTCGAACAGCTCTTTCCACACTCAAGTTGCCGTTGAACATGCAAATAAATGAAACACCCACTTGCAACCTTTCAAGAAGTTCTGCGATGACCAAACTGTTGCAACTGAGCAAATTAATAGTTTGGGATGAGTGCACGAAGGCGCACAAAAAATCATTGGAAGCATTAGACCGCACGCTGCAAGATTTCCGAAAGGACCAAACCCGGTCTGGTGGTGCACTGATTCTCGCCAAACACTACCAGTAATGCCACGATCAACACCAGCCGACGAACCTAACGCATGTTTAAAGTCATCCGTTAAGACGCTCAAATTAAATACAATCATGCGAGTCGAATTGCAGAACGAGCAATCTGGAGAAGTTTTTTCCAAACAATTGCTAGATATTGGTAATGGCGAAATACCAGTTGACTCCATCGTCTGGATACAGCACATTTCCTGCCAATTTTTGTCACTTTACTGAAACAAAGACATAACTCATCGCGAAGGTTTTCCCACACATTGCTCGAAATTACAAAAATCATCTATGGTTGAGCGAAAGAGTTATATTGGCTGCAAAAAACGTTGATGTCAACGAAATGAATTTCCAGATTCAAAATAATAAATCTGGCGAATTGATAACGTACAAATCGATTGATTCCATTTCTAAATACTACCACCTCATAATCTGCAACTAAAGATCTGATCGGTGATTATTACGTTGCGAAATAAAAACCAGCCACGTCTTTGTAATGGCACCCGACTTTCGGTGAAGAAATTAATGAACAACGTCATCGAAGCCACAATTTTTAAAGGAGAAGACGTTTTGATTCGACTTCAAACGGTTACAGTTTCCAGTGAGGCTAGCATTTGCAATGTCGATAAATAAATCTCAAGGGCAGTCGCTAATTGTTTGTGGCATTAATCTTGAAAATCAATGTTTTTCGCATGGCCAGTTATACATATGTCGCCTGTTCCCGCGTCGGAGTACCAACCAAGCTATTTATATGCGCGCCAGAGAAAAAAACAAAGAATGTTGCTTATTATAAAGCATTACAATAATAAACACTCTCTTTCTGAACTATTTCTTAATTAATTATACCAATTCGAAATCAATATTTATAGTTAAGAGAGCATAACGTCTTTCGGGTCCGCTAGAAATGATTTTCATGTGGAACAAACGGATAAAAAGCGCACTTGAAAAATCAGTTTACTGTCGGAAAATCTTGAGTTCCATTATTCAAGATCAAATCGCTGGAGAGCTGCATTCATACAATAAATCGCAAAGCCAATCGTTGAGTCTTATCTGAAGGCGTTAAAATGGGGCGATACAACATTCGCCGGGTCCGCTAGAACATATATAAAATTATTTTAGTTCAAATCACTTGTTCTATATATAATCTGAAGTAGAATGCCGGCGGAATTTACCCAATATTTGTATACATACATAAGTAAAAATCAATTTTTATGATAAAAAAAAGTGGTAAAAATCCAAATATATGTATGTATATGTATACACGTTTGTACATAATTTTATCGTAATAAAAAGTTCTCTGAACAATATAAATTTATTGACTGAGTTTGCTTGCTTTCAGTCGGGTCGTGTCACGTCATGACCCGAACGCGGTCCATACGCTGAAACCTCAGCTGCGCCGCTTTCGTTGTGTGAACTGGCACATCTATATCTATATCCCTGTAGTGCTGGCGGTGGCGATTGACCCTGCCGAACTACCTACTTCGCTGGTCCGTACATGGGTACCGTACCCAAACACGAAACAAAAGAAGAAAGAAAGAAGCCAAAAATGAAGCTGCGCTGCGTCTACGGAGCTGAGCTGCTCCGTTTTCGGTTTTGACATTGCATTGCTGGAATGTTCTATTGCTTTTGGCTGTGCTTGTTGCTTGTGAGTTCCAGTGAAAAAAAGCGAAAACGTGAACATTAATCAATTCAAATATTTAAACAAAGGTAAGACACAGCAACCTTAGTTAAATATGTACATCAATCGGTATTTACGTAGACTTAGGAAGGAAAGTAGCGATAAATATGCCTAAAGACTAAAGCTTGTGAGGGCAGAGACACTGTCGTCCAATGAAATAGAAAAATTGAGGACAGTGAAACAAATAATGTAGAGGAATGGCAAATCGGAGACATTGCAAATGAAATGGATGTGCTAAATACGGAAATTTTTTGGTTTATTCCAAATGTATTTTTACAGATTGATGCAATGAAAACCATTATCCAGCCGGTATTTAAAAAATGTTTAAATATATTCTTGCTAGTGCAGTTGTCTTAGCCTGTAACGTGGATGAAGTGAAAGCCAAGTCGGCGATGAAAGATCTTAAGAATTGGTATGGAGTGTTGCTTGGTATGCATATTAGTTTGTCTTTCTAATTTAAATTCTCCTGCCTATTAATATGTATTTGAATTTTATATATATAGATGCCATAACTGTAGAGGCAGGGACTGGATAAGCGTAAATACAACTAGGAAAAGCTCTTCAGCTGAAAATAGTATTTTAAATTTGTATTTTATTTTAATAAAATGGAAAATATAGAACATCTAATTTTTAACTCACCTGCATGAAGGAGTTCTTAAAATTTTCACAATTTTCCGAGCCCTGTCGATAAAAGTCTGTGATCCAACTAGAAGTTGACTCAAAAAATCTTTTACAGCCAGCTGCAAAGTGTGTGCCGCACATTTAATTGAAATAATTTAATGTACTTTAACATCCTTTAAGGCGTCATCCTTAAAAATCAGAATTTCTTCGCTGTCACTATCATTGCTCTCACTCGGGGAATCACTTAAGAGTTCTACCGCTTTGATCATATTGCGACCGTTGTCTGTTGTGACGGTGTAAATTTGATCCTTTTTTATATCGAACTCATTCAAAATAGACTGAATTTCTGCACGCAGATTGATGGATGTGTGTGCCTTACAAAGCTCGATAAGTCCCAGAGTTAATTTTTTATTTCTAATTTTATTTCATCGTGCTTGTCCTCAACCAATCTCATCACATTTCTTGATGTTATAGCCGGCATATTTAATCCACTAAAAATCTGTTCTGTCAACTTTTTAAAGCCTTCCGAATCCAAAACCGAAAACGGAAGTTTTTCAGTGGTAACTAGATCCACGCAAGCACCTTTAACCTCCAACCGACTCAATGTCGAAGAAAACGTTATTTTTTTGTCTGTGATTGGCTCATCTTTTTCTTCGTCTATTTCGCTATCATAAACTTCTTTGTGCTGGGCTTCCAAATGCCGTTTAAGATTGCAGACATAATTTCCCTTCAAACTATGTTTACAAATTTTGCACTCCGAAGTATTTACCACGTGGATGGTGAAAAAATTCCGCTCAATATGATTTCGCTTGCGACCCATTTTACAACACGATAAGAATGATCAACGAAAATCCAAATGCAGACACGCATTTTGGACGAAATTGCTAGATTCTGGCTTAAGATAAGGTTTTTCTATAAAAACAGGTTGCGCCAACTTTTACTGATCCATGTAAACCTTGAATAACTTTGATATTTGTTTTCAAAAAATAGTCTATATGAATTCTAAAGGACTAAATTAAATAAAAATCCCTTTTAAATTTGTTCACAAATTGGAAGGCATAGCAAAGCACTTCCAGAATCCAGGCGTGCTCTTACTGAAAGCTAGAATACGATCACGATAAGCTCATCAAGAGCCAAAATTTTGTGCATAACATTAAAAGCTTTCTGGCAGTTCGACCGCACATTTTGTTGACAATTTTTTATGTTTGTTAAAGCTCTGCAACTACTAAGATTCTCCGCCTATATTTTCGCTCAATATCTATGCAAGCCTATGTATGGCGAGCGAAGCTTCTACTAGCAACCAGTTCGGAAATGCATGCATGCACAAAGCAAGCAAGCTTTACCACCATTTAATAATCATGCTTTAACAAAAATGTACGTATTTTTATTTGTGTGCCATGTTTTTGATTTATATGAAATAATTAATGGGCCAATTGGGCCTATATGTACATTATTTCTTCTTTTGCTTTATATAGTTAAGAAGCACAAATACAAGGCCGTCTTGGCTCAACCTCAACATCCTAAAAATGTATACATATTTTCATAAAAATATTAGAAATTTTTCTTTTTTATTGAAAAACATGTTTTATGCGTTTGTCTTGACTTAATTAGTAAGGATATGTATCAATATTTTCTCAGCTTCCAATGATTTTTCATTAGTTTTATATTTGAGCGAAAAAATAAAACTAAAAATTTAATCATTATTTTTTAGTTTTTTTTTTTGCTCAAACATAATTATTATGGATAATCATTAATTATAATTAATAAAAATAATTATTATAAATAGTGATTATCCTGAAAACTGAAAATTTAAAAATCTTGGTGGATTTGCATAGTTATCCTTTGAGCAGACTATAGGTCTATTCAATTCTTCTGTTCGGCTACTTTAAGTGGATGATTTTTCGAGAAAAAAATAAAAAATAATCATTATTTACGGCCCCTGGAAAATACTGAAGTTTAAAAACAAGGAAAATAGAAAAATAAAATAGATGAAATTTGTAGTTGCACGAGTTTTTTTCTATTTTGGGTATGGGTACCCATATCATTACCCCTTAGATGGATACCCAATTCACTAGCTACCCATTTCACTAGTTCGGGGGTAAACGATGTGGTGTCGCTGGTCCCCATGCCCTAGGACATTGTGGGTACAAATGGAAATGAAGAATAGCATTGCTTAGGGTGTGTCCAGTGGGTAGTGGTGGTCTGTTAGGGACGGATCATATCACCAGCTCCGAACTAGTGCCCAGTACTACAGGGTCGTTTTTAAAGTGCGCTTGTGTGTGTAGCAAAAACCCGAAGATGCCTGCGACCGAAAACGTTTTATGTATTACACTGCGAGAAACGATTGTAGTAAAAGTTGCAATTATTTCGTGCTTATACTTTCGTATGAAATAAAATAATAACAGGCAACATAATAACACATGACGCATCGCGCATCGCATCCATATTTTGGATGAAGAATAAGTTTTGTTACAAATTTTCCTTCAACATGGTTTCTCTTAGTGTCGCATAAAAATGTTGCGCAGCGTGATCTGGCATTTGTCGACGGCTGATTCTCGATTTTCGTTCTCGCTTTGCGATAAAAGCGAGACAACAAGAGCCGAAGTCTCATTGCCGAAGCCACACGAAGGCTTGCTGCTTTTTGATACTGTACGTGTACCGGCAACGCAGCAGCCGCGCCTTTTCCTATCCGCATCAGACAGGGCCGTGCCGAGCCCTGATATACTGTATGGTTAGTGCTTACACGTATAATGCCCTATATGAGTAAAGTGACATGTCATTTGTGATTTCACTAAGGGCTTATACCACTGAGCAAACAAGCTTATACGTCTAAGACAAGCCATTAAATCAATGGTGGTGTCACTGGTGAATTGGCGGACATCCCATACAAAATGCACATGGAGTTTCAGTAGGGAGTCGCCACACCAGGGGACAGGGACATTTTCACGAGTGATTCACCGAATGAATGGTGTGGTACACAGCACAAACTGTGTATGGATACGAGAATTGGTTTCCCATGCTGGGAGCAAGTACAAAAGCAACAGAGCTCGCGAGACAATGGAGCTGGGCACCCCTGCAGAACACATACATACATATGTACATATGTATGACAGCCCTCTATCGTTTTGTCATTCTGGCGTGTTCGCCTGTTTATTCTAAGACAATTTAAAACAGTAAAATTATGTAAATGGACAGGCACCGCCAGCGCCAGCGCACCCTTTGGGTCGGCTAGAGCCGATAAGCTGCATGACCCGGCCACGCACATGAGACGAGCCGCCTACTCTGAGTGAAATAGACTTCGCTCCATTCATCAATTAAAGAGTAATAGACAATAATAAACGAAAATAACGAAAATACAACCCAATTGACGATTCTCAGAGCGGCAAGACGGCAAGGAGCGAGACAGCGAGCTCTATGGGTGAGTGAGGGTGTGTGCAGAGTGGCGCTGACAACAGCGGATCGGATCGGATGGGATCGGATCTAATCGCTCGAGTCTGAATCGAGTCGGATTCAGTGCAGTTTCGAACACGAGCGCGGCAGCACCAATGTCCCAAGATCGGTCTACACACTTTCTGGCCTGGCTGGCTATCGGAAGTGCCCTGGCGATGGCACAGGTGAGCGCCTATTCAGGCCTGATACCGCCGGATCCATGTAAGCGGATGTGCCATATAGTCGTCATTGGGAGAGTCCCAACCTATTTATCCGCGACTTCCATTGCAGCAAATCCCGGCAGATGCACTTATCGGGGCGATGTCTTGGAGTTGGGCGTCAACAACGGTATCTCTCCCTGTCAGCGCCTGATATGCAACGAGGACGGCTCCATACTTATAGAGGGGTGAGTGCAGAGTACTCTACTTGGCCATGAGCACAGCAGGCCACTGATAAGCCATACAGATGGACATACATACATGCACTCATCTACACACACACACACACATACCCACGCACAGATACTGTGAGTCGCTTTCGTGACGCGATCCCAACCGCTTTCGCCTTCTTGCGCAAAACATGAGTACACATACATACGTACATAAATTGTAGGTCAACCGAGAAGAGATGGATGACATAGCAACGTACATACATATGTTTGCATGTAACTACTGTATACAATACGTATTGAAATTGAAAGATTCAAAAGGAGATCCCGACTACAGATTGAAAGTTATTTTTGGTCCATGTTTCTTTGGGATGTGTCCCCCCTTGCCGGGTTTCAATCTCAATACTTATGTACATAAGTTTAGTAATTCAGCAATCGAACTAAATCTGGAGTCTAGCTATTTGTGCATATGATCTGTGCAGGTTGCAATTCTGGGAACTAGCCGTTAAGCCCGGCGGAAGTAGGGACGTACGGACAAACAGACATTGGTATCTACATACTTATGAATGTACTACGTACATACATATATGGACTCGGTGCTTATTGATGGAAATTGATCGCCTTTGCAAGGACCATCCACGTCCGTAAAAAAAATAAAAATATACTTTTCCCTATAGCACTACTCAACACAATTGAACTTTTAATTTTCGCTTCGAACCAAACCGACTTTTTCTGATAGATTTGCGGAGTCTTAAACATTCTTATCTAATAATAAAATTCTCGAAAATAATTATGTATCATTAATAATATTTAAGGCGCCAAATCTAAACAACACGAGAAGGAACGTGCAAGTCGCTTCTGTGGACGCGGCTCTACATTTATGCCCGTACTCAGTCAGTATATACATTTTTGAACCTATTTATGTAGAATTTAAAAATATTACACATTTTACATTTTTTTGCTACATCTGTTAGCTTTATCTACATCTAAAATGTAGATTATAAATCTCCGCAAAGGTCGCGTATTACCCACGGCACAGTGTGTGCGAACGAGAAAGAGAATGAGTAGCGAAGTCTCTGGCTGGAGGAGGTGGTGGAAGCAACTGAAAATTAATTTCTTCATTCTGGCTATAATAGTTATCCGATCTGATTAAGATTCAGCATTCTGGTAGATATGGTCATTCTCTACAATAATGCATTTTTAGTTGTGTCGTACCTTAAAACAGTAGCTGCCACAGATTTTCGTAAGGGGGCGAGGCGAAATTCTGAAGTAAACTTGTAACAGTGTGCTATGACATGAGCCTGGGAACAAAATTTGGTTGCTCTTGCTCTTATAATCCCTGAGATCTAGGCGACAGACAAGACGGACGGATGGATAGACGGACAGACAGACATGGCTATATCGACTCGGCTTTTTGTGCTGATCGAGAATATATATGCTTTATGGGGTCGGAAACGTTTCCTTATCTGCGTTGCACGCATCCACTTTTACCCGAAATCTTATAGTATACCCCTTCACTCCTCGAACACGGGTATAAAAAGTTGGTTTGGTCCAAAAAAGGGTGTTGAGTAATTGGTGCAAAGTTTGATTTTGGGCAGAAGCTGGTTCAATGTGCATTCCGAAAAAATCCAACTGACAAATGATTTCCTTTTGTTTTTCAGTTGCGGCAAACTACGTATTGAGAACTGCAATCGGGGCGAGCGCATCCACCACGGGAAACCCTTCCCGGAGTGCTGTAAGCTGAAGTACAAGTGCAAGCAGATCGGGGCTGCGCCCTTCTATATTGAGCGGGATACAGCGGAGCCGATGCTGCAGTAGTTGCAGCAGCAGTCTGGGATTCAGATCACCAAAGCCGAGGATGCCATAGCTTTTCGTACTCAGAACATTTTCTAATTTATTTTTCAACTTCTGACTTATGTACATATGTATTATCAATAAGCACCATGGTTTGTTTTTGTTTTTGTTTTTGTTCGTACGTTTTGTACTCCTGGTATGTGTGAAGTTATCAGACCTACCCCGCGGGCTGGAGGTGGCGGTGTAAACGAAGCACCTTCTCAATGAAACAGTGTTCACCCCAAAAGAAATCGTTTAATTACTGGGCCAGCCCGCTCATAAACAGCAATTAGGACGAAGCCCGTCCCACACAAGTGCTCCAGGAGGGACGGCAATACCCGTAGCATGGCAGTGGCAGTGCCAGTTGCAGGTTCAGTTGCAATGGAAGCAGCAGCACTTCAAGCGACAGCGTTGAAAAAATAAAGCGCCACCTTTTGTCGCAAAGCGTTAATTAGTGCGAAATAATGAACGACCCCATGACGGCGCAGACCTCGTGGCAGCGTGCACGAGTACGGTTGCAGGTATTGCACGTGCCAGGATTTGTTTGACAGCTCCACTCGAAAGCAATCAAGTTGAGCAAATTACTCAATTAGTTCAGACGCTGTGCCGAGAAGGGCAGCCTAATGACTCTTTCTGCTCAGATAACACCATGCAACACCCAACAAGCACCAGTAATCTCGACAGATCTTAACTCGAGGGGCTTGCCAAATCATCCGAATAGTGTTGCTCTTCGCTTGTTTTGTGCTTTATAATTGGGGGTCTCAGAAAAATAGCTTTGTAGAAATTTGCCCAAGGAACTATTGCATTTGCCCACTCTTCGCTTCGAACTGCTTTATTGTAAGCCTAGGACTCCGTTCCGAAAAAAGTGCTCGCCATCAAAATCAGGGCTGATATTCGTAAGAAACCGAAGCACAAACCGTTAGCTATGGTCTGTACGACGAGCAGTACTCACTTCAATGAATAGCAAACACAAACGTAAACATTTCAGAATGGAGAACAAAAAACCAAATAAAATATTTAAATAAGGAAGAGGCAGCTATATGAATATTACATAAAATGTATTTATTTGTAAGGGCTCCAGTTTTCACTCTCACAACAAAATTTGATTTACTTTTCAAAAGAAAAGTCGGGCGCTTCCGCATTCGTAAAACGCAAGACTTTTCCGTTTTCAAAACGGCTACATATTTCTTTCCGAACGAAAACAAAACGAATCTTAATTGGCAGAATGAAAAAATAGATGACTATAGCCATCCTCAAAATTAATCAGGTTATGACTACGCAGATATGATGTTGCAGCAAAGGAGAGATCTGACCTGTATGTGGAAGGTTCATGTGTTCATGTGTGTGTCCAGATTGTACATTAAGAACAAAATAAAACATAGTTTCATCTCTTGCAAGCGAAGCACGAAGGAACAGCTCATGCTCAGATATTTCAGATGTGTATGTACAATTTATTTAAGAGTATACCTCTTAATATGTGTGGCCCAGCAGCTTCCATTGCAAATACCTTTGGTATTTCTGTTATTTTATAAGCAGTTGTGTGTTTTCGTTTGTTTCCTAAGGCAGCATGCGTACTTACAGTGGAATCTCACATATTAGAACTCTCACAAATTCGAATTTGAATCACGAAGGTCAAATAAAAATGAAAAATATCAAATTAACAAACAAAATTGTCTATGCATTTTTACGCACACACATACATAATTGTGTATGAATTTCATCATTTGGCGTAAAATAAAATGTAGGGAATTTTTATCTTTTCAGAATTAAGAATCACCCAAAGAACAAAGTGGCTCCATGTGTGAGATTCTACTGTATGTTGATTTGGTATTAGTCTTATATGAACTTTAACCGCTCTTTCCCATTAATATTGGGCCAATTCCTTTCTAGGCCGTGGCTGCCTCTCAGTTTATGTATATTTTTCTGTCACTGCGTAGCAGTCACATTGAGGGGAAACGGGGACTTTTACCCGGCAATCGCACGGTAACGTTGCCGTAATAGTTGCGGCAAAGACAGAAGCTTCCTGGATCCTGGGAGAGCGAGACCCCTTTGCCATTAGCCCACCTAATGGAAAAGGCTCTCACACACAAAGCGATGGGAGACGTGGAGAGAACACCAGAGAGAGAGAGAGAGAGAGAGAGAGATAGAAAGAGAGGGGGAGAGAGAGAGCGAGAGAGTGTGGCTTGAATTATGACGAGCTCATCTAAATTCAATCAATTGTGTCAGTTAGGGGTAAACGGTTAAGAAAAAGGTGGCGCTGATCCGGGGAAAAATTTGATTTGAAGCGAGTGGGGGTGGGGAAACCCCACAGTGATGGCACGAATAGCATTAAATTAAAATTTAAAAAAAGTAAATCGATCCAACAAGCAGGGAGCGAGGAATAGGTTTGGCTTGAAAAAACCCGTATGCTCCATTTGCAGAATCAGTTACCTGAGCACCGTGTACCAATATCATCCCAAAAACCAAAAACCAGCCATCCCCAATTTAAGCTGCCCTGGTACTGCACTTCTTCCAACGTCGTAGTCAGCGGCGCATAACCAACGAACCACTTAATCATATCAGCATATTAATTCCATGGGCGACGCCGCCACGGGTAATAAAATTAAATCCTCGCAGTGCGCCGCAGCGGTTCAAAGCTCAAAGAACACCTCTCCATCCCATTCGCAGTGAAAACTCCAACAGTCGAACCAACGGTAAGTCACCTTGAAGGCAGCGCCAGTCCAGCCATCCCCTCTCGCTCCGACGGAATAAGGGAATACGTGAAATGCTCGCAAGGTAATCGCACGAGAAGAGCACAATCTGAAAAAGCCAACGGAGTGGGGCAACAAGAAACATGAATAAATGTGCCTGCCAGGCAACAGCGAATGCTGCATACCCTGCCTATGCATTTTTTTTGAGCAGAACAATTCGCATCTGTGATGCCGGCCTGAGATTACATTGACCACAATTGAATCGGCCCAAAAATGAACGTGTATCAAAAGTAATGTGAGTGGCAACTTTCATTTATCTTTTAGACCCATCAATTTTTTGGATAAGTACAACCAGACCCACCACCTAATTTTAGTCTTGTGCAAACACACAAAATCATTGTCACACGGTGTAATGCTGAAGGTCGCGCTGTGATTAAACATGCCCCTTCGCTGAGCAGAGCAACAAGAAAGCCAGAACAGCTTATGAGCATATAAAAATATTTTATTTATTTTCAAGAAGAAGAAGAAGAATCTTCGGCTAACGGGAAACCGGCCAGGTAATCGATTTATGCGAGGCTATTTACAATTTCTGATTTAACCCGCCCACCGCCATACTTTTGGTTCCGTCAAGTGTTTGTTGTGTTGGTAATGCGATGCGAGGCACACAAAACGACCTCAGGGGCAAAGTTCGGCTTTGGCTTTGGCTTTGGCTACACATTCCCTGCAGCTCCAAAAGTCTCTTTTCACTCGTGATTCATTCGGGGAATCACTCATGGCATGTGCCAAGCCTGTGGTGACTCACTGCTGAAACTCCAGATGAACTTTGTATGGGCATGTCCGCTTTTCTCACTCGTGAAACGTCATATGAAATTTTCACTGAATTTTCTGGTGATTTTACCCATGGCAGATACGTAAAGGCCAAGAGTGAAATCACTCGTGACATGCCACACTTCCGAAATGCCGAATGCCGAATGCCGAAACAACAAATATTTAGCCACAGAAGGTAATATTTTCTGAACTAACTTCTGAGCTATGTTCTAATTTTTACAAAGCAATACACGCATGAAATTTGATTTTACTTTTGAGAACCGAAAATAGTCCGGCGAGGCATTTTAAACAGCCGCAAGTCCCGTTTAGGTTGTACTCCTGGACTACTGTTTCGTCCAGCACACTTTTGAGGCACCTAGGCAATGGGTCCTTCTCCAGCAACTTCCGAACTTTTTTGATCTGTAAATAATTATGTCAAACGGCACATATATAATTGTTAATTTAAAATTTAAAATTTTGTGAAAGGGGTCCTGAAAAGCAATTGGAATTGATTGCCTCTAAAAAAGGTCAAAGAAAAGGCTACATCAATCCTGGCCTAAATTAGCGCGAAACTGCTCAAAAAATCGTACGAAGCCAACTAGAAACTGTATTTGAAATAAAATATACTGACCAAGTACGGGTATAAGGGTGGAGGTGCGGAAACAAGATATTTTATTAAACGAACTTATAGTAGAACATAGGAGGCGAATTGCCCAACCCGATATTTAGAAGTCTCAAACGGAATTGTTACTTGGTTCTCGAGTCCTTCATCTCGAGACCTCGGCTATGAAGCTTTAAGCTTATCTCCATCAGCTTTTGGCTTCGGCTGATGTACTGTCTTCGGGACTGAGTGATGATGGCTTCGGCTGAGAGAGTCGAAGCTTCGGAGGCGAGAGGCCTTGTTTTGAAGAGAGATGCTGACGGCGATGCGTTGGCCTATGCGTGGGAGGCTTGGCGGAGGCGTCGGCTTGGATGAAACGGTCAGCCGCAGCTGCTGATTGGTGTCGGCTTTCCTCTTGGCCCCTTCCGTTGGAGTGTGGGATCGGTTCTGATTAGTCATAGGCTGGAGTGTGGGAACGAGCTGATAACGCATTGGTCAGCGGCGTTTCTACTGCACTCCAGAGTTTCGGTATGCATGGGACTTCCTGTCGGCTCTGCGTGGTTTGTGCAGGTGTTGGGGTGTCTTTTACGGCTATCTTATTTCCTATAGAGATACGTGGGGTAAGGGTGAGTGCTGGGCATGTGCTGGCATATAATCGTGTGTAAGTGGGGGTGTGGCTATGAATGTGTCCAGTGCTTAGCGTATACTTAATGCAGGGCATTATGGATAGTAACATAAAGTATAAATATATTTAACTTTTGGAGCGAATCGTTGGATGAACACCACTGTGCCTGGTTGCGGGATAATGGAGCTTCATTTTAGATTCTCTTTTGGGGTCCTTTCGTAAGAATTACTGGCTGAGTAAACTGATTTGTAGAAAGACTACGTTTTAGCCTTGGAAAAAATAATAGAAACGCACTCGAATTTGGTTCTCGACTTGCTTTGAATCGGCTGTGATCGAAGTATGCCAGCAAAACTTCACGAACTGGAGGCAAATAAACAAAATACCAATTGCTGCAGATGCCGTTTTGTTTGTCGTGTTTGTTCGGTTCAGAATGGGTCGTGGTGCACATGGTACGGATACCGAATGAAAACATATCCAAAATATCCAAAAATGAAGCTCACCCAGTGCCAGATAGTGCCACAATGCTGAGAAATGTTTTTGGCCGACTCCCTGGGAAATGCAACGCAGCGGAAGTTGAAGTCAATAAACCCAATGCCATTTCCATGCTGTTTTTGGCCGAGCCTTTCCATTTCTGCGGATGGATGAATTGAACAAGCAGTACCCCGGTATATGCAAATGTCTTCAGATTTTCAGCCAAGCAAATACATTTTTTCCAAATCTCTTGGCGGTGTTAATAGAACATATTTGATTAAAATAAAAGACTGTTTTGACATTTGAATATCAAACTAATATAATTTTCCCTGCTTAGAATATGGGGCATACTCGTACGCTACATGTACAAACTGTATTGTCGAATATACATATGGAAATGTCACATTGAGATGTCCGCAGAATTCGAGTCTGAGTCTGAACAGATGTCACGTCACACTCGTCAGCCAGATAGGTGGAGGACCTGCCTTTGGGACGACATCCGCAGAGGGATGACGGCCCTCCTATAGGCGGGAGATCCCCTCGTTGGCATACAGCTGCTGGGGCGCACTGTGACAGGAGACACTCCGAAGCGACACACTCTCCGGTTCCTTCTCCTTCTCCTTCTCCTGTGCCGTAGCCGTCTCCTCGTGCTCACCGAAACGCACCTTCAGCTGTGCTCTGGGGGGGGCAGCGGCTTCCGAACTGGATGCCGCAGTTCCTGAGTCGACCGGCGGCATTTGGAGGCGGCGGAGATCCGTGCTGATGGCGTGAAGAGCATTCAAGCAACGCCTGAAGCTGGGCCGCTCCGACGGATCCGTGCGCCAGCACAACAGGAGCAGGGAATGCCTGCCAAGAGGGGGATCACTGTCAGGAGGAGCCTTTGGCAGTAGGGCTAGGGGAGACCACTTACATTTTGTCGGGACAGATGGTGGGCTGGTGGAGGCGTCCTCCGTCCTTGACATGGGCGAGCACCTCGAAGTTGTTCCGGGCCGCATAGGGCTGCTGCCCCAGGGTGAGGATCTCCCAGCAGAGCACGCCGAAGGCCCACACATCCGACTGGGTCGTGAACAGCCCATCCACGAGGCTCTCCGGCGCCATCCAGCGCACCGGGAGCAGCCCCTCGCCCTCCTTGCGGTAGTAGTCGCTCTTGTAGATGTCACGGGCCAAGCCGAAGTCGCCGATCTTCACCGTGCGCCGGCGGCCCGCCTCGGCGCCCTCAGACACGAGGCAGTTGCGGCAGGCCAGATCGCGATGGACGAAGTGCATGTCCTCCAGATAGCTGCAACCGTGGGCCACGTCAATGCACATGGCCAGCAACTCCGACAGCGACAGTCCCTGGACCACCTCCTGGAAGATGCAGATGGGACGGTGCGGGGGTTAGGCGCCGTGGCAACAAGGCGAGCCCTGCGCTCCCCTGGGCAATTACCTGGGAATTCGGGCGAGCAGCCCGCAGGTACGAGAGGAGGTCGCCCGCCTCCATGTGCTCCATGATGAGCGAGATGGAGTCGGCGTCGAAGCAGATGCCCACGAGGCACACGATGTTCTCATGCTTGAAGTTGCTCATCAGCTGCGCCTCCTGCAGCAGCTCCGCAAACTCGCTGGCCCCCTTGCGCAGGCTCTGTGTGTGAGCAAGGGTTAGAATGGTTTGCAGGCCTGTTCCAGGACCAAGGACTTCGGGGGTTAGCTAATCACCTTTATGGCCACGCGCTGCGTCTCCTTCCGGTCCTCCGGCTGCAAGTCGCCCTCGTAGACCTCGCCGAAGGCCCCGCTGCCCAGGAAGCGGCGCAGGGTCAGCTGACTCCGCCTGATTTGGGGCAGCAGGGCGATGTCCGCGTCGCTGAGCGTCGTGGAGAACGCGCGGCTGCGCGCGGCCAGTAGTTGCTGCTGCGTACTCAGCGCGGACAGGTTGCTCCAGATGCTGGGCCGGCTCTGCTGCAGCAGCTTCTTGGCCCGCATGCGCCGCTTCTGCACTGCTTGGATAGTACGGAATACAATCGGATCAGCTCGTACAGCCAGCCAGAAGCAATGAACAATAAACCCCCAAAGCCCGATCTATCGCTCGCCCCATAAACTACGTACTCGACTCATATACCCCACATTCCAAGCCCACGTCCAATCCGTTTGGCTGGGCCAAACCATTCTGTTCGACATCCAAACGGGCCGCCCCCTGGTTTGGCTACCCTAGAGGCTGCCGCCGCACTTGCTGGATGAGTGCGACAGTGGGCGAAGTCTGTTGCAGATACTCGTATATTGGTACCATCAATCAATCAATCCTCAATCGCCATCGATCGGACATTGGCAGTACAAACCCTGCACAAGTGCTTGCGAACAACTCATTCCAATATCTGTCGCCCTCGGCTTAACTTCTGGATCTTCCAGGAGCAACTAAATGGAAACACCAACACATCGATGTGAACTATTCTCCAAGTTGCAATGTTATCTGTCCCTTGTGCATGGGCATCTACACTGAATCTAAGCCAATCCTCACTATGGAGTATCGGATAACTCGTAGATACCACTTCGTGGGCAGGGGAGTTCCCACAAAGGGGCACGGCTGAAGGGGACAGCAGGGAGCAGCAGCTGCTCAACTCCTTTCACTCAAGACCCACCCATCACCCACCACCCATCTCCCGTAAATATTTACAGGTGAGTCGCCCTTGCAAGTTCAGATCCCCCGGCTCAAGCCGTTGCTGAGAGTGTGAGCTCCGTCCGAGCTACTCGACTCGACTCGACGAGTCAACGGGTCCTCGGACCATACGAACTATAACGAGGAGAAACGAGTACGTGCGAGGCTGTGGGAGGTTACCTTTGCGGACGAGGAAGAGGGCCAGCACGCAGCTGGACACAATGGCGGCCGGGGCAATGATGGCCAGCACGAGGGAGCCGCGCTTCTCGGGGGAGACGAGGGGCTCCGAGACCCGGTCGCTGTCCTCGCTGTACGGCCCCCAGCCATGCTCGAGACTGCGGGCGCGCACCCGGAACAGGAGCAGCCGGCTCGAGTGCAGGCTTCGCACGACGCAGCTCAGCTCGGTGGTGTTGCAGAAGTCGAGCCACTGGTCCTCCACGACCGCCGGCTCCTCGGCCCACGGCAGCAGGGCGAGCCGGCCGCCCCTCACGCTCTCTCTGCGCCTCCTCCGGCTGGCTCTGGCCTGCAGCGCCTCCAGGTTGTACAGGGCGACGGGGTCCCCGTTGCCGCGCGCCGCACTCCAGCTCACCCGGAAGACCTCCCCGGAAATGTGGTGCAGCTGTGGCCGGCCTGGCGCTCCAGGTGCGTCCCCCAGCGTCTCGTACTCCTGAGTGGGCCCCCGGTACACGGAGGCGCCTGGCGAGGAGGCAAAGCCCAGCAGCAGCTGGCAGCCATAGCGCGTGCGCGGCTTGAGCGGCTCCACCAGCATCCACGAGTGGTTTCCGGCCACTTCCCAGCGCAGCTGCTCCGCCGCGGAGCGGCACTCGAGGGCCAGGTAGCTCAGCGGGTCCGCGGTGCCTGCCCAGGAGAGGGTCAGCGAGTAGGGTCCCAGCGCGAGCAGCTGCAGCTCCGGCAGCCCCCCGTACGTCCGCACGTGCAGCAGGCTGCTGCTGTTGAACTTGCTGGGCGTGGCATGGGCCTGCACCCAGAGGCGGTAGCCGGACCCGGGCCGCAGTCCCCTCAGCCGGTGCAGCCCCGCAGACTCCACTCTGCGCTCCATTCGCTGCTGCTCCTGCTCCTGCTCCCGATCCTGCTCCTGCTCCTGCTCCTGCTTAGTACGGGTTCCATTGGAGTCCTGCCGCCAGTGGATCGTGTAGTGAACGCTCGCACTGCGGAGCCGGGCGGGCGGGGCCCAGCTGAGCTCCACCTCGCTGGGACCCAGCACGCGCGCGCTGAAGTTCCTCGGAGCCGTGGGCGAGGCCTCTGCGGTGCGCACCTCCACGGCGGGCAGGGGCAGGGCCTCGAGGCCCAGGCGGAGCTGGTAGTAGCTGCTCAATGTGGCTCTGAGCTGGTACCTGCTGAAGGGCTGCAGCCCCGTGATGTTGACGGTGTCTCCGGACGCGGCCAGCCACTGCTGGGGCTCCGCCTCGCGCTGGCCGCCTTCCAGCGAAGTCAAGTGCAGCTGGTAGCTCAGGCCGGGCACGGGCAGCGCGCAGTCGGGCGCGGCATGCAGCTGGGCCAGGGCCAGGGTGCACTGGAGCTCCTCGCACCGGATGCCGGCGGGGTCCAGGGCAGCGGCGGCGGGCAGGAGCAGGCAGCGCCTGCTGGGGTACGCCTGATAGTTGTGGGCCTGCAGCAGCCGCACCTCCTCCGGCTCGAGCTCGACGAGGTACTCCAGCTGGTGGCGCCTGCGGCCATAGGCGCGGACACTGCCGTTGCGCAGAGCGTAGAGGTAGCCCGCGTCCTGGGCCAGCTGTCCGCCGTCCCTCGCCAGCAGGTGCAGCTGGCCGCGCAGCCCGGTGGCGGTGCAGAGCTGGCGGGCCACGTCGTAGACGCAGAGCCTGCCCTGGTGGTCCACCAAGTTGAGCGTCTCCGTCCCGGGCTCCAGGCTGCCCTCGTACAGCCGGAAGAGGCCGGCGGGGGACTCGAGGGGCACGGGCGACCCGTCGGCGAGACTGCGGCCGCGCAGCGTGGAGTTGCGGGCCGCAGCTGCGTGCTCCAGCCAGAGCAGGGCCCGACTGTGGGGCAGGGCCACCAAGTCCCTCAGCAGGTGGCCGCGCGGGGTGCTCCACAGCCGCTCGCCCTGCAGGATGCGCCCCTCGAAGCGGCACAGGTCGAGGCGGTAGATCACAGCCAGCTGCGCCGACGGCGCCTCCTGAGCCGCCTCCAGCTCGGCCCAGTAGACGATGCGCTGCACCCAGTCGACGGTGAGGGCGAGCACCTCCGCCCGCATCCTGGCGAGCTTGGCGGGCGTGGAGCCCGGCACGTGGGTGAGCAGCTCCACGTGCTCGTTGACCCAGAGGAGCCGCTGCTCCCCCTCCATGATGGCCAGGTGCTCCACGGGGCTGGCGGTGTGCACCAGGCGCCGGCGCAGCTGGCTGTCCAGGTCCAGCTCCCCGATGAACTCGCTGTTGGCATAGACGAAGCGGGGCACGGCCTGCACCTCGGGCGTCACGTGCAGGGCGTGGCTAGCGGCGCCGGCGGCCGCCCCCGTCGATGCCACGTGCGCCTCCACCTGGAAGCGGTAGGTTCGGTCCCGCTGCAGGCCCTCCACCCGCGCCTCCAGCGTGCTCTGGTTCATCAGCAGCTCCGCGTGGATCTCCGCTCCCAGCCAGCAGCTGATGCGGTACTCCAGAGCCTGCACCGGAGCGGGCGCCTGCTCGGGCGCATCCCAGCGCAGCACGGCCCCGATGCTGGCCCCCACCAGGGGCCTTGCAACGCGCTCCACGAACACGCGCAGGCGCCGTGGCTGGGTGGGCGCGGCGGCGGGCGTGCACAGCTGAACGCGGGTGGTGGGGCCCGCGCGCCAGGCGGTGCGGGGCGTGAGGCTGATGGCCAGCTGCAGCTGGGCCTGCGGCAGGTGAGTGATGCGGGCGAACGGCGTGGCCAGGTCGAGGGTCTGCAGGTGCTGGCCGTACTCGATGAGCAGTCGGTAGGCGATGCTGTGGTTGCCCCCACTCGTCGCGGGCTGCCATCGCACGTGGAAGTCGTCCCAGTGGCCGTCGTCCAGGCGGACGCTGTCAGGGAGCACGGCCGAAGGCACGACGCCCGCATCGGGGGGTGGTGGGGCTGCTGGGTCGACGAGCTGCAGCGCGGAGGCGGGCGAGTCGAGGCCCAGCGGCCACAGTTCCATGGCGTCGTCCAGGGCGCTCGTCCTGGCGAGGAGAGCTCGGCGCCCGCCCCGCTCCAGCCAGAGCAGCGCCCCCAGGGGTCGGACCACCTGCAGGCTCTGGGGCAGGGCGTCCCTGCCGGGCCAGCTCTGCACCAGCTGGCGGGAGTCCGCGGCGGGGCCCGCTCCCAGGGACGCCCGGTAGAGGCGCAGCGCGGCGGGGCCTGCGACCAGCCAGTGGAGCTGGCCCTGCTCCAGGTCGACGCTGAACGAGGCGATGCTGTCCCCGAGGCCGTTGACGTGGTAGAACTCCACCTCCAGCGCAGCCACCTGCTGGGGCTGGCCCGGGGCGGAGCTGAGGGGGCGGCGCGTCAGCCGGGTGGCGCTGGCGTAGTAGAGGTGGCCCTGCCGCGGGTCGATGGCCAGCTGGCGGGCCCCAAAGACGGGCAGCAGCTCGCGCCTCCCGCTCCACGGGTCCAGGCGCACCACGCAGTTCCGCGCCAGATCCGACCAGTAGACTCGGCCGCCCCTCCAGTCGTAGGCCACGGCCCCCACATGGGGCACCGCGGCTGGGACGAGGCAGCGCAGCTGCGGCTGCTCCACGTTGATGCAGTGCAGGACGCCGGAGCCGGCCACGTAGTAGCCCGCACTGGCGTTGATCATGGCCAGGGGTCCAGGCCGCGCCTCCAGCTGCGCCTCCCTCCGCTCCAGCTGGCCGCCCAGCTCATCGGTCTCGTAGAGCGCGCCCTGGTGGGTCGCCCAGCGGAGGCGGTGCGGCCCGAGGGGCCAGGTGCGGGCCACGTGGGGTGGGGTCCAGTCGCCGGGCTCCCCGGCCGGGCTCGTGGCCCGCACCCGGAAGTGGTACAGATTGTCCGGCTGCAGGCGCTCGAGCCCGAAGTGCGGACTGCGGATGTTGCGGATGCTGAACGCGCTCTGGCTCGCCACGTCCAGGACCTCCAGCTCGTAGGCCAGGTGCAGGGCGGCGACGGGTGACTGGTAGCGATTCCTAGGCGGCTCCTGCCACGAAATGTGGGCGGCCTGGGCTCCCAGCACGGCGCTCAGGCGGCGCGGCACGCCAGAGGGATGCGCCGAGGGGAAGCGCTCTGCGGTGAGTGGGATCAGGCCCCAGCAGTCGGGGAGGTGGCGCAGCGGCCAGGGGCCCAGCCCTCCGTGGCTGAGCTGGTCCGCCAGCAGCAGTTGGAGCTGGCTGGCAGCAGCGAGCAGCAGGGAGCGGCCTTGGAGAGCGAAGGCCTGCGACGAGTTGTCGGGCAGGGCGAGGAGCGGCGCCTCGAAGCTGCCATCGTAGCTGACTTCCAGAATTCTGCCCTCGTGCGCCAGCAGCAGGTGGAGCAGCCAGTGCAGCGGGTCCAGGGTGAACCAGCCAGGCCGTCTGATCCTGGCCACGCGGATGCGCTCCTTGCTGGTCAAATCGAGACGCCAAACGCCCTCGGCATCGGTCCAGAAGAGCCAGCCGTTCAAGGGGTCGACCTCCATCTGCTGGACCGGGGCCAGAGCCTCGGACAGCACATCAAAGTCCGTGCTCTCCAGATCCACTTTGAGCAGGGAAAATTGGCGACTCGGCGTCTCCACAGCCAGGTAGAGACGTCTGTGGAGCCAGTCCAGGCTGAGCTTCCGGGCAATCCATTCGCCGGATGTGTTCCGCCGTCCTGCCAGCTCTACTCTGCTCGTGCCCGCTGTCGGCTGGCCCTGCTCCAGTCTCAGGCTGTGGGAAAGGAGGATGAAGAAGGGCTACTCGTATCTATTGTGCTTTGATCTCTGAGATCTGTGGAGGACTGCCCACCTGCGCATCTCTCCCAGGACGTCCACAACCCACAGCCGCTGCTCCTTCTGCTCCCAGGTCATGTCCCCAATGGGCTGCTCGGAGTGAAGGACGAGGCGCGTCTCGCCGCCCGGCGTCAAGGACTGCCACACGATGTTCCGCTGCCCGGCCACCAGCACGCTCGGGGAGTGGGCCTCATCCTGGTCCTTGTGCAGTTGCGCAGCCTGAGCGGCACTGGTCACGACGCTGCCAGAGGCCGCTGGGCCCTCGCCTTGCTGGTTGGCCATCGTCAGCTCCAGCCTGTACTTGGTAAGGGCGTGCAGCTGCGAGAAGATGAAGTTGCCCCGCTGCGCCGCCACCAGCTGCAGGGAGAGGTGCCAAGTGCTACTTTGGTCAGAAGGAGGCAGCTATCTGAGTGCCTACCTGCTCGATGGTGCGGTTATCCCCCGCACTGCTCAGGCGCAGGCGGTAGCCCTCGACGGGGCCGCTGGTGAAGCGGCCCGGGTGCCAGTGCACGGCCACGTGGCTGTCGTCTAGTGCCAGCAGCTCCTCGATTATGGGTGCCGAGATGGGTGCCCCCTCGGGACGCGTCTGGTAGGTGGGTGTGGCCGGCGAGTAAAGCACATCGTCGTTGCTGTCGCCAAAGGGCAGCTCGAAGCGGAACTGCGTGATAAATGCAATTTATTGCCAAGACAAATTGATTACACCCGTACTCGAAGAGTTAGAGGGCATAGGGTTAGCAGGCTAGATCACAGACGTATCAAAGTGCAAGCCTAATGCAAGTATAAGATATTTGAAAATGCCACATAAATCATAAGCTCACAAGGGTACACACGGATATGTGTATGTTCGGACTGAGTGCGGGTATGAAAGTGGAGTCGCGGACACAGCAGCGACTCACACGTTCCTTCTCGTTTTTTGTCAGTTTGTTGGCGAATAGTTGGCACTGCTGGTACGAGTATACGTATTACGAATGCATGCACTCAACAATCTTTGCAGCACAATCTACAGAAAGCGATGAATTCGAGATCGCTGGCAGTGTCGAAAATAAAAGTTTTGCTTCGGTCTCCAATGTTTTCTATGAAGTCACTCAACACACACCTTCTTCCTGCCATCTCCTCACGTTTTAAATTCCGATTGGATTCTGGTAATTGGTTCGCGATCAGTCAGTAATAAAACTAAGTCTCATTGCGAGGGTCGTACTCCTGCGTCGCACTTTGCAGAACGGAGTTCAGCGCTGTTTCAATTTAGCTCTTTTCCTTTATCTCCTTCAGTGAATATTTTTATCAATGTTTCTAAACGTTATGCCAAACCTTATTCTCAATTGTACTAAACTCGAATTCAACGCTTTAAATTGTGCTGTAAGTACTGAGGATTTTGTTAATATACTGAGTGTTTCGTATTCGAGTGTCCTGGACTGTATGTTTGACATACAGATACCGACGTGAACGTGGGATATGTGAAATCATCACCCACTAAACGTGAAGTGCTCTTGATGGCAAATGGTCCGACAATAAAATATACATACGTAGGTTCTTAGTATGGGGAGTGAAATGTCATTTCAGAGGCAATAAATTGTTCATAATTACTCTGTACTGTGTGTACGGCGTCAGGGACTCCAGAATCTCGCAGACGTAGTACTCGTCGCAGTCGTAGTCTGCCAAATTGATCCATGTCCCTTCCTGGCTTTGCCCATGCCCGTCACTCTGCTCATGGTGGAGGTCTGCGTACTGGTACTGGATGTTGAAGGGTCGGCTGGACAGGTAGTGCTCCGGAAAGTGCATGGCCCACTTGATGGTCAGCGGCGTGTCCGGTCGATCCTGACTGGGGGTCTGCACCAGCTGCGGTTGCGTCCTCTGCACTGTCTGAGTCATGGCCAGGCGCTGCAAGAGCCAGTAACTGCGCTGGGCCATCTCACAGGCCCCGATGCAGGGCATGTCGTGGGAGTGGAAGTGCGGCGAGGACTGGCAAGCCATTTGGAAAGAGTCGGGATCAGTCGGAAGAGAATCTTTGGGGATGTAAGAGATGAATTTGCACTTACACACGCCTCTTGGCAGGGTTCCACCTCCTTAAGGGCTCTGTACCATTGCGCACATCCCTTGGTGCACTGCGGAATGGATTCGAATGGATTAAAATGGCTCCAAAGAGCTTTCTCTGAGAGCGGAGAGTCAATCAGCGTAGTCAGCGCATTCTCTTCCTTCTCGTATAGCTTTTCGCAAAAGGCGCAACAAAAGTGACGGGGGAAGCAAGAGGGCTGAATATCTCCCTTTTTCTCTCTCTCTCTCTTTCTTTCTTGCCACCAACTCTACTAGGGGCGCCACTGAGCGGGGAAGTGAGTGGGAAATACAGAGCGAACTGAGAATCCTTGCAACAGAACTCATTAGAGTCAATTTATGGCATACATATATAATTTTCTGTCTGCTATTTGCTTGCTTTTAAATGTAATTTTGAATGGCTCAAACACAGTGAAGCAATTGGAAATAATGCCAGGCATACACACATAAAAACGCGGTTGCAGGCAGAGCTACTTTCAGTATTTCAATTATTACTTTAACTCCGTAATGATCGAATGATTTTCGGACCATGAAAGAGGGTTTCGAATTTCCGATCCAGCATTTATAGTAAGTCATTTACAGCCAAGTCAAGCTCAAGAAAATATACGCTTTCGTCTGCAATTTTACCTGGCATTGAAGTACATAGTACATACTCTATGTATACATATATGTATGCATATACTCTACATATACGTATACTCTATGTATACATAAGTACGTCCATCAAGGCCTAGCCATTCACTTCCGTAAGGACCAAGATCCATTTCAATTACATGTGCTTTTGATATTACATATACATATAGCCGGTGTTTTTTAAAATAAACCGTAAGCTGTAGCTTAAAATCTAAATGTAGCCCAAGCCGCGAGGGCGTGCCTGTTAAATTGAGAAATAATTATTTATTTATTTATTTTGTGCGTCGGTTAGTCGAGTGTATGTTGCTGTTTGCTTTCCGTAAGTGCGCTCAAAATACAGTTGTCCCGCTCCTTGTCGTGGCTGTTCTACCGCTCTCTCCCAACCATCATACCTAACTAACTGTTCTTCCTCTCTCGCTCACGAAACTTTCTGTGCAGTAGCGCTCTCACTAATAAGCTCTCTCATCTGCATTTCACAGCTTTCGCATTGGTTTTGAACGCTTTTTTTGGAAAAAGAATTAAATGCTTAGCGTGATCGGTTTGGTTACACGCATCGCGCGGCAGCTCCCCTTGGCTAATAAGTGCAGTCTTAAAGTGGACCAGAATACTTCGTAGCTTCAGGTTACCTTCTGGGAATACAAATACCAGTTTTGAAAAATATACTTCACAAAAATAAGAAATTTTTCGTTTGAAAGTCTGATACTTCCCAGAAGGTGAGCTAAATCAACCAAATGTCCCAGTCCACTTTATATCTGCTTTAATTAGCTTTAATTAGATAGAATGGCATTTGGTAATGTGGAAACGAGAGCGCTAACTCTGAAAAAATAATATTTTTTAATTTCTGCTATGGGAAACAAAATAAAATGTTGTTAAGCAGAGGGGGGGCAGCCTGAGAACTAGGCGCCAAGCTAAACGGACAAACAGACATGGATACATCGACTCCGCCATTGATGCCGACGGGATCGCTTCGTTCTTGTTTTTTGTGTATCCTGCACTCCATGAGTAAAATATATATGTAAGTAGTAAGTAGTATTATGTACGAGGACTTCTTGACTTTCCTACATGAGAAGTGTAAATTCCAGAGCTGCGCACTTAGGATTCGTCCCCCACTGAAATCGAGCACCAAAATACAAGAATAAAAACTCAGGCATATCGAAAAATACACTTCCTTTCGCGGTTAACAAACGCCTCGCCTTCCTTTTGGGCCTAAAAAGGGTTCAAATTACCCTGATCATTTTTCATTTCTCCTGCTTTTTGAAATTCTTTCGCCTCATTTGGTCTGGCGGCTATCACATGTCATGTGGCACCCTCGTTTCTCCACTTACGCGTGTTTTGTAGCACTTCTCGCTGCTGTCCGCCTTTTCGCACTGGATTCCAAACTCGTCCAGAAATAAATCCTCCTGGAAAAGTTGCAAAGAGAAGTTTAAAAAACCACAAACCAATTAGTAATTCAAATTATGGGTCATGGGAACGGAAGTGGCTGCTGCATTGCATGGGAATGCTGGAAATCGAATTTGAACTCCGCGACAGTGTCAGAACTGACGTGTATATTGTTTCCCTTTAAATGTAAATACCTGTGTACAATGTGCATCATAAATATCATATGTGCATGCTGTAATGTTCATGTCCTCTGTCTTTTCTTTATGTGGCATTGCACATACCTTTTCGACTACTTTTAAAGGGTATAGCAGTTCCCGAGCGGCGGTTAACTGATAGGCAGAATTTCGACTATTCAGTCTTATTTATTTCCGAGAATAAGTTCAACTGAATAAACTCGAGGGCAAGATACACCCAAAACAGGTTAGGCCTTGAGCGGGGGCGTAGCGAGGAGCTCATGCAGGGGGAAGAACGATTCCATGCCTCAGATATTCAGATTGGAGCATGCACACATACATATGTACATATGTGATATGTGCGATACATAGTCGAAGGTGGGTCGGGGGTCGATTAACCCAAACTAATTGGCATGCGCTAAAGTTTGGCCAGAATGCGGACTATTTAGCTGAGTCTTAGCACCTTACGGCTGAAACGCATTTTGAGTTTGGTTCTTTTTCGTTGCGTTTCTTAAAATATTAACACACATACAAGTGACAAAACTAACACCAAATTACACATAAGAACAGGGAAGACACAGCCAAAACAGAAGAGAAAGGAAAGAAAGAAGGGCGTCTGGTATTAGTTCCAGCATGGGGATGCTTTCTTCCCTGCTTTTAGGCACCCGCACTCGAAGAGTTAAGGGTTTCCTACCCTATTAAGTATATATATTCTTGATGAGCATCAAAAGCCGAGTCGATGTTGCCATGTCTGTCTGTCCGTCCGCGTATATAAGAGCTAGACCAACCAAATTTTGTTTGCAGACCCATAAGATATCACACTGCTACACAGCTACAAGTGTATTTCAAAATTTCGCCCCTAATATACCCCTCAACTCCCCGAGTAAGGGTTTAGGTCCAGAGTTTTCTGTGCTGGTTTACAGTGTAATTATGTGTAATTTTGCTAGGCGCAAGCTGATTGCTTCGAGCAGCTCTCCACACTCCAGCAGAGCTTGCTCAGAATGTGTTTTGGTGTCTGGTCTTTAATTTATTTTTCCTTTAAATTCTACGTAGTATTTATTAATTTAGCTTGATTGGCTTTTTCACAAACACAAATAGCTATTAAGAGCTGGAGCTTTCGCAACTCACGATGGCAATGGAACAAGGAGATTGAGAATGAGAACGGGAACGGGACCGGGACCGGGAACATGATAGAAATCGGGTGGGCAAGCCGACTAATTGGCGTTGGGGGTTTTCATGTCGTCATTGCTCATCTTTTGTTGTTCAGTTTCTATTACATTACGGACCGAGGCCCACAGAGCTCTCTGACTGGGTTAGTGTGTTACTGACACCATTGTGTTCTTGTTGCTTCTGCGAGCTCGCCAGGCTCTGCACAGCAGGCGCAGGAATACGGGTACGGGTACATACATACATACATGTATGCCGCAGCGTTTATAAATTGGCAAAGCATTTTGCACACTCTCGATGGGCGGGAGGCAAAACGTCTCAGCGAAATCTCTTTTGTGTGCTCAAGCTCTTCTAATCGAAACGAATTCCAGGTCCGGAACCTAGGGGGCGGGGCGAGGGCGGGCTTGCTCCAGATTCAAGCATGGAATGCCGAGCGAATATTTCTACGCGGCGTCTTAATTAGCGTCCTAAAACGCAACGGACAGTGAAGGCAGGCCGAGTAGTTGAAATAGTTTTGTTGTGTTTAGATTTATTAATTGGGAATGAAATGGTTGGAGCAATAAAGGTGTCCAGAGGTGGTTCACCTCTCAGTGATGCTCGTAAGGGTGATGGGGAGTCAGCGACTATCCAGTGGAGAGGCACTGTACATATGTACATATGCAAATATGTGCATATGTATGCATGTACAATGAAACGATTTAACTGCTCATAGAAGAGAAGGATAATGTGTAGCGAACTAAAAGCCCTTTGAATAGGATACATTTTTCATTTGAACAATAGTCTCTGACCCTCCTTGCTCCCGGTCCGCCCACTCGCCTCCCAGATCTCTTGCTCATGTCCCGCTCATTTAGGGCAATCACGGAACACGATGGTTCGTCATTAATTCTAATTGAGCCAAACTACACTGATGGCCTGGGCAAGGGTGGATTACAATGGCGTCTCGCTAATGAATGAAGTGTAACCGAAGCACTGATTAAAATGCAACTCCACTCCACTACACTATTACAAATTCTCAGAGGGTATGCATAGCACTAATTGACATCTGCATACATATATGAGTTGATGCACATACAAACATACATCCATATGTATGCACATATGTGTTAAATCGTCGACAGTCTCTGACACACTCTGGCTTTACATACACATACACATACATGTACATATTGCTCAATATCATAACTATGACAGCTATTTGTTATTTTTATTTTTAATTTAAGGATTCAAGCAGATCTTACATACATACATACATCCGAAATCTTCTCAGACAACGGAACCAACTTTAGACCTACGGAAAAGGCACTGAAACTATTTCGCGGTGAAGTACATTCACATCGAATGGCGCTTTAAGTCGCGCCTGGGCGCTCCCCTTATAAGGTCAACGAAAGGGGTGCTGATGGCCATATGCCCAAACTATTCATTCAGCGATGAAAATCTGCGGAGCGCGCTAATGGAAGCCGAACGCATCAGCGTTGTTCTCAGCGTTCTCAAACCATTTCATGCGTCTGGTGAGCAAAACTTTTGTTACACTTCCATTGGGAATTGATCAAGCTATCAAAACCAAATTTTATAATTTAAAAAAATTTTAAGATTTATATTCGTTGTTCAAAGTTTGACCATTTTTCTGTTTTTGAAAAAATGAAGAAAACCGTGCTCAAAACGTACTCGCTAGGACGCTAGGAAAATAAAAAAGAGGAAATATTTTTAGGAAATATTATTTATATTTTATTAGATTTATTTAAGAAACGTCATTTTTTGCACTATTTTCAATTTTAAGCGGGTTATAAAAAAAGGTAATATTCGGCCGAGCATTGGACTGCACGACAAAATAGTTGCGATGTCAACAAACAAACAAAGGGAAAACCATTACCAAAATTTTACCTTTAAGGAGATATTAGTTATTTTCCACGCCAACCCATGCTAACTAAAAGGCCCTACACAGTAGAGTTAGGTTGCTCATGAGTGAGTGAACAAAAATGAGCTGTTCACTTCACTGAGTGAACTGAACATGTTCACTAAATTTTTGTTCAGTTGTTCACTTGTTCAGTTGTTCACTCACTTGTTCAGTTGTTCCCTGTTCACTCACTTGTTCAATCAATTAATCACAAACAATTTTTATCTAGCACAGCACTTCTGAATCTCAGCCACTAGTCCAGGGCTCTAAGCTTGTTTTATCCATGAATAATGATCTCCACATGCCGTATTGAAATATATTCTTTTTTTTTGTCTTATTTTTTATTAAATATTCCTACCGTATTGAAATACATGAATAAACTTTTTTTTTGCCTTTTCTTTTTCTTAATAAAATATTCTTACTTTTATGTATTGTTATCCGATATTCTTTAATATTTGGGTGGGGGCGTTTTGCTAAACATACTTATTCATACATATGTACATCTATATTTATGTATATATTTCGAATGTACCACAAAAATTAACTGGGAAAAACAAAGCATTGAATTGAGTGAACCACTGAACAGGGAACAACTGAAAAACTGAGTGAACAACTGAACAAGTGAGTCAACAGGGAACAACTGAACAAGTGAGTGAACAACTGAACAAGTGAACAACTGAACAACTGAGTGAGTAACTGAACAAGTGAACAACTGAGTGAACAACTGAACAAGTGAACAACTGAGTGAACAAGTGAGCAACTGAGCAAAGTGAGTGAGTTGTTCACTCACTTAAAAGTGAGCAACTGAACTTGTTCACTAAAGTGAACACTCTTTACCCAACTCTACTACACAGTCAGCCATTAGAGAACGCAGCAGAGATGTGGCTCAATATATTCCTTGTTTCAAATTCTAACCAGCTAACAATTAACAAACACCTTCATAAGGTATAAATACGTAAATTTTAGATTAGCCAAGCCACGCCCCTTGCCAACTACATATATGTACATATGTATGCTTATTAGGCTGGGTCAAAATTTGACCAACAATTTTTTTGGCCCAGCCTAATGCATATGCATTTAATTAAATATTTTTATCATATTTAACGAAGCAATTTTGCTTATTTCCAAGTGGGGCATCCATTTCAGAGGAATATACTAATTTTAAGTCCGGAACGGCTCTCATCCGGGAAGCCAACAGCAAGTTGAACAAATCTTCGTTTTGTCGCTTTTCTTATGTTAGCCATTTGCTGGGAAAGCTTTGCTTTCACAGTTCTTAAAATGCTTCGATTACATCTCTATTTCATGATTCAAAACCAAAAAAAAAGGATGGTTTTTAGGGTACAAAATGAAAGGTCGAGTTTGACCGCTAATTACTCCCCTTCCAATGTCACGCCTACTTTGATTTTTCTTTTCAAAATCTAGTTTAAGTATTGAAAATATTGAAATAGTAAATGTATTGAATTTCAGACTTATACCTAGTCGGGTTCAAAGTCCCTGTCGACACCGCATGTTGGCTTGTATCCATCAGCCTGATACAAGTGATTTGGAATTAAGGCCGCATAATCTGCCGAGTCTAGTTTTAGCGTTCTGTCGCATTGAAGCTTTGTGATTGTCATGGAATATGTACAAGATGTATGTATAAGCTGGTAGCCGGACCCAAGTCAGTGCGTTTGTTAGTTAAAAAACTAGCAAATAATCGAATTAAATCAAATATGATATGTCGCAACAGAAAGCTCCGTGTGACGTCAGCTTCGTTTCCCGCAGAAAGTTTCACGACGCGACGCGTCGGTGCAGTAGGCGACCAATTCAAAGGCCTGACACACGCATCTGTATGTCTGTACGTACACTGTGTATGTACACTGTGCATACAAAAATACAAGAACATATGGCCGTGTATGCAAATTGCAGTTAAGCTGAGTGTAGGCAATCCAAATAATGATACAGCCTACAGTTTGACAAAGAGCTGCACACCATACACATGTCCACATGTAGGTTGGAGTCTGTTAATTCCAGCACAGAAAATGCCTTAACTTTTCTAATAGCTGCGAAATACATAATTGAAGGGGCTGCTAGTTTGACCCGTGATGAAATTATACATGGTGGTCCTGTTTCTCTCTTTCGAATCTTATTCCCACTCACACAGCTGTATGATACCAGTGCTCACATCTAAAGTTTCTTTACCTCAGTCCCACCTTCGATTTCAGTTAATTTTACCGCTAATTTCTATAAATTTAATTTTTATAAAATTGGTTCATTTATCGGATAAGGCTATTTTTCTATTGAAAATCGCTATGGAAAAACTCTTAAAGAGCAGCAAGCTGAAAAGATATTGCTGTTCCACCGCTAATGTCCGTCACTGTATGCACACATACATATGTATGCATGCATGTACAAATTACATATAATTTAATTAACCTCTGCAGCGTGCGTCCAGCTTCTCTGTGTGTGTGTACACGACCAACTTTAACATAATGAGAACACAACTGAGTTTTTTGTTTGCTTCGCTGCAGCTTTGTGCGGGCACTGATATGACAGTACCTACTAGCTAGTACGCACGTATGTACAATGTAAATACATATGTATGTACATATGTACAATGTGTGCAAATGATAAATTAAATATTTTAACGACCCTAGAGAGCTTAACTCATCGAATCTGTAATAGAGTGGTTCAGATTCTCTGCTGATTTGATGTACTAGCTTTTAATCGAGTTTTAAGCAATGCGCACACACATATGACACATACATATGTACATTGTACGTCGTACATGTGTACCAATGTATGTAATTGTTGTTTTCCATTCCTGATTTATGCATAAATACGAAGAGCAGGACAATAATGACAGAAGTGGAGTAAGCTACGTAGGGCAAGACCCCCAAGCTCAGGGGCCCCAGACACTGACCAGCACATCACTAAAAACTTTGTCACTCCACACTTCTGTCTGAAATGTCAAGACGGACAGACGGACGGACGGGCAGATATAGACTGCCATATCGACTCGGTCATTGATGCGGATCAAGGATATATATACTTTATGGGGTCGGAAACGTTTCCTTCTCTGCGTTGCACACATCCACTTTTACCAGAAATCTACTATTCCCTTTAATTCTTCGAGCATGGGTATACAAATTTAATTTTGCGAAAAGTAGGGCAGGAAATATATTGTAATTTTGTTATATGTACAATAAAGTTTTTCAATGCAAACATTTTCAAATACAAAATTCGATTTACTTCATACCAAAGTATCTGGGAAAGTATCTGACTCTAGTTGGGGCCCTGATTTTGTTTGCGCCGAGGCCCTTTGCTGGCTTGCTACGCCACTGCATGACAGCCCTAGACAGTTACTCACCTCTACAATACAACGCTGCACACACTCACGAGTGACGCGTTCCAGGACCACACGCTCATCGATTCCATCCTCTGGTAACTCTGGGGAAGCCGCCGTTGGTTTTTGTGCTGCCTTTGGTTCTGGTGCTGGTTCTGGTACTGGTCGGGATATGCTGCTGATGGCAATGCCCTCCACTATGCTGGGCGGATCGGCTGCTGCGTGCTTGTGCCAAATGGCCACTTTCTCCACTACGTCACTGTCCAGCTTTGGCAACAGACTCAGATGGTCCTTGAACTTTTCCGGCAAGCCTGAGTAATTAAAGTGCCGGCCATCGAGGGAGCGACACCCATCGCAGCAGATCGACAGCAGGATCAACAGCAGGAGATTTACAATCAGAATCGCTGATATGCCCCCATGTCCGTCTTGGCCGCTGGCCAACTGGCGGCCCAGGCGCGTCACCTGCTGACGCAGATCAAACCTGCTGCTCTGATGCTGGACGCTGTGCTTTCTCTGGCATGTCGTAGCTGTCGGGGACGACTGCTGGTTGATGTGGGTGGTGGACATCTTGGTGTTCACGTTCACGGCAATTTTAACATTGAAGCTAATGTTGAAACGCTTCGCGAACGATTCGCCAGGAGTCTTCTGCTGCGACTGCGACTGCTGCTGCTGCTGTGCTTGGTCCACATTCTGATGCCAAAACATAGTCATTGATTTGGCAACGAGTGACCTTCACCTCAGCTTTTCTAGCTTTGCTTTGCTAGGGGCTGAGTGTGTGCTAATGTGTTTTTGTGGGTCAGGTTCTATTTTATAGTCGTTCGCGCTTTTACTGTTGTAGCTGTGAGTTCGCTCTGCCAACTCCGAACTTGAATATTAGCATTTGCCTAAAAGTGAGACTAAAAGGCAAAGAAAACGAGACAAAGACAAAGCAAAAAAGAAACACACACAAACAACATTAAATTCAAATCTCCAAGTCAAAACCCGAATTCAATGGGCATGTAAAGTGCATTAGCTAATTACCATATTATGCAAATTAAATATAGCAAAACGCCTGAGCTCAACGCACCGCACCGCTTGATACCGAATTTGTTCTATAATTTGTTCTAAATACGAATTTACGAATACGAATATATGTATGTACATATGCACGTTTTAGGGTCTTATGGCTTAGTTTAATTCGAGTGATTTATCTATGTTTGTACCACAGAAGTGGCGGCTGTGAAAATTCACCATCAATATACATATGTACATATGTATGTACCAGGAGAGTAAATAAAAAATGTTATATAATATCAGGCGATAACCAGTCAGCAATGGTCCAGCGGAAATAAAGTTGAATGCAATATCAAGTTATTGAATTGTATGATTTAAAGTTGATAAATAATTAGTATCAACTTAGGGGAGTAATATTTCGCCTGCCATGTTGGGTTTGCTTTCAGGCTGCCTCAGCCAAACCCGTCATTGGGTAGCACTTGGCAAAACGGATGTACCCTTTCCAATGTGCAGAAGAGGCGAAATGAAATCATTTCAAAAGCGACGCTCCAAGGTTTCCGAGGGCGCATTTGTGCAGTCCAGGCTGATACTCGATACTCACTCGAACGTGTCACTAAAGATTGGAGTCCAGGTTTGGGAACCGGCGCAGAGCGTGCTCTGCTCGTGGCATACGTATGCACATGTTGAGCGACAAGTCTCTATTGCTTAGTCAACAAGTCACACGCCCTCTCAAAGCAACAACGGAAGGGCAATAGCACATTTATTCTTATTGAGAGGCAAAGAGATTGACTGGAGTGGGCCTCCTCTTCAGACGAAAATCCCTTCAGTTAATTGCGCTTTAATTTGATATCAACCAGGAGAACAACAGCACACAGAAAATGGTAATTAAATCGCATCGAAAAACACTCTCGCGTGCACAACAAAAAAAAGAGACAAAAGGGCGAAAATAAATTGAAAATAAATGGAAAATAAATTAAATAAACCGCTAGAAATATTGGAAATATGATGGATCACAGGAAATTAATTGCATAAAAGTTGTTCGCAAAATGTATGCAAATTCCGTTTAGCGATTTTACATTAATTACTGTAATCACTGCTGTATCAGGCCAAACTGTTTTTTAATCTTTATTTGTGGCATACAACCGCCGGCCGTCCGAGAGCCAAATTGTCACATTGTCACATTGTCATGCAGCCAACGGCACATGCGACCTAGCCCACATTAAGCTTAGCCTGTTGTTGAAGCTGAGCGCAGCTAGCGCGGTTTAATTCAATTTGTTGTTGATTTGAGCGGCGTAATTGCATTTTATTGTTGCATTTGTATTTGTTTTCCCCAACTCGGCAGCAACTTGAAATAAGGGAGAGGCAGGGCAGAGAGGGCCCCACTTACTCGGCGAAGTGTCGGCGCTCAGATGGAGATGATTCACGGAACTTCTCAGTGGCGCGATCGGAACACAACTGTTTGACCTGACGAGCAACATGTTTTAACCAGCCCAGTCGATAGCGACACCCCACCCCAGCCCGAAGCACCGAGCGACAAGCCCGAGAACTACTCGTCGTCGCGCCGATGAACCGAAGCAAGCCATACGACGTCCGACAAGCTTAAAACTCAACTTTGGCAGAGATCTCTTCATTTATTTCGCCAGTGAGCAAACTAGAGCGCTCCGAGTTCGTGACTCGAGGAGTGTACACATTCAACCGTGAAATCCGTAGTGACACAGGATATCGTTTCTCGGACACTTTTTCCGAGTTCAAAAGCAAAAATGGGAGTTTAATTTAATTCTTTATTTCCATCGTTTTCACTAGAAAGATCAAAGAAGGATATCTTTGTACGGGGGCTGCTATTCATGGTTCTGGCCTACCTCACCTTTAGCCTTATGAGGACACAATGTTCATTTGCATTACCGAAGTTTGTATTTTCTGGGATCCGCCTCCAAACAAGTATTTCCCGTAAGGCCACGTTTGATACCAAGAAAAAATTCATCTCACGAATAAATTGTACTTAACACGAACACGAACACGATTTTCTACCATTTGGTATGTGGATATTTTAGCCAAGAATGATAAGATCAGCTTAGAGCAACTTTTCTTGATGAAGCAACTTGCAATGCCAATGGATAAAACGGGGAGCAGGACGATTTCGTGAAGGATGTGTCCACAACCACTGCAGTGATGCCTAAGTTCTGTGGAACGAGAAGCACTACCTCTAAAAAAAACCCTTAAAAATACAATTTTAGTTTTAGTTTAAGAAACCAAAATTGTTGCAATAGAACACAATAATGAGTACGTTTACCTAATTAACTTTGAACATATTAGAAACTTTAATTTGTTACCGAGAATGTCAACGCCAAACAAACGGCATTCCACCCACTATGCACTAGTCAAATCGCAACTTTTTCGATAGTACCAAGATACATTTTGAGTGGTAAGTAACCATTTTTTGGCCGGAAGTTTTAAGGGAGACGAGGAAAACCAGCCTCCCAATACAGGTTGTACTTAAGTACTTACATCTGGTTCTAATGAACTTTGCCATTCTGAAAAGCTAATTGATGCAGAAGAAATTTGACCAAAGCATTTTGTGGTTTCAACGTACCGTCTGGAAAATATTAAGCTTTCAAATACAAAAATTATGATTTTTGTGGGGTGTTTTTTACGAAATTTTGAATTTCAAAACTCAGGAAAAGTCGAAAAAAAAATCCTTTATTTTTTTGTGTATAGGTGAATTGATTCGAAGTCGTTTAGGTTAGGTTAGGTTAGGTTAGGTTAAGGCGGTAGTTGGAGAGACAGAAAACCCCACCCACCCCAACTTCGTCCTGCCAAAGGTCCGTGGTGGGCCATCTAATTACTAATTCGTCGGCAGCATCTTTCCCGTCGATATCCCTATGTCCGGGGACCCACATTAGGGAAAGATCTAAATGCTCTGCAGTCTTATCAAAAGACCTGCGGCATATGCTAAAAGTCGTTGAGTTCGACGACATTGAGCCAATTGCTCTGAGAGCTGCTTGGCTGTCTGCGAAAACGCACACTGAGTGTCTGTCTTAGGAAAGTTTGGAGACGATGGAGACAGACTCGTTTATTGCTTCAACGTCCGCTTGGAACACACTACAGGGATCCGGGAGTCTCAAGCAATGACTGATGTTGAGCTCGGTTCAGTAGACGCATCCTCCCACACGGCCGTCTAACTTTGAGCCATCAGTGTGTAGGTTCGCCCCTCTCCCAGTACTCCCTGAGTGGGATTTATACCTGGAAGAGATCACTCGGGTCACTCGGTATACAGTAATCTGTTCCCTCCGGTAGTTGCGGGAGTCTCGTCCAGATTCCCGAGTGTCCAAACGCGGATGCTTTCCAAAGTTTGGATTCTCCCACCTTACCACCTTTTTCCCCGTTATGCATAGCTCTGCCATGCGTTGGACACGGCTGAGTTTGCAAAGAGAAGTTTCCTTGTCTTGTGCTGGCCACCGCACTTGGCATTATTGCTAACAACTAGCGCTTCAGATCAGATCGGATTATAACCAGAATAAAGGAATTGATTTCCAGTTGCGAGACCCGCTATCATTCTCTTTCTCGCTAGCTCACACTCTGCCCTGAGCAATGCGCGACCGTTGCGGAGAAGATGTAGAATCTACATTGTGTATGTTACTTCTCGTTTTTGCAAACTAAATATTTCCCAGGCGAAAAGCTAAAAGCAATATGGCTTTTCAGAATGGCAAAGTTCTTTAGAACCAGATGTAAAATACTTAAGTTATGGTAAAAAGAGACGCTCTGCCTCTGAAAAGATCAATCACAAAAACCAGTTTTTAAAAATTTCTTTAAGAATAATTCTGTAATAGAAAAAAAACATATATCGTTAAAACATTGTAAAGCCCCAAATCTATCAGAAAAAGTCTACTTGGTTCCTTGAGGACAAAAAATTAGATTTTGTCGAGTAGCGTTATCTGCCATTCATACTTGCCCCCACATCGTAAAGGATCTTTTTGTTTACAGCTATACAAAAAATTGAGTGGTCAACGATCTTTGACGCCGAAGGACGCTGATTAAGCTTTGTTTTAGAGATACTTTCTTCTGAGTGCCAAAAGTGCTGCGAAAATAGGTTAAAATGTATAGATAGGTTTTAATCTTCCTGGAGAATATTGTTAAAACAATAAAATCATTTTCAATCACCAAATTGGTTATTCATAGTAAAGCCACTAACCATACAGTATATATGCAGGTATGCCTGTTCATACAACGAAAGTGTTGCAGCTGAGTTTTCTGCGTACGTTCCCAGGTCTTCGGCTCTGGGGCCGATCGCGTTCGGCTCTGGGAATGACCGCGTTCGGCTCATGACGTGACACGAGCCGACGGATAGCCAGCATGGATGTGTGTACGAGTAACACTCCAAAATATATGATTTTACGCATAAAATAATTTTAAGCTGCCGAAATCGATTTTGCTTGAGATTTCAGGTTACGTAGATGTGTGTGTGCCATGTATGCTAGAATTCTAGAATATGTGAGCTCACATACTTCGCTTGTGTGAGTTCTACAATTTTTGGCCGCTTGAACCGAAATTGGTTTTTCAATATATAAACATATATGTATATATTAAATAAATTTATAAATTTTAAAGTTTAAAACCATAATCGACCTATTCAGGGCCGGATCAACCCTTAACCGGGCTCTGGGCAAGCACTTTTTGTTGGCTTGATTTGTTTACATAACAAAAGACTTTTAATTTTTTTCCACATTTCCTTTGGAGATGATGGATTTGAAATTGCATTGTTAAGAGTTTTTTAGCTTAGTTTTGTCAGTTTAGTTGAGTTTAATTGGACGATTTGGCATTAAGGTCGCCTCCTATAAATGTCAGACCATTTAACGAAGCTGCTTTAGTAAATAAATCCTTACATCCTGATTCGAAAGTTTGTAGGTCGAAAATAAGTATGCTTTGCGAGAGAATTTTCTGTACTTAGAGCTATGACTTCAGGACAAGTATTGCACTTCAAAATTTGAAATTTTTTATCTTTATTTAAAGTCCAACTCCGTAACCATCCTCCCGCTCTTAACAGCTAAAGTTGAAATTTACTAAATACACAAGGCATTATTTTTAGTCCAAATTTCAGATATTATGGCAGTGTCAATGTTATTGTTAATGCTTATTATTATTTGTAGTAAGACTTTGAATGTTGTATTGAAGTATTTTCGTTTGAGATAGTTAGAATCAATGTAAATTTCAAAAAGAACTGAAGAAAATAATGTAAATATAAACAGAATAAACAAAAAATTAGTGAAATTAAGAATCTAGAAATTAATAAATATTAGTTATATATTTTACTCAAATCAATTTTACATTTTGTCTGCGAAATTGTTGCATTTAGTTCCTCTAGGAATTTTCTAGTGTCTATTTTCATATTATTGTTATTTGCATCTGTAAGAAAATGGGAGACGTTTAGAGAAAGCTTGCTAAGGCTTTTCTCAGCTGTGTTAAGAGCCGTCTCATGTCGTATATTATTTCTGGATGTTGAGGGAGTGAATCGTTCACTTGGAACATATTCATGCTCTCTCAAAACATTCTGCCAAGCTTTTATTGTGTTTTGTGCATTTAGACTTTCCGTATTTTTATATTTGTTGTTTAAAAGAAAGTACAGTTTCTGCCGTGGAAGACATGTTGTTTTGCAAGAGTATATTTTCATTTGTCGATTTTTGCCAAAAAGGTTGTGGAAAAACTGATTCCGTCTTGCCAAACAACGCCGGACATCTAGTTTTGACCTCCAATCTAACTACATTTTCCACCGTCATATATTTTTGTATAGCATCCGCTCGCTTTCTTGTAATGTAACTTTTTTTTAATTCTAAAATTCTAAAAAATTATAAACTCAAAAATGTATCTACGGGTATAAGTAGAGTCGCGTCCCCAGAAGCGACGCACACATTCCCTCTCTATTTGTTTGATATTAAAGTTCAAAAAATCAATTTTCTTAAGAGCTTTTCCAAAAATGCCAGTTTTTTAATTGATAAATGCTACCGATATATACACCCAATAATACATACATATATACAAAAAAAATAACCATACTTGCCATAGTTTACTTTTTATTTGGCCTGAAAGATAAAGTATTTTCTTCAGATTTTCATTTTCGAAATCCTTGGAAAATTCTATATATTTAAATGTGTATTTAAAAATTTCCAAAGTGCTCACTCAGAAAACGACTTGCCACCTCTTCCTAGCAAAGGCCTCACTGTGCGACGTTGATTAGTTCTATCCGAAGCAAAAAGTATTAAAAACTAATTATTAAACCTTAGGAAACATGTAGAATATGAAGCATAGGTTAAAGTTGAAGCTTCGTTGTTCTTTCGATATTCTTTAAAAACACTACTATTTTTTATTCTACTTATGTATGTAAATGTATGCATACATCATGGATAACACTTTTCCTATGTAAATTCGTATTTATTTCAGCATTTATATCACAGACAGCACGATAACATAGCTTACTGTTACTCTGTTAGCAAACTTATACCAAGGACTAAGGAACAATTGACTAAACTAGAATTACAAGGAATTTATGAATGGTCCCTACGGCAAGATATGGAAACACAATGGTACAGGCGTTTCTTCCTACAGCTTCCTGTTGGTCAGGTCGGTTGGGTGGACACGGGCCAGTCTTCGTAGAAGTCTACAACTCGTAAGTCTCCTTGCAGGAAGTTTGGGTCCCTGGCGATGTCAACGATCCTGATGAACCATCCTGCTGCAATGATCTTCCGTAGGAACTTAATCAGGAAGGTGCTTAATATCCTTATCCTGGTTAGGAGTGTCTTTGCTGCTATGCCGTAGACCTGGACTCCATACCTCCATACTGTAGACAGGACTGCCTTGTACATATGGACTTTTTTCGAGAGCCTAAGCTTGTTGTTAGCTTTGCGGAGCCAAAACCTCTATCTAGCCTTGTTTTTTTTACCCCTAATGCTCCTGATGTGGATTTTGAAGGTTAGACGGCTATCAAGGATGACGCCAAGGTACATATATTCCCTAGTCCGGGGCACCAGTTCGCCATGGAGGAATACTCCTGGGCACAGTCCCTGTCGGAGCGTGTGCGTGACCACTGCACACTTGTCCGGATTGACGCATACATTCCACCTGCACGCCCAGTTCTCAAAAATTTTGAGGTACCTTTGCAGGTTGTCCGTGTCGTCTGCAGTGTCGTCAGCAAAGGTTGCGAATCTGATGGACTGGTTCTGGGGGGTGCGGACATCACTGGCCTTGGAAGGTCATGAGTGAACATGTTGTATAGCAACGGCCCTAGCACGCGGCCTTGAGGAACACCAGCCCAGATGGGTTTCGCCGAGGATGCAACTCCATTCTGGACCACTCGGAAGCTCCTATTAGACAGGAAACTTTTTATCAACTCGTAGAGCTGCGGGTTGAGTAGAGGCTTGCTTTTGGGAAAGGAGTCCGTCATGCCACACCCTGTGGAGAGCCTGCTGGATGTCAAGGTACGCTGCCACCGTGTATTGTTCCCGGTGGAATCCATCCAAAATGTGCTCAGTAAGCCTATGCAGTTGTGCCGGGGTACCGTGTCTCAGTCTGAATCCGAACTGAAACTTAGGGATGGCATTCCTAACGGCTGGTGTATTCATTAGACTCCTCTGGATGCAGCGCTCCAGGCTTTTTCCGAAGGTGGGAACCCATATGGAACGAACAATTTTTAAAATTTGTGCTTATTTATGTAGTTTTATAAAACCGAAACTTAAATTTGCATCTTCCTGTCATGTCTCAGAAGATACATATGTACATGTACACACATAAAACATACAGACGAACCAAACTTTTGTTTGGATGAAATGTTTTTTTTTTTTATTTGTCGTTTTATCGGGACCAGCTTGCAGGTCTTCATCCTGTCTTCACTCACAAAGGAAATACTGACTTATTCAGTAAGTATAAAGTAAGTAAATACACTTAATAGTTTTAGTGCGAGTCGGGAAAAACTATGTCCCACAGCCTTCATGGGTAATAAAACTCGCATATCTGTCGGACTTATTTCATCATTTAACTGAGCTCAACAATATTAATATTTAATATTTTAAAGGTTTTGGAGAAAACCGAAAATTTAAAGCTTTTGTGCTAGGTTGGTGTTAAGGATCATTTACGCTTTCAATGGTATAATTGATAGCAGAAATTCAGGAAAAACGAGAGGGAACGTTGCGAGTCCTTGTTGCCGCGACATGTTATTTATTTACTTATTTAATTGTCTCAGGCATGAAGCAATTATGTATATAAGGAGGGCCCGTCGGCAAAATAAGGGAAACGTAACAATGCTGTCAATAAGTGCGAGTGAAAGGGCTCTGCGCTGTAAGTGTGAGTGAAACGACAATATATAATTGCTTCATGCACTGAACTCAAAGGGAAATGACACGAGGAACGCTGCCGACGACATTTCCTTATATAATTGCTTCACGACCCGAACGTCTCAGACCTCAGCCGAAGGCCTGGGGGGTGCTGGGACAGAACACTCAGCTGCGACACGTTCGATGTTCTCTTCAGCAATCGAGCACGCACTGAACGTAAAGGGACTAAAACCGAACGATTCGGCAGCCGACGAGACCACCTTATATCATTGCATCATGAAACAGACCTTTTACAACCCGAGCCACTTTCCATAATTAACTTAGACTTCAGTGTCAAAACCCAATGTTATACCTGTATGGGCAAATATGAAACCTCGCACTAAAAATGGTCCAAATATTTATGAAATCCCTTACAAAGTCGTATAAAATCGATCTAGCAGCTTAAAGACTTAAAAGATCAAAAGTTCTTTAAAACTGGAATATTCAAAGAGCATGTACCACAAAAATCTCGGCAAAACTTAGTGACATATTTTTGAAAAGTCAAATTTGAAAAACAGCCAAAAATCAGGTGCAAACGATTTCATATATTTCATTCATTAAACATGAAATTTTTGGGAATAAGCTTTGTAATTTAAATTTTTCTTTTTGTAAACTGTTTAAAATTATATTAGATTAAAAATCAAATTTAAATTTGCAAATATGCACCGGAATCAAAGTTCAACTGTGACTATTTATTGTAAAGCTTGTGGAAAATGAAAAACCATGTATTCGTGCAGTCTAAAATTTTCCTGTAAAGTGAATTTTGTTTCATGAGGATATCTCGATTCTTTCATAAATTATTAGTTTTGCAAGCTGATGTGGTCGAAGTCTCCACTGAGCGACGGTGATTACCCGGAGCGTTCGTTTCTAAAATATCCTCAATGAATTATACGATTCGTTAAGCATGGCGGAGAGCAGCACTTCAGATGGCCCAATCGGATTCTTCTGGCTGTTGGAAAATGGGAAAGTACATGAAACTAAAATTAAATACATATTTATTAATAACTTGTGACGCATGGCGTGCTTCTGTTACTCGCTGTCTGCAATGATGACAATGGAAATGGATGGACGGGTGGCATGTTATATGCTAAGCAGGCAAGACCGCCCGTGCTGTCGTACCTAGAAGAAAATATAAACATAAACAAATTTTTGTAATTGAACTTTTAAGTGCTATTTCTCTTTCGCGCATACTAATGTTCACTTATACAAACTTATGTATTTACATTTGTACGTACAATAGGTACTCACATGAATACACGTACGTAGACAAAACGTCAGACGGACACAATCGCACTCATGGATTACGATTTTTTGTTTTTCCTTTGCACATTACGCAAAAACAGCAAGAACGACTGATTTTGTGGCCAAGCGATAAGAAGATCATCGTAAAGCGAGCTTTAGAACCGTAAGGGCGCAGTGAGCGAATATTAGCAAGAATATTAGATGTGTCCACCACAAAACAATTGTTCCTGGAACTCGATTAAGGACTCTTTTCAATAGCAATCCACTTCGTTAAACTAAAAAAATTTGATTCATGAAAAACACTGAACACACACGAACATTAACACGCTCAAATGCAAATTGTTGAAATCATTGTAGGGAAAGCGCGCAAATGTGGGGAGAGCGTGATTTTACACACAGACACACTCACACGCAGCACGAACCAAACAGCTGTGTTGTTTTATTTAAAAAAGAAGAAAGATATTTGCGCGGAACTCAGTTGTGCGCTAAACTTTGCAATCGTCGGGCCAGACCAGTTTCACCAGGCTCATCGAGAGAAATGGAATCGTCAGCGCTTACATCTGTGGTCCTGCTGGTGCTGCTCACCATTCTCGCTGGAGGGGAGGCGGCACTTCCGTATCGCTGTAAGCTGAGAATACAGAAATACTTACAATAGGAGCACGCTTCATATACTGAACTCTCACAACAATTTGCTTATCCAGCAGCTTCATCGTATCACTATAATCAGCAGTTCTGCATGGACACACAGACCGGGCACCATCTGTATGTTGGTGAGGTTTTCACACGCCGGGGCCTATGCATAAGGGTTCAGTGCCTGGGTACTCTGCAGCTCTGGGAAGACAGGTGAGCTTTTAATGTTTTGATATGAACTCTAAAATATATATACTTTTTGGTTCAGTTGTTTGGTGCCGAGCTCCATCAAGGGCGACTGCAGGCCCGTTCCGCCAACAGAGAGTAATCTTGAATACCCCAGGTGCTGTCCGCTGTACGAATGCAAGACATACGAGTCGAACGCGGAAGGAACATTGGAACAAACCAATACTTACGACCACTATGGCTCGCTGCGCAAGTCGCACCTTACCGAAGTGATAGTAATAAACAAAAAGCAGCGGCTAGATCCGGAGGACACTCGTGCCGATACGTAAAAACTATGTATGGGCTGCGCATCCCAGCTTTTTTGCTTATAATTGTAATTGATATTGTGATTGTGTGGAATTAGACCCTAATTAGTTATAGTTTCAGCTGTTGCGTTGCATTTTGAGGAAGGAAATTAATAAAAGAAAATAAATAAAAGAAATGAATAATTCGGTCGACCGAAAATTTCGCAGAAGGCGTTTCGCAGACAGGACATTCGATACATACTAGAAAAGCAACCGATGGTATTTTCCCATCTCGAGCGGAATATAAAACTATTCTATCTTTCGCCGTCCACAAGAACATATATACACACACACACACACACACATTAAAAATGGAAGGAAACAAGTGCCATGTCAGCTTCAAACGTATAATAATGAAGAAAAATGTAATTTAATTAAGGTATTAAAATGAATACCGATTATATGGATATTATTATTTATTAATCTTATACCCGGTAAAATAAAAAGCATGTTGATTTCATTTCTGTCCCGCAGGATCGGAGTTATCCAATATTACGGTCTGTACTATCGTCCTCAAGCTCCACAGCGCCCAAAAATAACACATTTCTGCTTTCTCTAATACAACATTTGAAATTTGTAAATAAAAAAATAAAAAACAGTAAACGTAGATCATACAGTTTGACCATTTTGGTCACACTGGGCACCGAGTGGAATATGTAGCACGATCGACTGTCAAAGTACTAGTCGTTGAGACACTATTACTACACATAACAAACTATCTGAAGACTATTAGTTACATCAGAAAATAAATGCCGATTAATACTAGAAAAGCAGCCGATGGTATTCGATGGTATTTTGCTATCCGCTCGAAAACTATTGAACTATACTATATTCCGGTAGGGTACCTAGCAAAACCAAACGTAAAGCCTAGTGCTCCGTTGAGTATAGTACTCAGTTCCAAAAAATGTTTTCTAGCAAAATGCGCCATATATTCTTCTAGCGGCCAGTGGTGGACCAGAGGTGTGCTCTGCATTCCGTACGGTTACAGTGCTCAGACTGCTGTTTTGTTTTGTTTATAGTTAATAAATTGCACTTCTTCGGCTGGGGTCGCTCTTCCCCAGGCATATTCTAGGCTCCCCAATATTTTATTCGCAAGGTAATGTGTCTGACTATCAGCAGCAGCCGATCCGGGCAATCGCGACCGACCACCGTGAAGAAAACATGTTTAAAAAAAATATTTGTTTTATATCTTTATGATGAATTAATTAAATATAATCTAATTAAGACAGCTATTTTCGGAAAATTTAAATGGAAATTATAATTTAATATTTTTATTAGTTTTTTTTAAATATAAAACAAACCAAGTAGTATAAATTGATTATATTTTATTTTTTTTTCTATTTGTCTCTTGTTTGTCTATTGGGTTCTTTTCGTCCATGTCCATGTCTTTGCATGTTATCTTCATGGTGGTCGGCGGCGGTCGACGGGAGGGGTCGACATCTATTGCTGCTGATAACCAGGCACATTCCTTTGCCAATAAAATATTGGGGAGCCCAGGCAATGCCTGGGGAAGAGCGACAACAGCCGAAGAAGTCTATTTCATTATCTTTGTTTATTTTAAACAAAACCAAACAGCTGTCTGTGCAGTGTAGCCGTACGGAATGCAGTGCACACCTCTGGTCACACCACTGGTCACTAATAGCAAACAGCATTAAAACATAACACAAAACAGAACACAATAAACATTCAAAAAGTGCAGAGGCTAATAGTAGCAGTTATTATCCTAGGAATTGAACACTTAACATTACAAAAAAAAACTGCACCAGATAACGACATACATACATATATTAAGATAAAAAGAATAGCAAAGTTAAGGTCCGCGAATTTCATCACAATAGCATAATGTTGCGACTTGCTTTGTCGGCAGCCCGTCCGGGCAGCAGCCTTCTTGGTCAGCAGTCTTCGCAGGGCTTTCTTAAATCAAAACTTAAGCTCGCTGTTGTGCGTAACTATGCTCGTGGCCCGGTGCGCACACGCGCTCCTGTAGAGGAACAGCAGTTGCGCCATCCATCTCTGAAAGAGAAACTGATGGCTCCACCAAGTGTCAACGGTAAGTAAATATAATATGTAAATGCAAATATTGTATAATCAGTTTAATATCATCCATTTCTAGCGTATTCGATGGGAAAAGGTGCTGCTGCTGGTGCCGCAGTTGTCGGGTTGGGAGCCCTCTGCTACTATGGCGTGGGCCTTGGCAAGCATACGAGCATTGCCGATAATGCCATGTGAGTGTCATTGGGTTGCACATGTTATGCAGTTTAAATTAAAATTTTTTTTGCAATAAAGAATGTGGCCACAATATGTGAGGGATCGCATCCAGAGTACCTACGCCTTCTTCGGTGGATCTTGCATCCTGACAGCAGCCTCTGCAGCTGCCGTTTTTCGTTCGCCCCGCCTGTTATCGTTGGCCTCGCGCGGCGGTTTCTTGGTAAGTACACACCAGTGCAACTGCAACCTCCCTTCCCGCCGACCTTCATGCAAATCCAAGCAAACACAAAACTTTCACTTTATTCGAACAGTGGTCTATATCTTCGCTAGCGCTCGTCATTGGCAGTGGGGCAGTGGCGCGCTCAATTGAGTACCATCCAGGCCTTGGGATGAAGCATCTCGCGTGGGCAGCCCACTGCGCTATTTTAGGTGCTGTCATCGCTCCTCTTTGTTTCATTGGTGGTCCGATTCTGACTCGTGCTGCTCTCTACACCGGTGGCATTGTAGGTGGCCTGTCCACAATCGCTGCATGTGCGCCCAGCGACAAGTTCCTGTACATGGGTGGCCCGTTGGCCATTGGATTGGGATTTGTCTTTGCCTCCTCGCTGGCTTCATTGTGGCTACCGCCAACAACAGCACTGGGTGCTGGTAAGTAGTAGACGTGCTGCTGTGGTATGCAATCGTTTAAAACACCCTCCAATAATTATCTTTATCTAGGTCTGGCATCCATATCCCTCTATGGTGGTCTGGTGCTTTTCAGTGGCTTCCTGTTGTACGACACTCAGAGGATGGTCCGCAAGGCTGAGGTTCATCCCCAATACTCCTATACCCCCTTCGACCCTATCAATGCGTGAGTCAATATTGTGTGAAACTGTGTGTTCATAACTAACCCCAAATTTTCTGGCTTATGCTTCAGCTCAATGTCCATTTACCTAGATGTATTGAACATATTCATCCGTATTGCCACTATCTTGAGCGGAGGGCAGCGCAGATAATGAGTCCTCCAGAGCACTTGTTTCGAAGATAAATGTAATAAATATATTTATATTACTATTAAATAAACTGCTGGTTACCAACGTAAAATTTATGTCCTATTCTCAGCTTACTGGTAAATATGTATATACTATGGATGTACTATGTAAATATAATCTATAGATCTATCAGAACCATAGCACAAACACTTTTTTTTGCATTTCGCTCTGGTCTCTGAATAAACAGAAAATCACGGACCACGGACACTCGCTCCCGCTCTGAGCAGAAAACTTTTGGTCTTTTCGCGTGTGTTATCTGTTTCGATCAAGAGCTCGCAGAAAAAGTGTCTGTAGATGAACAGAACAAATCAAGTGTCTGCGAAAAGTGTTGTTAGATTTGTTCGTGTTTATGCCACAAAAATATCTAGAAAATCGATCATGCACAATATTATTGTGTAGGTACATATGAATACACATTTTTATACATTTTTGATTTAACAGAGTCAAGCTCAACCACTAACAAGGAATTCAGGTTCTCCACACTTATAGAGAAAAAGACACTTTTTCGTTCGCTTGTGGCGTCGTGGCGCAGTGCAAAATAGCAACAATACAGGATTGCAGAGTCGGGTCTTTGCTTGAGCGAAGAGCGAAATGAGCAAAGACAGATTTGATCGGACTTGGCCATTAAATGAAAATGTTTCTCGTAAGGTCTATGATTTAGTGCAAATCATGAATTTAATTCTAATATAATTTCATCATGGTGCGGCGAATGGAAACTAGTGCACCAGAGAGATATCCACCAATTAGAGTGCACGGAATGCACGATTTATTCCTTTTCTACATCATAATCAAAGAGTATGGGTATAGGATGCGGATGTGTGTAACGCCCAGAAGAGCGTTGATCAGCATCAATAGCCGAGTTCACTTACATAGTTATGTGTGTCTGTTATGTCAGTGTTCATTCTTGCACTTCGTTTATCCGTTTATTTTATCTGTTTCCATACTGCTTTTTCTGCTTAATCTGTCTCTCTTCTTACACAAACACCAGCCACCACCGGCAGATGAAGAGTGCGTGAGAAAGAAAGAGATAGAATACATATACTTATTATACTTTATTATACCTATACAAATGAGAAATTTTAACAAATTGGAGTATACAAATTAATAAAAATAAATGCTCTAGTCATAGTAGGTAGTGATAAACACGGAAGAGATTTCACTAACGGTTAAAGTCTATGGAAGGACGGTGTAGAATATATACTATTCTGCTTGTTTATTTGATTTTTATTAAATTGTTGCTTGGCGCGTATATTTAATTTTGAACCAGGATCCGCGCTACCAGTCCTCTATAACTCTCGGAACCAGCACCTGCTTCGAATGGGTGGAACCGCAACATCTACTACCCCCCCGTGACGCTTGCAGGTCCACCTTAAGTGCTGCACGCATGCCGAAAAGTGCAGTTGGAAGGAGCTCCGGACAAGGGATGTGTGAGTTACACGTTAGTTTAGCCTTCAGTGTGGGTGGTATGCTGTAGTCCGTTCCCTTATAGCACTGATCATTCGTGACAGCTCAGTAAAAAGACCAGACTCGATGCGTGTTGCTTGATCGGCGGTAATTGTTGGAGGCGTGCCAAACTGACAGATCCAGTGTAAGTAGACAGCTAAACCAACTGTTAATGCCGTCATATTTGCCAGTGGAACAGCCAGAGCCATATACAGAAGCGATCGATCTGGGACTTCAATGTGATTGACAGCACTGCGAGTGTGCCGTTGGATTTTTGGTTTAGGACATTCTCGACGAATTTTAGGCCGTATTCTTCTGCGGGTATTGCTGCAGGTGTTCCTCGTGGGAGCTGGAGAATACGATGATTTCGCCAATGCAGCAGCCAACGAAGGGTAGGCCATGGACGAGGTGTGCCATATGAAGCCGGAAATTGGTTACTGCATTGCGTAAGACCGAAGAGTTCGAAAAGCAGTTATTGGAATGTCCTCGAAAGCCGATGAGCAAGTTTGGAGATGGGGGATCTATGAGTTGCCGGCCCTTGAGATCAATAAGCAAGCTGAAGTGAGTCAGCTCCGATAATTGCCGCCTGTACGTTGGAAATTATGAAAGACCAGCTGAACTTTGTTTGCTACATAAAATTTTTTTGTTAATCGGACTTCTCATGCCACAAATGTATAATTTGTGGGCCTGTAGAACTGGAGGACGGCACACCGCAATATTAAATAAACCCATTCCTGCGATTTAATTTGGTTCGCTTGTTTTTAGTGAATACTACAGTAGGACACGGTTGTCACGGTTTTGTCTTTTTTTCAGACTAGATTGGCCCTGAAGTGTAGTGCAATGCGACCATTGGTTGCGATAAGCGCAAGAATACATCGATAAGCCGAAATATACACAGCAAGCGATAGTATCATCTCGCCACTTTAGTAAACTTTACCAGGGCGAAGGATGCCAGGATTTCCAAATTTATGTGTAAATGTTTCAAATTGAGCTGGTTAGTACTTCATAAATCTTTCTCTACAAACCGAATATTTTGGCATATTGTAAAATTGTTGTCCTTGCATATCTACACATTATCGGAATGCAATATTTTTGCCCAACACAAACCAAAAACAATATTTCTTGGTAATATTGGGCCATTCGAACACTTCACAGACTCGCCGGACTACCAAACGACACGCATAACAGGTAAAAATACCGTTTGTACCTGAAGCAGGTGAGTGGGGGAGAGCCAGACACCGGCCGCGCCCTAAGTCAGCAGATCGATTGGCGACCCTTTCCTAAAGCTTTCTTTGCATTGACAGGACCAATTAAAATATTGCAAACTAGGACGTTGAACAGAAGAGTCAATTTACCCGCAAGCCGGACGAGGAAACTTTTACCAATACGGAAATGGAGCGCCGATATTTAAAGAATCCGTTCCAAGATTTCCTTGACGGCGAGAACACGGCGTTCGCCAGCGATGAGGAACACATAAAAAATCTCATCTGTACCTACGTGGATACTATTTTGGAGCATTGTCATCCGAACAGTGACGACGAGGACGACCGTGGGGATTTGTATGTGGGCAATGCCGGCATCGCCTTCATGTTCTGGAAGCTGGCCAGCTGCGAGCAGACGCGGGACCTATACCCCCCAGCACTGCAACATGCATCCGCCTTCATTCGAAACGCCAAAGCGAATGCCGAGCGCTTTAAGAAGCGGTCTGCCGAGCGCTACTCCTTTCTCTGTGGCAATGCTGGAATCTATGCCGTCTCCGCAGCCATATCACAGGCAATCAAGGACACCGAGGAGCTTTCCAACGACCTGGCGAACTTCAAGTCGGGCATTCCTTCCAGCAAGGAGTTCATTCACACCAAATACGGCTGCGATGAGGTGTTGGTGGGACGAGCCGGCTATCTGTCCGGCTGCTATTGGCTGAACGACGTTTTACCCGATAAGAAGATCACTGACGACGACTTAATCTCCATTTGCCAGCTGATTGTGACCAGCGGTCGCGAGTACAGCAAGATGAACAATTCCCCATTGCCTCTGATGTTCCAGTACCATGGAACAGAGTACTTGGGAGCTGCCCACGGACTGTGTGCTATTCTGCATATGCTGCTAGACAGTCCCTGGTTTCGCACAGTGCCAATATCGGCTCCGGCTGCCGAGTTGCGTGAAATCAAGCGCTCCATTGACTACTTTCTCGTGCTACAGGACGCCGACGGCAACTTTCCGGTGGCCTTAGAAGACTTGCGGTCGGGAAGGGACAAGCGCCTTGTGCACTGGTGCCACGGCGCTCCAGGGGCGGTCTATATGCTTGCCAAGGCCTATTTGATATTTAAGGAGGAGAAGTATTTGACGTCCTTGCGTCGCTCGGCCGATTTGGTCTGGAAAAAGGGATTCCTTCGCAAAGGTCCAGGCATCTGCCACGGAGTAGCTGGCAACGGCTATGTGTTTTTGCTTCTATTCCGGCTGACCAACGAAATGAAGTACCTTTACAGGGCGCACAAGTTCATGGAGCTGTTGACCAACTCTGAATTCAAGCAGAGGGCTCGGATCCCAGATAACCCACACAGTCTGTATGAGGGAGTCGCCGGCACTGTCTGCTTCCTGGTAGATATACTAGAACCGGAACAGGCCTACTTTCCCTTCATGGATGTCTTTCACTAAACCCCCAGTATCCGAATACCTCAAGGCCAAGGATCAGACCTAGGTCCGCGGCCTACTCATGCTCAAAGCGGCTTCCAAATTGGGGGGCTTATCATCATTTCTAGTCATTTTTGTCTATTTTTCTAGCCATACGCACGGTAATTGCGTTTACCAAATGGGCTCCTGTTTAAGGTAATCTTAGCACGATTACATATCTTCCAGCGAGCGCAGCAAATGCAGGAATGTTCTCAGTCATTCGCATATCCATTTTATTTTCGCTTTAAGCTAAACAATTAACATAATGCATACAACTTATACACACAAATATTACATAAATATACATTATATTTATATACATATGATATACATATACTTGCGATGACATCTACATATATACAGACACATCCGAGCACTTACCTGCATAATAGGCTTTTTACCAATGAGTTACTCACGATGAGCTCCAAGTCTTTTGTCAATGAAAATCAAATAAATAATTGTGCTATTTTATACAGATATATACAATACTAAATAACTTGCATGTGGTTCGGCCTTCATTCGAAACGAGAGAATGGTGAGTCGGTTTAGCCGTGCCCGTCTCTTTATATTCGTGTAAATGTGGCTACCAATTTCTAAGTAGATTCTCAAACTGTAGCCTAAAGACAAAACATTTCATTTATTTTTCAACATTTTTTAAGGCAGTTTAACAATTAATTACAAAAATTCTGCCTCAACTCATCGTAGAGCTTATTTTGAACCAGTCCACTCAAACAACTTTTTTTTGTTTCTATTATACTTTGAAACGAAAATTTTTTATATTATTAGTTCCTCTTATTGTTTATAGCCATTTTTGCATCGATTCGACCAATTTTACTGTGATCTATAGCGATCTATTTTCCACCACCCCCTGGTAAGTTCTGATTTAAGGCCTTTTCATGTTTTACAATGTTCTGATCAAATATTAGCCGAAAATTCTCAATGCCATATCAATTCAGGCTATTAAGTCGAGGTACATTAAGTGAGAGAACTTTTAAATTGGCCAGTTCCGAGCAATTCCCGATTTAAGGCAAAGATCGTTCACCTGGTAAAAGAAAAAACAATCTTTTCTACCGAGTTTTTCGAATATTTGAAGAAGGTTTCTTTATGTATCGATAGATAACATGTCCTTGTCCATGTTCCCATCAAAGAAATCCAAATTCCTAACTCCAGCGGCTGACATATGGGCCCAAATATGTCCCATGATCTCCTCCATGCATTGCTGCAGCGTTCAGGTTCTTCGTTATAAGCTAGTTATGGGTGCAAATGGGTCAAAAAGGTTATAGTTTGACTCGTAATGGTTTTTGGCTCCGAATTAATAAGTATGTCTGGAGAAAACCAGTTTCAAAGTTTCAGTTTTGCCCATACCACTATGGTACCACCAAAAATGTAGGCATTTATTCTAAAATTAAAGCTTGACCCCCACAAATTTGCAGAAAATGTTCATTAAACTAAACTAGAATTTCGGACAAACAATTTAGTCTTTTGGACCACGCCTTCTTTCCGCCCACATATCAAGAAAAACCCCATTTATGTCGTACATACAAAATTGGTTTAAGTCATTAATTTTGATAAAAACAGTTAAATAAAAGCTTGAACTTAAATAAATATATTTTATTGATTGATTGAATGTGATTTTATTTGAATAGCTCCAACATGCGAGTGCAATTCGGTAATTGGCAGTTTACAAAGGCAATACATTGGTCACTCTCTTTGAAATTGCAATCGATTGGCCTTCAGTTAGATAGTTTTTATCAATATTTTCTTAAAATATAACTTTTTACAGCTTCTGCTTCGAGTTTGTTGTTGATCCAAACCTCAAGCAGCCTGCAAAAGTGAAAAAATAGACACCAGGAAAATTCAATATTTCCCGAAAAGGGGCCAAAACGGGCCGAAAGCATTAACACCATTTTATTCTATATTAATTGGTTAAATAGAGCTAACTTTAACCTTGGTGATTGGTTGTGATGTACAAAAGTAATATTCTACAGAACTCACGTAACTAGGTGGTATACACTCGAACAACACATAATTATCTAAAAACATGTTTTAACAATAAATCGACATACCGTGACCGGCTTTTCCCATATTTACACTTTCAGTTAGGATCGCAGAATCAGCTGACTTTGAAAGCGCTCAAAAAATTAACGGTATTCCGTGAAAATGTTTTAAAATTAGTTTTGTTCTATCTTGTTATTTGGGAATCGCATTGAAATATTTAGCACAACAAATTACATTAACGCCAAAATTGTCCACTAGTTTCCCATAGTGCATACCTGAAAACTCACTTAAAAACAAACCATATCCGACCGACAAATAATTTTTGCTCGTAAATTCTTTATAATTCGCGGTCTATCAATTGTTTCTTATACCCGTACTCAAAAAAGAGTTAAGGGGTATATTAGATTTGTGGTAAAAGTGGATGTGTGTAACGCAGAGAAGGAAAATTTTCTGCCCCATAAAGTATATATATTCTTGATCAGCATCAATAGCCGAGTCGATAGAGCCATGTCTGTATGTCCGTCCGTCTGTCCGTCTTGTTTGACGCCTGGATCTCAGAGACTATAAAAGCTAGGGCAACCAAATTTGGTTTCCAGACTCATGTGATATCACACTGCTACAAGTGTATTTCAAAATTTCGCCCCACCCCCTTCCGACACCACAAAGGATGAAAATCTGTTGCAGGCATAATTTTAAAGATACGATAAAACTAAAAACGCAGTATCGTAGAGAATGCATATCTACCAGATTGCCGAATCTGAATCAGATCGGATCATAATCAATCATATAGCCAGAATGAAGAAATTAATTTTTAGGGGAAAACACCGCCCCCTTCTGTCGACGACCATGCTACTCATTCTCTTTCTCGCTCGCACACTCTGCCGCGTTCAGTGCGCGAGCAATCCCTAGCGGAGGAGATGTAGATTATGAATGGTACATCTATAATCTGTTAGATGTCAAATATACATTGTAGATGTAGATAACAGATGTAGCAAAAAAATGTAGAATGTAAAATGTTTTTTTTAATTCCAAAATTTAAAAAAATCTTGCTCAAAAATGTATATACTGACTGAGTACGGGTATAAGTAGAGTCGCGTCCCCAGAAGCGACTCACACGTTCCTTCTCGTTTTTGTTTGTGAGTATTGGCTCGAAAATTAACATTCTTTTAACTTTTTGCTCTTTTTAACAATTGTATGAAGAAAAACTATTTACATATATACCATAATCACGTAAATTCTTTATAATTCACGGCCTATGAACGTTTTCTTTTTTTAAGTAGTAGAAGCCTCAATACCTGAACATATACCCAAATTATGCCTTACTTGGCCAAAAGGGAATATTTTGACCTCGATGCGCGAGGGTCAAACGTTAACCGATTAGAAAAATGTTTGCCTTCGTTTAGGAATCCCTTAACACTTTAAAGGACACATGCCGGACAGGGAGAAATGGAAGAGTAGCACTGCCCTGGGCAGAACGAGCTCTCCATTTTCACCGACGGGCAAAGACGGCCGAGAGTACAGAAGCTGGAATCTTCTCTTAGAAACTAGCAACCAACATATCAATAAGACTACCAGACTGGTGCAGTGTATTCCAGGCGGAGATATATGCAGTATGGCAAGCGGCATAGTTTGTATACACCTTGGAGATACCTCCGAGGAACTTAGCCGTCTGCGTTGACAGTCAAGCACCCATCAAAGCAAGACCACAAGCAGACTCGTACGTGATACGGCTAACGCGCTAAACCAGATCAGCGCGCACTCGATCACACTCACGTGGGTGCCGGGTCACACCGACATAGCGGGCAACGAGAGTGCGGACGAGTGTGCCAGAACTAGATCGGCCGCAGTCAGCGACTTACGGAGGCCACTACGAGACATCATCTCGCAGATAAATGGCCGAGCAAGAACGAGATCGGACCCTTTGACGCTTTGGGCGCTTTGGCCCCACTAGCAGCCCTATAAACCTAACCTAACCTAAAATGTAAAAACCTTCCCTGTTTTTTTGCTATAAGTCGGCGGAGTGATCTGACGAACGTTCCTGTTGTGACGTTACCAAATTCCGCGATAATAAAAGCCTAAAATATACTGTTTACCGAGGTTGGAAAAATGTTCTGATAATTTTTAGGTAGTTCAATATGTTAGAAAGACTTTGAGTAGAGACTCTTATCAAGAATCATCATTTTCCTAATAGATAAGGGTAAAAAAAACATGTCCATAAAAATACCAGAAAATACCAAAAACGTGAACTTATGCTTATTTGAATAGGTTTTCGTATTAAAATTAATTAAATTACATATCAAGAAAGTAAATTAGTTACATTTAAATAAATTTAGAAAATAATTTACCGAAATTAATTATATGGAAATCGGTTTTTATTGACTTTTCATGATTTTTGGCCTGGTGGACCTTTTGGCGGAACGGACACGTACAAATATTGCAAACTCTAAGTATGACGTAGTGAGCTACGCATCCAAGACTTCAATTTTTGGTTTTTATACCCGTACTCAAAAAGAGTTAGGGGTTCATTGTATTTGTGGTAAAAGTGGATGTGCGCAACGCAGCAAAGGTAACGTTTCCGGCTCCATAAAGTATATATATTCTTGATCAGCATCAATAGCCGAGTCGATATAGCAATTTACGTCTGTCCGTCCCTCTGTCCATCTTGATGAGCGCCTAGATCTCAGAGACTATAAGAGCTAGAGCAACCAAATTTTGTTTCCAGGCTCATGTGATATCACACTACTACAAGTGTATTTAAAAATATCGCCCCGCCCCCTTCCGGCGGACGATTTTCGTGTGGCAGCCACAACTTTAAAGATACCATAAGATACGATACGTAGTCGTAAAAAATGACCATATCTACCAGATTGCCGAATCTGAATCAGATCGGATCATAATTATAGCCAGAATGAAGAAATTAATTTTCAGCTGCTTCCCCCGCCTCCTAGAACAAGAGACCCACTGCTCATTCTCTTTCTCGCTCGCACACTCTGCCTCGTTATTTATTCGGGCGCCCTCTAGCGGAGGAGATGTAGAATCTACATGTTACATATAATTGTATACATATAAATTGTATATTTAGATATAGATATTGATATGATTTGGTTTGGTTTATCTAAACTGGTAGGTTTTTATTCATTTTATATACAGCACACTTTCAACATAAAATACTTTAAGCTAATAAATTAAATTCATTTATTTATTTTCAGAAATGGAGATTTTATATGGCCGACCAATGTGAACGGATCTATAGATAAGATAAGATAAGATATAGATAACAGATGTAGCTAAAATATATAAAGTGTTTTTAAATTCTACATACTGTCTGAGTACTGGTATAAAAGTAGAGTCGTGTCCCCAGAAGCGACTTACACGTTCCTTCTCGTTTTAATTTGTGCTGCGAATTCTATCCAAAAATTAAAATGGCACTTGAAAGATTGCTAGCACTGGGTCATTCAGTTCGTTTAGAAGAGGGAAGACTAGGCTAAGAACTAAAATAACTAAAGCACGCCTGAATAGTTATTTAAATATTTTAAATTTAGAACAGTACTAACATTTAAGTTTTCTTCATGGGACTGTGTACAGGGCAAAGACGCCTAGTAAGGGAGAAGAAGTCGGTAAAACAAAAGAAGACGTCTTGGAGGATTTTTGAAAAAATCCCAGAAGACTTAATTTGTAATTTATAATAATTTAAATAAAATATACCTATTATTGAAATAACTAGATATAATAAATAATTTAACCCCACCACTTACGGGAGAAAAATATCCGTCCCACAATACATACATATATGTATTGTTAAGTACATTAGTTTATTTGTTGAAATCAGTTTATTTCTAACATTTTATTAAATTAGAGTTCGCTCTTCCAGAAACTAGATCTGGCGCATATGTACACATGTATGCACATAAGTGAAAAACGCAACACAGAAAAACGCGTGGAGACATATGCAAATTGGACATGTACAAATTGTACATACATATATACAAATGTCATTTTTTGTCTCGTGCATTTCTCGGGAGTAGAATTGCCATTTTGGTGCATATTGCATGGAGTGGCATCGCTAAATACCAAATGCGTCCTCACCGTATTGTAACGCTTTCTTCTGGTTTTGCATGTACACATACTTCCAGGAGTTTTCGGTTACTTTCGGTTATTTCGCATGATTACTTGCAGAACTAGTACACGAAGTCGACGAAGATCTGTCCCGGGGTTTGCTCACCAGGTAAGGGAACTAATTAAGGTAACTAGTCGCGTAGCTTTAGTTATGCAGAAGGGGTCGGCATGCAGCCACTCACATGTTTAAATACCTTTGTGTGCAAAGACAACAGACACGAAGGCAAATACACTCCTCGCCACTGAAATACGACATCCTGTGTACTGTCTTAGTTTTTGCTCTTAGGTCGAAAGAGGAATTCCAAAGCAACGTTAACTCTGCACTTTATATGTGTGAACTTATTGCTCTCTCGAATCGATAAATTGCAAGCTCCAAAATTAAGGCGTTATATGTTTTCGTTATGTTTGCACTTCTTCAAATTTTCACATATATTGTCAATTATAGATATTTACATAAATATCGAAAGGAGCCGACTTATAACCCAACTTTTAGCTTATTTAGTTATTTCAAAAGCTAAACAAATAAAAATACTTAAAATAAAGAAGCAGCCACCTCTTAAGAGCAACGACTAAGTTTTTGCCGCGCACAAATGAGTTGGACTTCGGAAAGTCTTGCGTTTTACGAACGCGGAAGTGCCTGACTTTTCGTTTTGAAAAGTAAATCACACTTTTTTGCGAATGTGAAAACCGGAGCCTGCGTCATAATTTTCCTTTAACTTGCTGCCTTAAAGCAATAAGTGTGAGCGAGATGCACAAATGCAGTCTGTTGAATATCGACATTTTTGACTTAGATGAGCAAAATGAGTACAAAATGGCGGCATTTTTCGCGTTTTCTTGTGTTTCTGATTTTGGAACATCTGTTTCCATTTTTCCGCTTTTGTTTTTAATTCCGATACATCTGACTCTGACACTGTTGGCACAGTGGTTGCAAAAGTCGGACATCGTGTTGTTGAATTTGGCAAGACTTTTCTTACAATTCAATTAGGAATTGATCAAGCTACTCAAAACTAAAATTTTATAATTTAAAAACATTTTTTAATATCTATGGCCGGTGTTCAAAGTTTCACTATTTTTCTGTTTTTGACAAGAAGTACTTAAGCTGGGAGAAATTTTTCTTTTCTGGTTTTAAAGAACAAACTTAAAATATGAACTCTATTTTTTTAAATTTAAAACAAAGAGGAGATACTTACCAACCCATGCTGACTAAATGACCTTACGTAGTTGGCCATTAGAGAACGCCGCAGAGATGTTGTTCAATACCTTTATTTCTTTTAACTCTAGTTAGCTAAAAATTAACAAACATATTAATAAACCACAAATTCATATATACATTTAAGTTTAGCCAAGCATATTCAAATAAATTAATTTAATGAAACATTTTGATTTTTAACAAAACAATTTTTAATTTTGTCAAATAGGGCAGCTATTTCAGGCGAATACTCTGATTTCAAGTCCGGAATGAATGCTTGATGCTGAAATTGTGTAATCCGAGGAGGCTAGAAGCTAGGCTAGAGGCTAGAAGAATCTTCGTTTTGTTTCCTTCGAGAAAACTTTGGCAGCTTTTTAGAACTGCAAAGTTCTATGCAACCAGATATAAGCTACTTAAGTTATGTGAAAAATAGAAGCACTACCTCTGAACAACATTAAAAAAATACCAGATTTTAAAAAATTGTTAAAAAAAAACTACCCCATAAAAACAAAATCATAATTTGTTAAAAAATTGTAATCCCCGAAATTTATAAGAAAAAGTTATTTTGGGCCACAGCCTAATTTCTAGTGTTGACTAGTGTAATGATTTAGTAACTTATGTTCTGGTTTTAGCCAATTTCTTGGATGCCGTTCCTTTAAAAGAATTGCTGTTTGGGTGGCAAATAATTATGGATCCAATTTTTCTCTGATATTTTGAGTATAACCTGAACCCTCTCCATAATTAGAATAATTTAGAAATACGAGCTGTTATTTCAGCATTTTTGAAAAACCTCCTGGAGGTGTTGCCATCGTTAATATTTCCAAAACTTTATTGGTTACAACCCTAATTCCTTCAGAAAATCGTCTTTTGGCATCCGTTTCCTTAATTTGCTTCTCAGCCAAAGTGTAAGCTAGCTTTAAGAAGAAAAGAAAATAATTGTATAGTTAATTTATTTCTGTGCACGCTGACAAACTCTCGTCGAATTGGTGTTTGTGATCTCACTCAAAACTTTCCCATCGACATTGTCAAATATAATTCGTGTTGGATGAAAAAGTTCTTGTTTTGGACGTAAACTTCAGACGATTTTACGTCAAGTTAAGAAACAGAGCCAAGGCTTCTTCAATAGTGTAGTAAATAATAGATATATTTTGCAGTGGAGTCGGAATACTTTCTTTCATTCGTTGAAACCTTTTGGGAATCGCTACTGAAACGGCTTAAACTGTATTGCCTTGAATGCTTCTCAATCTGTACATCACCAAAAATATATTTCCTTTGAAGTCACGATTGATACTTTTTTGTAAATATTTTTCTAGTCCGTTTGGCATCCATCCAGTTATTTCTCAAACTCACATAAAGGCATTTGACACAGCTAACACAAATGTCTTCATATCACATTTTAAAAATATTTCAAGAAGATTTTGATCTTTAAACATCTCCAGTTTACGTACCATCATTTCACATCATCAATCCATCAATTTGATGGATTTTTTGAGCAAAAATAGCAAAAGATTTAGTTCTCCTTTGGTCGCGACTCTACTTTTATACCCGTACTCAGTCAGTATATAGATTTGGGAGCTTATCATTTATGTAGAGCTTAAAAACATTTTGAATTTGCTTGCTACATCTGTTATCTACATCTACATTTACAATGTATTTTCCACTTCTAAAATGTAGATTATATACATCTACAAAGTAGATTAAACATATACAATTAGATTATACACTTACAATGTAGGTTCTACATATTCTCCGTGAAGAGCGGGCACTGCACAGGGCAGAGTGTGTGCGAGCGAGAAAGAGAACAGGTAGCGTCTGCTGCCCTGAGAGGGGCGGGGTACGCAACTGTATCATAATTTCTTCATTCTGGCTATATTTATGATCCGATCTGATTCGGCAATCTGGTAGAAGTGGTCATTCTCTACAATACTGCGTTTCGTTTTCTCGTATCTGCAAAATTGTGGGTGCCACAGATTTTCGTCCCTTTCGCAGGCGGAAGGGAATTTTGAAACAAACTTGATTCAGTGTAATAGCACATGAGTCTGGAAACGAAATTTGGTTGCTTCAGCTTTTTTTTTTTGGCTGAGAACTAGGCGGCAAACAAGTCGGACGGACAGACAGATATGGCTATATCGACTCGGCTATTGATGCTGATCAGGAATATATATACTTTATGGGGTCGGACACGTTCCGTATACATATTTTCAAATTAATCATAATAGTATTCAATATAAATATGAAATATATTAACTAAAAATTTAATGTGTTATACTTACTTTAAAGTGTTTTATATTTATATTATACTAGCGGACTCTCCCTAGTTTGACGCTGACATGTGGCTATGATGATCGCAAACAATGTACGAGTTTGATTCGCCTCTTAGGCCCTTGGCTTGGCCCTGTCGCTGACGCAGAAACAGTTGCATCGGCGAGCATTTAGTCCCAATGTGTTTCGTTTTCGAGCAAATTCAAACGTTGGCAAAGAAGTGAAGGAGGTAGGGCCTCTAATGTTCTCCAAAAGCAAGCGAAGATAGAAGCATTCATCTTGGCGTAGATGAACTGTGTATATTCGGCCGAAAAAAATGCCCAGCCGATCTCACGTGATGATTCACTGCAAATTTGTATCTCTCACATATAGATTAATGAATATTATCTCGAGTTTAGACCTAATCTTCGACTATGACGATTGCCTCTTCGCCTACTTCCATAAAACCAAAAACAAAACAAACAAAATACAAACGTGATGATGCAGTATACATTTTTATCTCTCCATTTGTATAGTATAATTTATATATATATATAGACGTATATACATAGGTATATTTCTAAATACTCTTTATACATATATTTAAAAAGAAAGTGAATTCTATTTGTTTCCACTATGTTTGTATTTTAAAACCACATATTTAATTTAGATGTGTGTGTGTGTGTGCTTCTTTTGGCGATTTTTTTCTCAGTGTAAGGATCAAGAATATACCTACATAATACCTTCACCAAAGCCTCGGTACAGTATATGTAGTTCTACCACAGCATTATTAAGATTTTAATTTTTAGCGCGTCTTCACAATTGATTTTTTATAACTAAAGCGAAATTTGAATTCGACAGAAATTCGTACAGCTTTTGTCTATTTCAGATAAACCCCATTACTATTTTTTTATTTAGGTGACAGTCGCGTTTACACGGCACCAGCAAAACGACGGAAGTAGGTTTCTGCTAATCAATATACTGTAAGCGAGGAGGGACTGGATTTCTGATCGGGTATCTGTATTATCAGTTCATAGAGCCCGAATCCCATTGAGTTTTTGCGGGCATGGAGTGCTTGAAGCTTTGGCCATTCAGTTGCTTTATCGACAGCACTTGGGTTGGGCGGAATAATTGAATTTTTCTGCGGTTATTCGTTGAAAGAAAGCACTCGTGCCCGAGATAAAGATGCATTTCATGTTCATCCGGCTGATGGGATCAGTAATGATCCTGGCACTTGCTGCAATTCGTGGAATAGGGGCTGCAGAGAACAGATTCCCACTTTCTATAATACACATAAACGACTTCCATGCCAGGTAAGGTATTGCAGGGCCAAGCCAAGAGCCTAATAAAATTCAATCAAGTTTATGACGCCTCACATCACGGCCACAATCGCAGAGGCGGTCGTAAACTACGGCAGTTCATGCCTGCGGCTTATCGAAAACATTTCCCGCACTTATGTGAACCATGCTGATACCGATACTGATTCTGATAACGATACGGCCATGACAAAGATAGCTGATCCGAGTCCCAGTACCAGCCCAGTCACGAGTGGATTCTAATCCCGATTACGATCTCCAGATTCGAGCCCACGGACACGAGCGGCGGCGTCTGCGACAGCGACAGCGACGAGGAGTGCATCGGGGGCTATGCCCGAACCGTATATACTGTAAAGCGCCTTCTCGAGGAGCAGAAGGAGTCCAACCCGATCTACATAAATGCGGGCGATAGCTTTCAGGGTACGCTCTGGTACAATGTGGGCCGCTGGAACGTCACCCAAGAGTTCCTCAATATGCTGCCGGCCGACGCCATGGTGAGTAGGAGCGGAGGACAAAGACCCCTACGACCTGGGAATGGTTACACTAGTCAACAAAATCCGAATTTGCATACTTAACGGTACTTAACGAGTTTAGGTATATATGTATGTATATGTATGCACATTGTAGTTTTTTTGTGGATGTTTTCGACACCTTAGAGTTTATTTATGCATTCTGATCAGCATCAACAGAGGATCCGCTTGTGGACATAGTTTTGCTTTTGCCTCATAACTTTTGACCAATTGCATGTTATACCAACATATGTGTACCAATCTGAAGCTGGAGATAATAGCTAACTATCAGTGAAGAGCTAAATTGATTCCTTCACTCAGAAAAATTGTTTCAAGAATTTTGCGAAGTAACCTTTTTTGTGGACCACCCTGAAAATTCCGCTTTAAGGTATTTGGCAACCATGCTAAAGGTATGTGGCTAAAAACATATTTATGGAATGAATATTGCATATTAAGAACCATAATGAGCCTGACTTTGACCCGCAAGCCTTTGGAAGGTAAACCGTGTTAAATTTATTATATTGAATTTTACTATAGTCGTAGTTCGGATATTATAACTACTTTGTTTTTGGGATGGTTCCAATTTCTGAAAAGTTCCAATTTCTGGACACTTATTTGGCACAAGCACCAATAAAATAACAATAGAAATAGTTACGCAAGCTTTATTTTAACGCAAAATCATTTTTACTTCAAACGAAAAACATCCGCGAACATCGATGTTTCAGCTCCTCTAGTCGCAATGCTTGCAAGTTACTTTCACGCATATTAGCGCACTTCATATGCACCGGACGGTCAATTTTCGTGGCAGAAGGTGCAGACAGATGCTGCAAAAATCCTGAACATCGTACGAAAGAGCCGTGGTGTGCTTAGCTGCGGGTTTTACTAATGATGCATTCCGTCCACTCTTTTTCTGGGCAGAAGCCCCAAGTCCATGAGAAAAGGGATTCAGACGCCAGGTTTTTTTTTGGCTGATGGCTAGTGTTATCAATGATGTGTCCATTTCAGACCCTAGGCAACCACGAGTTCGACAACGGGGTCGAGGGCGTCGTGCCCTTCCTAGAGACCATTGACACGAACATGCTGGTGGCCAACATGGACTGCACCCACGAGCCCACCATGGAGGGTTTGTACAACAGTTCGATAATCCTAGAACGGGGAGGTCGCAAGATTGGCCTGATTGGCGTCATCCTGGAGACTACATACGTAAGTAGTAGATCATGTGATCTTTTGGCGACCACGACTGAGTTCCGTTCTTGTCCAGGACCTGGCTAACACAGGCAAATTGATCTTCCGCAATGAGAGCGACGCAATTCGCGCGGAGGCGCAGCAGCTAAAGGCTCAGGGAGCCAACATCATCATCGTGATCTCGCACTGCGGCTACGACGTAGACAAAGAGATTGCAGCTAACGCCGGTGACGTAATTGACGTAATTGTCGGCTCCCACTCACACACCTTCCTGTACACTGGCGACCCGCCAGGTCCACATAAGCCAGCGGGCGACTATCCCACCGAAGTCATCCACAGCTCCGGACACCGCGTGCTCATCGTACAGGCATCGGCCTACGCCAGATACGTAGGCAATCTGACCGTCTACTTTGACGACAACGGCGACGTCCTGGATTTCGAGGGTGCCCCGATTTACATGGGAGCGGAGGTACCTGAAGGTGAGTATGGGGCTATATAGCGATATAGCGATATCGCGATATCGCGCTCGCAAGAGCCTTGGACTGATCCTCGGCCAATACTTCCGTGCGTTGTGATTGTGTTCGCCGTAGATGAGGCCGTGCTTGAAGTTATGCAACCATGGAAAGAGCTCATAGACAAGCAGGGTAAGGTCGTTATTGGTACCAGCAAGGTGGATCTAACCAAAGACGACTGTGGTGCCGGCGAGTGCAACCTGGGCAGCTTTTTCTGCGACGCCATGGTGCATTCGGTAAGTTGAAGTCTCGCCCAGTGCCAGTGCCATCTTTGGATTATTCCTCACTCTCATACCCTTCAGTTCATCGGACTGTCGCCTTTCGGTCAGAAGGCCTGGACAAACGTCTCCGCGGGCCTAATGAACATTGGTGGTCTGCGGGTGAAGCTCTCCCGGGGCAGTGAGTACATTGAGGTGGCATGTCTATGGTCGTCATTGAGGTTTACAGCATTTCCTCCATACAGATCTCACCTACGCCCACATGGTTAGCATGTCCCCGTTCGAGAACACTCTAGTGGCCTACAACCTTCCTGGTAGCCGACTCGTCGCGGCTCTGGAGCACGCGGTGAGCAAGATCGACCTAGAGAACGGGTTGGCCAGCTCTTACATTAACCTGCAGTTCTCGGGCATTAAAGTCAAATACGACTACACCAAGCCCGTATCCTCGCGAGTCGTTGCCGTCCACGTTCGTTGCGCTGACTGCGAGACCCCCGTTTACGAGCCGCTGCATCCGAACAAACTCTACCGCCTTACCTCGCCGGACTTTCTGCAACAGGGCGGTGACGGCTACACCATGCTGGCAGAGGGCACAGACATCCAGTACGTACGATCTCCTCTGATCTCGCAAATCTCAGAATTTCCACCCAATTACGCTGGCCAATCTATTCGTTCACTCTTTGATTGCAGGAGGGGCGTAACGGACCTCGATGCTTTGATCTCTTACACGGCCCACATAGACCCCATCTACGTAGGTCTCGAGGGACGCATCACTGTGCTCAACTGATTATTTCCGAGTCCAGAAATCGTCTCATCTGTAATTGCTTAACTTATCCCAACAAATATATTTTTGTCGTACAAATTGAAAATCAAATTTTTTGTTTATTTTTGAGATTCTAATTATTCTTATTCTAATTATTGAAAACACTTATAAATGATATGACATCATTTGGCCTGATTTCAAGATTATGTGGTCCTGCAGGCCCTGCGCCCCTGGCAAGCCGAACTGGAAGCCGCCTCCAATAGGATTGTGGGGCAGAGCCGTGTGTATCTGCAGCAGAGCCAGTGCTCCAAGGGGGAATGCAACCTTGGCAATCTTTACACAGACGCCATGCTGCATGCAGTGAGTCGACCATTCGCTAACCAGAATGAAGCAAATTTTGTATTGCAAGTATCCTTAGTTTCTTAGGGATGCACAGACTTCCGGGTCTAATTGGAGCAATGTCACCATTGCCATAACAACGCAGGGGAACTTCCGGGTGCCCATCCCAGCTGGCAGTAAGTTTTGCAAACGAGTTGCACCAAGAATTTCATTTTAATCTGTTTGAATCACCCAACAGACATAACATACAAGCAACTGGTGGCCATGTGCCCTTGGGAGAATCGCCTGGTTTCCCTGACCCTGCTGGGCCAGCATATATGGGATCTGTTGGAGGACAGTGTGGTGCCCATGAACTCCAGCTCATCGGCGCCAAGGTCGTCCCGCTTCCTACAGGTGTCAGGACTCCGCGTTAACTACAACCTAGCGGCTGCCTCCGGTCAACGTGTGGTCAGTGTGCGAGTACGATGCTCCTACTGCGAAGTTCCCGTTTACAGGCCCCTCAAACTAGCCAAGACGTATCGTTTAGTGGTCATGGAATACCTGGCCAACGGCAAAAACGGGTTCAACTTAATTAGCGACAATGCTGGGCATCTTGAGTACATGCATTTTCGCATACAATCGAATTTCCAAATACAATTTTTTGTTTCCTCAGGATGGGACCCTCCGACTTGGATTCCTTGATGAACTATATGCGCGCAGTTGGGCCAATCATAATAGGCATAGAGCAGAGAATTAATTTTGTGAATAATTAGAGCTGCACTGGCTTCAACATAAATTTAATTTATTAAATTCAAACATTTTCATTAAATTTTGTTGTTCTCTTACGAATTACCGTTTCATTTCCCTTCCCTGTCTGCTTTCCATCTAGTCGGACGACGTCCATCCGCCCATTAAGCGAGGCTTAATCGGGACAATCTCGCCCGTTTTAGCACAGAAGCTTCATAGTTCCTGGCAAACCATGTGGAGCCCGATGTGCGTAGATTCCATCTATCTCTGCGTATCGGCAGAATGAACACCACTGAGATCAAAATTGACATTGCAGACCTCTGCACACTGTGCCCATCCCGGGGGAATGGTGGGGCTTTTTGAAAGATGTGAAACACCGCTTCACACTGCCAGCATGTACCATCCACCATCAATAAAAAACAGCTGATGCACACAATTTGGTGCGGCTTGTTCGCTTTTATAATTAAAACGAGAAGGAGCGTGGGAGTCGCTTCTGGGTACGCGACTCTATTTTACCCGTACTCATTCAGTATATCAATATTTGAGCTTATGATTTATGTAGAATTTTAAGAAATTTTACATTTTTTTGCTACATCTGTTATCTACATCTACAATGTATATTCCACATCTAACATGCAGATTCCACATTTCTCCGCTAGAGGGCGCTATAACGACGCAGAGTGCGAATATGAGAGAATGAGTAGCGGGTCTCTTGCTGAAGCAACTGCAAATTTGTTCATTCTGTTTATAAATATGATCCGATCTGAACCAGATTCGCCACTTTGTTAGATATGGTCATTCTCTACGATACTGCGTTTGTAGTTTTATCGTATCTTTAAAATTGTGCCTGCCTCAGATTTTCGTTCCTTGTGGTGGAAGAATTGGGTGTGCCGAAATTTTTAAATAAACTTGTAACAGTGTGATATCAAAGCAGCCTGGGTACAAAATTTGGTTGCTCTAAATCTTATAGTCTCTGAGAGGGCTATGTCGACTCGGCTATTGATGCTGATCATGAATATATATACTTTATGCGGTCGGAAACGTTTCCTTATCTGCGTTACACACATCCACATCCACTAATTAATATTAATAATACTTTAATGGCTTTGAATTAAGCACCTTAATATATTCTTGCACAATCTAATTATGTTTCTGGACATTTGTGACTGCTGCTACTAAATCCAATCAATGTTTTAAATACAATTATATATTCTATCATTTTTGAGAAGCGGTTTGGAACATTTTAGGAGAAAGATGTACCCAAAAACAAAGAGGCGTTTTTTAAGGAAAGTTTTCTGTAGCCATAGCATTGTATACTTTGTGCTCTTTTTCTGAGCACAGAATAGTCGGAAGGCTGTCAGCCCATAGCGTGCAATATCCTGCATGAGTTTTGCAGAGCATTCATAAATGAGAGGATCCCAGAGGATAGTAAACAAGTCGAGTTTTTGTGCCTGAGACAATTCTGTCATATCAGATGTTTTGTTGATGTTTTTTACCATTTTTCTATCTGTTTACATTGTTTACATTTTCGTAGTGAATTCCGATTTTTTGTTGTGAATGTCAAATATTTATGGTTGCATTTGATAATTATTGAAAAAATACCACCAACGTGCGAATTAGGATCCCAGAACCCATCCCAGATGGATAGTGGAATAACTCGGAAATTTTCGGAATGGTAAAACCTTGCGGACCATCCCAGAAATGGATGGGATAGTCGCAGTGTACCACTGCGGGTGGTAATTTAAAGGCATCAATTACATTATACAACAATAAAAAAAACCAAAAAAAATCTATGAAACAATTTTTTATATATAATTAATGTGGGATTTGAACCTGGCGGGCAATCACAAAAGGGGCACACTAGAAGTGGTGCAAGTTATACGGCAGCCCTCTGATCACCGGTCGATAGCGATTAATCGATAACCTTCCCGAGCGTCGTTGTGAGCGGGAGTCGTTCGTATCGTGTCGTTGAGAGAAGAAGTTAAAATAAAGTTGTCCACTCGAAGTACTTTTACAAGCACTAATTTAAGCACAAATTGTATCACGTTTAAAACCTATCCTTAAATACATTAAATAAACACTGGAATATTATATTTTCCCACAATTTGGGGGCTCAACCGGGATATGGCCCAAGCGTGATGTGCTACTTAAAATTGTAAAAGTGCTGTGCGTTGGCAGAACGTTCCAGAAAAATCAGGCCACCTACAAACTGCGTTGAAGGTCACGAAAACGCCAAAAGTCTACGGCGCATAAAATCTACAAACGTTTTGTGTGCAACCGACTAAGCGGTGACAGTGCATGTGTATGTAGGGGTGGACAAGGAGACACGAAACGACGAAGCAGCAGAAAGGCTGGAAAAAGACGTTTTCGTGGAATCGACTCGGCGACACGATTGATTTGTGTGTGTGCGTGCAAGGCGACACGAAGCAGCAGAAAGGCTGGAAAAAGACGTTTTCGTGGAAACGACTCGGCGACACGATTGATTTGTGTGTGTGCGTGCAAGGCGACACGAAGCAGCAGGAAAGGCTGGAAAAGACGAGAGCAGATTGACGATCTGTAGTTGTCGACAGTCCAAGCGTCAGGAAAAGGTTGCGCTGGAATTACGTAGACTGGAAATTTGCGGAAGCTGGTCTGTGAGAAGGCGTTGGCGAGCATTGGCAAGCAACGAAAGGCAGAAGCGAGCGGTGCAAATCAGAAACGTAAAGCGAATCTGGTACAAAGAGGACGGAAAACTTGGAAGTCGAAAGACAAAAGGCGAGTCAAGCAGTATTCTGGTGAGCGTCGGCAAGCAAGTGCCGAGCAACGACAAGGAGGCGAGTGAAGCAGTATTCTAGTGAGCGTCGGCAAGGAAGTGCCGAGCAACGACAAGCAGACGAGAGAAGCAGATCTTCAGGAAGGCGTCGGCAAGCAAGTGCCGAGCAACGACAAGGAGGCGAGTGAAGCAGTATTCTGGTGAGCGTCGGCAAGGAAGTGCCGAGCAACGACAAGCAGACGAGAGAAGCAGATCTTCTGGAGTGCGGTAGATAAGTTAATGCATTAATTAAGAACTGTTGGTAATAATTAACTGATTAACCCTTGATTAATTCGATAAGTTATCGTTAAGCTTTATTACATTAACCTTTTGATTTGATATTTAACGTAATCGATATTCAAAATGCAACTAGAAGAGATCATGTTAATGCGAGTTGCAGATCTGCGCTCAAAGTTATCTGAACTGAATATGTCCACGACTGGTAAAAAACGCGATTTACAGGATAGACTTCTTGCTCACTTCGGCATTCGGGATGATGATGATGATGGTGGTTCGGATGGAGATGAGTCGGTAGTTACCGCAAATGAATTTCCAGGGATTGCCATGCCACAGACCCGATCTTTGTTTACCCTGAAAGATTTAGAGGGTAGTGTATCCACTTTCTCAGGAACAAATAGCCCAGATGTAGAGCAGTGGATACAAGAGTTAGAAGAATGTTCGGTCACTGTGCAGTGGAGCTCATTACAGTTGTTTATCTATTCCAAACAGTTGCTTGATGGAGCTGCAAAATTATTTATACGCAGTCAGAAAAATATTAGGGACTGGAATTCACTAAAGGAGTCATTGCGGCAGGAGTTTACAGCTAAAATATCTTCTGCGGAAGTACACAGGAAGCTAGGACAACGTATGCAAAAGAAGAGGGAAACTTTATACGAATTTCTATACGCTTTGATGGAAATAGCAAAGCCAGTGTCACTGGATGAAGAAAGTTTGATAGATTATTTCGTGAAGGGCATACCAGATGTAAAGACAAACAAAATTATGCTGTATCAGGCTAAAACAATCAAAGAGTTGAAGGTGCAAATAGAAGTGTATTTAAAAGTTCGTACTTCGAGTAAGGTACCGATGAGGTATGAAACACGTGCTGGTGAAACTGATAGCCAGAAAGGGTTTGAACCGAAAAGAGAATCAGTACGAAAATGTTTCAAGTGTGGTGATACTTCTCACTTGAGGAAAGATTGCAAGAAAAGGGATTTCAATTGTTTTCGCTGTGGTCAGGCAGGACATCGGGCTTCAGAATGCAAGGTTGAGTTGGTTGTTAAGGTTGAGAAAGGTGCCAACACTGTTCATGAGGGAAAGACAGGACCAAAGTCGAAAAGTGAGTTTACAGCGTCCGGTCTCGAACTCAAGAATGTTGTGCATTCTGTGGTAAATTTTAAGGGCCTAGTAGACACTGGAGCTGATCTCTGTCTGATGCGTCGACGTGTTTTCCTGAAACTGGGTAATGAGATGCTGACAGGAAAAGGAAAACGTTTGACAGGAATAGGGGAAAGCCTGGTACTGACTTTTGGGAGCTTCACTATACCAGTGAACATCGACGGAATCCCAATGAAAGTCGAATTCCACGTAGTACCTGACGAGGACATGGGTTTTGACGCAATTCTAGGCAGAACTATTTTAGATACCGTCGATATGAATGTGACTAAAGGCGGGACTGAGTTCGTGCTGAGGACTGAAATTAAAAGCCAGAATAAATGCCAGATAGGGGACAGTTCATGTAGCGATTTAATGGCAGAGTTCAAGAACATGTGTTCCGAACAGTTGGATGTGTGCACTAATGTAGATTTGTCTCATTTAGGCCAATTAGAGCAGTTGGAGGTGAAGAAGTTGGTAGAAGATTACGCACCCATTCGCAACGCTAATGCACCAGTGGAGATGAAAATAATCTTGAGAGATGAGGTTCCAGTATACCAACATCCACGTCGTTTCCCAGTTTGTGAGCAGCAAACGATAGACGAACAAGTTAAGGAGTGGCTAGTTGAGAAAATCATACAGCCGAGTACCTCGGAGTATGCATCTCCAGTTGTTTTGGTAGCGAAGAAAAATGGAAAGAAACGCCTGTGCTGCGACTATCGAAAACTGAATGAGAAGATAATAAGAGACAATTTTCCAATGGCTCATATGGAGAGTGTGCTAGACAAGCTTCAGGGTTCCATGGTATTCACGACATTGGACTTAAAATACGGCTTCTTCCATGTTCCAGTTGAAGCAGGGTCTCGAAAATATACTTCATTTGTTACGCAAAGTGGGCAGTATGAATTCTTATATGTTCCTTTCGGCATATCGAATTCACCCGCCATTTTCACCAGGTTTATAATGTCAGTTTTTAGGGAGCTTGTAGCAAGCAACGCTGTCGTAGTTTATATGGATGATGTCATAATACTAAGCCAAGATAATGAAGAAGGGTTGCGGAAATTAAAAATGGTATTAGAGGTAGCTGCGGAAAATGGTTTGCGTATCAATTGGGGGAAATGCCAAATATTGCAGAGGAAAGTAAGTTTTCTGGGATACATTATTCAGGATGGAACAATAACACCAGGAGCAGAGAAGATTCAGTCTGTAAAAGAATTTCCCATACCACGAGATAAGAAAGGTATCCAAAGATTTTTAGGTTTGACTTCATATTTTAGAAAATTTATAAACGGATACGCTACAGTCGCCAGGCCTTTATCGGATTTGCTGAGAAATGAGTCAAAGTACGAGTTTGGAGAAAAACAACAAGTGGCTTTCGAAAAGCTTAAGTTGGCATTGATTAGCGAGCCAGTATTGAAACTTTACAATCCAAACTTGGCAACCGAAATCCACACTGACGCATCCAAGTATGGATTTGGAGCTGTCTTATTGCAAAAGGATCCTGTAGACAGTATGTTTCACCCTGTTCAATATATGAGCCGGAAATCAACACCGTTTGAGGAAAAATACGACTCTTATGAGCTAGAAGTATTGGCGATCATAGGAGCTCTTGTTAAGTGGCGAGTTTATCTGTTAGGTCTTAATTTTACCATCGTAACGGACTGTAATGCTTTCAAAATGACCATGAATAAAAAGGAAGTTCCACTCAGAGTAGCTCGTTGGGCATTATATTTGCAAGACTTCAATTATAAGATAGAGCACCGTTCGGGGTTGAAAATGAAGCATGCCGATGCGCTAAGTCGAATCTCTTGTAACTTTTTTACAGATGCATTAGCACATCGTTTAAAGGTAGCTCAATTGAATGACGATTGGATAAAGGCAGTTAGGAGCCTAGTAGGGAATAAAGGCTATGAAGATTTTTATATTCACAACGATATTCTTTTGAAGGATCAAAATCGGGAACTAGTGGTTGTGCCATCAGTAATGGAGAACGAAATCATTTCGAATGCGCATAGTCAAGGGCACTTTTCAACTAAGAAGACGATAGATTTAATAGAAAAGTCATACTTTATTCCGAAGCTAAAAGATAAGGTCGAACGAATCGTCGATAGTTGCGTTAGGTGCATCATAGTTAATGCAAAGTCAGGGAAAAAGGAAGGGTTTCTGACATCTATAGACAAGGGGAACATGCCATTTGTAACCTACCATGTCGATCATGTCGGACCCATGGAACTAACTAATAAGCGTTATAACCACATATTAGTTGTAGTTGACGGATTTTCTAAATATGTCTGGCTCTACCCAACTCGTAGCACTGGGGTAGATGAGGTCTTGAACAGTTTGGAGAAACAAGCGGTAAACTTTGGGAATCCTCGCCGTATTGTTTCAGATAGGGGCACTGCGTTTACGTCACACGCATTTAGAGAGTACTGCGAATCGAACAATATTCAACACCTACTGATTGCAACCGGTGTGCCACGGGGGAACGGACAGGTTGAGAGGCTGCATAAGCTGGTTGTACCCATGTTGTCAAAGCTTAGTTATGACAGTCCAGCTGCCTGGTATAAGTACGTAGGGAAAGTCCAGCAGATCATTAATAGTACTGAGCCTAGAAGTACCAAAGTTACTCCTTTCAAGCTATTAACAGGAGTGGATATGCGTTTAGCCGATGGCAGTGAGCTAAGGGAGTTAATCAATGAATTTATCATAAAGGAATTAGATCAAGAGCGTGAACAGATCCGTAATGAAGCCCGAGAAAACATTGAGAAACTGCAAGGAGAAAATAAAAGAGCTTTTGACTTGAAACGTAAGAAAGAAAAAGAGTATAAAGTGAACGATTTAGTTGCCATTAAGAGAACCCAATATGGAGTGGGCCTAAAGCTTAAAGGAAAATACTTAGGACCGTATAAAGTGGTTGCTGCCAAGGAACATGGGCGCTATGAAGTAGAGAGAGTTGGAGATACGGAGGGTCCTTTTAGAACGTCGACGGTGTCCGAGTACATGAAGCCATGGCCAGGTCCATTCGAGGCGAATGTTCTGTCAGGAGGGCCGATTGTGGGATTTGAACCTGGCGGGCAATCACAAAAGGGGCACACTAGAAGTGGTGCAAGTTATACGGCAGCCCTCTGATCACCGGTCGATAGCGATTAATCGATAACCTTCCCGAGCGTCGTTGTGAGCGGGAGTCGTTCGTATCGTGTCGTTGAGAGAAGAAGTTAAAATAAAGTTGTCCACTCGAAGTACTTTTACAAGCACTAATTTAAGCACAAATTGTATCACGTTTAAAACCTATCCTTAAATACATTAAATAAACACTGGAATATTATATTTTCCCACATTAAAATTTCCGGAAAGTGGATGCCACTTGTTAAAATCTCAAATTTTGTGTTAAAGCAAGCAGAAATGTCTTATTTGTGGGCACTGTGAAATTGGAGGATGACAATGCACACTGCAATATTGTATAGATCCGATCCTGCGGGATAGAAATTCAATCAAAATTATTATTAAATCCGTATATATTAATAATATCAGTACCGGGCATAAAATTAATAAATAACGAGAAGGAACGTGTGAGTCGCTTCTGGGGACGCGACTCTACTTATACCCGTACTCAGTCAGTATATACATTTTTGAGCATGATTTTTTTAAATTTTGGAATTAAAAAAAAAATTTTACATTTATATTTTTTGCTACATCTGTTATCTACATCTACAACGTATATTTTACATATAACATGTAGATTATAGATGTACCATTTATATTCTACATCTCCTCCGCTAGGGGTTGCTCGCGCACTGAACGCGGCAGAGTGTGCGAGCGAGAAAGAGAATGAGTAGCATGGTCGTCGACAGAAGGGGGCGGTGTTTTCCCCTGAAAATTAATTTCTTCATTCTGGCTATATGATTGATTATGATCCGATCTGATTCAGATTCGGCAATCTGGTAGATATGGGCATTCTCTACGATACTGCGTTTTTAGTTTTATCGTTTCTTTAGATTTAGAAATTTAGAAATACACTTGTAGCAGTGTGATATCACATGAGTCTGGAAACCAAATTTGCTTACCCTAACTCTTATAGTCTCTGAGATCCAGGCGCTCAACAAGACGGACGGACGGACAGACAGACATGGCTATATCGACTCGGATATTGATGCTGATCAAGAATATATATACTTTATGGGGTCGGAAAATTTTCCTTCTCTGCGTTGCACACATCCACTTTTACCACAAATATAATATACCCCTTAACTCTTTTTTGAGTACGGGTATAATAATACCCATATAACCGATATTCACTCGAATGTTCTCTATCGGATTTTCTTTTTTTCTGAACTGAGTCGTCCGAATACAGGCATTATCGTTACCATTCGAATACCATCTCCGATTCGGTCCACGGAAAATTTAGCGCGCAGAATACTAGGCCTATACATATTTTGAAAATAAGAATGATGGTCAGACGGGATATTTGATCGATAACTCCGTCGGCACATTTCGTAGCTAATCTGACAAAATTAGATCTGTCAAACGATTAATAGCTGAGCCATCGATAGTTTTGAATGTTTTGAAAAAATAATCGACACTATCGTGATAGTATCGGGCTCAAATAATTATTAAGAAATCATTGAAACCTTTTAGGAACTTGTCCATTGTAAAAATTAGATGCCGCCTGTCGATTTGTTTACAAATGTGTCTTGGTATTTTATAGCAGCCAACGACTGTAGCTCGATACTATACTATCATGATAGTCGCAAAACCGTCGATAGTAGATGCAAGCAGTAAAATATCGATACTATTGATAGTGCCCTCGATGGTTTGACACCTCTATTTCGTAGCTGATTTCGTCAGATATAACGCAACATTGAATTTAGTCCTCTGTTAAAATACCTCGCTAATTCTATTGAAAGTAAGTTACAATTAATACATTTAATTACAACGTCATTCGAGTAGTCTAGTCTTTTTTGCATGCAGCTTTCGCTGCATTTAGCTCTGTGTGCATGTGTGTGTGGCGCGAGTCTGTTATATAAGAGAGAACAATCTAGGCAAAGACCCGGCAACTCGTGTTTCTATGACATTATTGGTTTTTTACGGAAATTTGTCTCACGTTTATCAAATATTATGAATGGTAATAGAAAAGACGGCTCCTCGTACATGTCTCACAAACTTTCCACTGAACAGCAATGTTTGAATGCCAAAGCACATGGTTTTCCCCCAATCGCCGGCATATCAACACAATTTCACATATGTCACAGCGAATTGCATGTGGCCGCTGGGCAGTCCAGGCAACGGCCACGCCTCCTGGCGTCATATTCTAGTGTTTCGTAAGAGGCCTCTCGTCGGATTTAGTTGTATCTTTTTTTTTTAAATGGGTTACATAAACGATGTCTTCTGGAATTCTCGGTGATGCTTCTATTGCTGTTGGCCTCGAACAATCGGTATCAATGGCCGGGGTCAGCAGGTCGATGGCCTCCCCCTGAGGGAACTCTATGCAAAGAAATCTAATTTTTTTGTTGCAGTGCAATGTACATGTACATATGTAGGGTGTTAATTGAGTTTGCATTAAACCAACCAACTAAATAATTGATTATCAAATATAAAAAGATTGTAAATAATCCACCTAAATTGTGCGGGCCCCACGTGCACGTGCTTCTTGTTGGTTGATTCTTGATTCTCATCGCCCATTAATCTCTCTCCATAGATGTTCCGCTTACCTGTTGCACTTTCACGCACCTCCATCAGCCGCCAGCTGGCGATGCGGGGCTATGCGAAGGACGTGAAGTTTGGCGCCGAGGTGCGCGCCATGATGCTTCAGGGCGTAGATGTGCTGGCCGATGCAGTGGCCGTGACGATGGGACCCAAGGGTCGCAACGTAATCATCGAGCAGTCGTGGGGATCGCCCAAGATCACCAAGGACGGTGTGACTGTTGCTAAGTCGATCGAACTGAAGGACAAATTCCAGAACATTGGTGCTAAGCTAGTCCAGGATGTGGCCAACAATACAAACGAGGAGGCCGGCGACGGTACAACGACTGCCACAGTTCTTGCTCGAGCCATTGCCAAAGAGGGCTTTGAGAAGATCTCCAAGGGCGCCAATCCCGTGGAGATACGTCGCGGCGTAATGCAGGCTGTAGAAACCGTCAAGGATAACCTCAAGGCTATGTCGCGCCCTGTGAAGACTCCCGAGGAGATTGCCCAGGTGGCCACCATCTCAGCCAATGGCGACCAGGCCATTGGCAACTTAATCAGCGAGGCCATGAAGAGAGTCGGGCGCGATGGTGTCATTACAGTCAAGGACGGCAAGACCCTCACAGATGAGCTGGAGGTTATTGAGGGCATGAAGTTCGACCGTGGCTACATCTCGCCCTACTTCATCAACTCTTCGAAGGGAGCAAAGGTTGAGTTTCAGGATGCTCTTCTGCTCCTTTCGGAGAAAAAGATCTCCTCTGTGCAGAGCATTATTCCCGCACTGGAGCTGGCCAACACGCAGCGCAAGCCCCTGGTGATCATTGCCGAAGACATCGATGGCGAGGCCCTGAGCACTCTGGTGGTGAACCGCCTGAAGATCGGTCTTCAGGTGGCCGCCGTCAAGGCCCCCGGTTTCGGCGACAACCGCAAGTCCACCCTAACAGACATGGCCATCGCCTCAGGTGGCATTGTCTTTGGCGATGATGCTGATCTCGTCAAACTGGAGGATGTCAAGATCAGCGATCTTGGACAGGTAGGCGAGGTGGTTATCACCAAGGACGACACATTGTTGCTGAAGGGCAAGGGAAAAAAGGACGACGTCCAACGTCGCGTTGACCAAATCAAAGACCAAATTGGCGAAACCACTTCCGAGTATGAGAAGGAGAAGCTTCAGGAACGCCTGGCCCGTCTGGCCTCCGGCGTGGCTCTTCTTCGCGTTGGCGGCTCCAGCGAGGTTGAAGTGAACGAGAAAAAAGACCGAGTCCACGATGCCCTAAATGCCACTCGCGCAGCTGTCGAAGAAGGAATCGTTCCCGGTGGTGGCACTGCCCTGCTCCGCTGCATCGAGAAACTGGACAGTGTGGCCGTTCAGAATGCCGATCAGGTAATAAGATTGGAATGCTTATCAATTATTTCAGCCTGAACTGAATTGCATGTTCATTATTCTTCTTCAGACCCTTGGAGTGGACATCGTGCGCCGCGCCCTGCGCATGCCCTGCATGACTATTGCTAAGAATGCCGGCGTTGATGGAGCCATGGTCGTGGCGAAGGTAGAAACTCAGTCTGGTGATTATGGCTACGATGCCCTGAAGGGCGAATACGGCAACCTTATTGAGAAGGGAATTATTGACCCCACGAAGGTGGTGCGCACGGCCATTACGGATGCCGCCGGTGTTGCCTCTCTGCTGACCACAGCCGAGGCTGTTGTCACTGAGATCCCCAAGGACGATGCTGCCCCAGGAATGCCCGGCATGGGTGGAATGGGTGGCATGGGAGGAATGGGCGGCATGGGTGGCATGATGTAAGCGAATCAGTCTATCTTGAAGTCATGATGCAGGACGTCAGCAGAGGAGAAGCGAGCTGCACGATCGCCGTCGACTCTGAAACTCCACCACTCCAACAGTCGCAGCGAGCCTCAACATTACCCTTTACGTTTGTGAATCCAGCTATTCTCATTCACACACACATTCTCTTCCTTGATGGAATTTAGTTTTGCTTTGCATTTATCCTTTGGCAAACATAGGAGACACATCCACAGGCTGTATGCTGGCTCGCCAAAATTTCGTTCGCTTCGTCGTCGGCTGTCGCCTACATTGTGCTCTACGTTTTTTTAACTATTCCTTAAATTTATTTTTTACATGTTATATATGTAAAGATACCGTTAGTTGTAAAATTTAAAATAAAGCAGAAGTTACATTGAGGACATTTAAAGGCTTTCGAACTCGATGTTCTAAAAATAGTGTAGTGTCTGGCGGACATTCACACTTTCGCACGTTTGTGTGTGTGTGTGTGGTCTGCAAACGATTGACGGCTGGCTTAAAATTGTACGTGGAATAGGCATAGCGACATATCTCCTCCCATACATTTTTCAGCAGGACTTATAATATAATTAACCGTCCGGACAAGGAAAAAGGGCAGACGACCAAAGTTTTTCGGTGGGATTGTGCAGAAGTTTAAAAAAAAAATTGAAATTAAACCGCAAAAAAGCCTCACAGAATTGTCGAAGGACATTAAAACAAACTACAAGAAAAAGTACTGAATCGACACAAGAACTCACCATACATATGTTGCAAGGAAGAAGCCATTGCCATCCTCTGTTAGCATTGAAAAGCGCTTGCATTTCGCTATATTTAATTCTATCGATTCGCCGGAGTATTGGAACGATGTCATTTTTTGTGACGAGACAAATAATATAATAATAATGTATTATAATGAAGGACCAGGCAAAAAACATTGGCAAGCTCTCAGTCATGGTGTGGGGCTGTATATCATCTAAATGCGTTGGATAGCTCTAATTGGACATTTTAAAAAATTGAGAAGTGCGCAAGAGTTTGGCTTCGTTGATCCATCAATATATCCCAACGTCGCACCAAGCTCAAAAATGATTTGATAAAGTGTATAAATGACGAGGGGGGAAAAATATCTGAATATTACGACAAAAAGTTAGATATCGATGGCGCGTCACCTCAGGGCAGTTATGGATGCTAATGTTATGCATACAATATATTAGCCAATTATATCTTATTGTTACAGAGATATATAGTTTGTTAGTATTAATGATTGCATTTTGCAAAGAATTTATTGACAGCGCCAAAAATGCCGTTTTTTGGTTTTCTTCATTTCTCTTACGTTTTGCTTGGAATTTCGTAATTTTTTTGTTATACCTATAGCCTATACATACATATCTATATAATAATTAATAAGCAAAACTTTCCCAAATAATGCCTCTATTTATATTTTTAGTGCTAAAGTTGAAATTGTCTGACTTTTTTCATTTTGCAAACAATTAGTTGACATATGTACATACATGAACAGGCAACCGAATCGAATTGTTGGAATTGGTTTGTGGTTTGTGCTGGATGTGGATGTATGTAACGCCCAGAAGGAGGTGTTTTAAGGAAACAAGCAACCCCAAAGCGAAAGAAACGTTTGTGGATCAATTCGGATCATTAAAGCAGTGGCGTAGCTAGGTAGTAAAGGGCCCCGGTGCAAAAAACATATTGGAGCCCCTACTGAAGTCGGATACTTTATCATTAAGAGGGTTTTGTGTCAGCTTTATGGATTGATAATATTGGTATATTAGGTCATAAGGTAAACCAAAACCTTTATTTGGAAAATGTATGTGTTCAACCAATTTATTGTTCATTTAAAAAAGTTTTAATCTTTATCTTGGCTTACTTTTCGCAAAATTACAATGCTCGACAAAATTTAACTTTTTATTCAGACTTTTTCTGATAGATTAAACTTTTATAGCCGTACTCAAAAAGAGTTAAGCGGTATATTCGATTTTTGGTAAAAGTGGATGTGTGTAACGCAGAGAAGGAAACGTTTCGAGCCCATAAAGTATATATATTCTTGATCAGCATCAATAGCCGAGTCGATATAGCCATGTCTGTCTCTCCATCTGTCTGCCTGTCTCGATGAGCGCCTAGATCTCAGAGACTAAGAGCTAGGGCAACCACATTTTGTTTCCAGACTCATCTGATAATACACTGCTACAAGTGTACATGCAAATTTAATTTGGCTCATTTTCTCTCTTGTTCGCACACTCTCTTCCTCGTGCGGCTTAGAACGGCTGATGTGGGTGTGAGAAGGGAGACACAATAGGTGCAAGAATTAAAATCAGAATATTACTAGCGGTCGTGGCCCGCGAAGAAATCCCCACCCCCAATTAACTAACTATTCAATTCGTCCCTTTTTGAAGAGGGGTTCTAAAAGATAGATGTATATAGATAGAGAGAACGCGGCGTAGTCGGCTCCGATATTGGTATTCCGGCGCATCCAAGCGAACTCATTCACTCAAACTCTGTAGACGTAGCACTTTATTTGACTCAATTCACTTTGAGCATTGTTAATTCGAACGCAATGGCGCTTCTTCCTCCCACTGTCTCTCTGTATTTATACACATAAATATGTACATGTGCACATATTTATATTTTCACTGAATGAAACCTGAACCATTTAGGTGGGCCCCCTGTTTTGCCTTTGGCTCTGTTTGGATCTCCCTTCGATTAAGTACCATGTATGTACATACATACATGTGCACATGTTACATGTAGGCATATAAAACTGATTTGGCGAAGTGACCGTAGCTGCAATAAGCGAAAGTGCTACAATTCAGAGACCCCAAGCAAACAACAATGGAGAACAACATAAACGGGAAAATTTATGGCTGCAAGATGTACATATGCATGTGTAGCTGTACATATGTATGAAGATGTGTCAAGGAGATGCGGCTTTTTTACTTGTGCTCAAATCTGTATATTTGTCGCTTTTCGCTTTTCGCTTTTTTGTTTGTTTTATTAATTATAAATACATTTAATAAAAAAAAACCTAAATAATGTAACGCTTAGATGTTTAAAAGAAAGAACAAATATTTTGTTTATACTCGTACTCCGCATGCGGTTACAGAGGAGGCCTGCCCCCTGCCAAAAAGAGAAGGGAGTGAAGAGGAGATGCTGCTGTTCTGTTCTGTTCTGTTATCCAGCTGATGGCGTGATGGCAATGTCGATGACGATGACGATAACGATGAGCGACGACAGAATGTCAGTGTCAGTATGTGATCACTTATTGCAGCCGATGCCGCCTCTTAGGCCCACGGCTATGGCTATGATTTGACTTCCATCCGCTATCGCTTGTGTTAGCACTCCAGCTCCTAGCACTTGCGCTTGGGCGTGCGACGTTTCACACCGCAATTTTCGACTTTTTTACTGCCCTTGGCGATGGCCAGCAGCTTGACCAGCTTCTTGTGCGAGTCCCCCACGATCCATCCGTGCTTCTGGTACGGCTCGCTCTCCTCAAAGTGCTTTCCCGCCAGAGGCTCTGGATGCTGTCGCTCCTGCTTCTGTTGCTCCCTCAGTACCGCTGCATCTGGGTCGAAATCGGCCTCCACGCGACCGAACTCGTCGTCGCTGGAGCTGCTCCAGTAGTACAATTGCTTCTCGCTCGCCGGCCTCTTGCGCCTTGCTGGTGACTGTTTGTTCGTCTGTGATTTCCGCTTCGTCTTCAGATTCTTGTTGCTGCTGCTGCTATTGTTGTTGTTGTTGTTGTTGCTATTGGTGGTGGCGGTGGAGGAGGAGCTGCTCCTGGCTGCCGGCGGAGGAGGTTGTGGTGGTGCTATACTATTGCTGCTGCGGGACTTAGTCCGCTGAGTGGTTGACATTGGGAAGGGCTGCGGCTGAAGCTCAGGCTGCCGCTGCGCTGGCTCTTCCACTAAAATGACTTGGAGGGCTCCGGCCGGTGGCGGTTGCGGTGGCCTGTCCTTGATCTGCTGCCTTGAGCTGCGCGTCCTAGCAGGTGGCTCCGCTTTGGGCTCCATCGACTTGTCCCTGTCGTTCTCTATGCCGTTGCCGCGCCTTTTCCTGGAGCTAGCAGACTTCGCTGCTGCAGTCTTAACCTTGGTGGGAGCTTTCGATTTAGATTTGGGTGCAGCGGCAGTCCGAGGATTCGGGTTAGCTCGCTGCCGTGCCTTAGCTGTAGTCGCCGGCTTTGGATGATCCAGCACAGGCAAAGGCGCAGGCACAGGAACAGGCACAGGAACAGGCAGAGGCGGCTTCTTCGCGGCACTTTTCTTCCGCCTGGCGATCACGGAAGGCGTTGGGGTCTTCTTGGGTGCCGCTGGCGCCCATATTGGCTCTGGCTGGTTGGCGTTTGCTTCGCTCGTCTTGCGCTTGCGACGCTGCTCCTGCTGTTCCTTTTGCTCGATGAGGGCTATGATGTCCTTGGTGGAAAGGAACTCCTCGTACTCGTCCGAGCTCCACGTCTCCACCAGCTTCTTGGGACGGTTGGTTGCACAGCGGCGCTTCGACTTGCGCTGGCCCTCGTCGATCAGCTGCTCGATCTCCTCCGGGCTCATTCCCAGCTCCGACTGCAGCTTGCTCAGATCCTTGCGGGGCTTCCGCGAGGCTGATGGGGAGGAGGCCGAGGCCGAAGCCGAAGCAGAAGCCGAAGCAGAGGCCGAAGGCGAGGCCGAAGGAGATGGGTCTGGCGGCTTAACAATGGTCTTGGGGAAATTAGCTGGAAGACATATTTTGGTCTTTTTAGTCCTACGCGGCAGTCCACTTGGAGCGGGCATAGCTGCTGGGACAGTCGGAACTGCCGGCGCTGCCATGGGCTCCTGCTGATGGTGTGGGTGGGGTTGGGTGTGTGGCTGGTGATGATCCCTATCCCAGTTCTCCAGCCCCACTGGGGACTCTACCTCTGATGCCTTGGCCGCACCGCCACCTCTGAGCTCATCGAAGATCTGGTCCAGATTGGCCTGGTTCTTCGGCAACGCCTTAATCTTGCCCAACGCCGGTCCTGCCATCGGACTGGGGAGCTGCTGCACAGGAGTTGCTACTGCTGCTGCTGCTGCTCCTATCGCTGACTTTGTGCTGGCGTGCTTGAAGATGCGGCCCATGATTAGGGACTTGTTCTCGAATGTCTTGGCCGTGGCTCGGCTGGAGCTGCTGCTGCTGCTCCTACTGCGGGTGTTCTCTTGCGACGAGGATGAGGACGTCGACGAGCTGGCCGAGGACCCAGCCCTTTCCTCAGCCCCTGGCGGCACCTGCACCGGAACTCCAGCCTCCTTCCTGACCCCACATCGGGCCCCTGGTCCTGGCTCGTGCTCCGCCTCCGCCTCTGGCTCCACGTCGCCGTCGCAGCTCAGAGTGCCAAAGTCATAGTCGTCGCGGTCCGAGTAGCTGGCGGTGGAAACGCTGTTGTTGTCCTGCTCTTGGAGCAGATTCACGCACGTCTTCGGCTTCTGGAACGTAATGCTGGCCTTCTCCTCCAGTCCGATATTTTTGAACGGCCGCTCCGGTATGATGATCCGACCGCAAGCGGGCGGCAGTGTCGCCGAGCTGGCAACGCCCGCCACTGCCTTGATGATGGACGCATGCATCATCGTCTTTGATGAAGTCGAGCTCTGCTGCTCCACCGGCCGCGTCGGCGTTGGCGTCGTCGTTGTCCGAGTGCCTGTGTGCGTCCCAGTGGGCGTGGGCGTGGGTGTTGGCGTTGGCGTCGGTGTCGGCGTCGGCTGTGAATGGTGATGGGGATGGGAATGGGGCAGGGGCAGGGGCTGTTGTTGCTGTTGGTGCATATGGTGTTGGTGTTGGTGTTGCTGTTGGTGACTGGCTGACGGGGCGGCAGGCACAACTGGAACGCCGGTACCCGGCGAAATCCCCTGGGAAAGGTGCGGCATAAAGTCACCGCCGGGCTTTTCGCTGCCCAAGGCGATGTCCGCCAGCTCTGTGAGCTTGCAGACGCCACGCCCGGTCTTAGCCAGCTGCAAGTCCACAATGTCCAGCTGCAGGTTGACGTTCTCATACCCCTTCATGGCGGCTTTCGTCTTGAAGCGCGAGGTGGTCGCCGAGAACTGCGAGATGGCGGAGTAGCTGGGCGACATCCGATTGTGGTTCCTGCTGGAAGAGATACATTTAGTCACGAGGAACAGGCACAGGATGCAGGAGGCGGAAAGCAGGAAGCTGGAAGCATACGACTTACGTGGGCGTTGTTGTGGGTGTGGCAGCGGGTGGATTGCGGAACAGCTGCTGGATGACCGGTTGATGGCAGACAGTGGGTGCAGCTTCTTCTGGCGTTCTTGCTGCACCATGTGAACGAGGAAACGGATACGGAGGCGGATGCGGAGGCGGCGTCGGAGACGAAGGTGGCGGTGGCGACGGAGACGGCGAAGCTGGAGGCGATAGCGTGGGAGACAGCGAGGGCGAGGCTGGGGGCGATAGCGATGGCGATGGCGATGGCGATGCCGGAGGCGGAGGTGAGGCATGTGGCGGTGGCGGCTGTTTACGCCCGGCAGTAACGATCACGGACGTCGTGGCCGGAACGGAGTTCGAGGCGGGTTGAGCTGAAGCGGCAACAGCGGCCGCAGTGGCGGAGCTGGACAGGCGAGGCGTCTCGGCACTCTTCAGGATGTTGCAGCATTCGTAGAAGAGACGCTCGTCTGGGTTCAGGTTGAGGCGGGCGGCGGAGGTGCCCGACGGACTGTGCTGGTTGTCGTGTAGCCGCAGACTAGCCTCAGTGATGACATGATGCACTTGCTCATTCAACTGCTGCTGCTGTTGCTGCTGCTCCACATGAGGGATGACTTGGGAGGGCGGCACCAAAACCGAGGCTCGAATCTGTTGTGTCGGACGTGTCGTCGTTTGCTGGTTCACTTGTATTTGCTTTTCCCCGCACCCACGCCCCGGCCCAGGCCCCTGCCCCTGCTCCAGCTCCAGGTCCAGTGGCACCTCAAGCACGCGCGGACTCGACGGCGCCGTCTGGGACTGAAGGTACTCCTGCTCGGAGAGCTTGGACACGTGGGCCAGGGTCATGTTATGCTTGGACAGAGAAGTGGCCGTAAAGAAGCTCTTGCCGCACAGGGAGCACGAGTACTTTTCGGTGTCGACGTGGTTCCGCTGCGTGCGCTTCTTGGGCCGGGTGAGGAGGACGCTGCGCCGCCTCCGGCGTCGCCGACCACGCCCGCCGCGCCCCAGGTCCTGCGAGTAGCTGGTGTAGACACTCATCTCGTCGTCCAGGTCCATGTCCATGAGCTCCGTGTTCGTGTTTTCGTCACACATCGAGCCGAAGTTGGAGTGCTCGTCGTTCAAGTTGGGCGCACTGCGCACACTCATGGACGTGGGGGGGCGGTAGAACTTTTCCTGGTCGGGATCCATGTCCATGCGGCCGTCCTGCTCCCCCTGGTCGAACTCGTCGTGGGCAAACTCGAAGTCCTCGTTGGTGGTGGCCGACATGATCTTCTCGTTTACGTTTTTCGCTATCTCCGTGAGGTAGTTGTCCTCCTCCTCGACGTTGTCGCCCGCCGCTGGCACGTTCGGCGTCGCTGCCGGTGCCCTGGTCGGGGGCTCCTGCTCCTGCTGCTCTTTGTGTATGTTCTTATTTAGGCGAGGATCGCGGCTGAATGTGGCCGCCGTGGCCGGAATCGTCCTCTCCTTCTCCAGCTCCAGCTCCGCCTCCCGCTTCTGGTACATCTGCTTCTTGGCGGCGCTGCTCAGGATGCTCGGCCGCAGTATGGAGACTGCCGGCGGCTGGCCGGCACTCTTGACTGCCGGCAGGGCTGCCGCATCTTTGGCCTCCTTGGCCTCTTTGGCTAGCAGCTGCTTTTCGATCCCGATGGAGAAGGACTCCAGTGTCGACTTGAGCATGCTAATATTCTCGTTCGTCGCCTTCCCGCCCGCCGCCTTCCCGCGGCTGCGGTAGTAGCAGCTCTGTCGCCGCTTCGGTCTTCCTCGGACAGGAGGCGCCGGAGCTGCCTCTGCCGCCTCTTTTGCAGTCGAGTTGCGCGACGGCTTCGATGCGGAGGTGGAGGTCGAGGTCGAGGTGGAGGTGGGGGCCATGGCTGCGTTCCGCTTTGTGCTGGACATGAGCAGCATGCCCGTCAGCAGCAGATCCTCGCTCTTCTCGTATGCCAGGTTCTCCAGCTTCTTGAGGTTGTCTCGGCGGGCGTTGTCGATCTTGAAGCTCTCCAGCAGTTGGTCGGCCACAATGGCCGCCAGCTCGTTCTTCCTGCGGCGGCGCTGCTTCTTTTTGGTGACGGCCACCAGCTCCTCCACCACCGGCTGCTCCACCTTGTGCTCCTCCTTCGCGGGCAGTTCTTCTGTCGCCTCCAGAGTGCTAGCCGCCGTGGCCGACTGGTCCTGGGCACTGGGCAGCTCGGACTGCGCCAGGCTGTGGAAGCCCGAAGAGGTGTTGTTGTTCATGTTGCTGCTGTGCTCCTCCAGCAGGGAGCTGCAGTTCGTCTCGACCGTGGGCGTGGGCGTTACAGCCATGCGCGGAGGCAGTGCTGGCGCAATGGAAATCACAGACACGGCCACAGAAGGTGCCGACAATGGAAGCGTCTCCACAACAGCAAAGGGTTCTGGAGCGGACCGAGCATGCAGCTCCAGCTGCACCTCCAGTTCCGGCTGCAGCTCCTGCTCCTGCTCCTGCGCCTGCTCCTGCTCCCGCTTCGGCAAATGCTCATTTATACATTGAACTGGCGGAGTTTCAGCAACAGTCGGCGGCGCCTGAGCGCCCATCCCAGGTTCCTGGGATGCGGGTACGGGTACGGGAACGGGAACGGGAACTGGAACTTTCGAATAAACTGCAAGCAGATGTGCATCTGCCTTCGCCTCGCCATTGACTGGCGGCACTGACTGCAGCTGAAGGCACTGCAGCAATGGTTCAGCCGGGAGCTCCTCGAGGGCGAGTAGAGCAGAGCGGCAGTCGATGGTCTTGGAGCGCATGGAACGCTTCTTTGGCGTCAGCAGAGTCTTCTCTGGAGTCGTCGCCTGGGGTGGAGCAACCGAGCCGGCTGAACTGGCCACCACCTTCTCCACCATCGCGGACGAGGTAAATAACATGCCAGTGGTGGCTGTGGCTGACGCTGTGGCTGTCGCTGCTACTGCAGCTGTGGCAACGATGTAGTTGGGCGGCCTCGTCGGATGAAGGACTTGTGATGGCAGGTTGAAATTCTTTTGCTTCTCCCTCTCCCTCTCCTTATCGCTTTCCCTTTCCCTCTCTCTCTCTCTCTCCTGTTCCCTCTGCTTGTCGTCGTCGTCGGGCAGACCGGCTTGGACCGCCATGATGACCGAATTGATTGCGTCGTCAATGTGGTTGTTGACCACCTCATCCATGCGCAGACAGCCCTTTGCCAGCCCCTTGCCGCCGTACTCCTTCTTGCCGCCCGCCGCCTCCACCGAGCGTTTCTTTCCGCCCGCTTTCGGCAGATGCACAGGGATGGCGGCAGCGGCACTGAGGATCACATGGGATGGGGAAATTCCAGTGCTGGTGCCGGTGCCAGTGGCCGTGCCAGGTCCAGTCCCCGAGGCAGTCCCAGTCCCAGGATTGCGCACCTGGGGTATCTTGAGCAGGTCCAGGCTGGAGTAGTAGTGCGACGCCAATGAAACCGGTCCGAGAGCTGAACCGGCGCCTGGCCCTGGCCCTGGCCCCAGAACAGGAACTGGAACTGGAAGAGCTTGGAGTGGGGCAGATGATCCGGCAGGAGTTGTCACCAAGGGAAGCGGCAGAGGCATCTGCATCGGCATTTGCATCGGAATCTGCATCGGCATCGGCATCGGCATTGGCATTGGCATCTCCTGGGGAAGCCGCATTGGAGCCGCAGCCGGGTCTGGTGAGGATTTCCTCGCCGACTTCTTGGACAAGTCGAGCGGCTCCATGTCCATCTCCAGGCCCAGCACGTTGCGCGCCTCAAAGCCGCAAATAGTCTGCCTGCGGGCAGGCATTCCACTCGAGCGTCCGTGATGCAGTCCAGTGTGGCAGCCGTCGCGCTCGGTGCTTGGCAGCACTGGCTTCTGGTGGCATCCGCGTTGGCTGGTCAGGTTGAGGGGCTGCGTCTCCATCACATACATGCTGGGATTAACGTTTGGATTCGAATTCTGGTTTTGATTTGCATGTGGATGGAGCTGTGCATGTGACAGATACAAGGGGAGCTTTGGCAGCAGACTCATGTTGCCATGCACGGAAACGGACACCGAACCCGGGCCCGGGCCCGGACCCGCACCCGCACCTGCCATCGGAGCTCCCATCCCCTGCAGTCCCAGAGGCATGGGCATGGGCACCAGCGCGGACAATGGTTTTGGATGTGGCTGTGGTTGCGGTTGTTCTGCTGGATATTGCTTGAGGGCGGCCGCCGTCGGTGATGGTGGAGTCGGGGCTGCCAATTGCTTGCTGGCCGCCTTGGTGGGGGTTCTCCTCGGAGTGGCCCCGAAAACGGGAAGTGCAGAGGGAACCGGAAGAACCAGAGCGGGGGCAGGAGTTGGCTGAAGAACAGGAACAGGAACAGTAACTGCAACTGGAACTGGGACTAGACCAGCTAGAGCTGGAGCTGCAGCTGCAGCTGGCAGTAGCTCTGCAACTGCAGCCCTTTTCTTCTCCAGAGGCTCGGAGGCTGGCTCTGCATCGGGCCTGGGCCCCAGTGCGGTATCCACTTTGATGATGCGCCTGGACACAGCCTTCCGCTTGGGCGTTTTGGCCTCCAGCATCTCCTTCCCTGCAACAGCGTTCGAGGGAAGCGTCGTCTCTGCATGCATATTGCAGTTTTTCTCCTCCCTTTTCTCGGGGACCGGCGGCGGCGGCTGCGGCGGCAGTGGCCGTGGCTGGTGCTGGTGCGATGGCGGGGGCGGGGCCAGTGGTGTTGGAGTTGGTTGTGGCGGCACCTGCTCAGTCTTCAGCTTTTCCTCCAGCTTTCCAGTGAGCATGGCAATGCAGTCGCTAATCCTCTTGCTGCGCTTCACCCCTGCATTTGCGCTGGGCTGCCGACTGCTGGCCGAGAGTCGCGGAGTGTCTGGCAAGGCCTTGATGCCCGGAGCAGGAGTGGTCGGCGGCGTGGGCATCAGCTGCTTGCTGCTGGCGCACCGCTCCAACTCCAGCTCCTGGCTGGATGCTGTGGGTGGGGGCGGCACCTGTTCACCTGTTGAAGCTGTACCCGGATCCGCGACTTGAAGGACCGCCGGCGTTGGCTTGGCCTCAACGGGAGATCTTGGATTGGCAGTGAAGGTGGCTCCTGGCTTTACCTCCGGTTCTGGCTGTGGCTGTGGCTGCGGCTGCGACTGCGCATTGCCCGGTGCCTCGGACTGAGCCTGCGGCTCTGCTTCAATTGTTGACAATGGAAGGGGTGTGGCTGCTGATCTGCAATCCCCTTCTGCGCCCATTGTGGAATCTTTCTGCTGCTTCTTCTGCAGTTTCTGTTGCTTCTGCTGTTGCTTGCGTCGGCAGCGCTTCTGTTGCCCTGCTGCCACCGCAGCAGCGGAGGCGGCAGCCACCACCGAGGACCGGGTGTTGCGCAGCAGGTGCTGATTGTATATCTTCCTCTGGGTGCTCCTCTGCTGCTTCAACATGGACTTGGACATGGACATGGACTTGGACTTGGACTTGTTCTTCGACTTGCGCTTGGCCTTGTTGTCGACGGGGAAGATCTTCTTGCAGACGCGCTTAGGGGGCAAGTTCTCCAGCATTTTGCGTATGGACTCAGCTGGAGGAGGATAAGAAATGGGAATCAATTTAAATCAGTTTCGCGGCAATGCTGCACGGTTGTGGTACTCACCATCGCTGGGTCTCTGGCGCGGTGAGTTCTTCATCTTCGATGAGTTGGAGCCACTCTCCTCGCACTCGCCTTCTCCCTCGCCCTCGCCCTCCTCCTCGCCATCGTCCTCATTCTCGTTCTCAGCCTCTCCCTCGGCCTCCAGGGAGTCCTCAAGCTTTTCCTCAAGCTTCTTCCTGCTGGACAACTGTCTGAGCGGCTTCTTGGAGCAGGGGCGACGCTTCTTGGTACCGCAGTAGTAGCGATATTTTCGCTTCTTAGCCAGCGACCAGATGTAGTCACCAGAGCAGTCCAGCATGTGGCGGTAGAGATCCATAAGGCCGCTGCACTTTCGCCCGCACTTCGTGCAGCTCGATGGAGGCGAGGAGGAGGAAAGCGTCGACGATGTGTTGGCTGTGTTGCAAGTGGAGGTAGAATGGGAGTGGGAGTGGGAGTGGGAATGGGAATGGGAGTGATAGGTGGAGGATGAGCTTAGTGAACAGGACGAGGAAGAAGTTGTCCCCGTCCCGGAAGCGGGAGATGCCTGCTGCTGTTCCAGGCCGGACATGGGCGTCGGGGTTGGTGTGTTGGTCGGTGTGGAAGCCTCGAACGACGACCTGGAAGAGGTGGACGAAGAGGTGGTCTCCTCCTCGGGCTGGACACGCTCCTCCTGCTTGTGCTGCGGCCAGCCAATGGAGTTGCTCTCCGCCGCAAACCGGCCCAGTGCACGCTTGGGTATGAAGAGGTGGCGCAGCAGGTTCCCCGCCAGCAGCTCCCTGCCCACCACCTCGTAGTGCGTGGCATAGATGTGCGAGTGACGGAACGTCTTGTGCTCCTCCAGCGATTTTCGCTGGTCAAACTTGGCACCGCAGCATATGCACAGATAGAGGCGTGGTCGCGCCCACTCGCCACTCAGCACCAAAGATGATAGTGTAATTTTTTTGTCCTGGTCCTGCTCCCGTTCCCGGTTTCGGTCTCGGTCTCGCTCCCCCATCCTTTCCGGGCTGGTCCCGTGCCGCGGCTGCAGCTGAAGCAGAGAGAGAAAACTCTCGTCGGCAAAGTTCTGGGCCAGCAGATCGTCCTGGGCACCCTGGACACTTCCGTAGTCCACCAGGTTGGCGTCCTCCTCGTTCTCGCACTTGATTATCGCCTGCTCGTTCTGCTCGAGGATGATGTGCGGCAGGAGACGATGGTCCAGAATGAGATTAAGCTGCTCGAGCAGACGCTGCTGCTCCAGTTGCATGTGATTACCATCCCCATCCACACCGCCGCCATTGTAGGTGCGGGCGATGGCGAGGGAGACATCGTGCTTCTGGCGCATCGTCAGCTGGGTCCACATGTCCAGCTTGGAGAGATCGCGCAGGCCAATGAAGGTGGGCTGCTTCAGCTTCTTCACCAGCCGCCCGCCCTCGTTGGTAATGGTAAACTTCTTCACATAGTCCCACTTCCACTTCCAGCTGTGTTTCGTGTGGGGCCGACGCCGGAACTTGGCCGGGGGCAGCAGCTCTGCCGTCGAGCCGAACTGTTCCGCTGTCAGCAGGGTTGGGTAGGCACTGGCGTGGCTCATTTGACTAGAACCATGCAGCATGACCATATCGGATGCGAATGGGGCTGTGCCTGTAGATGTGGAGCCAGAGCCAGATCCAGATCCAGATCCAGAGGAGCTGCTTGAGGTTGATGCTGACATTATGGGGGAGGTGAGGAGCCGTCCATCGAGATAGTTCTGCAGATTCTGTTGGACATTCAGGATGACATCCTTGTAGAAGTTTTCATCAAAGACATGCGAGCTGGCGCTGATGTTACTGCTGGAGCTGACTGCGACACAGGCTGAGGAGCTGGGTTGCCGGAAGACAACATCAGGAGCTGCATCCAGATGGTCTTGCACATGGCCTTGTCCCACGGGCTGAATGGTAGTCGCCGCCACATGCTGCTGGTGCTGCCGCTGGGCTGCCGCCCGACTGCTGCTTCTTGACTTGTGGGGCATAGCCAGGGACGGCTGCTCGTCGTCTCCTGCTCGCCGCTGCCTGTTGCGATGGCTGGGCAAGCGGTTTTGTGTGAGACCAAGGCGGAACAACACCGGTTCATCGGCTCCCATCAGTCCAGGCTTCGGCGATGGTGGCTCTTCGAGCTGGTGGTACTGTCGATGGTGCCCGGTTAGCTGATCAGCGTCCTGAAATCGCAGTCGGCACGGATGGCAGCCAAAGTACTTGTCTGCGTGCATCTGGATGAGGTGGAGGAACAACTGATCCAGATGCTTGACGGGCAGACAGATCTGTGGCAGCATCGAATGCTTCCTGTTGCCAGAGCAGTGATGGCAGCCGGGAAATCCTCCGGGCGGATGGGAGCTCACGGAGCTGCTGGTGGAGCGACCGCTGCAGCGTCTTTCCTGTCGCTCCGTGTGGAACTTCTCCACATGCTTGCCCTGCAGCTTGCCAGAGGCGAACTTTCTATCACAGTACAAACACAAGACTTTCTTTAGGCTGGACCCCGAACCAGGGCCAGAATCAAGGTCAAGGTCTCTTTCCCGCGGCTGTTCCTCTATGAGAAGCTGAAGCTTCTCCACCAGACGGGGCAGACGCTCTAGCGGTAATCTGCATATCAGAGATGGTTGTTGCTGAGCACTTGGCCCCTGCTCTTTTTGCTTTTCCTTTCCCTGTTCCTGCTCCCCTTCCAGTGGCAGTGGTAGTGGCTGTTGCTGTTGCTGCTCCTCTTCCTCGTCGTCTGGTTCATGTCTGAGCTGGCGTTTCTTCCGTCCGGATGGACCAGCTGCCGACGGTCTGATGGCCGCTATTGGTCTAATTGGATTCTTGCCATTGACCTGCTCCTCGGACAACTTAAAGCCCCGGCGCAGGCCGAAGCGCGACATCGTCTTCATGAGGAAGCCACTTGATTAACCAATTCGTTGCACAAATGTTATATTTATATTTCTGCAAGAGGAGCAAATACAATATATGTAATTCATTTCTATTTTGTATTTTATTGTTTTTGTTGACAAATAAACCGCAAGTATGAAAAGACGAAGAAGAAGCAGAGACAGAAGCAAAAGATGGAAAAACAATAACTAACACACACTAACACAACTAACAGACACACTACACACACACAACACACACACCCAAACATATCCACTCAGAAACAACTCTAAAAAGAGTGCTTGAGCCACACACAGTCACAGTCATGGGGTGGAATATGAACCTGCATACATACATATACATATGTGTACAATAAATATTTGATAATTTTATATTTATTGTGTTTACCCGTTTACGTTTATGATTTAGAAGAAACTGCATGTGCCGCCTTTTGTTTCAATTTGTTTATTTCGATTGAGGCTCGTTTGATTCCGTTTTATTTGTCCATGCCCCTGTGTGGTATTGCACTTTAATTCGTTTTCCTCCGTGTGGCGTCCAGTCCACTTGGACCGAATATTGTAATTTAATTTTTTCTCAAATAACAGATCGCACAGCATTGCATTTGTTTTATTTATTACGTACTTATTATTTTTTTCCACCCTAACAACTGCGTTAGGAGGTATCTAACGTTTAGCCCAAATCGATGCGTGCGTAGAGCAAAGGAACGGACAGGGGCAGGGGCAGCAGACGACGACGACGACGGCGGCGATGGCAGCAGGACGACGATACTGTCACTGAGGAGTATGGCAGTGGTGAACAAGAACGATTTTTCTCTCTTGCACAAGAAGCAGCGGCGGCTGCAGGTAGCATTTTTATCCATTTATTATATATTAACGCTATCCCATTAATGGGTGCGTGCACTTGTTATCCACTAATTCAATTTAACTATTTAACTCATATATATATATTTTTCACGCACGCACAACAGGATTTGTTTCATCGCACATGAAAAATTTAGAAAAGAACACTTTCATGCTGTTGCGTTAGCAACACTTTTTTAAACTTTATGCAGCACTGCAAGTGTCGGCGGCATCGATATTTATATACTGTGATTGTCACACATTCGCAACTATCGAATATTATACCTTACAAGTATTAATTGATTTTAGGATGCTTGAAGAATATGGATTTATTAAAAAACTTCTATTGGCCCTTTAATGTTTTAACTATTTACTGATTGAGCAATATTATCGCAATTTTAACGGGCAAAACAATAAATACTCGATACATCGACAAATTACACCGATGACATATCGGTATCCTTGTATTCTTCGACAGCCACTTTTTTCTTATTTGCCAGTTGACTAAAATCGAAAAAGTTAAATATGAAACGAATGAGGAAAATGAGTACTTTCTAACGAAGATGGAGGAATTTTCGCACAAACCTTCTCAACGCTCGAAAGAATATCTTCGCACTCAAAAATAAAATGGAAAGCTAAATACATCAAATTGATAAATAGATTGTTTCCTCTTTCGTTTGAAATGTGCAGACAGCCCCATCTTTAACACAACACAAAATCTTTATTCGTTTTTGCAATATTAAAGATCTCTCGTTAACAAAGGCACAATCATTCTACAGGGAACTTAGAAAATTCATGAATGAAGCACAAATAGATTTTTAATATTTAAATTAGACACTGTAATGTATCCATGGTGCAAAATTAATTCGTGGATGTGCTGCTGTTCGGGAAGTCTCCTTAGGATACTTTTCGTTCTACTTTTCGTACATCTGTTCCATCACTATCAGCTGCCAGCTGATTACCAAAGCAATCAAAATAGAAGAGTGTATAGTAATAACCAGTGCTGCCAGAATTTCACAGTCAATATAAGCTACTTTTAGATATGCTAAAACAGGTTAAAATCTAAAAATAAGCTAAAACGAAATATGCTTTAAAAACAGAAAATTGTTTAGTTTAAGTGATTGTCTTATGACTTTAATGTCCTCCTATAGACTGTTATATTTGTCATTTTGCTACCCGTACTCTAAGAGTTAAGGGGTATATTAGATTTGTGGTGAAAGTGGATGTGTGTAACGCAGAGAAGGAAACGTTTTTGACCCGGTAAAGTATATATGTATATTCTTGATCAACATCAATAGCCAATTTTTACAGACTCGTGATATCACACTTTTACAAGTTTATATAAAAAAAAATTTTTCACGCCCACTTCCGCCCTCACAAAGAACGAAAATGTGCGGCATATATAATTTTTAAGATACGATAAAACGAAAAAAGCAGTATCGTAGAGAATGACCATATATACTAGATTTCCGAATCAGATATTATAGCCAGAATGAAGAAATTAATTTTCAGTGGCTATCCCACCCCCATTCAAAGGATGCTGCGCTACTAATTCTCTCCGCACTCTAACGGAGGAACTGTCGAATCTACATTGTTGATGACAGATGTAGCAAAAAAATGTTAGAGGGGACCCTCCCCCTTGGTACGCCCTTGACTGACTGAGTATGGGTATAAAATTAGAGTCGCGGCAACAGAAGAGATTCACAACGTTGCCTCTCGTTTGAAAAATTCTTCGCAGTCCTATATAGAATATAAAATATTCAGGATTAAACAGTGGCCGCTCATATCAAAGATGATTTTGCATTGATCCATGACATTCTGGTCCAGGATTGACAATTACTTGACAGCTAATAAGCTCTTGAATGACGAACAGTCAGGTTTTCGTGTGGGCAGACCGCAATAATGAACGTAGTGGAAGATATCAGAGAAAAATTGCTCAATGACAATATAATTTTCGCGTGCAGCAACAACACTGATGACGTTTAAATGTTTGTCAGTCGTCCCATTAGAAGAATTAATGACTGTGTTCGTGTTTGTAATAGTGAATTAAAAGCTATAAGTCAGTGGGCAAAAATCAATGGGCTATGATTTACATTTAATCAAACGTTTACATGGGATTACCACATAAATAAATCAGTCGGTATCCTTACATCGCTAAACATAACGAAAAACTTTTTACCACCGAAAATCAAACAGACAATTGCAACAATTACCGTCACACCAGTACTTATTTATGGTATCGAAGTCTTTAGTGACTGTAACTCCGCCAGCAAACGAAACCTGCAAGTTGCCTTTAATAATATCGCGAGATATATTAATAATAGGCATAGAACTGAACGCATTTCTGACGTTATGATTAAGATGTTCGATATGTCACTTAAATCCTGCACAAACCATAGGGCCATTATGACATTATGACATTTAAATACAAGTACTCCTGCACAATGCGGCAATTCTTAGTATATGCTGTTCGCATTTGGAACCAACTTCCCCACGGCCTTAAGGCCGGGTGAGGGGTGGATGTGGGAAATAAATAAAATATAAAAATAAAAGATGTTATTTGTTTTATTTATTTGAAATTGCACCAAATTAAATGTGTATGTACATAAATATTGTTCAAATGTCGCGTTGGCTTTCGACTTTGAAACTTTTTCAATAAATTCCTTCTTTCATAGAACTTTTCTATATATATTTATATGTATATGTATATCCGGATCTGTCGAATCCGGCTGAAGAATGAACCAGCTTGCTAGTCTAATCAATGGAATTGATAAATATTTTGTCGTGTCGTATACAGACGCACATATGTATGTACATGTACATTCTCGGCTTGCTTTCGCATCTCGTCATGAATCGAACATGTCGAAAACATACCGAACGTCTCAGGTCCCCGATCCGAACGTCTCATGACCACCAGCCGAAGACCTGGGGTGTTCTGGGACAGAAAACTCAGCTGCGACATATTCGGTGTATGAACCGGCACATCTATATACTGTATGGTTAGTGGCACTGCCTAACTCTAATAATTTAAACTTTTGAATGGTGGGGATGAATGAAGAGAGAGCGAGACATATAGAAGTTAAATTAATTCTGTCAGTAAATGTTAATATGTATTCTGAATGTTTAAATGTTAATAACTATTACAACTGTTGTGACTAGCGCCCAAACTATAAATATTAATATAATAGCTCGGATAAAAAATACAAATATACAAACAAAAAATTTGCTTGTTTCTCGCTGGAAACTTTCAACGCCAATGTTCTCATATCGCTGGCTATACTTTCTACCTGGTCAGGTATTGTACATTGAGCACTTTTTTATGTGATTGGATTTTCCCAAATCCAGATTATATCATCGAGATATCGATACTCTTAAAAGATAAAACGCAGCTTTCGCTGGATATTGATATAAAGCTATCAATTAAATGGCTTTTCTATTGTATACATTTTTTAAAGACCATATCATGCATTGCGTTGTTAAACTATCGATAGTTAATGCACTCAATAGAATTATATACTATTCTACTCAATATTTTATTGGAGCCAACTGATGATCCATCCCTATCGATAGCCGCGGCGTTGCCATAAAGTAGAACTCGTAGGCTTGTTTTTGACGAGTCATTTTCTCGTCTCGCATTTGTTAATAACTGAACTGAACAGATATGCCATACAACATGGACATACTTATGCCTGAGAAGGTAAATATATTATCTGAGCATATTCTGAACATAACATAAGCTTTTAGTTTATTGCCCAGGACGAACTCTGCGATTCAAAGCCGAAAGATGCGCACAGCTCTTTGGATGAATTGGACATTGATGATTTGTATGTGCGTTATAAGGTAAATATGCAAAAAAATCTGCATTCGCATAGATTTAGGTGATGTCCAAACCCTCTTTCAGAAACTTCAAAAAACCTTGGAGTTCATAGAGGTGCAGGAGGAGTACATTAAGGATGAACAACGTAATCTAAAGAAGGAATATCTACATGCCCAGGAGGAGGTGAAACGCATACAGTCAGTGCCGCTGGTGATTGGGCAATTCCTGGAGGCTGTCGATCAGAACACGGGAATTGTTGGCTCCACAACAGGGTCCAATTACTATGTCCGTATCCTGTCCACCATCGACCGTGAGTTGCTAAAACCATCGGCTTCCGTGGCGCTGCACAAGCACAGCAATGCCTTGGTGGATGTCTTGCCCCCCGAGGCGGATAGTTCCATATCAATGCTGCAGCCCGACGAAAAACCAGACGTTAGCTACGCCGACATTGGCGGCATGGATATGCAGAAGCAGGAGATTCGCGAAGCAGTCGAGCTACCGCTTACCCACTTCGAGCTGTACAAACAGATCGGCATCGATCCCCCCCGAGGTGTCCTCATGTACGGCCCGCCTGGTTGTGGCAAGACCATGCTGGCCAAAGCCGTGGCTCACCACACCACCGCCTCCTTTATCCGTGTGGTCGGATCTGAGTTCGTACAGAAGTATCTCGGGGAGGGTCCGCGCATGGTGCGCGATGTCTTCCGGCTGGCCAAGGAAAACGCTCCAGCTATTATATTCATTGATGAGATCGACGCGATTGCAACCAAGCGTTTTGATGCCCAGACCGGTGCCGATCGCGAAGTACAGCGCATCTTGCTGGAGCTCCTCAACCAGATGGATGGCTTCGACCAGACCACCAATGTGAAAGTGATCATGGCCACTAATCGGGCCGACACCCTGGATCCTGCTCTGTTGCGGCCTGGTCGTCTCGATCGCAAGATCGAGTTTCCGCTCCCCGATCGCCGCCAAAAGCGTTTGGTCTTCTCCACCATCACCTCCAAGATGAACCTCAGCGAAGATGTCGATCTGGAGGAGTTCGTTGCGCGTCCGGATAAGATCTCGGGTGCCGACATAAACGCCATCTGCCAGGAGGCGGGCATGCACGCTGTGCGTGAAAATCGATACATCGTTCTCGCCAAAGACTTCGAGAAGGGATACAAGAACAACATCAAGAAGGACGAACAGGAGCACGAGTTCTACAAGTAGATTTAAGTTAAGGCCCACCACCCCTCCTCTATCTTATCTTAACCCTTTATACCCATCTACCTAAAAAGAATCTATCAGTAATAAACAGCATTGGTTCTATTCTTATTCCATTTTCGCCCTTTTTTCTGTAGCGATCCCCAGAACCTTCCATATCTCCAGAAACAAGACTAACATATTTACACAACAAACATGGACGCATTTCAATTATTTCAATTGGGCAAAACAAATGGATACATATAAAGAATAACTAAGCAGAGCAATAGTGTGTAGGTTGGCATCTAGAAAGTATATCTATCTAGATTGCTTCACATGGATAAGGATATGAATGCGGCTTCATTCTGCCATTATTCATCCATTACTTCATTAACGAGTTGACGACGGCATTCACATTGATGGCTTTAAGGTCCGCATAAGTCTGGCCGGTGCCGACAAATACGATGGGCTGGCCAGTGATGTAGGTCATGGAGATGGCGGCGCCCACTTTGTCGTCGATGGTGTCGAATTTGGTGAGAACAATGCCGTCAATGATGTGTGGATTTTCGTTGGAGGAGTAGTCGGCGAGGGACTGGTTGAACTTAACCAGCTGATCGACAGCTTCGTTGCCGACGAGAGCCTCGCCCACGAAGAGCACCAGATCGGGATTGTTCACCTTGATCAGCTTGGAGAGGGAACGCATGAGTGGCTCGTTGTCCTGCATGCGGCCGGCGGTGTCCACCAGAACTACGTCCACCTTTGTGTCGTGCGCAAATTTGATGGCCTCCATGGCAATGCCGGCGGCGTCCTTCCCGTATCCCTTCTCGTACAGCTGGACCATGGTGCGGTTGTTGTGGTTCCCCGCCGGATGTAGAGCATTCAGATGGCGTGTGTGGGTGCGTAGTTGCTCGACGGCTCCGGCGCGGAAGGTGTCGCAGGCCGCAATCAGCACGTTGAAGTCGTTCTCAATCAGCCAGAAGCAGATCTTGGCTAGATTCGTCGACTTGCCCACCCCGTTCACCCCGCAGAAGATGATTGTGTACGGCTTGCCGCCACGATTGGACTCTAGCGCATCGCGTATGATGTCGATGCGCCGCTTGGGCGACAGAATACGAACCAGCGACTGCGTCAGTGCATCCCTTACCAGGCTGGCAATGCTATCGAAGGTCCCCATCTGTTTGCCCTCGAGGCTGGTTGCCACTGAGTCGCACAGCTTGACCGCTATCTCCGAGGCCACATTCTTCGATATCAAATGATCGCGCATCTTCTCCAGCGCTGGTTGCAGATCGGCCAGCGACATGGTCTTGCCGCCAACAATTCCCTTAAAATAGGACAGCAAACCACCTCCGCGCCTGTTCTTTTTCAGTGCAGATGAATGGCTGCTCAAATCTTCATCCTCGCTAGAGTCCTCCGCACTGTCCAAATCTTCCTCGCTCTCCACATCCAGGTCTGGGATGACACCCTGCATGGTACCCACCAGCTGCCAAAATAAAGATAATCATATTTAGTTAGTTACAGCCAACACAATCTCACAGCTCTCGCAATCTATTCATGTATGCATATGTACACACATATGTATGTATAAATTGATATTTACACGCAAATGTACATATGCATGGCAGGGAAAGGCAAATTTATGTTCGCAAAAGGCTCTTGCGTTGGTTTCAGTGATTACTCGTCACAATAACAAGACATCCCGACCAAACAGAACAAAAAAGCACAGGAAAAAAAGGGATGAAAATTTAAAAATAAAGGGCAAATACTTTTGTTGAAATGAATCGATTTTTCATTGGGATTTAGCTCGTGTCTTGCATTGTCAATATATAGTCATACTGGGAACCTTCTCATTTTTCATATGATGCATTTGCGCCTTTTCTAAACTTCAAAGTTTAAAGTATGTACTTGTCCCGTGCTTTTTGTACATATTTACAAGTATTGCAACCTTCACGCGTAGCATTTCGGAGGCGAAGGATAGCCTTAAAGTTAATTGAAGTACTAGCCCCTCGCGACCGTACGAAGAAGCGTCAAACGAAAATTGAAAGATCATTTGGCCAAGCAATATCGTTGTAATTTTATAGTCTATGACCAGTAGGTCATAACTGGTTGATCCTACGGCTCCTACATATGTATGTACATATATATCTATTTAATTCGTGTAAAAAATACAGTGGTTGGCAGCAATATAAATTTCCGTTTTACTTTCTGTCTACGCACACAAACTCACTGGTATAAATGCACCCCATAAGGTATAATTGTACTTATTTAAGTAGTATGTACAATCTTGATCAGCAAGTCGATATATTCTAGATCTGATAAATCATAAATCCTAAGCTCTAGCGCAACCGAGTATCTCAGTATCAACCGATATCTCAGACTGGTCTCGGTTTCCTCGCCCCCTAAAATTTCGAAATTCGATGTCACCTCCAGATTCAAAGCTTCTAAACGATTCAATTATCTATCACATTGCAGATTCTTGTTCCGATCGATCGGACAACAGACTGAAAAAAAAACAAACAAAACAAAAAATGCCTTTGAGCTGACTCCCCTACACCCCACGCACTCTTTCATTTTCTTTCCTTGATCCCCCTTTAGCGCCACAGTAAGACTCGTGCTAATCCACACTCACCTCGTTGTTGATGCTCTGGTACTGAACATCCTCGGGGGAGTCCTTTGAACGATCGAGTAGGACGGCATCTTTCGAGTTGCCGCCAAGATCCCATACTCTTGGCTTCTTTCCGGCCTTCTCTGAGGCACCCTGCTTGATAGCAGTGATTGACTTGGTATCGGCTGCCTTCTTGGTGGGCGTAAGCTTTTCGCGCAACTTTCGACGGTTTTCCTGTATAATGTCCTCTTTTGTAAGTGGCGGTGATGAGGGCTGCGATTTAGGCTGCGTCGGACTCTCCTGAATGTTGACACGTTTCTCGACGGGCCTTTTGTCATCCTGTATCATGGATGCAACGGTTTTCTTCGATTTTTGCGACTCATTGTAAGAGCGCATGGCCTTAGGGGCCTTCACCTGTTTCGAAGATGCCTCTTCGGCCGCTGTGAGCACGCTGCGGAATTCGCCTTCGAAATCGTATTCACTGCCCAGGCGCTCCAATGCCGGTATACTGCCGAACTTCTCCTTAAAGGCGAACTGCATGTCGGCCAGAAAGGCGTCCAAGTAATTGAGTTTGATGACTTTCTGGAAGACAGCCGCATATACCAGATCCAGCTCATTGTCCAGCTTAAACTGCACCGCCAGGTGATCCTCCTCAAAATATTTGGACTCTGTGTTTCGCTCCTGCCGACAAACAACGAACAACATCAATCATCAATATGCATGAGATGAGCAAAGCAGCCACAGCCACAGCACAGCAACAAAAACATGGCTTACCTCCAGTATCACGCCACGTATGAGGCTGTTTATGCATGATGAGAAGTTTATTCCAGAGGTTTGCGAGTTCCAAAGTACTACGCCGCCCTTCGTAAATATCACTACAAAATCTAACATTTTAGCTAACAAATCCTGCCCTGCTATACAACGCTACGAAACTTCTTCTCTTCGTTCGAGCATTCCACGTCACGTCATGCTCGGTCTCTACTGCACGGTCGCGCAAGGGGTGGCAACGTCAAAATGTTTGTTTATGTTTTTATCTTTAGTCTGGCAGCGCCGGAACAGGGCTGGGTAAAACAGCCAGTGACATAGTTATATATCCTATCCTACCTCTCTAGTTTGGTTTTGTAGTTCAGTTGGCGGCATGATAACGCTATCATTCGCTATATTATATGCAGCTATTCCACGCTATAACCAACACAAGATCTAGCCAAATTGTATATACTTATAGTCCACACTTGGCCAGAACGATGTGGTTAAGCTTCACACTCGTGCGAATAAAAAGATGGGACAAAACATAGAGAAGTAGTGGCAAATGTGTCTCGCATTTATTAATGGGCGGGCACAGGCACGCCCAAAAGAAAGCTATGAAAAAATGTCACCCATTTCTTTTTACAATTGGTTCTTATTGCTAACGCGATCGATCATTTCTTTAAATATAGAATCATGAATGAAATTTGAAATCCGTTCAATGCGCTTTCACATACACACGAAAAGGGGGAAAGCAGAAAAGACATTCGCTGAATGCACATAGGTTTCTGTATATAGTATAATGCCAGTTGTTAAAGAAAAAAAATCTATTTGATGTATGCTAGTATTGATGATTGTTATTGTTCTGGTCCCACGCCATCTGCTGCATTTACGATCCCACAATAATGTTGTTGATGGGGATGTGTATCAGCTTGACGAAAAAGCCAATGAAGCCCATGATGCAGAACCCAATTGCGGTGGCAATGGCGATCTTCTGGAACTCCTTGCGGTCCGGCTTGGTGCAGCGTTTTACGAGACGGATCGAGTCCTTGGCGAAAGCGCGACCTGGCTCAGCGAACTTAACAACTTTGTCCATGTTATTTTAAAATTTAATAGAAACTGAAACGAGAGAAGCGGAATTCAATCAAACTAAATTAAATGATGCCAATTTCACACGAATCTATACGAAGTCAGCGTCGGCGTCGACGTCAACAACAGTGACACTTGCGACGTGGCAGATGACGACGACGTCACAGGTGAAATCTTGTTGCTGTTTCTGCCTGGGAAGTCTTCGAACTGGATTTAAAACTCTTTAGACTAGAGTTTAATTGAAAATATTTACTACTATTATGATTTTAACTTAATTTCTTCAAACTTTGTGTACAGTTTTTGGAAGAATGGTGAAAATGCACTATCCGAAAACGAAAAAAAAAACAATGTGAACGCTAGAAACCGTATCGATTTAGCGGAGTAAGAATTTTGTTGTTTGAGGAAGTTTTCTCCATTCAAATGTATGCTTTAATTATAAAAACTCAGACAATAAAGAAGCACACACCTGCAAACAGCTCGAAAATTTTCACTGGAATGAATGGTTTCGTTTCGTTGTCGTGTCGGGCCTTACAAATCGTGCCCAGTTTACATTCCACGTCAAAATGTCAAACAAGCAGAGTTGCTTTGTAAATAGAAACAGAGTTGCCAGTACGATGACATATTTCGATAGTTCGTGTTAGTTATAACATATCGCAAATATTATTGTAAATAGTTATTTTATTTAGTATTTTCTGTATACTTGTAGTATTTTCCAAAAAATAAAACCTCTTTATGGGAAATTTAAATAAAAATTAGTATTTATAAGTATTTATAGTATTAGTATTATAGTATTAGTATTATTATTTATAGTACTCAAATCAGAAAAAACAGCTCGCGAACAGAATCAGGGTAGATATTTGTCCAATTTGAAACCGATACGAAATTTTTTCGGCCCAAACTGTTTTTTTATGTTCTGTACGGAAGGCAGTACTCAGATCAACAAAAAAAAGTATCCGAAGTATTTGCTTGTAATGCTGGTATGTTTCGACAAACCTCGAAAGTTATATCAATTTGATAAAGCCTAGTACTCAGATCGAAAAACTGTTTGCCAGCAAACAAATGTCATATACTCTTCGAGCAGCCAGTGTGTGACGAGACTGTGCACTGCATTCCGAACGGTTACTCTGCTCAGACAGCGGCTTGGTTTTGTTTAAAGTTAATAAAATGCAATTCTTCGGCTGTGGCCGCTCTTCCCCAGGCATATCCGGGGCTCTCCAACATTTTATTGGCAAGGTAATGTTTGTGACTATCAGCAGCAGCAGATGGTGACGCCTCCCGTGCCGGACACCGTGAAGAAAAAATGTTTTGAAAACTATATTTGTTTTATATTTAAGAAAATTAATAAAAATAATAAATTATAATATCCATATAATTGTCATTCATATAATACTGCATCAACTAGATTCTATTTTTCTTCATTATTAAAATATTTCATTTGGTTTTTTGTTCTCTTATTGCCATGTTTGCTTCGTGTTTGCTGGCAAAAGATATAAAATTGATATCTCTTTCGAGGTGGATCGAAATATACCAAAAAAATAAGCATATACAATACGGATAATTTTCCAGTCGGTATATGACCTTTTTTTGTTCATCTGAGTACTGCCTTCCGTACAGAGCCTAGAAGACAGTTTTTGCCGTAAAACATTTCTTATCGGTTTCATACGAATATCAATTCTGATTTCTGTTTGAGAAGTGTTATTTTTGAAACTAGAGCTGTCAAACGATTGATAGTTCGATAGTTTTGAATGTTTTGAAAAAAAAAAAATGGATAATAGTAGCGGATCAAATAATTATTAAAAAATCATTGAAACCTTTTATGAAAAAATTAGATGCCACCTGTCGATCTGTTTACAAATTTGTCTTCGTATTTTAGAGCAGCCAATCCAAACATATCAAAAGCGCACCAACTGTAGCTCGGGGTAGTAGAGGTGGAGAAACATCGATGAAAACATCGATGCATCGATGTTTTTAAATTTTGTGGAAACATCGATGTTTTATGGCGACTATCGATGTTTTTAAAGTGAAGGAAGCGCAGAAGATATGTGTAAAAATATATTTTTAAATTGAATTATTAACTGTATTTAGATGTTTTCATGTATTAAACTGGAGGTTTTGGCAACATCGGTGGATGTGTGGCAACATCGTGCGAGTCCGAAAGGTCTTTTAACAAGTCTGGACAGATGGCACGAGTCGTCACCAAGTTGATGTCGTAGATAAACTTATTATTTTTATCTCATTGAATATGTTTTTTTCTTTTTAATTTTATTTTGTTATTAAACGAACCAAATCTTTTCAATTAAATCAATTTAATTTTTTTTAAATTTAATTTAAACCAAAAAAAATTTGTTTCTTCTTATTTAAAACATCGATGTTTCATCGATGTTTTTTTGAAACATCGAAAAACATCGATGTTCACAAACATCGATGTTTCTCCACCTCTACGGGGTAGTCGCAAAACCGTCGATAGTAGCGGATTGCATCAAAACATCGATACTATCGATAGTGCCCACGATGGTTTGACACCTCTACTGTTTTCATTGAATTCCTTTCTTAAATCGACATTGTAAGTATTCAATATTTTACGTGCATCTTTTCCCAAGATGCGTGCGTACAAATATTTATATGCTGCATTCATTTTTACATGCATATATATATAATTTTACCCAAACATATTTATATACATGTGCCCATATATGCAGCAGACATTTTGAAATGAGTGCCCAGCCGAGTCCCTGCATGAATCCTCAGCAGCAGCAAAGCGAGCAGGAGAAGGTAATTTATAGTGAAATATTTTCAACGACTACAAATTAAGTTTTACGATGGTTTTGCGTTATTAAGGTGTACCAATGGATAAACGAATTGGCGCATCCGGACACGCGCGAGACCGCTCTGTTGGAGCTGAGCAAAAAGCGTGAAACCGACTTGGCTCCTATGTTGTGGAACAGCTTTGGAACGGCTTGTGCTCTTCTTCAGGAGATTGTCAACATATATCCGTCTATAACTCCGCCCACTTTGACGGCACATCAGTCAAACCGTGTTTGCAATGCCCTGGCCCTGCTGCAGTGCGTCGCCTCCCATCCGGAGACCCGCACAGCCTTTCTCCAGGCGCAGATTCCCCTCTACTTGTATCCATTTTTGTCGACCACTTCGAAAACCAGACCCTTCGAATATTTGCGTCTGACCAGCTTGGGCGTCATTGGTGCCTTGGTTAAGGTGAGTTCGGTCCCCACCAATTTCCCATTATACACAACTAGGTCTTTCGATCCTTCCAGACCGATGAGCAGGAAGTAATCACATTCTTGCTGACCACGGAAATTGTTCCTCTTTGCTTAAGCATTATGGACAGCGGCTCAGAGCTAAGCAAGACTGTGGCCACGTTCATCATTCAAAAGATACTGCTTGACGAGTCGGGCCTGTCGTACATCTGTCAGACCTACGAACGCTTCTCGCATGTGGCCATAACCCTGGTAAGTATCCATCGATGCCAAGTCCATGATTAAGTCACGCAAGTAATACATATGTATTCCATATACCACTACAGGGTAAAATGGTGATCCAGTTGGCAAAGGAACCGTGTGCCCGTCTGCTAAAACACGTGGTGCGTTGCTACCTGCGTCTCTCTGACAACACTCGGTATGTATTAAGGCACTATTCTCATTGCAATGCAACAAATCTATGTTTTTTTTGTGCAGCGCTCGCAAAGCCCTCGGACAATGCTTGCCGGATCAGCTACGCGATGGCACTTTCGCGCTGTGCCTGCAGGACGATAAGTCCACGAAGCAGTGGCTTCAAATGCTACTCAAGAACTTAGAGCTGGGCAACACCCCACAGCAGATCGGCATGTCGCCATTGGGCTCCTAGATCATAGAAAAGCCAAATCTCATTTGTCTTAAGTATTTTATGGGCATAATGCAGGTCTCCCGCACCCACATTGCGCGCCTTTCAAATCGCTGCTAATCAATTAATTCCATCAACTAGTTATCATCTAGCCAGAACGTCTGTGTAATAATTTTCCACCAGGTTGCCTGAGCCTAGCCTAAGCCATGATGTAATTTACATACATACATATGTAAGTGTGTAGTTATGAATACAAAAAAAGGAACGTTAATAAGCTAAGCAATTTCTTTGCTATTAGAATATAATTTACAATGTAAATAAAGATCCCATATCGTAAAACTATTCCTCTATCGTTCCCTCACACGCACGCACACAGGCACTCACTCATGCTCATGCAACTGGTATGTACATATATGCAGCCATCCTGCTCTGATTGACGTCAGAGAATGCAAGGCTGCGTGGCTCTGGCCAAACCTGAAATCCCACAACCATTAAAAAGAGACAATCTGCAGGAACGGTAACGCACACGCTCACATACATTTAATATACAATAATTACAACACATACAGCTACAAAATATACATACATACAATTACATGGCGCTGCGGGTGCCAAAAGAGACAGAGAGAGATACCACTATGTAACAGTAACATCATTAAATCGCCTACTAATACTACTACAATGCTCCAAGTTAAGGATATTGTACGTAGGGACACACATATAGACTGTATTAGATTAGATTATTACATCGAGAAAATACATCAATAAATACACATACTTATGCATGCGCAAGTCCCAAGATCATGTGTAATAGACAGGGACAGACAAAAAAACACTCAAATGTGCTGACAAAATGTTTAGTTTCGAATTCCCAATTTAGTTGGTCGGCTTGGATGGACCAGTGACCGCCGATGCTCGCCTAGCCACCTCTGCCTTACCATCCGCAGTCTCAAGGTCGACTTGCGAAACTTTCATCTGCGGCAAAGCCAGCATCTGTTCCATGAGGTCAAATCCACTCTTCCAGACCAACAAGTGCGCCCGCAGCTTCAATTTGTTGCGGTTCCGAATCAAATGCTTCTCCATGGCGAAGCCCTGGCGGGCGCAGGCAAAGTCACAAGCCCGCTGTCGCAGCACGGGGCAGATGTCGTTGTTTCCATCGCCCACATAGAAGACGTGATCGTAGCGGATGCTTTGCCGCAAGTCCTGTTCAATAACAAAGTGCTCAAGGACGCGTCCTTTGCAGAGATTGCTGGCGCTCAGCTTGCACTCGCTCTGCTGGTGATGGGGCCGTACCTGAAGCTGCCCGGTGGAGTCGAACTCGGCGGGGTTGGTGAAGATGGCCACAAAGCAGTCGGCCAGGCTGTGCGCCTTGACCCATTCGTCGATGAAAACACTGTTCGAGTCACTGATGATGATCATGTCGAAGTTGAGTTTCTTGTGTAGATGCTTGATGAGACGCACGAAGCCCGGGACCTCGGGTATGACTCGGATGGTGTCGCGAATGCGCGCCTCCGTGACTTGTTGCTCATGCAGAAGACGAAAAACCTCGGACATGTACTCAGTCCAACAATCGTTCTCCACCAGCTCGTTGAGGGTCCGCGAGCTGACCACTTCCGGAGGAAGTAAATCCCTCACCACGGTGTCCGTATTTTGGGCCACAATTGTATGATCAAAATCGAAGGCTGCCAGTCGTCGCCGTTTCTGCTTTTCCAGCCTACAGCAGGCTATGGCTTCAGCGACAGCTGCCGACGACGAGGACATCTTTGCTGCTCTTTCAATGCCAATAAAACAGGGTCTATACAAAGAAGGTCAACACAAACGTCTTTTTTTTACATGTTATCTACACAGTAACTACACATTTGCTACATATCAACAACATATTTATATAGTATGGGCCTTTTTATACCCTATTTCCTTTAATTTATGTTAGAATTCTGTTTTCCAACCTACATACTTTGAATGCTAAGTACTAATGACTTTTGCTCGCATTTAATTAGATTCCTGTGTATATATCTCAAACCGGAGGAATGTTCTCGGTATCTGCAAGAAAACACTACAAAAATTTCGTTGAGGGACTAAGAACTAGATTTGCATAGCTACTAAGTATAAAAAATAAAGATCATAAAATCGGTCATTGAATTCATTGGAGCCTGGATGAAAAGCAAATGATGAAAGAAATCATCAAGCCTAACGAAGGAAGCTTTTAAAATTTCTTCGCTGGGAAATCGGTGAGGAAAAAGAGGGTATGGACAACAGGAAAGAAGGCGAAGAAAATGACACGCATGCAATGTAAGTTCCACCCCATTGCCAAAATTATTATGATACCATGATTATCATGGCTCGTCAAGTCAAATTACGTTCTCCAACTAATTAATGCGTTACAAGTATGAGCCGATAGGTGATGTCGATAGTTCAAGTTTGGCGGTAACATCCTCTTATATCTAAAAAAAACCATGTTCTTCAAAGCCTAGTACCACTAAACATAAAGCCAGTTCATACAACGAAAGTGGCGCAGCTTAGGTTTCAGCGTACGGTTCCAGGTCTACGGCTCTGGGATCGACCGCGGTCGGCTCATGACGTGACACGAGCCGACTGACAGCATGTATGTATGCATGTGTAACCCCAGTGGACAACAAGACGATAGTAAAGCGGAACTATCGCAAAATGTTCGTAAGCGGACTTAAAAATGATTAAAAATATTATAGTAAAGATCAACAGATCAACAAAAAAATGCCGAAAGATACTAGAAAAGCAGCTTATGGAATTTGCTGGTATTCGTTGGTATGTTGGTAGCCCCTCGAAAAAGATATCAATTTTATATATTCTGCTAGCAAACACGAAGCAAAAATTGAGCAATGGAGAGCAAAAAAGCGACTGTGTGAATTCAGCCAGATACCCTAGCAAACACGAACGTAAACATTTCAAAATAAGAACAAAAAATGAGATAAAATATTTATATAATGAAGACAAATATAATATAATTGGGCCCTCTTTATGAAGGAAAATTGTATGGATTTTATAATCTATCTTGCCCAATATTTTTATTGGCAGGCACACTAGTCGACACGAGTTTTCCTCAAGGAACAAAACAAAATTGTTTCTTAAAGATTTGGGGCTTAGAAATGGTTTGATGATATATTTTTTTCTATGGCAGAACCTTTTTTTTAAGAATTTTTTAAAACTGTTAAGGCGTTTTTCAGAGGTAGCGCTTCTTTTTTCACATAACTCTAGTATATTACGTCTGGTTGCAATTCGTAAAACAGCTAGAAGTTAAGCCCAAACACTTTGTAATTTAGATTACCGTCAGGGAAAAAAACCATATTTATTTAAAAAATTTTGTTTTATTTCTTTTATAATCATAAAAATGAATAAAAATAATTAATTATAATATCCAAATTGTCCTTTATATAGCTGCCAGCAAATACCATCGACTGCTTTTCAAGTATCTTTCGGCATTTTTCTCCTTCAACTGAAGTTGTGCCCGAACTAATTTCTCATCGGTTTCAAACGAATATCAACCTTGATTTTGTTTGCGAGTAGTTTTTTCGGAAGTGAAAAAAACAACAATCACAAAATCGAATCGAAAAGTATGTGACCGCCGAGCTCAACTTCCATGTATCGCCCAAAAATACCGATATTTTTGTGTAACCTACCCTGTGAATCGATAGTTAGAATCGAAAGTCGGTATATGTGACCTAACGATGCTGAAAAACAGAAAAATAGTGTCAATTGGCTTCTAGTTAATTTGTAATCTGCTTAAATATCATACAAATATATTCAATTCATGCTTTCCAGCCTCTACAATATCTTCTACAACAATATTAGTCAAAATTTATATCGATATATCGATATCAGTTTAAAGCATCCCTATTTCGTAGCATTACTTTTTCGACGACGGAATCGAATAGAAAAAACACAAGCAGGCGAAGCAAAGCATACAATTTAATAATGAATTCTTGAAAATGTTCTATGCGTGCCGAACAAGTCTGCTTACGCATTCGCGCGGTTAAAGCAGCAATTCGATTTTTTTAAGACAGTTAATGCGATGTCTCCCTGCTTGTGTCCCAATCGTTAAAGGTGCGTGGAAAAGTGTACGAAACCAATACACGGAAAGTGGGACAACGGCAAGAGAGCTCGTTGCGCTTGTCTCCGCTGTTGTGTGCGACTCTATGTGTGTGTGCGTGTGTTGGTCCACAGTTAGTGTGTGTGTGACTACAGCCTTCTCAGCCCCGTCTCCCCTCGAGTGCTTTAAAATGTGTTTTATTTCTTGTTTAATGTTTCCTTTACAAAATACAATGCAAAAATAAAAAAAAGTGCCACAGAATGTCGGACGCCTGAGTAGGCCAAATCCTATGAAGCAGACAAAACCATAATATGTGCACAAATAATTTATGTTAATGCTGAGAAGGCGATTGATTTCCTCTACTCCATCTTCTTTTGTCTGACTCTGACCAACGATTTTGCCGCATGGTGAGTTCGCTGCTGCTGTTGTTCTTGGGTCAGGGTTTCGTTTTTTTTATGCATTGCCTTGCACAAATTTGTTGATGTTGCTGCGTTATATGTAGACATTTTTTTTACGGACGAACGCTGACAATCGGTTGCCCAGGGGAGTTGAGTGCGGGTTTAGTGTGCAGATGCTTGCATGTTTCGTTTTGACTATGTGTATGTGCGTGCTTGTGTGCAGCGTGCTTGCTTGAGTGTATGTATTTTCCACTCTATGCATCCAGCCATCAGTGAAGAGCTGCAGCAGCAGAAACAGAAACAACAACGGCGACTCGACTCGACTGTGGTGAATTTCATTAGGATGTTGAGTTTACCCCGTGCGAAGCAGTGTTGCCAACACACATTAGAACAGGCCAGAGCAGAGTTCGTTCGGCTTTCTCAACAATTATATTCTATGCTCTCTCCCCTCGCTCTGTCTCTCTCCGCTGTGTGCGCATGTTCTCAACGCTTATTATTTATAAACTCAGCTTGTTGTTGTTGTTCTGCGAGAGGGTTTTGCGCGCATTTTTCTTTTATGTATTGCTCTCTACAACAAGGTATCACAACAACGTACCAGGAGCCCCAGCGAAGTCGAAAGTTTATGCTACCTCCAAAATGGAGAGCGCATTCGCATAATGCTCATATGCGCCTGGGGACTGTCAGAGCCCCTTGCAGGATATAGATCCTACAGAACCGAACCGAACCAAACCCAATCCAATACCCTTCCGTTCGCGGTTGCGTTAGGTGCAACATTGTAATGAGACCCTTGAGCGTGCACGATGGAGTTACCTCTGCTTTTCCATATGGGTGTACTGTGATGGATGGACGGACATCGCTTTGAGTGTTCTGTGAGAGTGTGGGACTGGGCTTGAGGAAACCCTAATGAACGTATAATTAGGAGGTTAATCACATTGACGCTTGTTATCTTTTGCAGGCTGGCGACACCCGGCGGCAACAGGATAATTGGATATAGCAATGAATGATTTACGTCAGCAGCAGATGGTAGCAGCGACATCGTCATCAGGATCAGTAACGGGAACAGGCATAGCAGTGGGATCATCAGGTCGAATCAATTCCAGCGTAAAATCTGCGACGAGCACCACGAGCGAGGAGGAGCAACGCGTGAGCTCCACATCATCGCCGGCACAGCGGGAGCATCGGTTGAATGCAGAGCAGCAGCAGCAGCAGCAGCAGCTGGGAGCAGATGAGGCACTGCAACAACAACAGCCGGGTCATATAACCAGCACTACAGCATCGCCACCGCCGCAGACGCCGCGCGACGATGCCCAAAGCTCTGCTGCAGGCACAACTGGAGCATCAGCAATCACAGCAGCAGCGAGGGGAACCGCAGCCATGGCTGCCACAGCAGTTGACGTGAAGGGCGAGGAGGGAAGCAGGGGTGGAAGCAGCCAAGGGCACAAAATTATCCTCAAGCTATCCAAGCACTCGCACACCGCTCCTAATGAATCTCATTCCGTTGGAGACGAGAGACGTGTGGAACCATTGCGCATTCATCTGCCCAGCAGCATCGGCGGGACGGGGGCCAAGCCGCAGGACGCCTCAGACGCGGACGCCTCCTCGTGCTCCTCCTCCTGCGCCGAGGCGGAGGAAGAGCTGAGCAGTCTTAGCCAGCATCGTCCGACTCCAAATCCCCGGAGCACACCCCACATTGTGCCAAAGCTCACTATCCGGGCAGCCAATGAGGAGCGTGTGGGCAGCGTTGTGCCTAAGCTGACTATCAAAATGCCTGAGAATCCCGCGGCTTCCTCTAGCTCCGGCTCAGGCTCCGGGTCCGGCTCCTGCTCGACAGACGGCAGTCTGTCCAACTGCCTTGGCCGCAGTCAGTCAATGACACCGGCCAAGAACGAGGCACATCTGTCTAGCCTCTCTCCCGCCTCCGCCTCCTCCTCATCAGCATCCTCCTCTTCCTCATCATCGTCGTCGTCGTCCTCGCTGTCGATGGTGGAGATGCAGACGGTCCCCAAGCTCATGATTAAGACCACCCTGGCCGGGAGCAGCTGCATCAGCAGCAACAGCGAGGAGCAGCCGCAGCAGATACCAAAGTTAACCATCAAGACTGGCGGCAGCGGCCAGGAGCACATGCACACGGTGATCATGACGCATGACCTCAGCAACGCTCAGAGCATACCCAAGCTCACAATCAAAACCAAGTCCATTGAAATGGAGGACCCCGATGGAGGACAACCCCCCGCCAAGGCCGAGCAGCAGCATCACCAGCAGCAGCCCCTACCCAAGTTGACCATTAAGAATCTGTGCTCCCCGAAGCACAAGGTCCGCGCTGTGCTTGAGGAAAAGCCGCCTTCATCTGCCTCTAAGCTGGCCACACCTACGCCAACGCCCATGCCCATGCCCATTCCAATATCGAACGGCGGGGAATCGAACAGCAGCAGCCAGGAGTTCTGTGGCTTTTCAGATCCGGATGGGGAGCAGATGGTGGCGGACGAGATGCGCCGCAACTCTGATGATATGGACATTGACGAGTCCCTATCGAAGGAGCACGATCCCAAAATGTTTCACAACCTGCCGCCTCTGCAGCCGGCAGCCAGCAATGGCCTGGCCATTGAAAACAAAGCCAACAAGTACAAGACGGCTGCTTCCAATCCTAATCCAAATCCGAATCTGCCACAGCACCAGCAGCAGCAGCACAATGTCGTGGATCTAGTTGATCTAACATCGTCGCCATCCCCAGGGTCCTCGCCAGCGCATGCAACCATCGATTTCTCTGGTAGCATCTCGCCGGGCCAGTCGAGTCATAATCTCCTCCTGCCTCTTCGTCTGCACATGTCGCCCGCTGGCACAGCACCCGGTACCGGGTTGCCCAGTTCCAACATTCTGCTGAGCCAACTGACGAGCCCAGCGAAGACCCACTTTTCCACGGCCTCCGCCAAGAGTAATAACTCCAGCAAGTACCCCCAGCTGACCGAGCGGCTGATGGCGAACGGAGGAGGTGTCAGGGTCGGAGCTGCAGCAGCGGCAGTAGATGAGGGCGGCGCTCAGCTCTCGGGCGTGGTTCCTATAGCGCACTCATCCAGCCCCTCGCAGCCCATCATCGACTCTATTGAGATTCTGGACACTCCGGAAGGCAGCCCGCATATCACCTACATGGATCATCACCAATTGGTCAACAATCACCACGACGGGATCGAGCAGGATCGGCAGGAGGAGGAACTGGAGGAGCGCGAAGAGCTGGACAACAACAATGAGAATCATCTGAAGCGCAACAGCAGCGACGGCAGCGAATCTCCCAGCGTAAGTGCTTTGACGTTCTGGATTCGTAGTTCTTAGGTCTGATCCTCTCCACTCCCTCCTATAGATCCCGCGCAGCAAGCAGCGACGACTGGACAACGATGAGAACGATCAGCAAACGCAAAACTGCCATGAGCCTGGAAAAAAATCGAGTACTAGCGAGACGATGCAGATTCAGACAGGGCAGCCATCCCACCGCTCCCGCAAGCAGAAGCACGAGAGAATTCTCAACACAGACCTAGAGGACGGCCTGTTTCCTCCATCCGGGGCCCCAGGTCCTGGCCTTGGCTCTAGCCCTGGACCTGGTCCAGGCCAGGCCCCATTGGCATCGTCAGATGGAAACCAGAATGGAACTCTCTTCACTGATTCAGGGGCGGCGGCGGCGGAGGATGCCAACTCGTTGGAGTTGCAGCCAGAGCGCCAGCGAAATCAGCCTGCTGCCGCAGTGGTGATGACTACACCCGTACCGACGGGCAAACGACGTGGCAGACCTAAAAGGAACCAAACTGCAGATCTGTCTGCGCATCTGTTACCCGCGACACCTGCCCTTGCCACACCCACCCATGAAAGCCATGACAGCCAGGAAGCCGTGGCCAGTAGTGCGGTGAAGTCTCGTCGGGTGCAGCTGCTCCGCAAGCGTCTGGCCATTGATATGGTAAGTATGGGCCAGGAACAGCTGCCGGAGGCAGCGGCGATCACACTGATGGACGAGCAAGAGGAGCATATGGGAAGGGTCGAAGATTCGCAGAGCGCAGTGGGAAAGGTGATTTGTCGCGATCATCGTCAGCTGAGAGCCACGAGGCGCACCCAGACCCCTAATTCGAAGGCGCTGAATCCTTCCCAGCCTACAACCAAGACCACCAGGAAGCGCCAGAGCAAGGCCAACTCTAGCAAGCTGTCCCTCCAGCAGCAGCAGTCGGAGCCACAGCAGCCGATTCCTCCCCCAACGCTCAGCTTGGCCCAATTCGGGGAGACGGAATCGAACAACAACAACAGCATGGCCTTTGCTCTGGCAGCTCAAATAGATCTGACCATGTGCTCGTCCAGCTCGTCGACGTCGTCCGGTGTGCCTGCCACCAGCTGCCAATTGGGGAGTGGCAACGGCAACGGAAGTGGGAGCAGCTCAACCATGTCCATGTCCTCGATGCTGCCGCCCACAACGATATTGTCGTCGTCGGATCCTCTGCCGGATGTGGTCTTCCAGCCCAACGACTTCTCCTCAATTATGGCCACGCAGCAGCTGCGCTCGCCTCGCCCATGCAGCATCAGCGGCGGAAGTCAGCTGGACTCTCACGATGAGGACACCTATAACAGCGCGCTGGACAACTCTGGCGGTAAGGAGAGACTGCAGAGACGAAGAAGCTGGTCTTTCAACGTATTTTCCTTCGATTTCAGACGAATCTGGCTCGATGTCGATGCAAATGCTTTCAATGTCAGCTGCTGGCGGCGCCACTTCCACACGCGGACGCGGCCGGGGACGTGGCTCGAGAGGTGGTGGCGCTGGTCGGAGCAGCAACAGTGGATCCTCTTCATCCAATCGAGCTGGCGGTAGCTCCAGCAATGCATCCTCTACGGCCGCGTGCCAGCCGCGGGCGCCACGGATGAGTCGAGGGGCCAGTGCCGTTGCCAAGGCCATCGCCATGAGTCGCCCCCGCTGCGTGGGTGGACTGAAGCACACACCCGATCCCGAGAGGCTGAAGGGCCTGTTTAGTCCGGTAAGTGGTGGATCCACGGCTATGCATCCTTCGAGTCATAAGCCCGTTGCTTTCCCATTGAATCGGTACAGAACCTATTCCTTTTCATTCATACATACATATGTCTATATGTCTGCATATGTGCATGCACCAAGCACCTCCAACCACCGCTCCAATGCTGTAGGCCACCAAGTCAGCTGCGATTGTTGATTGTATTGAGTATTGACTGCTATGTTTGCTCGTGACTGTGACTGACTGTTAATGTGGCATGTGTAACAGGTAAAAATGTGTGCTGTGCAGTGCAGGGCTTTTTCGCTCATCTCGGTGCATGGTGGGAAAAGGCGATTTGAAATTGCTTTGCTTAGGGCTTTATTACGTAAATGTTATCGACGCTTACAGACGCCCACTGTTGCAAATATCGTGTCGTAATTAAAATCAAAGTCGCGCGCAAATTTCGCAGCCAACAGTCAGAAGTAAAAATGTATGTAGACAGATGAATAAGAGCAGCATGGAGCAGGTGCAGAGCGCAGTCGTCTGCTTTGGCTTTGCCTGTGATTTTAATCAGCTGAAGTTTTTGTTTGGCTCACGCCCACACACGCACACGCACAAAATCGTATACGTGTGCCTTTCTATGGGCGCGAATGCCTTGGTGATGCACTTATTCGCTGGGTAGATAGTCCACCTTCACCATACCTGCTGCTGGTTTCTGTAGGCATCGCTGCCTACACTTCTGGCTTTTCATTGTCATGTGCGAACATTTTCTCTCTCGCTCTGGCTACCTGCCCCTATCGACGAGCACTCTCTCGACTCGCAAAAGCTTACTGGTTTTAATTTTTTCTGCACGCTGGCAATGCCGCGCACGATTGTTGTCGCTGCTGCACGTTTGAACATCTGCAAAATGCAGTTGCACAAAAGCTTAGCAATGTACATACATATGTACATATACATACAAAAATGTATGAACCATTATTTCTTATTCATTAATAATTTGATAAATTGGAAATGTACAGTGGACACACCTAATGAACAAAATACACGGCAGCGATGATATTTTTTGTTCGCAAACAAGCTTGCTTTTTATATAATTAATTATTATTCCTCAATGAACAATATAATAATAATGTTAAATAAATATTAAATTAAAATTCTTAAAAAAATAATATTTAGTAAATTTGTAAACCAAATCACAAAAATATTATTCGCTAGTCATGATAAATTCTTTATGGAAACTGTATTTCGGAACCTCGCAACTTTCAAAACTGTTTTAGATACTTTCACTCTTCACAAATTGAACATACGTACGGTGATGGAAAAATAATAGAAACGGAAAATTTTTTTCGCATTTTTAAAAATTTTCTTTAGTCAATATTTTTTTTTAAGTTTAATAATTTTGATTGATAGTCTTTACAGTTATGTATCAAAACATAACAAAATAATAATTTAAAAAAAGTTAGTGTAGCCAAAATAAATTTTTTAATTTTTAAGGCCTGGAAAATATATCAGAAACGGCGACTTAAAGCTATAAAAAAACCGTTTTTTATCTTCAAAAAAGTTAACCCACCAGCCGGTTACATAATTATATATATTTGGAAGTGACACCGCGATTTTTAGTGACTTCGACCCATCTGCGACCTATGGAATCAATCAGTTCGTCAAAAATGGATGGATCCGTGGAGAACCATTCGGACTTAACTTTTTGAAAAAAATCATTGCTTTTTATGCTCTTATAGCAACCAGTCCTTTTCATTAAGATCTCCTAAAGGTGATCTATGGGATTAAGGTCTGATATTCCATCAGGTCAATCCATCACGGAAACCATTTCTTGGTCCGCATTTAGGAGTGATTCGGGTCATTATCCTGATTGAACAAACACTTTAATGGTATTTCCTATTCAGAATTATACTGTCGAGTATATTTACATAGTCAGAGGCACACATTTTTTTCTATATCCAAAGTATTGGACCAATAACTGAATGAATAAACCTTCCCTGCAAGATTATGCCACTACGCCACGACCCATTCTGAACCGAATAATAACAACAACAAAAACGGGATCCTCACAAATAGGTATTTCATATCTTCCTTTGTCTTTAGTTGATGAAATATTACCTCTATAGTTCGATTTCAACCGTTTTATTACAATATAAAAACAAAATTTAAATGCGCTTATATTATTTTTTCCAAGACAAAAACGTGGTCTTCCCACAAATCAGTGTTCCCAGCTAATAATTTTTACGAAAGAAGCCCAAAAGAGAATCCAAAATAAATACCTATTATCCTGAAAGCAAGCATAATTTTCCAGGGACTGTAATCATTATAAGTTTTATTCAAACAATTATACAATAATGATTAATTTTCAAGTTTTATTTAGTCACTCAGAACATAATGATTAATTTTTTTAAGTTATACTTTATAACTCAAAAAATAATTATTATTCTTTGAGTTTTATTTTTTTTGCTCAAAAATAAAACTCAAGTTGTAATTTCGACTTTTCCTTAGGGACTTTTCCTGAAGAATTTTTTGTTATAAAAAAATTGGTTTTTATGTTTTGTATTTTCTTATTGAGTACGAATAAATATAGTATTGTTATTTATTCCCTAAGGACAATTCGAAATTACAACTTGAGTTTTATTTTTGAGCAAAAAATAAAACTCAAAGAATAATGATTATTTTTTGAGTAATAAAGTATAACAAGAAATTAATCATTATTTTGTGAGTAAATTTAAAATTTTTCAAATCATGGTGGAAATGCATAGATTATCATTAAAGATAAATATTGGTATATTTCTCGCTGTCTTAAAGTGTTTTTAAGTGAATGATTTTTTGTAATAATAAGAAAACATATAATCATTATTTGCAGTCCCTGCAATTTTCTCAAAAATGATATATTTCGTTTCAAATTTGAATGCGTATGCCGTTTCTATTATTTTTTCCATCACTGTATGTATGTACAATGTAAGCAATATAAATAGAAGGATCCCATCACATTTGATTTCTTTTTTCATGTTTTAAATGATTTTGGACAAATCGCAATCGTTTTAGACCGTTTCTAATGTACCTTACGCAATACAAAAGAATTAACAGTCTAACTAAGTCTAATGAAAATTGTTACATATGGGCTAGTCCGAAAATACTGTCCAAAATACCACAGTTTGTTCATGGAATAATACGATACATATTCAAGCTTCAAAATATATGAGCAATATGGTTTTCCGGTGGTTTGATTGTTCTTATTCGTGTAAAAAAAAGGGTATGTTCCATTGTAAAAAAGTGGGCAAAACAGTCGTTCAGTATTGAGCGCTTAGAAAAACTTAAAATTTGGTTGATTTTCTTTTTTTTTAAGATACAAATACTTGTAAAATATCTAATATATTAAAACGGAAAATTGGGTTTTTATAACCGTACTCAAAAAAGAGTTAAGGGGTATATTAGATTTGTGGTAAAAGAGGATGTGTGCAACGCAGAGAAGGAAACGTTTCCGACCCCATAAAGTATATATATTCTTGATCAGCATCAATATCCGAGTCGATAGAGCCATGTCTGTCTCTCCGTCTTGTTTGTCGGCTAGATCTCAGAGACTAAGAGCTAGGGCAACCAAATTTGTTTTCCAGACTCATGTGCACTGCTACAAGCGTATTTCAAAATTTTTCCCCGCCCCCTTCCGCCTTCACAAAGGACGAAAATCTGTGGCAGGAAGATGATTTTATGATACGAATCTGAATCAGATAGGATCATAACTATAGCCAGAATGAAGAAATTTGCAGTTGCTTCCCCCGCCTCCAGCAAGAGACCCGCTATTCATTCTCTTTCTCGCTCGCACACTCTGCCTCGTTATATACCCGAGCGCCCTCTACCGGAGGAGATGTAGAATATAACTGGTACATCTCTAATCTACATGTAAGATGTAAAATATACATTGTAGATGTAGATAACAGATGTAGCAGGCAAATTTAAAATTAAAATTTTTTTTTTTAATTCTAAAATTCTAAAAAATTATATGCTCAAAAATGTATCTGCTGACTGAGTACGGGTATAAGAAGAGTCGCGTACCAAGAAGCGACTCACACGTTCCTTCTCGTTTATGTTAACAGAATGAGTTTTAGCAATTTTTTTTCCACAATAGCTTTATAAACAGAGTTTTCTATTTACTTTAATCTGATGAAAAAACAAAATCTTTATTACACATTTTTTTTAAAATACTAATGGCAAAGTGTGTAACTTCCGTAACGGCATGAAATTGTATATTTATATTATAGGGTGAAAGTAGGTGGTTCTAATGGATTTTCACCTGCTGAATCTGAGTCTGGGCTTTCAATAGGTCGTGGTTTGCCGAAAATCCGAAAAACTTCGCCTCAAAGCAACAAAAAGTGTGTTTAGATAACATGCGATCCCCAAGACCCCCAAACATGTAATATAATAGCAATGAAAAAATTAATAATTTCAAGGTTCAAAAGATTTGTTAATACATTAATAATTTGTATTTATACAATTTGGCATGGAAAAAGTGTAACGTCCGTAAAAGAAAAAAATTACGATTTATTTTCAACGGGACTAGTTATGCTTCTTTTCTTTGATGGATTATATGGTCATACATTCCACTTAATTTGTTTTATGTTTTTGCTTATTACGCAAACTTCGCTAAAAAAAAATGTGCAAAGCCTGAACGCCGACTTACATTTTTTGTAACGTCCGTAACGAAACTTTAAGCAAGCATAATTTTTTTTCAAAAACAGTTAACCTTTTATTTTAAAGTAATTAAAAAGTTTATTAAAAGAACTTCCAAAGAACTGCATTTCGTAAAAATTTCATGAAATATTCCAATGTGATCGCCAGCTGTTAACGTCCGTAACGCAGGATTAGCCCATATGTATATACTGTAGTAGAGTTGCGGCCACAGAAGCGACTCAAAACGTTCCTTCTCGTTTTGTTTTGAAGATGAAGTGTAACATATTGTTGTGAGGACCTACATTCATATATTAGCTAAGCTCAGTCTGTCCAGGATTCTTGTACTTCGCGTCGAGTTTTGGACCGCCCAGTTGTATGGCCACGCTTCGGGTTTCGGACTCCTCCTTTATGGACTGCCCGCCTATCGTGTGGTTTACGCGTCGGGCTCTTAACTGCCTGTCTCTCCTTTCGAGCTATTGCCTTCTATTGAAAGTTCGCGCCCCCGGTCGATCTGCGTGTCCCCAAATTCTTAAACGGTTTCTTATTTCTAGCCATAATGGGGGATGGTGGGTGTACACAGAGGGTAAATCAAAGTAAATCAGAAACTCCCAGGAGATGTCTTATATTCTATGCAATGTGGGTTGTGTCGGTCTGCTCTGTGAGGATAATGGGTGTGTGTGTAATTTTGGTTTATGGTTACCGACTTATGTATAGGAAGTTGACATTATATGGCTGCACCTGTGGCGAACCGTGGCAGCCACGATTCGTTACATTGTTCCTTGAGGAATACGAAGGAAATATGTATATATAAATATGCATACATATGTAATATATAATAAATAACTTATATTTAACTTTTCTCCTTTATACTCTCCTTTAGTCGCCCCAAGTTTTTGAGGAGGATACCCGCATGAGCGCCGATCTTGGGAACAGCAACCAATCCATGATGGGGAGCACAACGGAACCGCCGCTGACACCGCAGAAGTAAGTTTGTAATGAATTACGAGAGCCCCTAGGCGGGAGTGAGGAACTTAATTACATTGTTAAATCTTCCCCCAGGCAACCCGATTTCCTCAACAACGAGGAGTCGCAGTCATCGGTGGTGAGCAACGTAAGCATGCTGGACTCGAATCAGGGTCAATCCGTTGACGCCATCCTTGGGTCAGCGCTGAAACGTCCAAAGAAAAAGAAAATGGAGATTTGTGTGGCTGAAGAGTAAGTGCTCCCTATCCCTTATCATCTTTTCCATCTCGATAAACTAACGTTGTTTCGTTCTAAAATTGCGCGTGCAGCACGGACTTTAATGCTTCCAGCATTGCCGAGTACGATTGGCCTCCACCGAAAGGCTGTTGCCCGTCCAAGAATCGCGATACCTTCATGATCCAGGAGCAGGTGGCTCTCTATCTGGGGATAACCAGCTTTAAGCGCAAGTACCCGGACCTACCTCGCCGCGCCGTCGATATGGAGGAGCGCAACTGGCTGCAAGAGAAAGGACTGGTCAGCGAGAAGATGTGCGACCTGGGAATCACCGCCGTCTGGGCCTCCGATATACTGGACATAATGTACGCAGACTTCTACGACAAGTACGAGGAGTACAAGGAGTATATCCGTCTCAAGCACTTGCGTGAAATCGAGGCCAAGCAGAAGGCACTCGGCCTCACAGTTGGCACTGTGCGTGGGCTCCAGGCCAGAGACCGAGCCATGCTCTCGGCCAGCAAATGGAATGTTTACTTCAACAAGACGTGAGTTGCACTACGAAGCTGAGCTACGAGGGGAGAGTATTTGAAAATGATTTGCTTGTTTCTTGTTTTGAATTTATTCAGCCGCAAAGATGAGCGTCTGGCTTGCCTGGACCTGCAGACTTTTACCATGAACCAGCCCCAGCTGCGAACAGCCCCCATGACTACCCGCCTACATCGCTCCGTTGGGGAAGCAAGTGGGGTGCGGGCTACAGCCGAGGCGGAGAACATGCTAATGCCCCCAGATCTGTTGTATCTACGAGATGATCGTTACGATGAAGCCTTCTGTCAATCGGACTATGCGTATCCGCTCCCCGTGGTGCCGGACCAGTTCTCATTCGGCTACCGCAAACTGGACTTCGTCGAACTGAGGTAAGCCAGTTACATCGCTAGATTAAAAATTGCAACTCTACCTCTATCCAATCAATTCGTCCGTCCTTTCAGATCCCACCCATTGGATACAGCAGTGGAGAAGCCACAGATACAGTCACAGACAGCAGGGCTTGAAGCTCAACTGCTGGAGCGCATTAACGGCGTTGCCTGCGCAGGGGCCGACAAAGTTGCTGCCTCAGCATCCGAGGTACAGTCTGCATCCAAGCCAAAAGAGTCGGTTTCTGTCCGCCGCAGTCGCCGGTCCGCGCGGCAGCAGTCGGAAAAGGTGCGCACGGCCAGCAACTCCAGCATATCCTCCTCAGCCTCCCTCTCATCCTCGTTCAGCGACACCAGCAGCAGCAGCAGCAGTGATTCGGTAAGTGTGCGGTGAAGCCAACATTTCGTTATTTCTGCAGTTAGAGCAGTTGCTAGAGCTACAAATTTAAACTTCAGGATAGCGACGATGAAAGCGACTCCAGCAGCTCGAGTAGCTGCATCTCAACAGCAGCCTCGAATGCCGCGGCCAGCGACGACGAACGGAACGAATCAGCCCGTTCCCGGATATCGAATTGCGGCGTATGCCTGCGCACTCAACATCGTAATGCCAGGGATATGCCTGAGGTCTTCATACGCTGCTACAGTTGTCGACGGCGTGGTAAGTCCCAGTCCCAGTCCCCTTCCTTCTTCCTTCTCCTTTCTTTATCGTATTCACTCGTTTTGCAGTCCATCCGAGCTGCATTGATATGCCACAGCGCATGGTGGGCCGCGTGAGAAACTACAACTGGCAGTGTGCAGGGTGCAAGTGTTGCATCAAGTGCAAGAGCAGCCAGCGGCCCGGTAAGATGCTGTACTGCGAGCAGTGCGACAGAGGCTATCACATCTACTGCCTCGGCCTCAAGACGGTGCCAGATGGTGAGTGGCGAACATCCAACATGCACGATGCACAGCAAGGGGCTGGGATTGGTTGGCAGAGCTAATTTTTAATTTTCGACCTATCTGAATTGTAGGGCGATGGAGCTGTGAACGCTGTTGTATCTGTATGCGATGTGGCGCCGTAAAGCCCGAAGGCCTGCCGCAGGTGTCTGCATTGGCATCGCCCGGTGGAGCCGGACCCGGAGCCGGAGCCGAGGCGACGAAGGCCTCGCCTCGAAACAAAAAGATGAAATGGATACACGAATATCGCATCGACCACATCACAAAGCTGCGGGAGCATGCCGCCATGTTCTGTGTGCCGTGTGCGCGGATCAAGCCGGCTAAGCGACAGGCTGGACAGGGAGTAACAGCAGTTGGATCGGTAGTATCGATCACAGTCCCCCTGATAACTAGTCCAGGATCAAGCCCAACGACCAATATAAGCCAAGTCCCATCTCCATTGCCAGTGGCTGCGCTGAGTCCCAAGAGTGCATTGGTAACCACTACTCATGAGGAAGAGGCAACAATCACAATCACAACAACGACAACGACAATGGCAGATAGGCGACAGCAGTCGCATGGAGCACCACCAAGTATCACCACGATGGAGTGCAGCAGCTTCAACCGGAACGGGGTCAGTGAAGATTTAGGAGCTGCCAGCGGCGCAGCTACTGCAACTATAACTGCGACGGCCACAGCAACAGCCACAGCCATTTCTTCACCTGCGCTCACAGTCACATCTGGGACAGGAGCGGCCACAGGGGCTACCACAGCAATAGGCATAGCGCCGCCTCCGGTTGTTGCCTGAGTGGGGGTTATTCGTTATTGTGGCAAGCGCACTTTAACGGACTTATAGAAAGCGCCGGACGCGGGTTCCACCAACCCCTCTTCCCCAGGCTCCCAATTCCAGTCCCAATACCAGCCCCGTCCCGCCCCGAAAAACCCTGCAACAACAGAACCACACATGCATAGTATTGACGAATGGGACGAAAGAGCCGAGAGGATGGGAGAGCTAAGAAGAGAAAGTGAAGCAACTAAATAAGGATTTATAATTATTATTATTATTATATTTTAATATCAGTACAACGTACTATACTATTGTTACTTAACGTTGCTACCTAATGTTACAAACACACAAACATGACAGCACACACTGCATTCAGACCACATGTGGAACTCTTCGCGTATCGTCTAGGGTCTAGACAGCCAGCAACCTTCGTATTTCACACAGTTCGCACTTCATGGCGATTCACTGAAACTAAATTAGTTAAATTGCATGCATGCATATGTACATGTATGTGCTTACTTACATGTTCTTGCACATGTATACATTTTATTATTAGCTTAATATCGGGGAGCGGCTTGATTGAAACGCTTTTACGAAATGCTGGATCGAAATAGCTTGGCCAGCAACTGTGTTTTATCATCGTTCTCGTTCATGGTCCACGCCACTGGTCCCGGTTGGTGTTGGCCTACCAAGAACATTTGTTTTTTTGTTTTTTTTTTTTTTTTTATCGAAATAGTATGTTTAATGTTTGGATAAAAGTTATCTTTATGTGTCTCAGCCCTACCCCAAACCACCCCCTCCCCCCGATTATTACTATCATTGCTGTGCTATATATATTTACATATATGTGTACGCAATACTCTTTGATTTTGTAATATCTTAAGCACCGAATTTTTCAAGTTGTATGTGTATGTATCTATAAGGATAAGGATTGTAAGCCCCGTTAGAATTGTAAGTAGTTAAGCACATACGCCAAGCAAAGCAGTCTTTTATGCGGGATGCGGGACTGCTTGGTTCTTTTTAATTTTTGAGTTCCCTTTAGTTCCGATTCAGTGTGTAAGCCATGATTAAGTTGAGTTGAGTTCGAAGATCAGACCGAAGAGGAGGAGCGAGGAGTTATTCTGTAGTTTTAATGGCTAAGAAGAATGTATTATACATGTAATTTATGCTACCACAAGCGTACACACAGATGCAAACAAATACATGCGTATATATTTATAACTTTAAAGAGTAAGCACAAGAGCACAGAACAAGTACGTACGTCAAACAAATCGACTAGAAAATGCAGAAAGCAGAGATCAGAAGCAGAAGCAAAATATTGAAAAGGTAAACTATGTGTGAAATAATTTTAGATACAATATCTGGTACCGCCGCAGCAGCAATAGCGATCGATAAATAAATAGTTAGTAATAAGCATCAAGTCTACTTAACCAGAAGCGGATACAGATGCGATGCGATCTGTGCATTCGGTAAAAATCTACTTTTCCATTAAATCTAATTCTTAAGTTTTTATTAAGTGAATAATAATTGTATACATACGAGAAAGATTTATTTTTAAGTCAAATAAAAGAGCAGCATTAACATTAACCTCTTTGCCTTGCTACACATTTACCAAGCGATTCTGGGCATTAAGAGCTTCTCCAGATCGTGTCCATCGCGCCACCCCAACACCGAGCAACTCAGCATATTGGGATGTGCCACCATCTTGGCTTGCAGTTCAAATCCGAGCCGAATGCAGGCCACGTCGCCAGGACGGAGACTCTTCATGGGACAAAGATCATTGCAGCTGTCGCCAACGTAGACTACTTGCTTATAGATCTCGCCAACGCGCATCTGCTGCAGCACGCCTCCCTTACAAAGGTTACGGGCACAGAGATCACAGCCAATCTGGTCTTCGTAGGGTAGCATCAGCAGGCTACCGTTCGAATCAACGCAGGCAGCATTGGTCTTAATGTCTGTGAACAGGCAACTGATGCCGTACGACTCCAACCACTCGTTAATGAAAAACGTGTTAGCATCGCTAATGATGCACATGTCCACGGTAGGAGTTCTGTGGAGGCACCGCATCAGATGTAGCATCCCTGGCACCGCCGGAATGCTGCGTATTTGCCGGCCGACTGCTGCCCTTGAATCCAGTTTATGCTCTTCATGCAGCAGCTGGAGCACGCGATTAATATATTTCTGCCAGCCAAACTTCGGTATCATTTCTAGCAATGACATGTTGCGCCTGTCCTTCGGGAGAAGTTGGCTGACCACCAGGTACGAGTCCTGCTGAATGATGGTCTTGTCAAAGTCAAAGGCTACGAGAATGCGACTCCCAACATGGTCGCCCTCGCCCCTCTGGAACTGGAGACGCGGGCAGCGCCAGAGACAGTTTCCAGTGGCTCGAGGTAAAATATTTTTCAAAATGATAAACATTTAGAATTTGAATGAAAAAGAAATAACTCCATTTTGATTTAATACAACAGGTCAAAGCACATCGATATCTGTAGGCTTATGCGAATGTCTAGAGTCTAAACTCATACAAGTAGGTACATATGTAAGGGAAACCATGGTTCTCTGGCAATTTCTTGTGATCAGACTCTCCCACATTTTAATCCATTCATGCGAGCCCGCCCAGATACAGTATTGGCTGACAAATTAATCTTTAACATGCAACATTGATAGCGTAACATTAAATATTATCCCCGGAAATATGTTTCTGCTTCATATTCAGCGAAAAATCTGTTTCCAAAAGGTTCATCTATAAGTAAGTTTATAAGTAATTAGTGCAGTTCTGTAGATGGTACTATCCAACACAACAGCACGTCGATATTTTTTGTATCATAGTATTCTCCAAGAAGCTTTCCCCAAATGTATGTTTGTTTCCATATACTCGTCAGAAATCAGTAGATTGGATTTTCTAGCTATACAAATTGGAGCTTGGTTTCTGTGCATCAGGCGAGCTGTTCCAAAAATGTTGTCAGCGTGGAAGACAATAAGAATATTTTTAAATTTTCTTTGACTGCGGGTTCTACTGATGCTGGTAACGCCATTTCATTCTATTTCATCGGCAAATGCCAATTAAACTGTTGTCTGAACATTCTGAACGGCCTTGGAGAGTTCCACCTTGGAAGGTATCAAATAAAAAGCCGGCGACAATGTTTCGCCGCAAGGACACTGGCAGGCTGCAACGGAATATTTAAATAAGTAGGATAGTAGGCAGAGTATATGAAGTCATTGTAATAAAACGAACCATTGATCCAGCTAAAGTTGCCCAGCTTTTGCTCACACTTGGGGCAGTACAGACGTCCTTGGGTGTTGAGCATAATGCGGTGCATCCAGGCAATGGGTTCTACAAACAAAATGCTGCGGCAATGATTGGGTGTGCTCTCGTGACCTGGCGAGCCCAGTGAGGACTGCCGTATGCGTTCAGCAACCTGATCCAGGAGTCGGGGTGCGCTTATGTTGTTCGGCTGGGTCTCGTCCGGCGCTGGAGGCTGTCCGCTGACATCGTCATTTGGGACAGCCGTCGGTGTTCCCTCCCGATGGGGCCTGTCGCGCGGTTTGTGCTCAAGGACATGAGACTTGGAAGCCAGAACGCGACGGCAACGACGACAACGAAAAACAATTGGTTCGGGATTTTCGCGTGTTATGTCTGGATCCGGACGCACAACGCTGTGGAAACTCTGCGGTAGAATCTTGGCCTTCCGCATTTGCTCCCCAGCAAGGCGCAGGCGATGCATTTTGTATCGCTGGTAGTTGGGGTCGATTTTGTATCCCATGCGCCGAAACAGCTTCAGTTGAGTAATAAAGCCTGAGTTTGGTTGCACAAAGCGTCGCTTGGCCTTGACCAGCTCGTAAGCGGGTTGAAAGTTCAGATTGTGTCGTTTCATCATATATGCAATAACCGTCGAGGAGCTACGGCTCACGCCAAAATAGCTAGCAGGGCAACGGAAAATTATAAACTAATTTTCATCTCATTCGGAATACGATATGCTTACCAATGTACAAGCACATTGCAATGCTGATCCAGAGCTGAGCTAATAAAGTTCACGCAGCCTTCTAGATGCTGCAGGATGTCTTCGCGCGGCATGTCAGCAACTAAAAATACACACTATACTTCATTTGTGAACTCAAACAACACCTTCTGGCTCCACTTACTTTGAATGTATTTGGTTGTGAGGAAACTAGCCTCTAATATGTGCTGCGGCAGTGGTACCGAATCAAGCGTCAGGATGTGGGTAATTTTAAACGACTTCAGTGTTTCCATATGCGTGGCCGCCGTCAAGTTTCCTAAGCGAGCAGCCTGATTGTGACAAAATCAAGCGATGGCCAGGACCTGTTATGCTTACCCAGAAACAAACCCGTCTCGATTTCATCAATGCTGACAGGCCCACCATCGAAGTCTTCACGTACCAGGAAGCCAGAGTCCTGCGGCTTGCCTGACGACCGCACCTGCGGTTTTTGCGCCATTTTATTGACAACTGTTGCACCCAGGAAAACTGTGCACCCAATGTTCACTATTTAGAATTGGAATTACAAACATGCTCGATACAGAGCAGACAGATTGATCTAGCTACAGCTACCTTAATTCTTCGTCGTCCGCACAGAGTAGAATTCAATAATTGTTGCTGGTGTATCGATACACCGATTTATCATATATCGATAAGAGGATGTTGGTACCGATACTTAGCTTACCATGGTTTTCGCTTCTCTACCAGATGGTGGTCTGAAACAAACTAGATAGTTATACGGCGAGAAATCACTTAAACTAGTAATAATGACTACGCTGAGACCCTTCACCTGCGACGATCTGTTTAAATTTAACAATGTGTAAGCTGCGTGTATAAAGAGGAGGGAGGGAGGCAATAACTTGACCAACTCTATTCACGTGTTCATTCAGGAATTTTGACCCACTTACGGAAACCTACGGACTGTCGTTCTATACGCAGTACCTGGCGAAGTGGCCGGAGTACTTTCAGCTGGCCGAATCCCCCAGTGGTCAAATAATGGGATACAGTAATTTACCTACCACCCAAAGTTCCATCACAATATTCCAGAAAACATTTATGTACATATCCATTGCAGTTATGGGAAAAGTGGAGGGACACCTCGACAACTGGCACGGACATGTGACAGCCCTAACTGTGTCGCCCGACTACAGGCGGCTCGGATTAGCTGCACTACTTATGAACTTCTTGGAAGACATATCGGAAAAGTAGCTACTGGGCCTTAGTCCCACAGAAGAGAAAATAGGAGCAAAATATAAGACCATTCATCTGTTTTGTCTCTCTAGGAAGCGGGCGTACTTTGTGGATCTGTTTGTACGCAAGAGCAACCAGGTGGCCATTAATATGTACAAGAACCTTGGCTACATAATTTACCGCACCATACTCGAATATTACTCGGGTGATCAGGACGAGGATGCGTATGGTAAATCTGTGTACACTGTACAGATTAATTTTCGCTAATTTTCCTCCTCCCCCCGCAGATATGCGAAAGGCCTTGTCGAGGGATGTCAACAAAAAATCGGTGATACCGTACACGCAACCTGTACGATTGGAAGATATTGATATGAATTGATCCGTTAAATAGTATTAAGATAAAATTCGTAAATAATCTAAAAGTTTTAGTCTGTTAGTCCGGTGGTAACAAGAAATTGTATCCCATTGACTGCTTGCCAACCGAACCTACAATGAGATCCCCAAAAAAACCCAACTCAAGTTACATTTGATTAATACCTGCAGTCTATCAAAGACATTGACACTTCTATAATTTTATTGAATTTTAAATTATTTAGAGATTTCTTAAGCCGATGCGTAAATAACCGTATTTGAATAGAATGTTCAACACGTCTAAAGGTAAATAACGTAAGCAAGTTGTTCAGTTCACATCTGTAAATTACAACAAGTATTTAACATAGCATATAACATATGTATTATCTAACTCATGGAGCGTATGTATGATTTTGTTTAATTTTCTTAAACGTTTCTTGCAGATCACAATGCGCGAACTGCGCCATCAAACCACTCACTAAAACTAGCAGCAATACACATTAGTATATTCACTCAAATACATAAATACATATGTATATAAAAAATAAGTTCCCATTTAGGTGTTTGCTTTTATTATGTATAAAGAACGATTTGGATGTGTGTATGAGTGGATGTCAAAGAACCTTTCCATGATTTCGTTTGAAGCATTGTGCTTGGCCAAAATATTAACACATTTTTGCACATATTAAATTATGTGTTTTTACTGCTAAGCTCCTCTGTGTGTGGGAGAGGGGGTGCAGGAGGCAGGAAAGCTAGCCCCGGGAAATTTTTATACCCGTACTCAAAAAAGAGTTAAGGGGTATATTAGATTTGTGGTAAAAGTGGATGTGTGCAACGCAGAGAAGGAAACGTTTCCGACCCCATAAAGTATATATATTCTTGATCAGCATCAGTAGCCGAGTCGAGTAAGCCATGTCCGTCTGTCCGTCCGTCTTGTTGAGCGCCTGGATCTCAGAGACTATAAGAGATAGGGCAACCAAATTTGGTTTCCAGACTCATGTGATATCACACTGCTACAAGTGCATTTCAAAATTTCGCCCCGCCCACGCAAAGGACGAAAATCTGTGGCAGGCACAATTTAAAGATACGATAAAACTAAAAACGCAGTATCGTAAAGTATGCTCATATATACCAGATTGCCGAATCTGAATCAGATCGGATCATAATTATAGCCACAATGAAGAAATTAATTTTCAGTTGCTTCCCCCGCCCCCTCCCGCAAGAGAAACGCTACTCTATCTCCTTCGCGCTCGCACAGTTTTCAGCGTTCAGTGAGCGAGCAACCCCTAGCGGAGGAGATGTAGAATATAAATGGTACATCTATAATCTTCATGTTAGATGTAAAATATACATTGTAGATGTAGATGTAGATAACAGATGTAGCAAAAAAATGTAAAATGTAAATTATTTTTTTTTCTAAAATTTTAAAAAATCATGCTCAAAAATGTATTTACTGACTGAGTACGGGTATAAGTAGAGTCGCGCCCCCAGAAGCGACTCACACGTTCCTTCTCGTTTGTATTCGCTACTGCAATAATAATCCGATCGGGACCAGATCTGAACACAAAATCTGGTTCCTCTAGCCACTAACCATGCCAGTTTATACAATGAATGTGTCGCAGCTGAGTTTCCCCAGGTCCCCAGGTCTTCGATTGGTGGACCTGAGACGTTCGCAATTTTTTCGACATGTTCGATTCATGACGAGATGCGAAAGCAAGACGTGTACACAGACACGACAAAAAAATGTTTATCAATTCTTATTTTCCGAAACAGTTTTGAGTTTTTTTTTAGTTTCGTTTCAAGGTTACGTAAATGTATGTGTGTGCCACGTATGCTCACATACTGTGCTTGCGTGTGGGTTCTACAATTTTTTGGCGCTTGAACCGAAATCCGACCTGAGCTGACCTACCGCAACATAAATGTGGAATGGGCAAGGTGGTAAGGGTGGGCGCTGGAAATAAATAAAATATAAAAATAAGAGATGGTTTTGGTTTTATTTATTTGAAATTGCACACTTAAATATACATATCCCTATTTTAGACATGTATGTAGATACTAAATCAAATGTGTATAAATATTGTGCAAATGCCGTCGTTATTTTTCTTTTCATATATATTAATACATATATGCAAAGAATTGGTATATATGTAGATTTTTTACCTTAAATCAATTATTTATCATAAATAATCTCAAGTCTTCAATATTCTCTCAGCTTTCTGGTATCTTGAAAATTGTAGCTTCCGCAGATTTTCGTCCTTTGTGATGGCTGAAGGGGACGGGACGAAATACACTTTTAGCAGTGTGATATTACATGAGTATGGAAACAAAATTTGGTTGCTCTATCTCTTATAGTCTCTGAACTAGGCGCTCAGCTGAAAAGAGGTGACAAAAGTCAATGACGCTGCACTTTATTCTATTCTCAAAGATAAGACCAAATATATCATATAATGCTTTTTATTTAAATAGAAAGAGATTCAAATATATTTTTTTTCATTATGTCAGGAGCATTGGAAGCAGTAAACCCAATCGACTCAGCGGATAAAACAATAATAACAGCGACACAAAATGTGAAAAATATTATGACAAAAAAAAAACCAAGAGTCCAATAATAATCTTAACACTATGTAAATGAAAAATATAAAAATAAATAATAAATAAATAATAAAATAAATAATTGTATCCAATAATAATCTTAACACTATGTAAATGAAAAATAGAAAAATAAATAATTGTATTTGAATGAAATTAAAAGAAATGTCATCGATAATTTCATATGGAAAGCCACCTGGTCCCCTAGAAGAGGCACATGTGAAATCATATAGGACATAGTTAGAAGAGTCACGGGTGACTTCCTACAGGACAAGCTTTGATGTTTTACGAGTGGGATCCTCCTGGCTCCATGGAATCGAAGGAGTGTAGTGTGGTGTGGTGTGGTGCGGAGGGCCGTGCGTAGAGTCCTTCGTCTCGTCTCTGGCATTCCAGCCAATTCGTCACGACATTTTCGGAAATTTCCCATTTGCAATGACAAGTGACAAATGACTTTTGGTACTGCAGAGTAAAATTGTACATACTACATATATGCATATGTATATATATTCCTATACTATTTATTTATTTATGGACATTGTCTTCATGGCAACCTTAGTTTAATCAATATTTACATAATGTTGCACTAAGTATGTATGTTGTTAGCGATGGAATCAATAATCATGAATCAGTATGCAGAAAATGGCAAAGAAGGGCGGAGTCCAGCAGCTTCAAGCGGACCTCAGTACGGACGAGGAGTTTGAGAAATTTCTGCAGCGATCCGGGTTGCTCGGTATATGTACCTAGGACTGGGACTGGGACGGTCTGACTTGATATCTGTGCCATCAATTTCTTGCAGTACTCGACATATACTCGGAATGGTGTGGACCCTGTCTGGGAATGGTGGGAAGTCTGCGGAAGATCAAGCTGGAGCTGGGAGGCGACAACTTGCAGCTGGCCATCGTAAGACCCGATTGGCTTGCCCAGCCCAGCCCAGCCCAGACTCATTCTCATTCTCTCGTTTGCTTGAAAAATAGTGCAAAGCTGGTTCCATCTCCTATCTGGAGAGGTTCAACAAGAAAAGTGAGCCGACATGGATGTTTGTTACGGTAAGTGCATCTGTCGGCTAGTGTAGTGGTAACTAATCTACTGGAGATGGGGAATCGTTATGGTATCTGGTATTTTATAGAGCGGAAAGGCCATCAATATCATGTTCGGCACAGACGTGCCCAAGCTGGTAGCCATTATCACCAAGATGCTACAGTCAACAATGGCCAAGGAGGTTCATCAGTGCTATGAGATCACTGAACTACAGCCCATCGAGCTGGAGCAGCAGGAGGTGAAAAACAAGGCTCTGCGGCTGGCCGAGAACATTGAGCTGGAAGAGTGCAAGAGGAAGCGCTTGGAGTACCTGAAGTCTGTCACTGATTGCATCATGCAGAACCTTCCCGATATTGGGATAACTGTCTTTGGACCACAAGTCAACCGGGAAATGTTCAAGAAGCTATCGGAACCGGCCGATCCCCTGAAAATCCAGTGCAAGGACCGCAAAGTGTTTCCCATAACGCCCAGTGACTTCACCACTGTGAACTTTGCATCTGAGAATCCACTAGCGAGCGATGTGATCGAGCAGTTGTATGACAAGGAGCTGCTCATGTGCTTCTGGAAGGTGGAGGATGCTCTTGGCAGTCCGCCCAACGTCCTGCGGCAGTACGCCCATGAGTTAACCAAGGAGACCATAAAGCCACCGGATGAGTTCAACGAGGAGGAGATCATAGTGCCACCCATAATAGTGCCGCTCGATGTTAATGTGAAAATTAAAAGAGAAGGTAAGTGCGTGCTGAAGTTGTGCACTCAACTTCCCATTTATGTACATTGTATGTACACATTGTATGTAACGTGGGACAAGTGTGTGAAAACGAGGCAGAAATAGTACTTGTCGAACAGATCAATGGCAATATAGAAGAGGACAAAATCGAGGAGGACAACGAAGCAGCAGAGGATCGGGACGTGGCTAAATTGGAAGATTCTACAAATTATAAGACCATCCGCATCCCTCCGATTTGGGTGCCTAGTGACCAGCGCACCAATGCAGCTCTAATTTACACCTATTTCCGGGGGCAAACATCCGCTTTCCTACCGCCCGACCCTGTTCCGGAGCCACCGCACATTGTGATGACATTCGACGCCTACAAGAAGAAAGATCTGGAGATTCTTCTTGAATCTTGCAAAGAAGATATTCCGCTTTATGGCTTCTTTACAAGCGACAATCCTCAGACGGCAGTTTTCATAGCCAATTCGGTCGAGAAATACAATGCAAAACCTTATGTACCGTAAGTAGATATCTCGACAACTGCCGAAATTCGTCCGAATTGCATTGTAACCGTCAATTTTTTTACACAAACGAACGAAGCACCGATAAGATCGTCCTGAAGGTGAATAAAGTCAAGACCCAGACTGTACCAATGCTAATGGCTTACGGTCCCAGCTATGTAAGCACCAACTCGGTTGTTGGCCACAAGGAGGCATGCCAGTTTTTCCCGGACAATTACAAATCAGCATTGCAAGAGGAAGCTGAACTACACGCAGTGAAAGCTGAGAAGCCAAAGAAACGCAAGAAGGTATCAAATTGTTGTTTGTTTTTTTTATCATAAATGATACTAGAACAATTTAATATATGTACATATAAAGAACAAGAAAGGAGCTGATGCAGACGACAACGGGAAGCCCGACGTTCTGTCAGAAGCAGAAGCCCAACAAGAATCAGATGAAGCTGCAAAGACCACGCCAGAGGAAAGTGCCTCCACGACAAGTAGTGGAGAGGACAGCTGTGAGAGTCGGCCACCCACTGCTGATGGCAACAATTCCTCTGCAGACCGCGGCTCAGGTGTCATAACAAAATGAACGAAATATGGATCATCATATCATTTAACTGAATGTTCCTCATTTTAACACGTTACCCCGTGTCAGACGTGGAAGCCATTTAAATCTTACAACTAATCACGGTTGAAAGTAACTTAATATAAAAAAAAAAAAAAAACACAAAATATTCAGGCAGGCTCCGGCTATCACTTTCACAAAAATACAATGCAACTAAATAAATCTTAATTGCAAAAGGAAAAAAATAGATGACTTAATGATGCATTGACATGAATTTGACACCATTCCTAGTGCAATTGAGCTTGTGCCCTTTTTATAAATAATTTTTACTTAAACCAACCTCAAAATTAGATCTGAAAAAATTGGTCAGCGAAAAAAAAAATAATTGAATTCATCTTAACAGCTGTGGCAGCCCGATTTAACAGGAGTAAATTTGGCGCTTAACAGTACAAAGAGTAAACAAATCCACAAAAGTGGATTCCAGAGCGCCTTGAAATGAAAAATGACTTTTTGCTGAAAAGTAAAACGCAAAGTGAATGTGGACACCGGAGCCGAGCCTGAAGATTACATTCCTTTCGATTATTCGTACTGCGCTTCTATTATTCTCATCTCTATATACTATCGGCTTATCGATATTCCAGTTTTGTAGACAGAAAACATTCAATCAGCTGTTTTCCCAATCGCAAGGATTTATAAATTTTAATTGTATAATTTCTGAATTAAAACACAACTTTGTTGTCAGTCTTGGCTAATCGATGGATTCCAACTTGCGCAATGTAAGTACTGTTTTATGATAGAATATGCGGAAGTCCTAACTATACTCGCTTTCAGCTGAAAGATTTTCTTACATTATACAACAAAGTCACTGAGTTGTGTTTTAGCCGATGCGTTGACAACCTGAATCGGCGCGAGTTGGGCGGCCAGGAGGTGAGTAAAACTAAGCGCTTGTTAATTCGTAATTCGCAAACCTTACCTTGTGCTACTTGCAATCAGGACACTTGCGTGGATAGATGTGTCACCAAGTTCGCTCGATTTAACCAAAGTATGATGAAAGTCTATGTGGATGTACAAACAACAATAAACACAAAGCGCATGCAAGAAGTTGAGGAGAATGCCAGGAAGTTAGAGCAACAGCAAAAGGAAGATCGTCAAAGGGAGGAGCAAACTCAAAAAGAAGCCGCTGCCGCCGGCACTTCTGTGTTGACGCCAATACCGCCAACCGCCTCAGGAAATCTATCCATGTAGCAGCAGACTCTGGTGCCAAGCCGCAGCTGTTCTTTGCACTTAATATAGTCAAACAAACCATACACATAGAAACCAACACTTAAACACACACACACAATACCTTCAAAACTTCAGACAATGCCGCCGAAAATTTGTCTGCTTGCGCTCATTGGTCTGCCGGGAGCGGGAAAGTCTGCACTCTGTAACTGGCTCTTAAGTAAGCAGCAGGGTGCTCTGAATAAATGTCAAATTGTTCACCTGTGCTATGACGACTACATCAACACCCGAGCTGAATTGACCTATAGGGAGCAGCGCATAATTGTGATAAACATTTTGGAACAACTAATAGCTTATATCCAAGGTGCCGCAGACTGGCCACCACAAGTTCGCCGACTGACGAACAATAACAGCAGCTGTGACTACCTTATCTTGTGTGACGACAACTTTTACTACCGCAGCATGCGCTATAAGCTATATCAGCTGTGTCGCACCTATGGCTGCATCTATTCCCAGATTTACATCGCGACCCCATTGGCTTGCTGCCTTCAAGCGAATTCAGCGCGGGGAACAGACTGCGTGCCCGAACTAGTTGTGCGTAAAATGAACGACCACCTTGAGCCACCAGGTCATGCGGCTTGGGAGTGCAATAGCCTTACACTTCGAAATTCTGACACTGAATCCGTGTCACATTTGATTTTAACATTCATCAGTTCATTATTCCATTTGTCCACGATTCTGCCCCCTCTAACTCCTTCTCCCACGCAAACACAGCTAAGGTCCCCAGCACATTGCTTAGATTTGGCCTTGCGGGCAAGCATAAAGGTGCAGCTACAGACTCTGGTCGAGGCAAAAGCTAAGAAATTGATCAGTATGAAATTAAATGAGAAACGAAAAGAGATATTATCACAATTTCGGGCTAAAATGAGCGGCAAGCAGACAAATGCCGATGGTGATAATTTGAATTACTATTTAAATCTGTTGAAATAAAATAAGATAAATTAATTCTGGTTTTATGGCACATGTTGACATAGAAATAAATGTTTTTTGTACTAACATTTCTGCATTTACTTCTATGCGGGAGAGGGATACAACGATTGGATTGAAGTGTATACATATGTATGTATATTAAAACTATATTTAGGCAAAATACAAATTTACATGCTAGCGTAGGGTTTCCTATACATTGGCGACTTAGACCACCTTTACTTGGCTAATGTCACGCTTCTCAATCATGCGCATCTGCTTCTTCTTCATACGTTTAATCTTTGAAGGATTCTTGATGACTTGGACGATTTCTGAGCGACGTTCGTTGGCCAAGCGACGCTCCGCGTTCTCCACGCGGCGCTGGTGACGCTGAACGGCCGCTTCCTTCCGTTGACTCTTAATTTCATTTGATTTTTCCTTGATATAGCGCAGTTCATCCCGCAGGGCTGCCTTCTTCGTAAACGATAGACGGTTCACTGTCTTCTTAATTGTGCTGAATCTAAAAAAATTCGAAATTAATTCGTATCTTAACATTCCATCGCAGACTCACTTTTGTTTCGGAGTTTTCCAGGGCCGATTGGATTTCGGTTGGCCGCGCGGCACATTCACCTGCGGCTGTGATTTCTTAGTATTTGGCTTTTTCTGTGGTGTTATTCCGGAGCTTGCAGTGTCCATTGTCTCAGCTACGGCTTTGCTCATATCTTCACCTTCTTGTCTTGTCAAAAATGCGAATCTAAACAATTATGCACGTGTTAGTTAGTTAATCGATATATCGATGGCGCTGAACATTGTTAATACTATATCGATATGGATGATATTTTTTATCTTTGATGCGATTTTTCCGCCCACAATTACATAAAATATAAAACATCGCCTTATAAGAACTTTCTTTTCTGCTCTATGCTCAGATAAAAATCTTAGCGAATGAATTGAAAATGGATAAACTCTTAAATTTTATTTAATTTGTATAACAGAATTTAATATATCGAAATGCGAAATTTTTTCAGAACAGACCATATGTTTCATTATGTAGTCGGCAGACACAGAGCAGTATTTGGTCACACTATCAGAAAAGCGCCGCTTCTAACATATCTCAACGAAATTTTTGTTGCGTGTGTAGAGGGCTGGCTGGCTTTCATACCACACATACCATTATCATTTGGAAACTACAGTTAGTTACTGGCATAAAAACGCGACTAAGCACAAGGCGATAAGGTATTTCTTTTCTAATGCAGAAATACAGAGAAAAATTGAAGAACCTTTTCACAATACAACTACATGCATCGTCCGTCAACATTTGTCCCGCCACCGGCAGAAAACAGCGGTAAATTCTTTTTTTGCGATCTTGTGCATTTTTTCGTTTTCTCAGAAATTATTTTGTTGCAAACAAAATGGGTCCGCGCTCAACAATAGCGCACCGCATGTTGATCATTGCACATTTTAAAAATGGCTTCTCACATCGAAAGATTGCAAAAATGGTTAATATGGCAAGATCATCAGTGCAAAGCATTATTACGCGTTTCGTGCGAGAGAACCGGGTACACAATAAGTTCAGGAAGGCATCGAATAAAATTTTTACGGAACTCGAAGAAACAATGATAGTTCAACAATATCAAAAAAAACCCACTACTATCCCAAATCTACTTAAATATGTGGAAAAACAATTCAAAAAAACGTGCAATTTGGAGACAATACGTCGGGTGCTCCGGGCGCAAAAACTCTTTGATGAAACTAATAATAACATAACGCTTTCAACCGAGGAAATTACCGATGATAAAAATGCCTTTTTATCCATAGAAAGTGTACCGAGCCGGATCTCGTTTGCTAATGAGTATTTGGCGAAAGATTACGTCTTCTGGGACTCTGTAATATTTACAGGCGTTGCTGAGTTCAGTCCAATGTACTCGAAAATCGGTCTTAAGGAACACCATGAGATGATCATGAAGTACAAGGGTTCCACCCTTGTCGTTTGGGGCTGTATTTCCGCGTCCGGGGTAGGAAACTTGGTGTTTGTTAAGCGAAAGATGACCAAAAATAAGTATCTTTCAATACTCAAAGAAAATGTTGTCCAACATGCCCAGAAATTTGGAATCGAGAAACAATTTCACTACTACCAAAATAATGATCGAGATCATGAAGAAGCTATTCAAGATTGGGGTATTTGGAATTGTCCACACGTTATGAAACCACCAGGTTATGACTTAGACATTAATATAGTTGACAATTTATGGGAAATTTTGGATCAAAACCTAATTTTCCATTCAATAACCGATGAAAATGACTTAAAAAAAGCACTCTCTGAGGAATGGGAAAAAATAACGCCCGAAATAGCTAAAAACTTGGTAAGGACCCTACCTAACAGACTTCAATACATAGTCGATATGGCATAATAGCCGATGCCTGGAGGAGCATTAAAAAATTTGGAATTTTTTTTGTTTGTTAATTTTTGTATTCACTCATATGTATGTACATACCTACAATTACTTAAAAACTAGAGATAAGGAGAAGTACTCAACTGTTTTTGTTACCAATATTAATATACTGTTATGTTGTTACACAATCATATATGAAGTTAAAACATTGAGACCTTTGAAAGCGTTTTGATATATATTCTTGTTAAATATCTACCTATTATGTTATAGCCCTTATTTACAGACGTATGATCTCTTAAACATGAAGTATTTTGTTTTATTTTTTACTCATAAATTACCTTTTACGATTGCCCATATGTACGATTGGTGGCCAGAAAAAATTTTGACAAATATATGAAGTCTGTTTTCTTTAATTTCAAAGAATATTTTGAATTTATTTCTCCGTGTTAGGTTGGGGTTATGGATGGGTTGTCCATGCAGAGTTCGGATAACTCATGCTTTCAACTTAACTAAAGAAGCCTTGTTAGAACAAACAATTTTTTTTTTTTTTGTAGAAAACACATTGCCTATATGGTGAATAAGGGATAGTGGGAGAAAATGTGTCTCGCATGTGTGAAAAATATTGAACATTCCGCCCATTCGAAAGTGCCGATTGGTGCTAAAGACAAAAAATGTCCCCATTGTCATGCACTTAGATTCAAACACGAATCAGATGGTATGTATTGAGACACCGCCAGAACCAATGAACGATTCAAGCCAAGCCTGTTGCTGAAGTCCATTCGTACATTCAATTCATGCTCCAAATGATATCGTTCGGAGAAACAGAACAGTTTACAATACTGCGGCAAATGGTTTGCCGGGTCAGCCAGTTCTTGCGAAAGAACCAAAAGCCAAGTCGATCAAGCTCTTTTCGTCTATCTGGGGGACATGATTCTGCTTATTGACCAGTAATGCATGCTTGCAGTTAATATCAACATGTCTCTAAAACGCGAATTTTTCAAATGCGAAATACTTATTTTTACGACTATAAATAAATATTTGTAGGCTGCAATTCAAATTTGGTTCCGTAACAAAATTTTGGTTGTGGCGGTAATTTGATTCATTTTATGTTTATTTGGGTGAAAAATTGTAGGATGAAACTAAATGGTGTCTTCATCATGTATGTAGATGTATGGTTTACCACAAATTTTTCATTATTACTATACAATTTAACAACGCGTTGAGGTTTGAATAGCCTCAGCAGATGATTCCAGCCCAGCGATTCGTTTGCATCTTTGGCATAATTTACATATTTATATACATTCAAATGAGTGCGGCCAGTGGGACGTTAGTTGAACTTGTCGCACTTTCCTGGGGCTGAGTCCGGGCTTTGGGCTGTCTTTGGCCTCCGATTGTGTGGTATCGCGAGAAGCGCCTCATTGTGTTGGTCGACATTGTAATGGTAAAAAAAGGACTTGCCATACTCGAAGGATGAAATCATGATTGCACATGCGGGCGCCACCTTGAAGAGACGTGGTCCAAGTCCAGCGAAAATGCCGCGTACACCGCCCAGGCGGTAAATGCTAGACAGGCGAGTCATAGCCGACTTTGTGGACACGTTTTTAGGTAGATTATCTGCCGTAATGCAAACCGAACCATTGTCAATGCGTGTGGAGCTTGTTGCAGCGCCCGAGATAGCAATAGGCCTACCTGAGAATATAAACTTCTCGCCAAACTCGATTTGTTCGTGGGTTTTGATCACATCAAACGGTGTGGTAATCATGGCAGCAACCTAAAATGTTGAACGTTCGATTAATTTATTAAATTCAAGCTCATTACTGTTAAGAAAATCAATCATACCGAACCAGATATTGCTCCCGCTGTGAAACTGAAGCCGAACGTTGGTTCGACCACATTAAAGCTGCTTTTAAGGTACTCGTAACAGGTCCAGTAGATTCCCGAAAATGGGACATCGCGTAGTATTGTTGGCGGCAGTCCACGCCACAGCCCAAGAAGTCCCTCAGACTGTACCACCTGACGGATAGTGCCAAGCATTTCGGCGTGCGTCATTCTCTGAGACTGCATTTTGGTGCGTATCAATTCAACAGGACTGACGCAGGTCACGGCCAGAATGCGAGCTGTCACGCCCGCCAGCAAGGGAACAAGCATTGGAATGTCACGGGCATCGGGTGAGCTTTGAACTGGATCTAGGCTTAGCAAGTACTTGTAATGGAAGTCCGTAAAGCGAGCTTTTAATTGTTCGTAGGCCACAAAATATATGATGGTCGAGGGCAAGGCCGAGATGAGCGTGGGACTGAGTCCAGACCATAGCGAACCAACTCCCTCTGCTCGACTTATCTTAATGAACGCGTCCTGAAAAATCGCAGAAAACTTTATTATTCTGCAGAGACTAGGCGCCAAACCTACTAATTGAATACTTACAATGGTGCCAGAAAAGTGAGGAGCAGGCCTGGACAGTGTCGGGTTTGGCGTGCCAGGACCGCATGGACAGATGTGATCCATGAGGCCGTTGCAATATAGGAAGCATTTATTCGAAAGCAGAGCAGACTGTTGAGCCTGCAAGCGTGTCTTGATCACATCCAAGGGTGTCACTACAATAAATATTATAATGAATACAAACACATCAAACATCATATGTATGTATACAGTTAACTTTACAGTTTTTTGAACATTACACAGACTTACTAAAACAGGCAGTCACCATGGCGCCAGTGCAGGCCGAAGCCACTTGCTGAAGGGGTCGTATGCGGAATCTGGGATCTGTCATTTTGGCCTTCGAATGGGTTTGCGCCGGTAGTATTCCACATCTGCCTGCCGCTGACACAAAAGACGCGCTTGGTTCTCTTATGGGCATGGTTATGTTATTATTGTACGCGAGTCAATGTGTACTTGGGTAAGTATGGTATGGTGAGAGATAATGTTTTTGGCGCACGTTGTCGCGTTTCTATTGTCATGCAGTGAACAATACTGGCAATCAGGAAAGACTCTTAATCATTGTGAAATTCCAGGTCCAAAAAAACACAAATCTCTGACCGACCGATTGGATTCATTTTGATGGGGGATGGGTGATGTCGAACAGCTGTTGCCATGTGACGGAACTATCGATTGACACAATCGATACTATTTGTTCTTTTGAGAAAAGGAAACATATCTATACATCTATCTTTATATGTATGCATGTATATGCATTTATAAGCAACATATGTCCATATAAACGAATATAACCTAACTTAACATAATAACAATCATTAATTGTGAATTTTCGGGCATTCCATTTTGACTGTAGGCAAGGGCCCCGTCGTGAAAATTGTTGTATAATTAATGCTACTTTTGTATTTTATAGGCATCTTAGGCACCCACCAGTTTACTTCATATCCAGGTTGTGGTTTTGGTGAATAAAGAAGGCTTTGGTGTACTCAAACGTTGAGATCATGATTGCGCAGGCTGGCACCACGCGCAAGATGCGGGGCATAACGCCCATGTATAGACCGCGGACGCCCTGCTGGCTGTAGATGTCTGCGAGGCGTGAGAAGACCGACGGTCTGGCGTTGCCTGCATTTTCTGTTTTTTTTTCTTCTGACAAATCGGTATAGAGCACATCATGGCCCAGCTCAATCTGCGTGTGCGTCGTGATCAAATCGAACGGCATCGTCACGAAGGTAGCCAGCTGAAAAGGACAGGACAATAGTGAAACGTTGGCTAAGATTCTCACACAAGACCCACCGCTCCAGACACGGCACCTGACAAAAAGCTGAACCCGAATGTGGGCTCAGTCACGGCAAATCTTCGTTTTATTGACTCGTACGTCGCCCAGTACGTGCCAGAAAAGGGCGCGTCTCGCATTACAGTGGGCGGCCAACCGCGCCAGAGGCCTAACACGCCGTTCTGCCGGACCAGGGTACGCATTATTCGCCACAACTCGTCGTATGTTATGTAGCCCGATTGCATCTTGATGCGGACCATCTCAATGGGCGTGATTGCCGTGACGACTACGGTGCGCGAGCACATGCCTGAAGCCATTGGAACAAAACAGGGCAAGGGCAACGGCGCCTGAGGCAAATCCAAATCCAATGATTCCTTAGCGCCTGGCTCCCCTCTTTGACTGCTTTGACGGGACACCAAGTAGAGTTTGGAGAACGAGTTGTTCAGGTACTCGTAGGTGAGGAAGTAGATAATTGTGGAAGGCAGAGCCGATATGAGTGTGGGACTCAAGCCAGACCAGAGGCCGGCTATGCCGCTGCCGCACATTATTTTAAGTAGCGCATCCTGTGGTACACTAGATTTAGATACCAGAGATCTTCCCCATCATGCCGCCATTTGCTCTGTCGTACTTACCATGGCCCCGCGTATCGGCCGCATGTTGTTGAGGTCAGTTCCGGGCTTTGACAAGCATTCGGTGTTCCGCTTGCAGACATGCGTCATCAAGCCATTGTGAAAAACGTAGCACAACCTGGAGATAGTCGCTGGTGGCTGGTGGCGCATCGCGTGCTGGGTCTGGACCCGAGTCTTTACCACCTCCAAGGGCGTCACTGGTGGTTAGCGTGCACGAATGTATTATCCCTCCCCTACGTGGGCCTAGCATAGTCAAGACGAGACCTCTACTCACCCACAAATGTTGTGATGAGCCCGCCGATCAGTGCGGATATGACATGCTGCATGGGCTTGATGCGGTATTGCGGCTCCTGGTGCAGCGGAACCTGAACTTCACCTACCTCTATCCCCCCCGTGCGCGGATCACCTTCACTGCGTGGGCCCGTTTGCGACGGCATCTTTCACTCGATATACAGGTTTTGTTGTTCGACGCGTTGTCCAATCTTTATTTCTAATACCTGAAGACAGACGTCACCAATTGCTTAATATAACTGAGAAAAAAACTAAATAAGCTTAACAAAATGTGTGTTTTCGTTTCTATTACATTCCTATGACAAGGCATCTTGATTTGGATATTGAAAAATAAGGAACTTTGATCGCACAACTAACTCAGTTTGATAACCAGGGGGCTAAGGCGCTGCCCCACAGAGCTCTGATGTTCTTAATCCTCATTTACAACGCTGCACTGAGGCTGGGCCACTTTCCCAAGGCCTGGAAAAGAGCCCCTTTTGCCATGTTGCTCAAGCCAAATAAATACCTGGAGGACTTGTGCAATAGTTACCCACACACTCAGGAAGGATACGTGCCCAGGAGTCTTCCTGCATGGTACGCTCGTTAACCAGTGCAAGGAACAAAAATACCTTGGCGTCACCCTAGGACACCCTGTCAGGAGAAATCTTGCAAGCAAAGCAAGCAAAATGCACTGGATGCTCAACACCAACAACAAGCTGAGCCCATCAAACAAGGTGCACATTTACAAGGCAATCCTGGCTCCAATATGGGTATACGGGATCGTATACCTGGACCGATCAGAACCTTTCAAAGCTCGTTTTTACGTAAGATATCTGGAGCGGAATGGTTTATGCGCAACCGGGACATCGCCAGAGACCTCAGAGTCTCTCCGATTGGTGATGTTATCAACAAGCAGGCGTTGTTAAGCTCGTGCAGTGGTGCTCATAGACTTAAGCCACAAGACTTCAACCAAGAATTTAAACGAAAATTAAGAAAAGTTTTTATTTCACAGCTCCAATTTTTTGTGTCACATTAGTTCTATATATCAGTGTTATAATGGAAGAATAACCAAGTTATACAAATATATATTCAACGAAAAACTTAAAAAATCTGAGACCATCTCCAAAATGTCCTGCTCACATACTTAAGCCACCTGGAAAAAAATGGTTGAAAAAGTTAAAATTGGCCCAATATTCCTTATACTTTTAATAAATTTACTTTAATATTGAGTGGGATGACCTTTCTGCTTAAGAACAGCGGAGCAACGCTTTGGCATTGAATCCACAAGACGTGCGCACTTTTAAGGGGTGATTTTCTTCCACTCTTCTTGAAAAATTCGACACAAATCGTTTTTTTTTGCTGGTTTTTTTTGGCCAACGACTTGTTTAAGAATTCCCCACAAGTTCTCTATAGGGTTCAAGTCGGGGCTCTGCGGTGGCCATTGCAAAACATTGATTGCCTCTTGGTTAAGCCACGACTTGACTATCTTGCTGGTGTGTTTCGGGTCGTTGTCCTGTTGAAATATCCAGGCAAGTGGCAAATTATCGGCATATTCTCCAGATAAATTGTTAATAAGGATGTCCCTGTACATTTCGCCATTCATAATGCCTTCTATCTTCACTAGGGGACCTACGCCCGATGCGGTGAAACAGCCCCAGACCATAAGTCACCCCAATGTCATGGCGAGGCTGCTAGCGAGAACCAGTTACCGTCGTGTGCTGACCAGACGACACTCAGTGGATCTACGAGGACCTGAACCCGACGAAAAAATATAACTGTGATAAACACCCACTGCCACTGATGATTTATAATCTAAATTTTAGATGGAAATCCTAGTCGACTAGAATTTGTGCCAGCCTGATATACAGATATAATATTATCATAGATTGTTACACTACTCGACAAAATTGAACTTTTTATTTAGGCTGACCAAATTGACTTTTTCTGATAGATTTCGGGATTTACAAACTTTTGTAGTACTTTATTATTTTTTTTATGTTGTCACTTTTTTTTAAAGAATATTTAACATCTGATATTTTTTTCTTGGTTCTTTTCAGAGGTAGTGCTTCTATTTTTCATATAACTTAATTTTTGTAAATACCTTAAATGCATGCCAAGAAATGGTTTTCTTTCGACTTTTCCCGAGTTTTTTAAGTCAAAATATCGAGAAAAAAAATACCGCAAAAAATGATGAAATTTGAATTTGAAAGCTTAATATCTTTCAGGCGTTAAGCTGCAGATACAAAGGGTCTGGGTAGGATTTTTCAGCATTTCAGAACTGCAAAGTTCTATGCAACCAGATATAAGATACTAAAGTTATGTGAAAAATAGAAGCACTATCTATAAAAATAAAAAAAAATACTAGATTTTAAAAAATTCTTTAAAAAAAACTACACCATAAAAAAAACCATAATTCGTTAAAAAAATGTAAACCCCGAAATCTATAAGAAAAAGTTATTTTGAGCAACAGCCTAATTCTTGTGTTGACTAGTGTTATTTTTTGTATAAAAAAACCAGGAGAACCAGAGCCCCAGTTGAGAGAATATCATTTAAAATACAGGGGCGACTACGACAAAAATGATTACGTTTAATTGCGAACATTATAAATATGAATTAATTTAATCAAATTTAATAATAATTTGCATTACATTTAAGTTAATTATGAGTAGTAAGTCAGTATCATATTATAGCTTTAAGTCAGAACCAAACAAGTTAATCATTTTGATAGGATATTCCAATGTTATCGGCATGATGATAATCTGATCCTTCATCTCTCGCGCCGAAATGTGGTATTGGGTGATGTCCTTTACTTGTGCGCAATAGGAATCAATGTCTCGCCAGCGGTGAGGGCTGGCAACGGCGCATCTACAGTAAGTACTCCGTCCTTGCTAAGGGACGAGCGGATGGACTCGGGATTCACGCCTTTGGGCAGCAGGAATTCACGGTTATATTCTCTGTATACGCTCTTTGTGTCGGACTTCTCTTCGTGTTTGGCATGCACCTGAGCGGGATAAAAAAATGTACAATTAGCAAAGTAATACCAGAAATATTTTGTTTGCTTACCAATAGCTTCTGGTCAACGGTCTTCACCACTATTTCCTCGGGCGCATACTGGCTGACGTCGAAGCGAAGCTTCAGCACTTTGTTGTCGCCTTCATCCTGCAACAGAAAAATAAAAATAGAAGGTTAGATCGAATTTAATCTAAGATCGGAGCTAGGTGTTCTCGAAAATATGTTGAAATGTATGCAAGTACCTGTATCAAGGGTGAACTAATGTCGGACACGTAGTTCTGTTGCTTGGGGATTCGCGATGGCAGCGCCGAGTTTGTCGTTGAGCTGAAATGATAGCAGGGCCAATTAAAATGTTGTACTTCAACCAAATTAAACAAAAACAAATGGTCTAAAGTAAAAGAAATAATCAAAACTAGGTGGGGGAGCGTAGCGTTGGGTTGGAATTTGTCGTTTTTATTGTATTTTATTTTAGAAATGTGCGAAAAGTGTAAAGTTGAATGTGTGTGTAAAAGCCTGAATTACGTATAATGGTATCTCGAGTGTTGAACCTAATTCAAATGAATGTGAAGTGCCCCCCCTTGGGATACACCTCCGCAACCCCTGGACCTTGCACTTAGTTATAAGTTTACCTACTGTGAAGTACACAGCCCTTATCCTTTGAGTTCGTCTTCAGATATCAAAATCAGAACTCGACCAGAGTACGGTTTTTGAGTACTCTGGGGACTATTCATAGAGCAGCTGAATTATAAATTATAAATATTATATATAAATATCTAAAGGAACACTGCTGCCAAGTAATGAAAATGCGTTTTGCAAAAGTGTGGTCACTGCCTTCCGTACTTCATTCGACAATTTCCTGCAGCGACGTCGACGTCAGCATGAAATTCTGTCCAGCTTCAACTGCTGCAGATCGAAGCGGACACGCGAGAAAGAGAAGATATCCATATATTTCCCTCTCTCTCATATTTTTAGTTTGGTCTATCTGCACTTGACCCTAATTCTTCTACTCTGCTCATTTCGTCTCCTCAAAGGGATGATGAGAGGAAAACCGATTAATTGGTGCAATATTTTGCTGCGAGCGCCTGTGATTTTTCGTTGTTGTGCGTCTATCTAAATGTTAATTCCTTTTAAAAGTAGTTTTGTAGTGTTTTTAAAGTCAGGCAAGTAGTTTCAGGGATTACAGTGTGCGTTGTTAGTTAATTAGGCAAAAAATATGTTTAAAATGCCTCGCCGGACTATATTCGGTTCTCAACAGTAAAATCAATTTCATATGTGTATTGCTTTGTAAAAATCCGAACATAACTCAGAAAATATTACCTTCTGTGGCTAAATATTTGGTTTTTTTTTATATCATTTCAGAAGCATTGGTGCTTATTAATCGATCGAGTCGGACAAGGAAGGCCCTACAGATAATTACAAATATTTGAATCGACAAGAAATCTAGAAAATCGATGTAAATAAATATATTTGCTTTTATTTGAAAACATTTTTTGGGTGGCTTTTACATATGAAATTCCTTTTAATTTCATGAGAAGTCTCACAGGTGATTTCATATAGGACATGTTCGGAAGTGTCCTAATTCAAATCTGGAGTTTCACCAGTGAGTCACCACAGGCTTAGGACATGCCATGAGTGATTCACCTAATGAATCACGAGTGAAAAGTGACTTTTGGAACTGCAGAGATACAATGTTCCATTTTGCCGGCTGTACGAGCACACAAGCGCCGTGCAAAACATGTGACTGTGTGCGTGCCGACCACTGATGTACATACATACATATGTCGAAAGCTCTTCCTGTACGTGAAGTCTACACCCCAAAAATGCATGCATACATATGCATTTCGTATATATTTGTTCTTACAGAACCGAGAGCTATGACATAAATAAATATATACAATGCATACATATGTATGGATGCGAATGAATTTCTTGTTTAGTGCTACTTATTTTTAGACACAAAAACTAAAAAACTAGTAACAACGAAAATTAAAGATCATTATGAACATTAAAATCATAAACAAAAATAACAGTTTTTAAAGATATTTATTGTACCTGGTTGTTGTTGTAGTTTTTTTAGTAGAGCTTTTTTATGGGAGAGGAGATTATCATAGTTATATAAATTGATTGCGGTACATTAATTGATGCCAAGCAGCATGTATGGGGATAAAAGAAGAATGGGAAATAGAGAATTTATAGCAATCCAGATAAATACACGTCATCATACACATATACATATGTAAATATGCGCACTCCCATTCTGTCGTTACGCTATATTCGTACGACAAAATGTTAAAAAAATTAAAATAAAAAATTTTGAAAAAAAAAATTGTTTCTATTTTAATAGTAATGGGGTAGATGTAGCCCAAGCACACTTTATATTCAAAATTGTTGGTGGATGGAAATAAAATAATTATTTTTTTTACGAATTTTCAAACACATTTAGCTTGTTAATTTTTGATTCATACTATATATACATATATTTTCTAAATACTCGATATACAGGACTATGCTCCGGGCGATTAAAAAAATGTTTTTTGAACTAGGAAGAAGATGGTGAGGAGTTAATAGGTTAATAGATAAAAACCGCGAAACAGACATTTTATAACCTGTGCAGCCTCTCATAATTAAAAAATAAACACATTTTGATGTTTAGAAATTAGACTTCAATGTCAAAACTCATATAAAAAATAAAACCGGAGCCCTAAACTGTGGCGCCCGGGCCAAATTTAGCTGGATACTCAAGCCAGGAATATGCAAATTAAACGAAATTTTCCAATCCCGCGGTGCTGGATACTACTGGATAAAACAAACTAGACTAGCTAGCTCTGAAAGACACTTTTTCCTTTACACTGTTCGCCTATGGAACCAACTACTAAACAGCTTCAAAGCAACTGCAAACGCATTAAAATTCAGGACGAATTTCTATATTAAAACAATATCATAACTCAAAATAAATGAAGAATGCATTATGTTTGGGAGATATTTTAATTTAAACTTAAACAAATGTGTAAAATTAGGCAAGAAACTATATCCATGTACTCAAAATTAGCTATAGGAACTATTTAATTTAATTTAATCCAATCTAATTTTATGATCAATCGTATTGAATTTTTGTGACTAGTGCATTTACTATAAGGTACAACTTTGTAGCCCTAGTAATACTAAAATAAAGAAAACAACAAAAAAATATTGTTTTCAAAATTATTGTTGGCGGCGGTTGCCGCTTTTTTTCATCCTCAAACCATGACAGAAAAATCGATCCAATTTCACTGCACCAACTAACAAAACCCCGATTTTTTGCGACGCACCTATGCTTGTATATATATATGTACAATGTACATATGTACACATGTGACTGATAGCTGTGGCCGAGCGAGCACATACGCTATCATTCCCACCACCATGGTCTCCATAAGACGGCGTTGACCCTGCTGGGAGTGCGAGGCGGATAATCGCTTGTACAGGGCCAGACATGTGCAAAATAATTGACCAAACCTGCCCCAGTGTCGCGTTAATGAGTAATTCCAATACCCGTTAGACTGGGACTGGCCAGTCTAATCAAAAGGGAATGGCAATATCAGAGACAGAGGCAATCATCTGCCAAAACGTTAATGGTATCTCTGTGCGCTCGCTACCCTCACGCTCGCACACACACACACAGGCGCCTACTCTCTTGGCGAACCTGACAAAAGCACACACACACATGGGTTGGCACTGGCACTCAGTGTGTGGGCAAAAGTGTGAGTATGACATGTTCTCGTGCCTCTATCTCTCCGGCATCCGATGGTGATGTCATGCATATTTGTTTTCGTTATTGAAAATCCAAGCGCAAGGAAATTAAAGAAACGAGAAGACGGGCGTAAGTAAAATTGTGTTATTTATTTCTGACCTTGTTCTTGTAAGTACGAGTTTATGTAAATATGTGTGTGTATCGCCACACGGTTGCAGGGTATCAAATGTATGTAACTGATGACTGCTGGCGACAAAATAGCGATCATGTCTAAAAATTATCATGATATCATCTTCATCAGCATCGCAGCGAACAATGGGAAGTAAATTGTACATGCATATACATATGTACAACTGTGTTCAATGAAATGGTAGTGTCGCACCTCACCACTTTAAAAACTATTTGTCTGGACGATGATATGCAATTACTGCACCATCAAGTGCCCCATGCGACACCAAGCCGAAGCCTGTTACGCGCGGAACCCAGGCCCTTCCTCCCACCCAACCGAAAGAGGGGCGCTGCCACATGAGAAGGAACCTGTGAGTCGCTTCTGGGGACGAGACTCTACTTATACCTGTACTCAGTCAGTATGTACATTTTTTATTTACATGTTTTTGCTACATCTGTTATCTACATCTACAATGTATATTATACATCTCCTCCGCTAGCGGGCGCTCGCGTATATAACGAGGCAGAGTGTGCGATTGAGAAAGAGAATGAGTAGCGGGTCTCTTGCGTAGCAGGCGGGGGAAGCAACTGAAAATTAATTTCTTCATTTTGGCTATAATTATAATCTGATCTGATTCGGCAATCTGGTAGATATGGTCATTGTCTACGATAATGCGTTTTTAGTTTTATCGTATCTTTAAAATTGTGCTTGCTACAGATTTTCGTCTTTTGTGGGGGCGGGGCGAAATTTTGAAATACACTTGTAGCAGTGTGATATCACATGAGTCTGGAAACCAAATTTAGTTGCCCTATCTCTTATAGTCTCTGAGATCCAGGCGTCAAGCAAGACGGACAGACAGACATGGCTCTATTGACTCGGCTATTGATGCTGATCAAGAATATATATACTTTATGGGGTCGGAAACGTTTCCTTCTCTGCGTTACACACATCCACTTTTACCACAAATCTAATATACCCCTTAACTCTTTTTTGAGTACGGGTATACAAATAGCGAAATATGGGTGGTCACAGAAATAGCACAATTTCAAAATGTTGCCAATAATTCATAGATAATAAGCTCAAAAGCTATAATTGATTGACAATTTAATATTTTGTTGAATATCCACGATTTTCAATAGAGGCGTAAGATCTGCGGGCCATATTTTCCACAAGCTTCTGACATATCTCCTTTGGAATGGAGTTCCAAACTTCTTTGACACCTGTCCACAAATCTTCGAGATTGGCAAATTTTTTCTGGATATCAGGACCTCAACATAGATTTACTATTGGATTTAGGTCAGAGCTTTGAACCGGCTATAGTTTACAGGCATATTCTCAAATGTAAATGGTTCCATTTAATTTTTGAGAATATCCGCTACCGTGCTTCACGGTTTTCATCGAGCACCTGGGGTTAAGAGCTTGGCCTTCTGGACGACGAACAAATGTTTGCCATCGGGTCCTACTTTATTTATCTTAGTTTCAGCTCCATAGCACATTTGTTCAATATTTCAGACTCTTTTTCCCGGAGGGTCCGTGCGAAACTCAATCTTGGTTTGATGTTTCATTTTGACAAGAGTGGCTTCTTCCTGCTGATGCGTCCAAAGGGCGAAGTTTCGTTCAGTCTTCTAGCCACTAGTCTCCTTGACATCTCCGTACCAAATTCATGATTAATTTCCTTCATAATCTCCCGTTTTGCTCTTCCGCACTATGAGCCAATCCGTAATAGAATATGTTTTCTTGGATTTTTCTTACGATTTTTTTTATCATTCAAATAAGTTTGGCTTAACTTCACTAATTTAATTGCGTTGTACACCATCTTTCTGGGGCATTTCATTATTTCGGCTATTTCAGACGGGTTCTTTTCAATATTGAAATATTTAAAATCAAACAAAGAATTCTGCGAAAACAACTTTTACTCGAAAATAGCTGCCGCTTCATCAAATGTGCTATTTCTGTGACCATGCAAAAAAGGTGCACGCGAACGAAAATTAAGAATAAAGCAAAAGAGAGTGAAAGAGTACTAATCGTTTGTGATCAAAATGTTTAAAATCGAATGTAAAATATTGTCCAAATGATCGATCGATATATTCTGTTTTGGTTTGTGCTGTTTATATGACCACAGCTGTAAGTACTTAATATATTATGAACACAATTGTTAGGTGCAAGTCGTGTGGATCCGACGTAACCTGCTAATCAAATCATTTGATTTTAAATTACAATCGAATCGCTAAAAGCGCTTTATGGGCGGAAGCAACACAAAGCAACACACCTGGTCAGGTCTCAATGAGTGTGTGGATATGTACATCAGTAGATGGAAGCGCTACTTTTTGCACACTCATGGCACGACTCAGCGAATGGAAAAGCGAGTTTCGGACTGAATCAATTCCATGCTAGGGTAGCAACGATTTTCAGATTTGGGTTAAATACACAAGATCGTCAAAGCCAAAACGAACCCTGCACCACACAAAGAGAGCGAGAGACCCTTTGGAGGACAAAATATTGAGAAAAAAACTAAATGTAAATAAAGTGTAACCAAAGACAATAAAGTAAGATGAGAAGTAACGCCCATACATTTGTATATGGCTCAGGAGCCATCTCGCTCGCACAAATTCGAGAACGTACAAGTCTAAAAATAGAATGCGTTTGCATGTGTGAGTACGCACAGAACCTGCAAGTGCGAGTGTGTGTGTACTTGTGCAACGAAGACGATTTTCGAGACGTAAACATTTACAAATAAGAAATTTCTTCTTTGAAAATCATTTTGCAATGGACTCGTTGGATAATAATAATAAAATAATTATATTCTCTGTATTCATATTTAAATACTTAGTATTAATCTATATATTGAATAACTGCTTAAATTCGCAAAAGGATTTTAGTCGCCCTACTCCAATTTGAGTAAATAAATTTCAAGCACATCTAAATTTTGACAAATCGTTTGCTGTGCACACGTACACACTTATACATATGTACATTGTACATATGTTAGTTCAAAATCTTTACTTATTGACATGACTCACTCTGAATACCCATATGACAATTATTCCCATGTGAAGTCATGTATGAAATACATTCAACCATTCTCAGGTTATCCCAAATCGCAAAAAGTGGTCCGGTTTTCGTAATTCGCAAGATTTTTACGATTTACGATTTAAACAACTCTGCTGATGTTTTAAGTTTATATTTATATACTCTAAAATTCATTTTCGATATCCTAATATATTTAATCAATTTATTTTTAAAGGCCCCAATTTAACCTCACCAAAATAAACCTAAGCAATTAAAAAGTGCGAATTCCCTTTGACCGATAAAATATCGATTTCAAAATCGGCCAGTGGAAAAATGTCGTCTGTTCTTAATTCCAATTTTGTTTATATAATATAATTCTATTGCCAAATGGCATCATTTCACTAAAATGTTTCCATTTCCAAACCAAGCCAAAGATTTTTTCAAGACAAATATAGCAAAACAATTTGGAAATGAAAAACTATTGATAGGAAAAAGTTACAAAACCCGGCACGCATAAAATTTCGATTCGTACGAATTGTTCCAAAATCGTAATCGCAAAAATTTACGAAAGCCGGAGCATAGCGGATTATGTAATTTTACATATTTGTATCTAATCGTATAATCGTACATATATTCTAAATAAAAATAAATTATAATTAAAAATTGAAAAATATATACAGTTGTTTTTTAATTAAGTGGCAATCGTCTTCCAAAACTGACATAGCACTTATAACGTGAAGAGTACAAAAAGCGTATTCGTGCACAAAAACTGTCATCGGCTGAACGCATACGAGAGAGCGGCTGCTGAGTCCAGAGTCCAGAGTCTAGACTCTAGAGCGCTCTCTCTCTCTAGCTTTTCAAACCAATACTCATTTTACTATTACATTACTATACAGGATTGTCACCGATCAAATTCAAACCATATTTTGTTTTCCTATGAATCTGTTTGGTGGTTACTATGTACATATGTACATTCTATGATGAATATCTGACACACACAACTTTATAAATCAAATCAACTTAACTTTTAGTGGAGAAAGTATGTATTCGGAAATTACGGGGGCTTGTGTGCTATTTGGGAAATGATTTGGGAGTTGGCCTCTGTGAGTCATCCAAATGGCCTGCTGCTTATTTATCGACACACACCTAGCCGCAGATGTCAGAGGTCACCACGCATCAATAATTTGTTTGGATAGTCCGTCATCACCCAGCGCACCTGCAGGTATAGCTACAAACAGATATACATACAAATGTATGTACGCGCAGGCACAGGTGGGACTGCATGGACTAATTTCGGATTAATTTTCCTTTTTTTCGACCGCCCTCCGCGAAAGTTGAGTAGCTGTGGATGGGTCGGTGGGGAGTCGTAGTTCGGAGTCGGTTTGCCATGTCTAGCAGACAAGGAATGGAGCCTTAATTTTTGTGGTGGCTATGCAAATGAATTGGCATCCACGGCAACGCCAATGTCAACAACAGCGAGCGGAAAATATATCGATTATGTCATGGGTCGATGTCGAAAGAGGCGAATCAATGCGAGAAAAGAAAAAAAACGCCATCACAAAAGATGCCAAGGGAGTGAAGCCGCTTACGATTTTTAACTTCAGTATCACCCCACGCAAGCCAGGCGCGCAACCTCAACGACAGCGGGGGCAGGGTTGCTCGCGTCCGTTGCGGTAAATAATATCTTGCTTGACGTGAACTCTTTAAATACACATTTTTGCAGCCTTCTTTAAATTGTAGTGGCAGCATTGTGTTTATTTAGTGAATATTAACCTCAGAATGAGCATCTCTGCAGACTACGTGTGCATTCACACATCTGCACAAGGCTGCGCCGTTAGAAAATTCCGTTATGCCCCATAACGGTTGCATAAACAGAAACTGACTGGGGGGACCAGGTCGTTCTAGCCACAGACGAACGGCCTCGAGTATGTACATACATACATATGTAAGTATACATATATTTCGGGGATCGGATATATCATAAGGCAACACCAAATAGCTTTGTACTGCGTGGGTAGGTGGGTTCTGATATGTGATATGAGGGCGGGTGGAATGCCAAATACATACATGTGGGGTTGGATAGTCGGCAGACAGCAACTGCAAGGGAGAATTTTAATTGATGACTCATCCTAAAAAAATAAAAGGCCTTGCGATAGCCCAGTGTGTGTGTATGTGTTCCAGACAACCAGAAGGTCGGGGTGGCAAGATGTGTGCCTATATTTAGGGCCAAGAAAATATGAGATGAATTTGTTTCGGTTGAAGAGAGACTGGCCACCGAGAAAGAAGCACAAGATACATTGCTTCAGGCAGCAACGGTAGAGGAAAACAAAAAAAAAACAAATTTAGCGTATGTAAAAGTGATGTTTCCGCCAACATTTCCCCAATGCATGAATATCCCAAATATAGATCATTTAGAAATAATTATGTATTGTGGTCTATTCTAAGATTGTAACGGTAGTCTCTAAGAATTTAAACCTTTGATTTGAGACCGGCAGCGGGACAAGAGACTCTTATTCATGCACCTGGCTGATGCGTTCCCTATTTGATTAGGAAACAAGTGACGGCAAATAAAAAGGATTCTGGCATCGAGCACCTGCGTACACCTGCGTGTACAGGGCACTCGCTTCTGCACATACCCACGCGCATACGTACAGTTTGGTGCTACTTCAGAGGCGACGCGCTCTGTGGCCCGTAACCAATTAGTACCCCTTCTCACAGTGACACATACAATATCGAAAATTAAAAACAAAGAAATAAAATAAATATTGTGCGGCATTACGTAATTTACATATTTAGTGTGTATGTCATACATATATATATAAGGCGATATGTGTACCAACATTTTTCTTTGGCTTGCCAACCGTCTATTGCCCGACAGCCCTAATGTATAAAAATCCAAAGCTGGGAACTCACCTTGTGGACTCAAAAAAGTTTGCCTCCCGGTTCATCAGCTCGTGACGGAACTTGGCCATCTCCTCCTCCATTTTGCGCATCTCCGAGTCAAATCTTTCCCGAATGTTGCTAAACTCCGTATCGATGACGCTGAAGTCGCCCAGTTTGATGGGGATATTCCTCTTATTAGCCTCGGCCATTTTTGATTTCTTCGCGTTTCTGTGGGGGTTGGGTTGAGCTTCAAATAGCTTCTGGTTTCTGTTATCAACAAAAAACAGTTGTTGCTTCTGCTTCTGTTGAGGTGTTTTCTTCGCTTTGGACCGAAGAGCTTCCTGTTTATGCACTTGTATCAACCGACTTGACGAAGCAAACAACAACAAAAAAGTAACCAACACAAATATTTTTCAAATTTATATATGTATGCGCGTCTATGCGTGGTAGAGTGTCGCACAATTTGCCGCGTTTTATTATTTCTCAACCTTTCCGTGCTGACGCTTTTATAGTAGAGGTGTCAAACCATCGTGGGCACTATCGATAGTATCGATATTTTACTGCTAGCCTCTAGTATCGACGGTTTTGCGACATCATGATATGCGATATCATGATAGTATCGAGCTACAGTCGTTGCGCTTTTGATATGCTTGGGATTGGCTGCTATAAAATACAAAGACACATTTGTAAATAAATCGACAAGTGGCATCTAATTTTTACAATGGACAAGTTCCTAAAAGGTTTCAAGGGTTTTTTAATAATTATTTGAGCCCGATACTATCACGATAGTATCGATTGTTTTTTCAAAACATTCAACGTTGATATTCCTCGATTTTGATATTCCGTTTAATATTACTAGCTAGTTGGCCCTCTCAGCCCCAAACAAATAATGGTTTCCAATTCCTCAATCAATTTTTTTCAGGATTGGCTAGTTTCCAGAACTTTTTTTCATTGTATTGTTTACATAAAGATGTTCAAACAAAAATGGACAAAGCATAAAACGTAAATGTTGACGAAATGTGACGTCATTGTTGTTGGTCAACCAAGTTTCTTCTATGCGTATGTACTTTTGTATACCATATTTCCTTTAATTTATGTTAAATTTGTTGTTCCAAGCTCCATTGAACAATAATAATGATTTTATTCTAGATTGACATGTTTTTACCTATTAACGCATATGTTTTGTGTTTTATAATAGATTTATCCCGGTGCTGATACCTATTATTTGTACCCATGATGCGTGCAGTACAGTAAATGTTAAGTTAAGTAAAATCCTTTACATTTTTATATAAATAACATATGTTAATTACAGGATCACTTACAGGAAGATTTCAGGATCACCGTCTTGGAAGTTATGCATTTTTTTTAAATTGCTGTGTTATTTCTATTGGCTGCAATATCATGTAAAAAATGTAAAAAAAAATTATTGGAGCATGAAATTACCAACAATATCTCTATTCTGTAATATCCATTTTCCCAAGGTATGCAGATTGTTGCTCATTCCGTGCCAAAGTTGCACAACAATGCTGCTAGTTCATTTCCATATGTTGAAATTTTACCTATCATACCCCTGTAGTACTGGCGGTGGCGATTGACCCTGCCGAACTACCTACTACGCTGGTCCGTACATGGGTACCCACCGAAGTAACCCTATGGTAAACGAACGCGGAACCACTCAAAGAGTAGACAATAATTTTACTCTGTATACTTTACAACCCACCGCGTACCACCCAGCGAACTAGTTCGATGGGGCTGCAACGTCTCACCAGTAGATGAAAGAAACGAAAAAAAACGAAACAAAAGAAGTAAGAAAGTAGCCAAAAATTAAGCTGCGCTGCGTCTACGGAGCAGAGCGCTGCTTCGTTTTCGGTTTTTGACATTGCATTGCTGGAATGTTCTATTTCTTTCGGCTGCATTTGTTGAGACGTGTGTGCATTTGTTTGTTGTGAGTTCTAGTGAAAAAAGTGAACATTTATGAAATTAATTATTTAAAAAAGGTAAGACAAAGCAACTTTAATTAAATATGTACAGCAGGCGGCATTTACGTAGACTTAGGAAGGAAAGTAGCGATAAATATGCTAACAAACTAAAACTAGTGAGGGCAGAGACAGTGTCGTCCAGTGAAACAGAAAAAGTTGAGGACAGTGAAAAAAATAATGTAGAGGAATTGCAAATCGGAGACATTGCAATTGAAATGGAAGTGATAAATAAGGAAAGTGAGAGTAAAGGGAACTTAAGTGATGATTTAAAATGTTGGTTTTTAAAGCATAGGCCAACGAGAGAATGCGCTGTAGACCTAGTTCGGGTATTAAAAAGAAATAATTTGGAAGTTGCGCCATTTTATAAGTACACTGCGAAAAAAAAACTGATATAGCTAAAATTGACGGTAACCTTTATTTACATATTGGCTTAAAAAATCAACTGACTAAACTGGGCTCATTCAATTTACAAGAAAATTTGTATTTTGATGTTAACATAGATGTTATTCCGCTTTATAAAAGCTCCAATGCACAACTTTGGCCTATCCTCATCCGGTTAGCTAATGTGAAAAATGCACCCATTCTGCCAATTGGAATTTTTCTTGGAAAACCCACCTGCTGTGACGAATTTTTAAGCAAATTTACTTCTGAGTTAGAGGAATTAATGCAAAACGGACTCGATATAGGCAAAAAACACATGAAAATAAGTGTACGGGCTATTGTGTGTGATGCCCCTGCTAGGGCTTTCGTCAGTGGTACTCCTGGACATACATCTTCACATGGATGTTCAAAGTGTACCCAAGTGGGAAGAAAGCTAAATGGCACTTTAACATATAAAATTGACTGCGGAGACTTAATAACAGACGACGATTTCAAAATCAGAAAGTACCCCAATCATCATTCCCAAATATATTTGACAAAGAAGTCCGCATTTGAAAAATTAAACATCAATATGGTAACCCAAATTCCCTTGGACTGTATGCATTTAATTGATTTTGGAGTCATGCGCAAATTTCTTGTAAGGTTAATGCCCAATAAAATGTTAAATAAAATTGCAAAACCCAACTTATCAAATATATCTCAAAAACTTATTTCCTTACGTAAAAATATACCCAGAGAGTTTGCAAGGAAGCCCAGAGCTTTAAACGAATTATTAAAGTGGAAAGCTACAGAATTTCGACAATTCTTACTATACACAGGAATTTTTGTTTTAAAAAATGAACTCACTGAAGATCAATATTATGTTTTCCTTCTGTTACATTGTGCCTATAGGCTGTTGTGCTTCCCAAAGCTACGAGAATCAAATATAGACACCTCCCAGCACATTTTAAATGATTTTGTAGAAAATTTTCCTCTTATTTTTGGGGAGAATAGTGTCTCGTACAATATTCATAGTTTATTGCATGTGAAAGACACTATCCAACAAGTGGGAGATCCAGTAGAGGGCTCCTCATACGCTTTCGAAAATTATTTACAGCTGTTAAAGAGATACGTCAGAAAGCCATCAAGTATATTGGAACAAATATATAGAAAAATAGACGAAGAAAGTTTCACGATTTCCTCACTTGACTCAGAACCTACAATTGACAAAAAAATAATACTTTTTTAAGGGATGCGTATTAACAGAAAAGACACCTAACAACTACTGCTATATAGAAGGCAGTATACCTGTAGAAATTGTTTCAATTTCAGACGATTTTGACAGATCCATTATAGGACGCCGACTGACAAATTTAAGGAGCTATTATGCTGAGCCCATGCCTTCATCCAGCCTAGGAATTTATTTATCGGACACAGAACCTTCTTCTACAGAAGAAATATTTTCATTAAGACAAATTGAATATAAGGCTATCGTTATTCCATATTTAAGTGAGCTAATAGTAATGCCAATGCTACATCACGTAAAAAATTAAGTTGCTTTGTTTTATCTTATGAACATGGAACTGTAAAACTCTACTACCATTTCAAAAGGAGGTTTTTAGTCCGTAGGCACGCAAAGCTCTCGTGCTAAGCGTGAATCAGGCATGCCCCACACGACGGCGTAGGAGGCATCTTTTGAAGATTTTCCTACCTTGTTACGTTAACAAAAAAAAAAAAAGGACTGTAGAGAGTTTTACTGATTCCTTATTAATTCCTTATTAAATTTTAACAGAAATACAAATTGAAAATATGTCCGAAAGTCCTGACCGAAAAATTAAGCGTCGTGCTTTCTCTACAAGCGGTAAGTGTTAAAATATATTTCCAATTAATTGCAGTACCCCAAAATTATTACAATTTTCATTTTAGAGAACAAGCCCAATTGCGACTGTGCTGATCTTGTGAATGCGTCTGTGGAGCGCCTTGAGGCAGCGGTCACAGCTTCTGTGGAGCGCCTTGAGGCAGCGGTCACAGCTTCTGTGGAGCGCATTGAGTAATCAGTCACAGCTGCTTTGGAGCGCTTTCAGGGATCCATGGGTGACCCTTTTACTGAGGTGCCCAATATTGCTCAAGGGCAAATGCAGGTGTTGGTCGAAGCCGTCGCAGAGCAGACCGGCACCCTAAAAGGTCTGGTGAGGCAGCATGGACAGGGAAAACTTTGCTACAATCTTTCCCGGTACTATCTGTCCAGGGACTGGTACAGATGGACAGAGATATAAACAGCTCAAACAGAGATTTATACGTAAGTATGATGTAAATCAAAATTTTATTGTTTATTCTAATTGTATTTTCACAGATTGATGCAATAAAAACGATTCTCCTGCCAAGCGGTATTTTAAAAAATTTTAAAAATATTCTCGCTAATGCCGTTGTGTTAGCTTATAACGTGGATGGGGTGCAAGGCAAGTCGGCGCTGAAAGACCTAAAGAATTTTTATGGAGTTTGCTTGGTATGCATATCTGTTTGTCTTTCTAATTTCCTGCCCATTAATATTTATTTGAATTTTATATTTATAGATGCTATAACTGTAGAGGCAGGGACTGGATCGGCGGAACTACAATTAAGAAAAGCTCTTCAGCTTAAAAAAAAAAGGCATTTTAAAAATTTAAGCAACAATAACAACAACAAAATTATAGATAATAATAACTCATAATTAAATTAGACAAATAAAATTAGTGAAATTGTCAACTGCACGATCTTTTCTAATTATGTTCCTTGTTTCCTTTTACTAGCCCTTATATGGGTACCCATTTCACTACCCCTTATATGGGTACCCATTTCACTACCTACCAGATGGGTACCCATTTCACTACCTACCAGATGGGTACCCATTTCACTACCCATTGTATGGGTACCCAAATTGTCAACCACCAGAAGAGTACCCATTTCACTAGTTCGGTGGTAAACGATGTGGTGTCGCTGGTCCCCATGCCCTAGGACATTGTGGGTAAAAATGGAAATGAAGAATAGCATTGCTTAGGGTGTGTCCAGTGGGTAGTGGTGGTCTGTTAGGGACGGGTCATATCACCACCACCGAACTAGTGCCCAGTACTACAGGGACCTATCAAATGTATCTTAAGCCTAGTACATACTCAGATCCGAAAAAACACCTCGCGAACAGAATCAGGGTTGATTACACTAGTCAACACGATTTTTCCTCAAGGAACAAAACCAACTTTTTATTAAAGATTTGGGGCTTAGAAATGGTTTGATGATATTTTTTTTTTTCTATGGCAGAACTTTTTTTTGAACAATTTTTGAAAACTGGTATTTTTTTTTTAAGCTTTTTTCAGAGGTACCTTTTTGAAGGTTGCGGGCCCAACTGTCAATTGGGAACAAAGCAAACGAAAAAGGGTTGTACATTTGGTACCTGATCGCGATCGCAATTCCCGATGCGCAACCTTCAAAAAGGTATTTTTTGTTCATTTTTTCCATTTTTTAGGTTTGGTTAACGAATTTTAGCTCCAAAGTCTCTCCATAGATTTTAATGAGCGATACCTTAAACGACGCCAAATTAATGCACCTCTACACAAAAAAATAGAGAACACAGGATATAATTTTTTTTCGACTTTTCCTGAGTTTTTAAAGTCAAAATTTCGTAAATAATACCGCACAAAAATCATCATTTTTGCATTTCAATGCTTTATATTTCCCAGACGGTAAGCTGAAATCACAAAGTGTTTGGGCTTATCTTCTAGCTGTTTTAATTATCTTTTCAAAATATTAAAGTTCTTAACAACCAGATGAAAAATACTAGAGTTATGTGAAAAAAACAAGCGCTACCTCTGAAAAAAACTTAAAAAAAAATTACCATTTTTCAAAAATTCTTCAAAAAAAAGTTCTGCCATAGAAAAAAACCATAATTCTTTAAAAAATTTTAAAGCCCCATATCTATCAGAAAAGTCGGTTTGGATCCTTGAGGAAAAAAAGTTCGGTTTTGTCGAGTAGTGTTATCGTATGAAACCGATAAGAAATTTTTCGGGCAAAAACTATTTCCTAGGCCCTGTACGAAAGGCAGTACGATTTGATATATTTTGCCATCAAACACTAAGCAAACATTGCAATATGAGAACAAAAAACAAAATTAAATATTTAAATAATGAAGACAAATAGAATCTAATAAATGCAACATTACATTTAAGAGAAAATTATATGGATATTGTAATTTATTATTTTTATTAATTTTCATAAATAAAATTGTCATTAGATTAGATTCTATTTGTCTTCATTATTTAAATATTTAATTTTGTTTTTTGTTCTCATATTGCAATGTTTGCTTAGTGTTTGATGGCAAAATATATCAAATCGTACTGCCTTTCGTACAGGGCCTAGGAAATAGTTTTTGCCCGAAAAAATTTCTTATCGGTTTCATACGATAACACTACTCGACAAAACCGAACTTTTTTTTCCTCAAGGATCCAAACCGACTTTTTCTGATAGATATGGGGCTTTAAAATTTTTTAAAGAATTATGGTTTTTTTTCTATGGCAGAACTTTTTTTGAAGAATTTTTGAAAAATGGTAATTTTTTTTTAAGTTTTTTTCAGAGGTAGCGCTTGTTTTTTTCACATAACTCTAGTATTTTTCATCTGGTTGTTAAGAACTTTAATATTTTGAAAAGATAATTAAAACAGCTAGAAGATAAGCCCAAACACTTTGTGATTTCAGCTTACCGTCTGGGAAATATAAAGCATTGAAATGCAAAAATGATGATTTTTGTGCGGTATTATTTACGAAATTTTGACTTTAAAAACTCAGGAAAAGTCGAAAAAAATTATATCCTGTGTTCTCTATTTTTTTTGTGTAGAGGTGCATTAATTTGGCGTCGTTTAAGGTATCGCTCATTAAAATCTATGGAGAGACTTTGGAGCTAAAATTCGTTAACCAAACCTAAAAAATGGAAAAATGAACAAAAAATACCTTTTTGAAGGTTGCGCATCGGGAATTGCGATCGCGATCAGGTACCAATGTACAACCCTTTTTCGTTTGCTTTGTTCCCAATTGACAGTTGGGCCCGCAACCTTCAAAAAGGTACCTCTGAAAAAAGCTTAAAAAAAAAATACCAGTTTTCAAAAATTGTTCAAAAAAAAGTTCTGCCATAGAAAAAAAAAAAATATCATCAAACCATTTCTAAGCCCCAAATCTTTAATAAAAAGTTGGTTTTGTTCCTTGAGGAAAAATCGTGTTGACTAGTGTAATCAACCCTGATTCTGTTCGCGAGGTGTTTTTTCGGATCTGAGTATGTACTAGGCTTAAGATACATTTGATAGGTCCCTGTAGTACTGGGCACTAGTTCGGTGGTGGTGATATGACCCGTCCCTAACAGACCACCACTACCCACTGGACACACCCTAAGCAATGCTATTCTTCATTTCCATTTTTACCCACAATGTCCTAGGGCATGGGGACCAGCGACACCACATCGTTTACCACCGAACTAGTGAAATGGGTACTCTTCTGGTGGTTGACAATTTGGGTACCCATACAATGGGTAGTGAAATGGGTACCCATCTGGTAGGTAGTGAAATGGGTACCCATCTGGTAGGTAGTGAAATGGGTACCCATATAAGGGGTAGTGAAATGGGTACCCATATAAGGGCTAGTAAAAGGAAACAAGGAACATAATTAGAAAAGATCGTGCAGTTGACAATTTCACTAATTTTATTTGTCTAATTTAATTATGAGTTATTATTATCTATAATTTTGTTGTTGTTATTGTTGCTTAAATTTTTAAAATGCCTTTTTTTTTAAGCTGAAGAGCTTTTCTTAATTGTAGTTCCGCCGATCCAGTCCCTGCCTCTACAGTTATAGCATCTATAAATATAAAATTCAAATAAATATTAATGGGCAGGAAATTAGAAAGACAAACAGATATGCATACCAAGCAAAACTCCATAAAAATTCTTTAGGTCTTTCAGCGCCGACTTGCCTTGCACCCCATCCACGTTATAAGCTAACACAACGGCATTAGCGAGAATATTTTTAAAATTTTTTAAAATACCGCTTGGCAGGAGAATCGTTTTATTGCATCAATCTGTGAAAATACAATTAGAATAAACAATAAAATTTTGATTTACATCATACTTACGTATAAATCTCTGTTTGAGCTGTTTATATCTCTGTCCATCTGTACCAGTCCCTGGACAGATAGTACCGGGAAAGATTGTAGCAAAGTTTTCCCCTGTCCATGCTGCCTCACCAGACCTTTTAGGGTGCCGGTCTGCTCTGCGACGGCTTCGACCAACACCTGCATTTGCCCTTGAGCAATATTGGGCACCTCAGTAAAAGGGTCACCCATGGATCCCTGAAAGCGCTCCAAAGCAGCTGTGACTGATTACTCAATGCGCTCCACAGAAGCTGTGACCGCTGCCTCAAGGCGCTCCACAGAAGCTGTGACCGCTGCCTCAAGGCGCTCCACAGACGCATTCACAAGATCAGCACAGTCGCAATTGGGCTTGTTCTCTAAAATGAAAATTGTAATAATTTTGGGGTACTGCAATTAATTGAAATATATTTTAACACTTACCGCTTGTAGAGAAAGCACGACGCTTAATTTTTCGGTCAGGACTTTCGGACATATTTTCAATTTGTATTTCTGTTAAAATTTAATAAGGAATTAATAAGGAATCAGTAAAACTCTCTACAGTCCTTTTTTTTTTTTTTTTGTTAACGTAACAAGGTAGGAAAATCTTCAAAAGATGCCTCCTACGCCGTCGTGTGGGGCATGCCTGATTCACGCTTAGCACGAGAGCTTTGCGTGCCTACGGACTAAAAACCTCCTTTTGAAATGGTAGTAGTTTTACAGTTCCATGTTCATAAGATAAAACAAAGCAACTTAATTTTTTACGTGATGTAGCATTGGCATTACTATTAGCTCACTTAAATATGGAATAACGATAGCCTTATATTCAATTTGTCTTAATGAAAATATTTCTTCTGTAGAAGAAGGTTCTGTGTCCGATAAATAAATTCCTAGGCTGGATGAAGGCATGGGCTCAGCATAATAGCTCCTTAAATTTGTCAGTCGGCGTCCTATAATGGATCTGTCAAAATCGTCTGAAATTGAAACAATTTCTACAGGTATACTGCCTTCTATATAGCAGTAGTTGTTAGGTGTCTTTTCTGTTAATACGCATCCCTTAAAAAGTATTATTTTTTTGTCAATTGTAGGTTCTGAGTCAAGTGAGGAAATCGTGAAACTTTCTTCGTCTATTTTTCTATATATTTGTTCCAATATACTTGATGGCTTTCTGACGTATCTCTTTAACAGCTGTAAATAATTTTCGAAAGCGTATGAGGAGCCCTCTACTGGATCTCCCACTTGTTGGATAGTGTCTTTCACATGCAATAAACTATGAATATTGTACGAGACACTATTCTCCCCAAAAATAAGAGGAAAATTTTCTACAAAATCATTTAAAATGTGCTGGGAGGTGTCTATATTTGATTCTCGTAGCTTTGGGAAGCACAACAGCCTATAGGCACAATGTAACAGAAGGAAAACATAATATTGATCTTCAGTGAGTTCATTTTTTAAAACAAAAATTCCTGTGTATAGTAAGAATTGTCGAAATTCTGTAGCTTTCCACTTTAATAATTCGTTTAAAGCTGTACGAAAGGCAGTACGATTTGATATATTTTGCCATCAAACACTAAGCAAACATTGCAATATGAGAACAAAAAACAAAATTAAATATTTAAATAATGAAGACAAATAGAATCTAATAAATGCAACATTACATTTAAGAGAAAATTATATGGATATTGTAATTTATTATTTTTATTAATTTTCATAAATAAAATTGTCATTAGATTAGATTATATTTGTCTTCGTTATTTAAATATATCATTTTTTCTTTTTTTTTAACAAGTATTGTTTTCAAAACGCCATCTGCTACTGCTGATAGTCAGACACATTACCTTGCCAATAAAATATTGGGAAGCCCAGGAAATGCCTGGGGAAGAGCGATCCCAGCCGAAGAAGTGCATTTTATTAACTTTGTTTAATTAAAAAAAAAAACCAAGCAGCTGTCTGAGCATAGTAACCGTTCGAAATGAAGTGCACACCTCTGGTCACACACTGGCCGCACGAAGAATATATGACATTTGATTGCTGGCAAACAGTTTTTCAATCTGAGTACTAGGCTTTAGCCAATTTTGCTGCGTAGAGAGGGATAGCATGGCAGCCAAAATGCAACTATATTATTCGTAGTCGCCTCTAGACACGCATAAATGCTTTCATTCAAACAACTGAGGCACTACTTGATACAAAAAATATGTTTTCCAGAAAAGGCCAATATAACGGGACTTAGTTTTCGAATGCTTTGCTTCAAAAATAGTTTTGAAAGTGGTGAGGTTCGGCACTACTATTTCAATGAGCACAGTTGTACATACAATATTTGCATGCCATATGTATGAGTCCGGCAAACGAGTGCATACCAAACTCTGTGAGCACTCTCCGACACTTCCTGTTTCACCCATCACCAGTTAAAACAGGCAAAGAGTTATAGATGAACTGACATTGTTGCTGTTATTGATGACCGTCGCGTAGGATGCTGTGTATGTACGTTTTGCGTGGCAATGAAAATGCCGATATATATAAACGCTTCGCGCCGTTTTAGGGCAGAGAACGAGATCGTTTGTAATGCTAGCAGAACTCCCAGCTCTCAAATTGGTCAGAGAGGCTGGTAGCGTTGGCGTTGCACTCTGTCTCGATTTGATAGTAAACAAATGCAAATTGAGGAGATTAAATGGCGATACTGGAGGACATTCGAGAATCTTAAGTCGTGCACCAATATTTCTTTTTATGGAGTGACGGTTACGGCAAGTCAATAACCGGAACTGCAGCAGTGATGCTGTAGTAATTATTTGTGAACCGCATACATATGTATGCACATGCACACATATACATATAATTACATATGTACGACATATGCATGTATATTTGCAGTCATCCCTGCTTCCATTTTGAGTTCCAACGGACGCTACAAAAACCAGTCCATCAAAATATAAATAGATTAAGTCATGAATTACAAAAATAAAATGACAATCATCGGCGATCAGATCAGTTCTGTCGCGGGCGCAGTTGCTGCCGCTGTGGCTAAGGTGTTTTGGTCTTGGCATCGCCCACATGGACGTGGCCGTTAATGTTAATGCCCCCTGTCCAAACAATAAACTCATTTTCATCGAAATTTTCGACCTTGAAGACGACAAAATCTCAATTGAGACAACGGGCCAAAAGCTAAAACAGCAGCAATGAAAAACAAAACGAAGACTGACTACAGCGCATCCATACATTTAAGGTACATATTTATGTATGTATTTATGTATACAAACGTACATGTACATATATGTACATAGACACATAATTATAGACCATCTTTTGTGTACATGTGGCCTCATGAGGATCACTGTGCCGATCACCGTATATGTACATACATATGTATTCATCATATCTATGCTTGTGTGCATAAACAAATATTTTTGGTGCTGCCGAAAACAAATTTTCCTCGCTACACGCGAATGTTCGAGCTTCGAATGCCTTGGTCTGCAAACAAATGTACATATGTATGTATGTATGTAGTCATAAAAAAATCATTGTAGTAGAATTCGCGAAACAAGACGAAGGAAAGAAAAATTTTTCCACAGATCTATGTACATATGTATGTATTTATTAGTCACAGTGGGAGCTCGCCGTAGACCAAAAATAAAAAGTGAATCTTTAAATTTGCAAACTGTGCAAGCATTACAATCCATACTGATTTGGGTTAGATTTGAACGGTACTTTCTAAAAATAGCATCGAAAGTGTGACCGAATGTTCGTTTGCTTTGTACAGAGTCAGAAGCACGCTGCACGTGTTTTTCTCTCTTTAATAACTTAAGCATTGTAAGAAAGTTATTTGTATTAAACTTGGATAAAATTATGGATACAAAATAATATGAATAATAATATTAATATTATTATTATTATCTTCAGAAGCAAATATTGAAGAGTTTTTATTGATTTTATTTATTATTTTATTAAATAGCATATAAGCTAAGAAAAATTCTGAAAAAATTATTTTGTGTGCCATGCCCGTTTTCGCATATTATCCGTTTTACACTTCATAGACCACTCAGTAAAAATTGTATCCTGATGGGTCTCTGGAAGTATTTTTGGGCACTATCCCCATATAAGTGCACCCACTGTACACTCCCAGCTCCCCCTCCCATGAACAAATCCATCAAAATTTGCCAGCGATGATTTAGCATGGAATTTCCATCTGATGTACATATAAATTTCTTAGCGCGGGCAAATAGCGCAGCCAGCAGATATCTCCGTGTACGTGGGCGTACGGAGAGTCGCCATCCATTAGCATCGTTCTCCCATGACGACAGCTCGGAAATTTGTGTCAGCCAACGAAAGCAACTGCGGTCAAACAGCAAGTGCTGTTAATACTAAAAAAAAAGTACGCATTGCATTCATACCACACGTATATATATATATATATATATATATATATATATGTATATACCTTTGTACATGGGGGTGTGAAATGTACAAATTGTTATTTATAGGCATCGAAAACTTAAATCAAACTTTATAATTGCTCGTCTTAGTTTTATATACATATGTCCAAGAAATTCAATTCGAAATTGAGAGATCTTTACAGTAGTAATCTTCTGCACATTTTTATTTATTACCGATACTCAGATACATATGTATATATATATATATATATATATATATTTTCAATCCGTGTGGAGTTTTTCAAAGTTTGTGTGCATTTGTATACATATGTATGTGCATATGTTCATGCATATACATATTTACTATTAATAAGTATCAATAGCCGAGTCGATATATTCTGTCCGTCCGTATTGTTTGGCGCCTAGTTCTCAGAGACGATGTATAAGAGCTAAAGCAACCAAATTTTGTGTTAAAACTCATATTGGCATAAGTTGCGTTATGAAAACAGCTTGCTTATGTATGTGTTAACGAATATAATGATCGGATGCTTTATATTCGTATATTATATATTAAAAGCTCTCCCAGAGTGGAAGCAAGACCGAGCTCTTTGCTGCAAATTCCGTTGGGACGTTTCGCTTTTTTGGCCCATATTTTCATCTGTACATGCCAGTTGAGCTGGGAGCAGCGATTAATCGATTGTTTTAATTTGCGAGTACAATTTTGCTGGCTTGGTGGTTGTATTTAGCTGGAAAACATAATTTTGTATAAAGTAGTGCCTCAGTTGTTCGACTGAAAGCCATTAGACGTGTCTAGAGATGACTACGAACAATCATTTTGCATTTTGTGTCTCATTCTGTCCATCTCTTTGCAGCAGAGTTAAAATGTTATGACAATAGACTTTGCTAAGTTTGCTGCGCCTACTATTTTTGCTAGCAACAAGTGCCATATATTTTGCTAGCCTACAGTTACACTACTCAGTAAGCTGTGTTTTTTCTAAAAATTTGTTTGAATTAAACAAAGTTTATGAAACGCAGTGCTTCGACTGGGGTCGCGTCGCTCCTCGCCAGACATATCCTGGGCTCCCCAATATTTTATTGACAAGGAAATGTGTCTGGCCATCAGCAGCAGCAGATGGCGACGCATACTGGGATGAGAGAACCCAAAACTGACAAATAATTCAACCGTCCAAAAACTGGACCATTATAATTTCGTATTTTGTATTTGATCAATAAAAGTACAAATCATAACTAATCATCAACTTTCCTAATATTCGGTTTTTTACAAAATAAATAGGAATTCCATAATATCTAACGCTGAAATTTTCCCTAATCTATTATATATCCATATAGACTATATCCATGAAGAATAATAAGAATCGGTGGACTATGTAATATATTTGCCATCGGCAACGGGATGCAAGATATTATTGGATCAGAGCTTATTAAAAACATATTCCCGCTCGGGCGGCAACTACGATGGCTACACCTCGCTGCGGCGCGCCGTGGCGGCCATCGAGCAGTGCAGCGGGTAGTCTGTCTTGGACTTGGGCGGATTGTCGTGCGACCAGCGCTTGTCCTGAGATTTTAAAGTAAAAATTTCGTAAAAAATACCGCTCAAAAATCATAATTTTTGCATTTCAATGCTTTATATTTTCCAGACGGTAAGCTGAAATCACAAAGTGTTTGGGCTTAACTTCTAGCTGTTTTAATTATCTTTCCAAATTGCAAAGTTCTTTACAACCAGACGTAAGATACTAGAGTTATGTGAAAAAAACAAGCGCTACCTCTGAAAAAGCTTTACAAAAAATACCAGTTTTGAAAAATTCTTTAAAAGTTTTGCCATAGAAAAAAAAATATCATCAAACCATTTCTAAGCCCCAAATCTTTAAGAAAAAGTTCGTTTTGTTCCTTGAGGAAAAATCGTGTTGACTAGTGTTATCATCATCCATGTCCAGCAACATGATTAGATTGTACAAGAATATATTTTGGTGCAGAATCACAACCATTAAAATATTATAAATATTCATTTTAATTATAAAAGTGAACAAATTTTCCGTCGCAGAAAATTGTGTGAATCAGCTGTTTTTCATGGATGGTGGATGGTGCCAGTGTGAATCGGTGTTTCAAATCTTTCAAAAATTACCACCGTTCCTCATAGATGTGCTGTGTGTGAAAAGGCTATTAGGCGTTTTATAGCCTGTTTACACTACGGTTGAGTTATTGAGCTATTGCGTTTTGGCAAAAGTCAGTTTTTTTACAGTTGTGGCAAAAGTAGAGTTATGGTTGCGTTTCAGTTGCGTTTGTTCATTCTATACGAATGACAATTATATGGATGTTATATTTTTATTTTTGTTAATTTTCATGAATATAAAACAAATATTGTTTTCAATACGTTATCTACACGGTGGTCGGCAACGGAGGCGTTTCCATATGCTGCTGCTGATAGTCAGACAAATTTCCTTGCCAATAAAATATTGAGGAGCCCAGGATATGTCTGGCGAGGAGCGGCCCCAGCCGAAGAAGTTCATTTCATTAACATCGTTTACTTTAAGCAAACCAAGCATCTGTCTGAGCAGTGTAACCGTACGGATTGCAGTGCACACCTCTGGTCGCACCGCTAGAAGAATATACATATGACATATTTTTGATAGCAAACAGTTTTTGGATCTGAGTACTAGGCTGTAGATAGAACATTAATTAGGCAGGCTCCGGTTTTCGTTTTCGCAAAAAAAAAATGATATACTTTTCAAAACGGAAATTCAGGCGCAAGACTTTTCCGTTTTCAAAACGGCAACAAATTCCTCTCCGAAATAAAAAGTAAACGGCATTTTATACAACTAAAAAAATCTTAATTGCAAAAAGAAAAAAAAAGGGATGTCTTAATGATGCATTGACATGAATTTGACACCATTCCCAGTGCAATAATTTTTACTTACGCCAACCTCAAAATTATATCTGAAAAATTGGTCAGCGCAAAAACAAAAAGGGAATTCATCTTAACAGCTTTGGCAGCCCGATTTAACAGGAGTAAATTTGGCGCTCAACAGTACAAAGAGTAAGCAAATTCACAAAAGTGGATTCTAGAGCGCCTTCAAATGAAAAAGGTGATTTTTTGCTGAAAAGTAAAACACAAAGTGAATGTGAAAAACGGAGCCTGTCTAAATATCTAGCAATATACCAACGATACCAGCAAATACCATCGGATACTTTACTTATCGTTTCCATACGTATATGGAGCAACTACGAATTGCACGGGTCTGGCAACGCCACAAAACAACGACACTTTCGTTTTATGTTGTTTTTGTTTGAACCTTAATATGTAAATAGTCCAATAAAAAGGACTTCTGAAAACTTGCCAATCTTGTAGAAAATATATGTATCTATCGGATAAAATTATTTGTTTAGGGCTGAAAGTCCCAGCTATCTAGTAATATTAAACGGAATATCAAAATCGAGGAATATCAACGTTGAATGTTTTTAAAAAACAATCGATACTATCGTGATAGCTCTAATAATTATTAAAAAACCATTGAAACCTTTTAGGAACTTGTGCCTTGTAAAAATTAGATGCCACCTGTCGATTTGCTTACAAATATGTCTTCGTATTTTATATCAGCCAATCCAAACATATTAAAAGCGCAACAACTCTAGCTGGATACTATCATGATAGTCGCAAAACCGTCGATAATAGCGGATAGCAACAAAACATCTATACTATCGATAGTGCCCACGATGGTTTGACACCTCTACCTGGCTTTATTGGAAAAAATAAACAGTTGCTGAAAAATAGTAGGAGATATTTACAAAAGGCATCGATTCAAGAATAAAAAGAAAGCAATGTCCAACTACTACAGCTTTTACACGCGCGATAACTATGATGACGAATCCATTGGAGACGAGCGCAGTGAAGAAGGTAAGTGCGTAGCTGGGTTACCCAAAACAAAAGCAGACTTCCACACGATTTCTCAGCATAAAACTAACCATTAAATGCTTAAAAATTCTGATTTTAGATACGGACGACGCGAGCGAAACAGAGTTCCGGAGTCCTAATCGCTATGGTGTCACCAACGGCACATCAAACAACAGCACAAACAACAACATTGGCAGCAACAGCGAGCTCAAAGAGCAGTAAGTGCGAGACATCCAATATCCTATCTGCATATGCGATTTAAATTGTTTTGCTTCCTATCTTCCATTTTATTTCAAAGAATGTACCAGCACAAGCTTCTTAATCTGCAAAAGCAAATGGAGGAGCTGAATCAGCTCATCCATCCAGAGTATATAAAACGCGTTAAGAAGCTGGACAACCAGCTTAAAGAGCGCCGTAGGTTGAATGAGATATACAAGGATTACATGCGCGAATGCGTCGAGCGAGACTATATTCTGGAGAAGAAGGCCGCTCAGAAGGAGTACGACGAGAAGATGATGGATCTAAAGGACAATTTGATATCAGATTTTGAGGACCGAAAGCGATTGATCGAAAATGAACGATATAGTTTAGAGCTGACCAGCGATTCCATGGAGATTAAAACGACGGTGACGCGAAAGTTACGCCGACGACCGAACGAACCAATGCCGGTGATAGAGAAGCGTCGAAAACCAGCCACCGGTCAGCTTCTAGTTTATCAGCTAGACGACAAGGAAATTGAATCTGATCTCAAGGTTATACAACGCGGCAAGCCCTTGGGGCCAAATAGCTTGCAGCAGAATGGTATCGTTTCCTACGCAAGCGCCCAACAGCAGCAGTCGCACATACTACTGACCGACCCGCCGGCTAACAGCTACGTGGAAACACGCATTGAGGACAACAAGTTGCTTTACGAGCGGCGATGGTTCTGTCGTGGCCAGCAGGTCTATGTGGAGGGAAAGGACTTGAGCAAATTTGCAGCAACCATCACGGCTATCGGTAATGAAGTGGTACGTACTCCTGTCAGCCGTGTCTCCTTTCCTTTTGGCTAATCGCTTGCCATTTTCAGGTGTGGGTGAAGCGTACGAACGAGAGCAAGGTCAAGATCAACATGTCGCATTTGGCCAAAGGAAAAATATCGATAAAGCGTCGATAGCCAGCAGAGTGCCAAAACAGTTATTGGTTCGATCCCACAGCATTAGCTCTGCAAAAAATCAGTTGCTTTGAGTTCTCATGCTAGAAAGCTTTGATATGTATACATGTGTATACATACATTAATATGTACACTTGCAGAGTTCGTCACGCACAGATAGGAAGCATTTCCCTCCTCCGATTTCAGTCCGATTTTCTGTTTCCCTGCAACTTACTTGCTGCGTTCGGCTTACCTTTTATGTGTATAAACAAGATATAAAATTGCCGAATCGGCCAGTTTTAATATATAGCAGCTCATCAACATTTAACTCAAATTCAATGGATTTGCCATTTTATTTTTTCAAATTAATTTTAAAATATGCGCCTTGCATGTTGCTGATATTGAAAAAACTCAATTTCTGAGTTCCTGCTGAAATCAGATTAGCACACATTTTCGGTTTTAAGTGGATCAATTAACTAGTCGAACTGGAAGGGTACACAAACATCGGCTTTCCAAAGTTAGCTTTCATGCATTTCGATGTACAATACTGCTGGGTAGGAACTGAGCCGTAGGTTAAGTGAGAAATTGATTTTAACAAGCTGTAAATAATAAAACATTCTTTTATATGAATTGGTATTTTTTTATTAAATTGAATTTCCATACTTCAGAGGCTCCTTGCATTGCCGCAATTACCTCACAGTCAGCGTCCTGAAATGTACATTATATAGACATATGGCCGTGGTCGGTACGGTCGTATACCACTACCCTTCAAGTTGGGGAAATACAGTGAGTTTAGTAATAGAAAGTCATCAAATCGTTCTGATCTGCTGGCAGTGAAACAAACCACCAGGTTGTGTTCATTTACTATACTGCTCTTAAAGTGTATGTGCATGGCTACATTATTAATGAGAATGGTCAATGATCATAATCATCAACAATCAACGGGCTGTTCTGCATTTCATTCTTTTGCGTCTATGAATGCAGATTTGGCTAAGCTGTTGGGGCTCAGTAGATCAGTCTTAGAAATGTGGAAAATAAGAGAAACCATGATTTTCAAAAGCCGAAGAGCTGCTTTGCTTTCGCACGATCCTTCCCAATTGTTAAGAGAGAAACGACCGCATGAAATTCTTGTCGACGCGGAAATTGCCGGTAGGCTGTGTTGCCTTGATGCACACATTAACATTCAAAAAATAAAACAAAACTTGGATGTTCACTTGCGTATGTTTTACAATTTATCGTCATTCCTATCATAAAACATGTACACATTTCTTTTATGTTGTTGTTGTTGTGGACTGATGAGAACCTCTCAACATTCTCGTTTGTTTAATGGATACATAAAAAAAAGGTGGAGCGCTGCATGTTTAGTTGCGCGAGCCACGACCGAATCCGCCACGGAACTCAACCTCTCCAGCGCCAGGTCCGACGTCTCCCTTCTTGTCTACACCGCTGCCGCCGGGGGCGCGTCTGTAGGCCGAGCGATCCTCGCCGGTCTTTGAGGCATCACCAGTACCGCGTGGGCCGCCAGCAGCTGGGCGTGGGCGCACAGTCTCAGAGCGCGCGGGGCGCTTCAGGGTCGAGGGCACAATCTCTGGGGGCAAGTGCAGGTAGCTGCGGAGCTCTTCAATGCCCTCGTTGGTCAAATACCAGTAGTAGTGTCTCCAAGCAAACTGCTCCTTGACAAGGCCGCGAGAATGCAGCGACTGCAGTGCCTTGATGACATGAAGGTTGGGAATAGACTCCAACTCTGGGTGCTTCTGTGCATGGAAATCCTTTTTCGCCACAATGACGCCCTCTTTGAAGAGGTACTCGTAGATGGCGACACGATGGGCCTTTGGCATGAACATGCTGCACAAACAAAAAAAAAAAGAGTAAAAAAAAGTATTAGTTTGCTTTTGTTATGGTTGTTGTTGTTCGATCTATGGGAGTAGGGGGGGGTACAGATGCTTTCATCAAATGTACATTTTTTGGAAACGTAAACAAAAAGGAGCACAACATGAATAACAATGCCACCGGTGAATGCCACCGCCAGCACTGCTGAACTTTTTTATTCTTCACTGACTCGGATTTCGCTTAATTTTCAAGATTACTTTTAGCAATTTAACGTACTTTGCGTCTTCTATGTAGCAGAGACCGGAAAGAAAGGAAAAGAAAATTGACAGCGCTCTTCTTCTTAGGCGAGCGAACACAAGCTACGTGCACATGCGAATGCCAAAATCAGAGTTGCTCCGATGGAAACCCACAATTTGACTGTCAGCTCGATGTAGTGTCTCTACTGCTGTCTAGATGGCGGTAGTAAGTTGGCCGAGCTTGTCAAATTCAATTAGGTCGTTTCTGTTTTTGTTTTTTTTTGGTTTTACTCTGCCCCAGGACAGAGTACAAGAACTTACAAATTTTCTGCCATTTTTTAAACAGCAAATTTAGAAATTAGTCGATGCATCAAAAGTTTTTTTAAGCCTAATACTCAGATCCCAAAAAAGTGTGGGCTAGCAAAATCAGGGATGATATTCGTATGAAACCGATACGAAATAACTTCGAGCAAAATGTGTTTGCTAGGGTCTGTATGGCGGGCAAGTATTCAGTTCAAGGAAAAAGGCCGATAGATATTAGAAAAGCAGCCGATGGTATTTTCCCATCTCGAGCGGAATAGAGAAAAGTGCAAAAATAAAGAAAAATGTAATGTAATTAAGGCAGTCGAATGAATTCTAACTATATGCATATTATAATTTATTAATTGTATACCTGGTACTCATTTTCTTAATATGTAAGGAGATAAAAAATATGTTGATTGCTTTTCTGTCCCGCAGGAACAGGTTTATCCAATATTGCACTGTGCACTATCGTCGTTCAGCTCCACAACGCCCTCAAATAAGACATTTCTACTTGCTTTCATACATAATTGGAAATTTTAACAGATTTGTAAACAAATACATAACAGAGTAACCGTAGAGCATACACTTTGCCCACTTTGGTTGCACTGTGCACCGAGCGAAATATATGGTTGTTGTGTTGCACTTCTTTGGGAAAATATGGGAAAATACCATCGGTTGCTTTTTTACTATCTATTGATATTTTTGAGTACTCGTCTGCTAAAAGAAGACAAAAGACAGGGATGGTTTCTTATCGTTTCCATACGAATATCATCCCTGATTCGGTTGACAACAAATGAAGCTGATCTGAGTACGGGGCTTTCAGCCTAGTACTCAGCTCCAAAAAAATGTTTTTTGAAAACAATATTTGTTTTATATTCGCTAGCAATGCCTGCAGTGGGCGCCCTCTAGCGGAGGTGTACGGAAAGAGATGTAGATGACAGATGTAGCAAAAATAATGAAAACAGAAAAATACTTAAAAATTCCACACAAATTATAAGCTCACAAATTACTATACTGACTGAGTACGGATGTAAAATTAGAGTTGCGGCAACAGAAGCGACTCTCAGCGTTCTGTCGCTCTCCATAAATTTCAGGAAAATATCATCCTGATGTGATCGTGGTCCTTGCCGGGTATTTTGTAGAATTTCAAACAGAAATTCACCCACATACGATACCACGTTACCAACTCAAAATAAACTCTACACTTAATTTTCCACGGATTAAAATGGGAATGCAGCGAATTAAAGCTATTATTTTGTATCTTTAATTTAGTACCATTGAATTCGAATAATCATGGGAATTTAAAACTCCGAATGAGACTCAATTTTAAGGAAAGTTTGGAAAGTTTTTAGCTCGGCAACTAAAAGAAAAAATTGTGCTCTGAATAGTTACTTTTTGGCTAAATAACATAGAAGAAAATTTAAATATTTTTTTGTGAATGGATAGTATAAGTGTTGATCTTTGATATAGAATTAACTTTTTCTGTTTAACTTCACCGTACGCCAGGTTATAGGTGTTTAAACTAGAGTGACTAGGGTGTCCGAATAATATGTGTGCTTACTGTAGGTATTGTCTTCCGTTTTAGGTGTTGTGTCTCCGTCCGTCCGTTATAGCTTTGTCGTTTTGTGCACGTTTTAGAATTTTAAGATAATAATAGGGTAGGCCTTAGCTTATGACCATTTTAAAAGAGCACCCCACTCGTAGTCGACGAACCAGTAGCCGGAATGCAATTTTGCGTGCCATAGAAGCTAGGAAGCAACATCTTTCTAACACCGTGGGTTTCACTTTACACCATGCAGCTTGGTCCAAAGACCCTTGCAATTAGTCATACATACTTATGGAAATATGTTTCAACCTTGGGCACGAACACAACTTGAATTATCGTAATTTGAAAATCAAATCAAATCTAATCAAATCTCTAGTCATGGTACTAGAGATTTCTGAAAACAACCGAGAGAGCCAGCTGTGTCATTGATAATTCAAAGTCAGTTGGAATGGAAATGTCTGGCCCCCTCCGAAGAGATCTTTTTATGCTTTTAATTTGAATTACAATCGTAAGAGATTTATCTACATGTGTAGATACATATGTATGCGTAAGTAAACTACAAATATGTAATTTGTTCAGAAGCAATGAGTGTGTTTTACTGGATCGTACCTCTGATTCTTTTTTCTGTGAGTTATGTATACATTTATTCACAAAATTATATTACCCATCAGGGCAATAAAATAAAATAATTAGATATGTACATATATAAAGTGAAACAACTTTCGGTATAAACATTATTTCTTTTAATGATTTTCTTATAGAAATGAAAAAAATTCTAGAACTATCATAAATACGGAAACCTAAAATTAAAACCTAGTTGTTCGTATGCGCAGCCTCGTTGGTTCTTACTTCAGGCAAGGGCGACTTCGTCATAAGAGTAGCAGCAGGTGCAGGTGGTGCTTCGATGGCCTCGCCAGTCTTGTGTTGCGTGACGAGGACAGGCTTTTCCTTGGTCCTGTGAGTGGGCAGCAAGAGGTTTTCCAGATTACCGAAAGGTGCCTCGATGAGGATGTACACGAAGAAGGCGAGCAACACAGTGAAACCAAAGTCGCCCCAGAAGCGAAGCATCTAGAATGAGGTAAATTTCAGTCATCAGTTGTCTCCACACAATCAAATGCTATCTGAACTTACCACTTGGTAGTCACTGAAGAACGTGTTGGTGCGCGTAATGCCGCCGTTGAGGCTCTCGATGAACATGTGAAAGATGTAGGCAGAATAGGAAAGCCTCGACAGGGGCTGCCACAGTGGCGACGAGAGGAAGCTGTTGGCCAGGCCGCCATAGCCGTGCATGCAGGCGAACACTACCCAGCACAGCCCCAGGGGCCACGCAATGCGTGTCAGTGTCACGTAGAAGGCCTCATTCAATATAGGCAGTGATTCGTTGTTGTTGTGGTACCCATACAACGCAAAAATGCAGGTAAAGAGCAGGGCCAGGCTTCCCACCCAGCCCAGGAAGACAACAATGCGGTTCAGCTTCACCGACTTGCCCCGGTTTATGTGCACGAAGTAACCGAAGAGGATACCGATAAGATAGGGCGAGGCCCGTGTGTGCGTGGAGAAGTAGATCTTTTGCATGGCATCGTTGGTTTGGGAAAAACTGCAATGAAGGAGATATAAATAACTGGTTCATCTGTTTCCGCCGATTGGCCACGTCCTGTCCTCACTTACAGGGAGTGCTTGCCAATCACCATTATGACGAAGAGACCCGAAGCCAGTAGCAGCATTACAACAAAGATAGCTGCCGCTCCCTTTCTTCCCCACTTGTACAATGCAATCAGCAGGAGAGGTGAAATGATGTAGAGCTGCATGTCCACAGCCAAATACCAGGAATGACCCAAGCACTGGAAGATTTCGAAACACCATCAGATGTCTTCATTTCATTATTGCATCGTCTTGGGCAACTTACAATTGTGTCCGTGGCGTAGTTCTGAACATACAAGAGGGACCAGTACCAGGTCTCCTCGCAGACGGTATAATTATCGAACGTAACTGAACCGTAAAGCGGTCCGTCAGCTACAATGGGCAAGATCTTCATGTAGATGATAATGGCCAAGGCAAGAACGGGCGTGAGTCGCAGATAGCGATGCAAATACATCATCGGTATGTTGAGCTTTCCCTTTGTCCTAAGGATCATACGAACGGTAAATGTGCTGAGCACGAGCATGATGGTCGTTAAAACATACCTTTCCATGGTGCGCAGAGCGATTACCACGAGCAACAGTCCGCTCAAGAAGAAGAAGGTGTCCACCGAGTAGACCGCATGCTGTATCAGCATGCTGTAGGCAGACTGGGTCCACTGTGCCAAGGAAATTCGAGTTGAGTGTCAGGTTTATTTTTGTTGGCTATTGGTCGGTGCTTACCGTAAATGCTTGGATAAAGTTCAGATTGGGCCCCATAGCCGCCACCAGATAGTCATGTCCGTAGACCACCCAGATGAAGGACAGACAGCGCATTCCGTGAAGACAGTCAATAATATTGGGGTTCGACCTGGTGTCGATAATCCGGAAGAGTACACGCGAGTTCGCACGCGCTGAGAAGGCCTTGACCAGCGGGGAAAGTTTTTCTAAGAAAAGAAGATTAAAGAATTATTTTAAATAGAGGAAACTTGGTTCTCTTACTTCACAGTCACTTACTCTGATCCTTAACGAAGAAATAGTCATACAACGTGCACAGGACCATCAACGCACACAGCACCGACAACACGACTCTGCAATGCGGGGAGTAAGAAAAGCAACCAAGCAAATCAGCATAGAATGGGACCTACATGGTGAATATGGTGAGGCCGTCATAGGGCTCCTTCTGGGCAGTCTTGCACGTGTTCTCATTCACCAACTGCATGTCCGCACTGATTTCCACGTTGAGCAACTTCTCGAACAGCCGTCGCAGCATCGTGTCCATGAGAGCAGCTGAGCAGGATGCAGGAAAGCAGACCGCTGTGTTTATGCTGAGTAGCGACGATATGCTCGGGGCGAGCGAGACCTTGGCAAAGCAGTACTTTCCCTGGACGCTGTGACTTGTGGTGACAACGTGATTAATGTTGAGACACTCGTCGTAGTTTCCAAGATCTCTCAGGTTTCCGTAGAGGATTCCTGAAGGCAACGAGCCCCACGAGTCAATCACTGCAAAATTGAACAGATCAAAAACATAGTGTAGCAAAGGGTATCCACGTATCAAAGCAGCACTGAAATTTACTTCTGAGTGCCCAGATTTCTGCTGATTCCAGATCCTGTGTTAGTAGTGCCAAGTCCGCCAGGCACTCTAGATCCAGCGCGGAGGGAAGCGCATGCTGATCCGGATTCATATCCAATGCCATGTCCGCCAGAGTAATATTCTGATAGTAGTCAAAAAACTCTACCGCTAAGCGGCGAAATCTCGATGTGGCCACATAATTCTCTGTGGCCATGGGCATGGGTTGAAGACCAAGGCCAAGGCTGCCGCTGGAGCTGGCGCTGACGAGCGCCAGGGAACACAGCAGTAACTGGATCACTTGACTTGTGGTACCCATGTCTCTGGGTCTGTAGTTAGCGATTGATTGTTTGACTAACAACATTTTTCTGCTTTTATGTCCGAGGGCTTCAACTCCGATAAGGGAAGGTCGTCCATAGTCGTTATTACCACAGAACACTCCGTAGATCTGGAAAAGCACTGGAGCAATTAATAAGTAATCTATTATCTGAAGAGCCGATTGCAATGGCTACGTTAGCCCAGTCTGATCAAGATTGGCTAAGTCTGCTAGCAAAGTTATCGGACGAATGTGGTCAACACTAGGTATGACTACGCTTTTTCTACAAAATAAAATCATCCCGATCAAGTAGATCCTAGTATTCCATTCCCCTTTGTCCACAACTACATTTTCTTTTCATACTCTACATGATTATTTTGTCTCCAGACCTAGTCTGCGATATAAAGGCCCCAGTATATTATCAGTCTGGACTGAGATAAAAGGATTTGTGAAATTTTATTGGTCGTGAAACGTGTAAGGCTCTGAATATTTATAATATGTTATTTATCTTTTATACTAAATCCGCTTTTGTGGTAGACCTCTAGAGCAACCGCCTGGACTTTGATCTGATTAATGTTGTTAGGCAATGCTTAGAAAACAATTATAATAATGAATCAACACATAAGCAGATAGATCGAATATAGCTATGGACGATTTATAAGATTGGTTGAGTAACAAACAACAAACGTGAAGCCTTCTACGGACTCTCGAAAACATATGAATATTATCTGGTGGCCACGGTTGGCAGTAATCGCCATTCCACTTCAAAAAGCTAAATTCACTTAGGAATTATTTAGAATTAGAAGCTACACAGATACCCGTTGGACAAAAGGTATAAAAGAACGGGTTTGTTTTTGTGTATTTCGATGATACCGCAGTAATTTAAACTAAAATAATTCAAGTTTAAAATACGCGGAATCGTATCATCGATCACAGTGATATAAATATTTACAAACTCGAAATCCAAGCAGTGAATCAATCACAAACAAACTCACAGATTGTCAACAAAATAGACCTCTTCCAATCAGATCCCAAAATGTTCCTCCTTAGAAATTAAGTTCTGTTTTACATGGTGTTCGTGTTTCAATTCTGAAGTTTTAGCCCTAGGATTGTCTTTAAAAACTCAACAGTTTAAGGGTTGATCTTATCAAAATATATTTTTGTATTCTTTTTCCGCTTACGTATGTACATATATAAATATTTAAATATGAGTGTGATATAGAGAGAGCAAGCACGTGATCGGCGTGAAACCAAGTCAAATAGATTTTTATACCCGTTCTCGAAGAGTTAAGGGGTATATTATATTTGTCGTAAAAAAGGATGTGTGCGACGCAGAGGCATAAATTATACAGCATCAGCATCAATACCCGAGTCGATATAGGCACGTCTGTCTGTCCGTCTTGATGAGCGCCTACTTCTCAGGGACTATAAGAACTATAGAAACTAAATTTTGATTCCAGAGTCATGTGATATCACACTGCTACCAGTGCATGTCAAAATTTCGCCCTGCCCCAGAAAAGACGAAAATCCATAATATTTCAGATACGAGAAAGCGCAGTATCGTGCAGAATGTCCACATCTATCAGACTGCCGAATCTGGATCAGATTGGAACATTATTATAGCCAGAATGAAGAAATTAATTTCAGTTGCTACCCCCTCCTCCAACGGCGCTGCTGACGCTACTCATTCTCTCTCGCTCACTCTTCCTCGTTCAGCGCGCGAGCACCCTCTAGCGGAGGAGATGTAGATTCAGATGACTGATGTACAAAAATGTAAATTGATAGAATATTTTTAAATTTAAACGTTTCTTATCGTTTTTTTAGACTACCGAATTAAACATATACCCAAATTTTTCCTAACTTGGCCAAAAGGGCATATTTTGACCTCGATGCGCAAGAGTCAAACGTTAACCGATTTCAAATCCCTTAACACAGCTTTCTATCACTGGGGCGACTCAAGTTAATATATAATATATCATATATAGATCATCTATTCCATTAGATTACAAATATCGCGTTGCTAGGCACGTGTTTCTGTTAGAAAGCTTAGATTGTATGAAGTGGTAAATCAATGTACTGTAAGGTTAGTGGCCTTCTTTTGCCTAGAATCAATGTAGAGCGACGAAAAAAAAAACTGCGCAAGGTAAAGGCACAAAACTTTAAACTAAAGCTTTGAATAGTTGGTACTTCGCCTTTTTAAGTTTTTTTGTGAACATTTTCCAACGCTATTATATTAGGTCGGCTTTACCAATCAAATCTGATAAAAATGGCTTTTTTGGGCGCGATGGAGTCTTGTAGGCCTCACCGCGCAAAAGACTGCTAGTTCAGACGAGCAGCAGTAATCAAAGGAAGAGTTCAGACAATTGCGAGCAGGTTGTTTTCAAAAATCTCTAGTAGTATGACTAGGATGCAGATTCGAAGAGAAGCGGATGGAGGATTTGGCCTTGTTTATAATATCGTTGAATGCCTACTTGACATTCTAAAATATGATAACAATAGTTCCCTTTCTAAAAGCTGTACAGGATGTGCTGCTTATTAAAGTTGTGCTTAGCTCGAAATCCACATTTCCACAGGGATGGGCACAGGCGTCCATGAAACCAAATTTAAATGGCCCCGAAATTACTGTTTAGTAAAATCTTAATAAATATTTTTGTAAATTTCAAATAAACATAGATGTTTTATTAACCATACACATATGTACATTTAAGCGATTACAGCCTGTGAGTTGCGTAACACTATTTATTAACGAGTGGGAAAGTTGTGAGGAGCTTCTAAAGTACTCAATTAGTCAGATTTTATAATTTTAGTTTGTACCTTTTCCCGTTTTTGTTTTTTTCCTCTGCTACATCTGTCTTTTCCTCTCTTCTCACACCAATACGCCGTTCTAGCTCATTCTCCTCTGCCAGAGGTTGCACTCTGCACGGTACAGAGTGTGCGAGCGAGAGAGAGAAGCGAGAGAGTTAGTGCTGCAGCACTGGAAGGGCGTAGCTTACTCACTGAAAATAATGAAAATAAAATAAATAAATAAATAAAATAAAAATAAAGCATAAAGACATTTTTTTTGTTCGACTCTGTTGTGCCAAGTGTTTTGTATGAAATTGGCGGGTAAAATTGTACAGCTTTGATTGGTTGTTCTGGCGAAAGTTTCCACAAAAGTGGAAAAGATTGCTATGTGAAACGATAGTCCAGGTATTAAAAAATGTAGTTTAAAAATATTTGTGTCGATGTTATGTGTTTTCGTCCAATTTTGACGTGTTTTCTCTATGTGTAGTTTTAGTTTTAACCATAACAAATTTAGTTGCGTTTCGTGGATTAGTACTTTTGCATAGCAAAGATTAGCAAAGAGTTTTCGGTGATTGGTTTTTGATCAAAGTGTGTACACACTTCGTTGGAAGTCGGCCAGATTGGTTATATGGCAGCTATATGTCATAGTGCTTTAAATCATATGAAACTTTGTAGGTGTCTTTTAAATGTACAATTTTTACAAAAACCAATTTTCACTTCAATATCTTTATAAACAAAAAACGTTGACCAGATCGGTTATATGGAAGCTACATGAAATGTGCTACAAATCATTTTAAACTTGGTTGGTGGTCTTAGGACCGTAAAATATGTACACAAAAAAAAAATTCAAGTCAATAGCTTTAAATTTAGAGTTTATGCCAAAAATATAGAAAAAAAACCACTGTGGTCTGGTTGAAATTTGAATTACACATGTAGCAGTGTGATATCACCTGAGTCTGCAAACAAAATTTGGTTGCTCTAGCTCGTATAGTCTTTGAGAACTAGGCGGAACACAAGACGGGCAGACAGAAAGACGGACGGACGGACCGAAAGGCATGGCTAAATAGGCTGGGCTATTGATGCTGATAAAGAATATATATATACATATATACTTTATGGGGTCGAAAACGTTTCTTTCTGTACCCGAGTGCCGGTTATATTAAATTTAAGTAGCCGGAGAGCACTAATGTCTGATTCACCAGTGGCCGGTGAGTGGGTTTTTAACAGACCCAAATTCGAAAATCCGTCTATCATCATGTGTGTGAAAACATTGTTCAGTGGAGCCTCAGCCGTTTAAAGTGCAGCTGATAGCAAAGTCTACCCTATATCACCAAGGTCTGTGTCTGGACGATTTCGTCATTGTTTCGAGCCGATCAGATAATCGTACTAGCCGCTTTGACAGGTGTCTAATCAGCAAATGCCGGCTAAGGCAATTTATTGGATCCACGTGAAATAGTCTGCTTCGGATCTTTCACATACAATTATATAGTTTATGTAAGGAGCATATGCTTTAATATAGCCGTAGGTACATATATACACACATATGTATGTAAGTTGTTATTTAGGTATAGTTTTATTGATATTATATCGCGGTGCACAGGTAATAGTAAGAATAGTTTGGCTTCTGTAACTGTTTGATATCGGCTTATTTCTGCTGCTGCTGTTCAACGCTACGTCCGCTTCGGTTATCTTCTTACTACTCCTTCTTGCTGATCTTCCTCTCTGCTGTCTTCTTCTCTGCCTTTTCTGCTTCCCTGCTGTTGTTTCTCGTTCTGCTGTTACTGCTGTTCATCTTCTGTTACCGCTGCTGCTCTGCTGTCACTGCTGTTAACCCATGCTCCTTCAGTGGGACGACTTGCTCACTCCCTGTTACATGTATGTATATAATTAAACAGTTAAGAAGCTAAACAGTTATCTTTGAGTACATGCCAGGCGAGCAAACTCATCTTCTACTGTTAACTTCTAGGCACGAGGGGAATCAATCATAGGAAATTGTTGCTTAATTCTGTCTATAACATTGATCCAGTAGGTAACATATTGTACAATTTTGTAGAAAAGATAGTTCAATATTATTTAAAATTTGTATTAAAATATTATAAAATCCTAGAACAAAATATAATAAAAGTGCTTTAACTGAATGTTAAAACCTAATCCCAGGGTTTTTATGTTTGTTTCAGGAACTACAAACTTTTGTTGACATATAAATGCAAAGCGAGAAAATGAAGCCGCCAAAAAATTGATTATACTCTAAACATATTCTTTATTGAACAAACAATAAGCGCCTTCACAAAAAAATGATACCAAACTAGTCTGGATAATCTGGTGCATAAGTAGTTTCCTATAGTGTACAGTGGTCCAGATTCGCATTTTTTGTTGGCATAAAGTCTAATATAAATTTGTATTACATATAAGTATTAAAGTAATACTTTACATAAATCGTATTTTTCTACTTTAAATAAAAATCTTAAGTGTCGCACTTGTACGATTACATATATGTAGATTTTATATAATATAAAGGCGAAACCTTCTTATTTTCTTGGTGATTTTAGCTTTTAAGCCAATATATTATTTATATATATTTCACCAATAATCCCGTCAAGTAATGCATTTTATACAAGTGCTCGAAGGCGTATATTAGATTTGTGGAAAAAGTGGATGTGTGTAACGCAGAGAAGGAAACGTTTCCGACCCCATAAAGCACATTTACTCTTGATCAGATCAAGGGACGGACTAAACAAAAAAATACTACAAACAAACAATGAACAAAACATGATGGGCTTGTCCTTGTTCGCACTCTCTTTAGCGGGGGCAGTCGGTGTTACTGCCCTTAGCGGGGCCCTCTCTTCCATGAGCGCTGCATTTAAGTTGTTCTAGGCGCTCCCGTTTCATGTTCTTGTTTCGATCTTCTTCCCTCTCTCGACCCCTCAAACCGCAATCTTCTATTCACTCATAGTTTTCATTTTCATATCTTATTCATTTCCATATTTTCTTTCTAATTCTAAACCCAATATAAAAACATTCTACATACATGTTTTACATGGGTTAAGCATAGGGCCCCAGTGGTTGCAAAAAGTTGCATCGGTCTCTGATTCAAGTGCGTCTATTCGATATATTCGATTGCTTTTGCGCTTAACAGCACATTTTTGCACTTTTCTGCCTATCAGCGCAACTATTACCGCTAATAAGAACAACAACTTGTAATCAAAAATTAAATTATGGCGCTAAAAATGTATGATTGTTCAATAAGGTGAAAATATATAAAAAATCATTGAATAAACTACTTGAAACTGATTGTAGCATTATCATATGTCATTTGTTTGTGACCCCCTGATGCCATTAAGACACTGCTGGAGACGAGCTTTGATGGTTTTCATAATTTAAAGAAGAACTCCCACAAACTCTGCAAGGAAATGTCTGAAAATATTGCAATCACACGGGTTTTTACTATGTAATGGTTGTACTAATATTTTGTAGTTGTGCGTGTTCTATTTATATTTTGTAAAAGTAATAAACGTTCTCAGAGCACATTTCTTGGAAATATATTTCAAGTTCGTTTAGACATATAAAACGACCATAAGGGTCCATAAGTGTGCGTCCAATTATACATATGTCGTAGAGCTATTCATTTTTATTTGAAGGAAGTTTGCCTCAATGTGCACTTTTCCGCACTATCTGCGCAAATTAATTTTTTGCAAGGGACTTCGAGTTTTCAAACGCGGAGCTGTTTGATGTATGGGGCAAGGAAAACGACGAATTCAACCAAGAAAATGAAATTTTTGAAGTTTTTGGAGAAGATTAAATAAAAACAATAGTTTTTTAAAACATGTTTTATATTTAAAGAGCAAAAATCAAATTTGTTGACAAAATATTTATGCAAAATGGAAAAAATGCATGCGGAACAAAAAATATTTTGAAAAACGCAGTAAATTGGTTAATGAGCACAAAAATATTAATATTGATTATTATACCCGTACTCAAAAAGAGTTAAGGGGTATATTGTATTTGTGGTAAAAGGGGATGTGTGCAACGCAGAGAAGGAAACGTTTCCGACCCCATAAAGTATATATATTCTTGATCAGCATCAATAGCCGAGTCGATTAAGCCATGTCCGTCCGTCCGTCTTGTTGAGCGCCTGGATCTCAGAGACTATAAGAGTTAGGCAACCAAATTTGGTTTCCAGACTCATGTGATATCACACAAGTGTATTTCAAAATTTCGCACCACCCCCTTCCGCCCCCGCAAAGAACGAAAATCCGTGGCAGGCACAATTTAAAAGATACGATAAAACCAAAAACGCAGTATCGTAAAGTATGCTCATATATACCAGATTGCCGAATCTGAATCAGATTTCAGTTGTTTCCCCCGCCCCCTCCCGCAAGAGAAAGGCTACTCTATCCCCTTCTCGCTCGCACACTCTGCCGCGTTCAGTGCGCGAACAACCCCTAGCGGAGGAGATGTAGAATATGAATGATTCATCTATAATCTACATGTTAGATGTAAAATATACATTGAAGATGTAGATGTAGATAACAGATGTAGCAAAAAAATGTAAAATGTAAAATTTTTTTTATCTAAAATTTAAAAAAATTATGCGCAAAAAATGTGTTTACTGACTGAGTACGGGTATAAGTAGAGTCGCGTCCCCAGAACCGACTCACACGTTCCTTCTCGTCAGTTTTTTAATATAATTACAAAATTTATTTTTAATTTGTGGGCGGTCCACGCCTATTCTTCCAAACATGTTTCTAGGGGTCGTTCATATCACATATCATTCATAAAACAAACCGCATCGAAAAACTCTCCTTAGTTTAAAAGTTATTAATTAATACCCGAAAAATTGGAATTTTGCCCATAGTGCACTGGCACAAACTCGAGTTATTGAGTTATCAGTTTTGACAACAGCACGTTCTACGTGTTTTTAAAAACATTTTATATATCAACCAAATTATTAATATGGACAGAAAAGGTTTGGGGCTACATTTCATGAATAGTTCCCAATGAATTACAAATTCAATTATTCAAATTAATTTATTTGTAATGATTTTCATTCATGTATGTGTGAAAAGCTGTTAGTCAATAGAAACGGTCAACTCTATGGGGGCTGTTATACGCACGCGTGAAGAGCTGTTAGTCAACAGAAACGGTCAACTCTATGGGGGCTGTTATACGCATGATATACCCATAGCCATCGATAACAACAGTGGCGATACTCACTTAAGAAGTCGAAGCGAACAAGATAGCACACGTTCAAGAAAACCTTTTGTTTCAATTAATTCAGTCTACATATTGTTAAACTTATTATATCCAATAAACACTACTATACTACTCAAAAGCCATCCCTTCACAGTTCAGAAGTGGGATTAGTAGAGTTTTTATGTGTAGAGCGAAAAAGTTGTAAGAGAAACTCAAAAAAAAAGCGACAAGAATCGTCGGCGTGGGAAGTTTGCAATGGGATGTGTTCCCTAAGGTCTGTGTGACAAAGAAAATTGCAAATTACGGATGTGTTCCTTTTCTACGTGGCAGACGGATTCAACGTTCAGCGATCAGGAATCTTAGTGAACCTGGACAGAAAGAGTCTCAAGAAATTGCGTCAGGAATCTGTGTGAGCCTCTCTATATATACTAATACATACAAAAGGCTTGTGTGTATATGTAGCGTCGTTGTGAAATTCACAAGTTGAAGCCCAACATTGTGAAATACAGTCATATCAGTTGTCTCGCTTGCACACATCATAACGAAATTGATTGTGCGTGCAAGTTAAAAGCAGACAAACAGAGGGACGACCATATCAGCGAAAATGGTCAAAATTGCGGATCTTAAGGTGGACCAGTTACGGTTCTTGTTAAGAGAGCGGAACTTGGCAGTTTCGGGCTCCAGAGCCGAATTAGTACAACGACTAATTGAGTTTGAGAAAACCGAAGACGTAGAGATGCCACAAGCGGCTGGAAACATAAGTCAACATGAGGAGGAGACGCTGACGTCACATGCGGCGGCAATTTCACACATGCAAAATGAAATGACGGAGCTGAAGAATATGATGGTTCAGTTGGTCATCATGCAACGACAAAACGCGGAAGCAACAGCATCAGGTGCAACAGCACAAGCGGCAGCAGCAACAACAAGCCAGCAGCCGATCAGTGAAGAAAATACAGAGGGTAGACAGGCTACCAATTACGTAAGGCAAGCGTCGGTCAAGGAAATAGCAAATACCTTGCCGGACTATGACCCCAGCGACGATAATGCCATCTCCGTAGACCAGTTCATCGATCGTGTCAACAAGGTAGTTGAGGCTTACCAATGGGACGAGAAGTTTCTTTTGCTCGCCATTTATACGCGGCTTAAGGGTCCCGCTAAGATGTGGCTCGACTCGTCGCCGGTTCTACACACCACATGGAGTGACTTCGCTGCAGCTATAAGAGACGAGTTTGGATCTAACCCAGATGAAGCAGAAGTTCACTTCAATATGGCGAATGCAACCAGACGATCAAAGGAGACAGTAAAGGAGTACTGTTTCCGGATGTCCGCCCTGGGCGTGCGGTACAAGCTTAGTGAAGCAGCTGTTATAAGATATGTTAGATCAGGTATACAGCATCGAGAATTGCAAAATAGTCTTGCCGCAATTCAGTTTTCGTCAATGAAGCAGTTTCGTGATGCAGCCGAATCGTATTTTGTAAATAGAGGTCGACCAATCGCAAACAAAAAGGAGTTCGTACCAAAGGGCAGCAACTTTGAGACAAAGCAGGACTACGACGTAAAGGCAACAAAGCCAAAGGAGACTCAAAAGTGCTACAACTGTGGAGAATTGGGGCACTTCGCTAGTTCATGCCAACAAGAAAAAAAGAAGTCGCGTTGCAACAACTGTAATAAGTTTCATGCACTCAATGTGAAATGCCAACCGGCAAATATGATGCGTTTGGGTGCCGCGAATCTCGACAAGCTATTCACCAGGAAAATCTACATACAGTCGTACATCTATAGCGCATTCATTGATACTGGAAGTCAGGCTAGTATCATGCGCCAATCAGTTGCCAAACAAATCAACGCTGATCGCCACAAGTGCTCTATGAAGATTCGAGGCATTTGTGGGGGCTCCTGTATCTTGACCGAAGCAATGGTTGTGGATATGGACATCGATGGAAAAATGATTACGGCCAAAGTATACATAGCAGACGACGACCTGCTGCAAGAGGACTTTCTGTTAGGACAAGACGTCATCATTAGCGGTCATCTATCGCTGAAGTTTGAGCCAGGCGACACTGAAGTGAAACGTGCTATTCATCAACCGGTAGCCTTTGTAAGCGACAACCTAACTAAAAAACTTCTTGTCAATCTACAGAACCATCAGGAGAGAAGTCAAATGGGCGGTTTGCTGGAGAAGTTCAAGCATGTTTTCTCCACAGGACTGCAAGGCATAGGCAAAACCAACATTGTTCAAGCCAACATTAGCGTTGAGAGTGGCCATGTGGTTTCGCAAGCGCCATACCGAGTATCCGAGCCAAAGAAGGAAATTGTAAGCAGAATGGTCGAAGAGCTGTTGGAGCAGGATATTATCATACCATCCACGTCAGAGTACGCCAGCCCAGTGGTGCTCATCAAGAAGCCAAACGGTAGTGATCGACTATGTGTTGATTACCGCCGTCTCAATAAATTGATCAAGAAGGAAAATTTTCCTGTACCGAACATCGAGGAGCGTCTGCAGGAGGCGAAGCGATTTAAATACTTTTCTTCTCTGGACCTCAACAGCGGTTATTATCAGATAGAAGTAGCACCGGAAAGTAGAAGGTTTACTGCATTCATCACTACGGATGGACTGTATGAGTTCAAGCGACTTCCTTTTGGACTAAAGACTGCACCTGCTGTTTTCAATCGACTCATGGCAGAATTACAAAAGCGAGTGCAGAAAGGCGACATGATACATTACATGGACGACATCTTAATTGGTAGTCAGACGTTTGACGAGATGTATGAGAAGCTTGAGCGAATCCTCCAAGTATTGCAAGAGTGCGGACTAACGCTAAATCTGGATAAATGTGAATTGTTTAAACAAACAATTACATTCCTGGGTCATCAGATACACGCAGACGGCATTAGTCCTGGAGAGGTAAAGACGAACGCTATTGCATTGTTCTCGACGCCGAGCAATGTGACTGAAGTACGGCAGTTTTTGGGTCTCAGCGGTTATTTCCGGAAATTTGTTGCCGGATATGCCATTATTTCGGATCCCTTGCGTGCCCTATTGCGCAAAGACCAGACGTTCAAGTGGGAACAGCCACAACAGGATGCATTTGACGAGTTAAAGAGACGCCTCATATCGAAGCCCGTTGTCACCAGTTACCGACTCGATGCTGAGCATGAACTACATACGGATGCCAGTGCCGTTGGTTTAGCCGGAGTATTGCTGCAGAAGGATGAAGATCAGATGAAGCCAATTGCTTACTATAGCCGAGCAACGTCCAAGCCAGAGAAGAACTACCACAGTTATGAACTAGAAGCTCTAGCCGTCGTCGAGTCGTTGGAGCGATTTAAATATTACATCTATGGTAAGCGTATTAAAGTCGTTACCGATTGTAATGCCCTGAAAACATCAATGGAGAAACGAGAGCTTATACCCCGAATTGCAAGATGGTGGCTGCGTATACAAGAATTTGACATAGACATTGTTCATCGAGCTGGAACACAGATGAATCATGTTGACGCACTAAGTCGAGCTCCAGTTGAGGATGCACATGAGATGGACACAGCATCCCTGCAAATTTCGAAGACCATCATCGACGAGGCTGATTGGTTGTTTGCCATACAATTACAAGATGGGAAAATCCAGAAGATTGTTGCTGACATGAAAATTGATAAGAAATCTGAGAACGACGAGTATGTGATCGAGCAAGATCGCCTGTTTCGCAAATATGACGGCAAGCTGCTATGGGTTGTGCCGAAGCAGCTAAGATTCCATATTTTACATGAATGTCACGACAAGGCTGGACACATGAGCACAGAGAAAACCATTAATCGGATTCTAAATTTGTTTTGGTTTCCCCGAATGCGCAACTACGTTAAAAGCTACATAAAGTCATGTGTGGGCTGTGCGCTGTATAAGATACCAGGTGGACGTCAGGAAGGACAATACCATTATGATGACATCAATCCGATCCCTTTTTCGACCGTACATATGGATCACCTGGGACCCTTCCCAAAGAGTTCAAAACGGAATGAGCACATTCTTGTAATTGTCGACGCATTCACTAAATTTACCATAGTGCGAGCTGTAAAAAGTACAGCCACGAAACACGTTATTGATATCCTACAGGAGGTAACCAGCTACTTAGGAATGCCAGCTCGAATCATTACCGATCGCGGTACAGCTTTTACGTCAAAGGATTTTGATGTGTATTGTAAGTCGAATAATGTAAAGCACATACTCAATGCTGTAAAGACACCGAGAGCGAACGGACATGCAGAGCGAACCAACCGGATTATTTTGTCAATGCTATTGCCTTCAAATGAAAATGAAAAACGATGGGACGACCAGCTACGCTCAATTCAATGGAGCATCAACACCATGGTAAATAGTACGACTAAATGTTCCCCATTTCAGCTATTGTATGGTTATGAGCCACGAGATATCCTCAAGAACACAGTGACGAATGCGATCCAAGGCCCGGATCTGAAGATGATTACTGATGACGAATTGGAAAAGCTACGAGCAGATGCTGCAACTACAGTCAACGATCATAGGGCTGCTGCGAAGAAACGTTACGATGCTAGACATTCCAAGCCAACAGTATATACCCTTGGTGATCTTGTGTTAGTCGAGAATGAGCCGTTTAGCACAGGAACATCACGCAAATTGGAGCCTCGCTATAAAGGTCCATTTATTATCAGCAAGGTTCTGCCAAACGACCGATATCTAGTAGAAGATATCCCTCATGCCCAACGAAAGCAAAGGCACTATAAGTCGGTGTATTCTTCTGACAGAATGAAACGCTGGTGCGAACTTCCACCCGATGAACCAGATGAAGATGACGACATGGAAGGCGATTCACCCTACGAATCTCGCGAGGACGCTGCGATTTTTCAGGAAAGGCCGACTGTGAAAAGCTGTTAGTCAATAGAAACGGTCAACTCTATGGGGCTGTTATACGCACGCGTGAAGAGCTGTTAGTCAACAGAAACGGTCAACTCTATGGGGGCTGTTATACGCATGATATACCCATAGCCATCGATAACAACAGAGGCGATACTCACTTAAGAAGTCGAAGCGAACAAGATAGCACACGTTCAAGAAAACCTTTTGTTTCAATTAATTCAGTCTACATATTGTTAAACTTATTATATCCAATAAACACTACTACTACTCAAAAGCCATCCCTTCACATATGTGAGAGTGCCCCCCTACACCACGAAAATCATTATATTTTCCTTCCAGAAGTCTAGAAGTTCCTGCAAAGGCAAAAATCTCACTTCTAATGATCAAATTCGCTAAAAGTATTATTTTTAAGTAATACATATATGCGAATTACATTTTCCATTATTTTTCTATTTAAAAAGCCGGTTTTTTGTTGTTTCTAGTGGGGATAGTTCCACGATATGCGAACAGGATTGAAATAAGCGGAGAATCAAACAAACGCAACTGAAACGCAACCATAACTCAACCTTTTGCCACCACTAGCCTCCTAAACCTATGTAAAAAAAACTGAGTTTTGCCAATACACAATAGCTCAATTACTCAACCGTAGTGTAAACAGGCTATAAATGTTAGAGTTGGCCAATATGCTGTCTGGCGGGATGGTGTAATAGATACACAATAATAAACGAAATTTTAAATTTACTTAGGTCTATTTATTTTCTATTATTTTTTTTGTTGTGTTCTCTGCTAATGTTCCGGAAAAGTGATGTGCGATATGTGGGTATATGGGTAATATAATGGTAATGATGGTGATGCGTGGGTATATAAGAGGGGATATGGTTAAATGATGATGTAAATGATTGTGTTTTATGTTGGGGCTATGAGGGTATACATGCGTATGTTATTTATGTGAGTGTGTGAAGGTGCAGGGATGTGGGTTCTGCGAAGAAGCGGGTAGCAAATGCTTGCCCCCCGCCGATGCTGCGTGGACTTCTGTCAGCGCTGCTCCGGGGAAGTCCCGGTCTGTTGCTGCGGCCGTCTGGTTCCAGCCAACTGTTGGCTCCGCTAGTCCCGTTGTCGTAGCACTGCCTCCGCTGCTGTTCAGATGTCGTAACACTGCCAAAGTGCTTGTTGGGTTTTATCTCCTCTTTTTTTGGTAAGCTTTTTTTTACCTCTTTCTCTTTGGTAACGTGTGTCTCACTCTCCTCTTTTCCGGAAACTGACCTTCCTCAATCCTAACCTTCTTGGTCACGTTTCTTTTGCTCCACGCATCCCTGTTCCTAACCCTCAGGATCCACACCAGATGCCGCTGTCATGTCTGCTCTCCAACCCTTGCAGCTATCGGCCCAACCGAAAGCCGAGACTAACACGTCTGTCCGTCTTGCTTGTCTTCTACTTCTCAGAGACTATAAAAGCTAGAGTAACCAAATTTTGTTTCCAAACTCATGTGATATCACACTGCGACAAGTGTGTGTCAAAATTTCGCCCCCACAGAAGACGAAAATCTGTGACATCCATTATATTAAAGATACAAAAACGAAAAACACAGTATCGTAGAGAATGGCCATATCCATCAAACTGCCGAATCTGGATCATATCGGATCATTATTATTGCCAGAATGAAGAAATTAATTTTCAGCCCTTTCACCGCTGTATCACTACTCATTCTCTTTCTCGTTCGCACTCTAGCGGAGGAGATGTAGATTTGGATGACAGATGTAAAAAAATTTACTCTGATAAAATATTTATAAAAATTCTACATAAATCATAAGCTCACATATTTATATACCAATTGAGTTCGGGTATTAACGTAGAGTCGCGTCCTTCTCGTTTCGTTTCGATTTCCATTGATCCACAGTAGTATCCAGTAGGACAGAATGGCTTACCTCAAACTTGACAACAAAGTAACATATAATGATATTATTATTGATATTGACTTATTGACTTAGTTTTACAAAACTTAAATCCACTTGAGAAGGAGCCAAGGCAACAAGGGTCTTCGGCTGAGGAAATTAAATAGTATATTATGTTACATTTTGATTACTTAATTAATACCCAATACTATAGTTGCTATGTTGCTACTCAAAGGTATATTTAATTTGATTTGATTTTTGTATAGTGCTTAATGAGTGTTATGTTGTTCGCTAAAGGCTGGGTCTTTGCTGATAGTGGGGAGTGGGGAGTTTCCAACAAAAAGTTTATTTTTCATGGCGAAAGGGCATGTCGTTAATAAGTGATCAAGTTTTATTTCATTAGCGTTGTTCGGAGAGTCCGAGAATTATTATTTTTGTTTATGGTTTAGTTTTTTTTAAAGAATTTTTGAAATTTCGTATTTTTTCTTGTTTTTTTTAAGAGGTATGCTTCTATTTTCCACTTAACTATCTTATATCTGGTTGCATGGAACAGTTCTGAAAAGCTTATAAATGCCGCTATAAATCCGACCCATTTTGTTTGTAGCTGCAGCTTAACGTCTGGAAGATATTAAGCTTTAAAACTCAAATTTTGACTTTAAAAACTCAGGAAAAGTCGAAAAAAAAAATTTCTTGGCATGAATTTTTGTTTTAGAAGACGTCGTTTAAGGTATCGCTTTTTTTGCATTTTAGTGCCTGTATTTCGTCTAGTGGCGGAGGTTGTTTCGGGTGACCTCATTTCATGGATCTCCCGATTCCAGTTATTTTGTATTTTGAATGAAGAAAATAAATATTCAGAGCCGTGAATCTCTGGTTTTCTCCACAGCATTGCAGTAAAAGTAACTGTCCACAACATTTACAGCCCAATTGGATATGAACAGGTAGGGTATACATATATCCGAGATATAGCCATACCTAGGACTCGATAAAACCAAAATTAGAGGTCCGTTTTGTTTCCTGTAATCCCACTTTGTCAGTTGGACCAGCAACGTACCGGACGGTATTTTTTTAGGTAAAATGAGTTTTTCAAGTCATTTTGGTCCACAGGGGGAAGAAAAAGTTTGATTTGTCGAGTAGTGTTATCATTGTTTGATTTGATGAATTCCCAAATATGAAATGCATTTAGTAAGCAGCGAAGCGAGCGGGTCTGCTAGTTTTAAATAAATATATATTTTTAAAATATATTCCCGTCCCACTCCTAGGCACCAAGGCCGGCTGCGGAGCAAAGGCGGCTACTCCAATCGGACACCATTTCGGATCCTATTCGGATCCTATCCTATTCCTATTCTCGATCCTATTCTGCTGGGAATGCGGCAAACGCGGCACACGGACCATCGTTTGCTGTCGCCGGGAAACGTCAGGAAACGACCCGCGTCACCAGCTGACACGGGATCAGTTGGGAACGACGCCTCCTCCTATGGCACCCAATTTACGAGCCGGTCGATTCGATCATTCCAGCAGACCGCTGGAGTGGACCTGCAACACACCGCCCGTACTGCCCTCAAGAAAATCCCTCGGAACGCGCCGTCCCGCCAGAATATGGGGACGAGCTGATACCTGAGATTTCACTAGCAATCAACTCCAGCGTCTCCGAGACAACTGGAGACGATCTCTGCCGACGACAATGGCACTCCGCGGTGGGCGCCTTGGAGCAGTATCATTAAGACAACATCATCTGTCAAACGCCGCGAAACTGGACCCGAAGGATGGCGGACCCTGCCGAACATTGTAAAGCTACAAAATCCTGGCAGTCGAAAATCGAAGGTCGCCAACACCAGCGACTTGAAGGAATTCCATGAGGACAGGCATCCATATCCCAGCCTGAAATAGGAATCATGACGAGTGACAGTATATCCTTATTCTATTCGGTATCAAAATGCCTAAACAAATTTTCAAGTTCAACAAGATCATTATAATTAATTATATTTGTGCATTTTGTGCGATACATTTTTATGTGTGCAGATGTTGCGCTCTCGCAACATACATATGTTGAGCATATAGGGGTTTCAGGGGTTTCTACCACAAAAAGAAAATTGCATTTTAATGGTTAAAATACATATACAAAAAAATGAATTCGTTATTTTTTTCAAGTAATATTGTTACTTAGAAACTAGTTCATTTTGATAAGGTATATTTTTATTTTAGTTAATCTTAATAAATTAAAGATTAGTGAAAATTAGGAAATTCAGCTAAGGTTAATATAGATATAGTTACTTAGCATGTTTGGAAAATAATTGATTGATTACGATAGCATTGGTATCGATTTTGTGTATGCAATAGATTTCACCGCATAAACCAATTCATTGCGCAACAAAATTTTAAAAAAATTTTGAAAGTTACAAATTTTTAAAAGTCCATAGCAACCTCTAAAAAAATGTCTCCAAGATAACAAAATTGGGGTGTGTCCCGATTAAATTCCAAATAAACATTTTTTTTGGCTCAACCTTTAAACTTTTGTAAAGTTTTTGTGGACACCTTGGGAAAGGCGAGTTTATTTATTTGCGCTGAGCCTCCGACAGCACTCAAATGTTTTTTTGTCGCATCATTGGCATGTTAATCAGACAGTTTTGCTGTGATATGGCTTTTGCAATAGCAAAAGTCGATCAAAATTATCGCTTAATAAGAATTCCCGCTGAATTTCCCGCTGGCCGCTGCTTTAATTTTTTGCCCGTCATTTGACATTTAAAAAAGCTAGAACTTACGGAAAAAAACTGATTTGGCAACACTGGTCCCCCGTAGATCTAGGCTAGCCGCCGTGTTGTCGCCATTGCTAAAATTATGAAGCAGAAAGCTATTTGGGTACTTTCTTGCCAGAATGCAGGTACGAATTTGATCTTCTTTTTGGGCTTGTAGTCCTCCGTCGCTAATCCTCAGACCTTGTCTACCACCACACAAGGCTCCCAGATTGGGGCAGAATAAAATTCAAATGCTCCACAAAGAGAAATTTGGTGTCGAACAAGACGCCTAGGTCAAGTATCTCGGTTCTCAAGGTTCGATTCCTTTGATAACCACTTGTAATCCTTTTCTACTCTGAAGTTGGTAGGTGTAGTAATTCATTTTTCATTAATTTTCGAGGCATTTCGCAACTGATCGATAGTTTGGTTCGTCTTTGACTTGTATTTTTGTTTCATTTATGTTCCCCCTTTTGATGGACGTGACATAGAATGTGCTTGCGCCAATTTTATCAGGTATTTTTATGACCAGTTCAGCACAATTTGCCTGACGAACATAAATATGAATTTGTTGGCCTTGGGTGTTTGGGCGATCTCATCTTCATTTGGGTCACTCAGTATCGCAAATCTATTCTCTGCTAGTGCCTTATGTGGCACAGTGTTCTCGCGTTTTTCGAACTTATTGCTTGGGGGAGGTGGGGCTTGTCGCAGAGGGTCGACAGTGCCGGGCTCTGAGCAATTGCAGTGGTTGTTGTTGGGGTTTTTTTCGTTGTTGTGGTCGAAGACACAGTTTTGAGCGAGGGCATTGTACTAGTGGTTGTCATTATTAGCAAATCGTTGGTTAGGTAGTACGAGTCGGGGGATGGGCACCATGACCCCCTTTGCCATGCAGGAGAGATAGCGTTCTCTCTCCTTCAATACCATGGATGTGGTTAAATGGAAACAGCTCGGACGAGAAGGCAGTATTTGCTGCAATAAGAACCCCACCAGCGAATGATGGACAATCCGCTCCATAAGTAGTGAATTTTTTTACAACAATTTCATGATCGGAGACGGAAGAGCTAAGCAAGGTTTCAGTTATAGCGATAGCGTCCGAAAACAAAACACTATCCGTATGTATTTTGGTCAATTTACCTAGAAGACTGCGTACGTCTGATATTGGATGGCTAAATGGTTCCTTGGTTTTTGAGATCTTAGGGACAGTAACTCTAGGACTCTGGGTAGAATCTCTTGGAAGAAATGCATGCATAATAGTATGCTCAGGCCATGCAGACGGTACGAGGGCTTTGAAAGAAGAAGTGCATCGGGTAGTGTCTCGGAACCGAGACAAGAGATAAGGTATTTCGGTGACCTGCGGTCAAACCAAAAGATAGCAAGTCAAGCCATGCTTCCCGCTTCGGGCTTATTCCGATTGGCGAGATCAGGAGAGTAGGAGGAAAGACTGCGGGATGTTGGAGTGTTGACTACTTGGAGATGGAAATGGAGGTGAGAGGCCACTAGGTATGACCAGCAACAAGTTATTGTTCGGGGCTATCCTCCTTGGTGAATCGCTCAAGAGTTTTAGGCCCAGAAGCTGTGATTCCGAACATCTTATAAACCATGCCTGGTTTGTCTCATTACGCCTCAACCTCCCGGTAGGCCAAACATGACCAGGAAAGATCCATACGTCTGGATAGTAGGACATTATGACGGCCAAATTGACCGCCTTCATCACCTGAGGTAGGAATCGCCGGTAATGGTGCCACCAAATTCACATTTCTATGCATTACAGATAATAGATATTATTGCCAGCTGTTGAATAACAAGGCAGAGATACAAAAAAAGAAGGAACGTATGAGTCGCTTCTGTCGACGCGACTCTACTTTTATACACGCACTCAGTCAGAATATAAATTTGAGAACTTATGATTTATGTAGAATTGCAAATGTTTTACATTTTTTCCTACATCTACACTTACAATGTCGATTACAAATCTAAAATGTAGATTATACATACACAATATAATTTCTACATCTTCTCCGCAAAGGTCGCGCAGAATGAGTAGCGTCAGCAGCCGGAGGAGGTGGGGGAAGCAACTGATAATGCTTTATTCTGGCTATAATAATGATCTGATCTGGTAGATATGGTCATGGCCTCTACGATACAGCGTTTTTCGACCTTTGTGGGAGCGAAAGGGAGCGGGCCGAAATTTTGAAATAGACTTGTGGCAGTGCGATATCACATGAGTCTGGAAACAGAATTTGGTTGCTCTATCTCTTATAGTCTCTAAGATCTAGGCGACAAACTAGACGGACAGACAGACGGACGGACATGGCTATATCGACTCGGCTATTGATGCTTATCAGGAATATATAATTAAATGGTTGGGTTAAATTAAAACATTATTCAAAAACACTCATTTGCGGATATTTTACTAAATATACTTTATGGGGTTGGAAACGTTTCCTTCTCTGGGTTACACACATCCACTTTTACCACAAATCTAATATACCCCTAACTCTTCGGGTACGGGAATAACAAACATTTTTTACTCCAAGCGTATTAAACAAGTTTTACTTACTTTCTGCTGATTAAAGATCTTTCAAAGTGCATTGCACATGGGTATGTATAAGTACTTATTGCCTATGTTGTGTTGTACAATATCCAGTTGCCATAGGGCCGGGCCTGGCATTAACGACGACTCGGTTAGGGAAGTAGAATTACATAAAAAATTTGAAAAATTCTTTGAATGATTTCTGCTCATTAATCTTGCTAGCTCTCTGCCTGGCTTGCCTCAGGCAACATACTGGAAACATATGTATGTACATACAGAAGATTATGCACGGTCGAATTTATGCCTTGCGGTCAAGTTGCCCTTGGTCCTCTTAGGCAAACACATTTCTGACAGCTTTAGTTTTGGCAATTCAATTAGGGCAAGTTAAAAACTTGCTGAAAAATGGATTTGGGGCCGACTCATATTAACCCTTAGCTGCCCTATCCTGTGCTGTCTGATGTGTGTCTGATGGCGTCTCCCGCTGCCAGACTAACGAGCGATGCAAATGCCTCCCAAGCAATTAATCATTCGTTGTTCGCAAGTCCTTGCCATCACCATGTTTGATGTCGCCACTGATGTTGTTTTTGCTGATGATTGGCGCCTTATTCCACAACTCCATTCCGGTTGGCACCGGAAACGCGTCTTCGACATTAGTAGGCAGCGACGCACAATGGGGCCTTCCGCCATTCCAGCTGGCCGAATTAATTTCATCTGAACAAACCACGATATCTTCATGAAACAAACTGCATTTGAAAGCAAATTGTTTCAAAATTCAGTCTGCAAGAGGGCATGGTGCTACATTATCTAGAAGCTTCGCCATAAAACTACTCGACAAAACTCAACTTTTTTCCGCTGCAAACCAAACTGACTTTTCCAGATTGGGACCTTTCAAGAGAATAACCAAATCTACCAGATTGCCGAAACTGAATCAGATCCGATCATAATTATAGCCAGAATGCAGAAATTAAATCAATTCTCAGTTTCTTACCCACCTCCACCTCCACCAGCACGAGACCCGCTACTCATTCTCTTTTTCGCTCGCACACTCTGCCTCGATATGTACGCGATGTAGAATATACATTATTATTTGTACCTTAATTGAATTTAACAGAAATACAATGTTTTTATTATTTTATTTGTTTATCCATCGTTTTTATTCTTATACCTAGATCAGCGCTTTTTTGGTGCGAGGTTGTGACACAAATCGCTCTACACGGACCGGAGCAATGATAAATATTCAAAGAAAATAATAAAAGAAAAATCTCGAGAGTAGTTTCGAATAACCAAAACAAAAATAGATAGTTTGAAAATTTCAATTTTCTAAGAGTCTTTCAAACAATCCAAATGTTGCCAACCAGAGACCAAAACAATAATCATACATACCATAGTTTACTTTTTTTTTGATCTGAACGATGCAGGGTGTGCATAAGAATTCAGAAACATCTGCTCTAAAAACTGATTTTCTTGGAACTTCCATTTCGAGATCCTTGGAAAATGTTCTATCAAATGCGAATATGTGAATTATCCAAAGCTCTGCCAGAAAAGGACCCTTTCCTGCTCTTTTTTATTAAGGCTCCGCGTCGGCTGTGATTAATGGCATTTGGATTGCCCCTGAAATAAGAAGGTGAACTTTTTACTTGAGTGCGGGAGAGAACAAAGGTTGTGACCTGGTTGATATTTTAATGTAAAACTTAATCAAATTTTATTCATACCAATCAAAATGTTCGATTTTGTCGAGTAGTGTAACACTACTTACACTGGTATTTTTTTAAAGTTTTTTTCAGAGGCAGCGTTTTTTTCACATAACTTAAGTATCTTACATTTGGTGGTGTTAAACTTGCCTTTCTGAAAAGCTTATAAGTGCAGTTAAAAATTTGACCCAAATACCTTGTGATTTTAGCTAACCGTTTGGGAAATATAAAGCTTTAAAATGAAAAAATTATGATTTTTGTGCGGTATTCTTGACGAAGTTTTCACTTTAAAAACTCAGTAAAAGTCGAAAAAAAGTATATCCTGGGTCCTTCTTTTGTGTATAGGTGCATTATTTCGGCGTCATTTAAGGAATTGCTCATTCAAATCTATGGAGGGATGGCGGATCTATAATTGGTTGACCAAGCCTCCGAAATTAAAATTGTACCGTTTTACCGTATCTGGCCCACCAAAACGTATGTTTTGACATTTTTGAGTTCCACATGTAGCAAGATTTGAATGACAAACCAAGTAAACACACATTGCTTTGAGGTATATGAGGTGTGGTACATTTAAGAAAAACATCTTACTGTTGGCTTTCTTTGAACCATTTTATTTATTAGTAGCTTATCTTGTTAAGAATAGATGCCGCTGAAAGGTTAATGTCTAGAAATAAAATCATACCCACGAAAAGGGTTTTTTTTTAAGGCCAGAGGTGCAGAAACTGTAAAAATGTTAGAAAATTTTAAAATATGATTTACTACTTCATTTACTTCATGTATCATGTATATCTATTCTATTAGCACGAACCATAAATCCTGTGAAAGGTGGTACAATTTTCTTATCAACCTTTTGTTTTTTGCTGATATACGAGCTTCAGATTCTAAGAAAAGTTAATAAAAGGCCCAACAGAGCGAACATTCGCCAAGCCAGTTGTAAAAAGTATTCCAAAAAGTTGTTAAAATGGTCTTTAATAAGCTGAGCACTGGGAGGCAAGCGGGTGTTGATGCGAGTGGACTTCAAAGTGCTCAAGGATGGAAAGATCACGAGCAACCAGCGCATTGTGGCTGCTTTGGATAGCATCAAGCTGGCCCCGTCCAATAAGGCCAAGTCCGTGGTGCTGGGTCGTCCCGATGGCAACAAGAACATCAAGTACACGCTGCAGCGGATCGGACTACTATATCATATAGCTGCCCTATAAACCATTGGTACGAAATCGAGTGTTTGTATGGAAAACTTTTTTTTTTATATTTTAATGCAATTAAATATTATATTTTTCCACAAATAATGACTTTATATAACCCAGGCGAGTGTAGTCAAAATCGGGATACTATATCATATAGCTGCCATAGCAACAATTGCAAACAAAAATAATTTTAGAAAATATACCAGATTCAAATATTCGTATTATTATTATAACAATAACATACTTTTATACAAACAAAATATGAGTCAAACAAATCTAACAAATCTAATGCAAACTTCATTAAATTTGAATTGTATTTGCATGGTAATTTCTTTAGTCCTGTAATAAAGGGATCTCTTCTACTGTTAGCCCCATTGAAGGTTTTTTTTGCTTGCAACTATCCCAAAAAGTAACAATTCTTTTACATATGTACCCAATACGTTTGGATAGTTGGCTCAACTCGGGAATGTAACCGTTGTTTTCAATGTGCTCTTGCACAACTTCGATAATTATTTTCTATTTTCCTGCGTTGGTTCCATTTTCTGTGCACCATAGATTAAAATATATAGGCGTGCAAACACACACTTATGAGAAACGCCAAAAAAGTAAATACAAACACGAAAGACGAAGACAGAGCACATCTGCAAATTTCTGCAGCTAATTTTAACGATATTAGTACCTTAAGAATCAGACAAACACAATAACATACAAAATACACAAAAAAGGTTTAATCGATCTAAAATTCACAAACAAAATTTAATCAATCAGATTAATTTTACAAGAACAATTTATTAAAGTAAATACCTTCACCTTTAAAATTCATTTTAAATAATTAAATTAGGAGAACTCTTGCGAACGCCTGACCACTTTTAAATGCACTTTTGTTTTGACGAAAAGCTAACTTGACACAGCGACGCTGAAAAATTGAACACGTGTTCACGCTTTGCATTCTATTTTTAGAAAGTCCTGTTGGATTTCCGGAAAAAATGGTTTGCCAATAAGAAATTTTGACAATTTAGAGAAAAACTGTTTAAATTTTGACTAAATATTTTTGGATGGATTTTTTTAATTTTGGCCTATGGGCGCACCCACTGTGCGCTGGCGCCCGTTGCCGAAGAGCTGAAGAAGCTGCTCGGACAGGATGTGAAATTCCTCAGCGACTGTGTGGGACATGAGGTGGAGGCCGCTTGCCGATAAGATCCAGCTGATCGAGAACTTGCTGGACAAGGTCAATGAGATGATCATTGTCGGCGGCATGGCGTTCACCTTCTCAAGGTCCTCAACAACATGAAGATAGGCGGTTCCCTGTTCGACGAGGAGGGTTCCAAGATTGTCCAGAACCTAGTGGACAAGGCCAAGAAGAACAACGTCAAGCTGCACTTGCCCGTGCACTTTGTCTGTGGTGACAAGTTCGCTGAGATCGCAGCCGTCAGCGAGGCCACCGTCGAGAGTGGTATTCCCGACGGACACATGTGTCTGGATGTGGGACCCAAGACCCGTGTTCGAGTTGGTGCGGCCACTAAGAACGGCACTGCCTCCTTCATCGGTGGCGGCGACACAGCCTCGTGCTGCGCCAAATGGAACACTGAAGCTCTCGTTTCGCACGTCTCCACCGGTGGCGGTGCCTCCCTGGAGCAGCTACAGGATAAGACACTGCTCGGAGTTGCCGCTCTCTACAACGCCAAACCGCGAATGGAAATCACTCTCTCAATCACTCTTGAGCAAATAACAAATAAACATATAAACAAAACAATAATAATCTGTGAAAACATTTAGATTGACAAATGTACGTGTTCAATTGCAAAACGATGCTTCAGCAGATTTGTTTTCCAGACAACTGCTAGACATTGGTAATGTCATACCTCCCGTTGACGATTCTGGAGTCACCATGCTGCGGAATCATAATCCACCACGACTTTGCAATGCTACAAGACTTGCTGTGAAAAAATGTATGACTAATTTAGTTGAAGGAACTATTTTGACTGGGAACTTTTGTGATGAGCACGTTTTAATTCCGAGAATTCAGATGATTGCGACTGACATTTGATTTCAAACGACTTCAATTTCCGATTCGTCTTGCTTTTGCTATGACTCTTAATAAATCCCGACAGTCGTTGCAAATTTGTGGTTTAAATTTGGAGGCAAACCTTCGGCATTAATTGCACTAGTCGACACGAGTTTTCTTCAAGGAACCAAACCAACTTTTTCATAAAGATTCGTTGCTTAGAAATGTTTTGATGATATTGCCAATTGGGTACCAAATCAGGTACCAAATGTACATCCCTTTTTCGTTTGCTCTGTTCTTTACAACCAGACGTGAGATACTAGAGTTATTTGAAAAAAGAAGCGCTACCTCTGATAAAACCTTTAAAAAAATAGCACTTCAAAAATTCTTTAAAAAAAGTTCTTCCATCGAAAAAAACCATAATTCTTTGAAAAATCAGAAAGAGTCGGTTTGGATCCTTGGGGGAAAAATGTTCGATTTTGTCGAGTAGTGTTATTCACAACCGACGGCAAAACAAAGAACATTGTTTATCACAAAGCATTGCAATTGTTGAAAATTCTGTTCTTATATATTTATTTCGTTGGACTACCGCAGTGTTTAAACTTGATCTCCTTCAGGATGTGACATGTCGCCAGAAAGCGCATCGTATCCGCCGGTGCGTACCTATTGCACAGCGTGCACTCTGCTGCAGAGAGCCTTCTGGATGGGGACGCGTTAGGTGGTAGAGTTTCTGTGCGTGCTCTGAAGATGAGCGATATCAGGTTTGCATCTATGCTATCTGTGAAATAGTTGCAGTCTACCAGATTATACAGTAGCCTTGCCCAACTGTATAGAGGCCTTGATACGCTTCACTAGCTCGTTGTGCCCACGCTTGTCTATCCGCCTCGCCTGTGGCTCTGATGATCTGGTCATGCCATGTTCTCCACAATGCAGGGTTTTGAGAATCTATGGAAATTCCCCGGACGTTTGCTATCGCTTCCCAGCTCGCGATGAAATCGGTTTTGTTGTTTGTCACATACTTAAGTACCTTGTTTGGGGGTCGATCGTCAGGCATATCCATCACTTGGATGCATAGCTGAAATGTTTTTGCAGCGTATATAGAAATACTGCCGAGAGACCAGTTGCCAGATGGATTGCGTACGTCGGCGTGTTTTGTGGGAGTCTAAATTGTTTTTAATATAAAATCGCAGGAGTTTTTCTGCTGCTTCATAGCGCTCGTGAGTTTATAAAAGAAAAATGAAGGTATGGCGTGGCAAGTCCTTTTTATACCCGTACTCAAAAAGAGTTAAGGGGTATATTGTATTTGTGGTAAAAGGGGATGTGTGCCACGCAGAGAAGGAAACGTTTCCGACCCCATAAAGTATATATATTCTTGATCAGCATCAATGGCCGAGTCGATATAGCCATGTCTGTCTGTCTGTCTGTCTTGTTGAGCGCCTGGATCTCAGAGACTATAAGAGCTGGGACAAGAGATAAAAATGAATAGTGCATCATCACGTGAGAGCGGCTGGGCAGATTTGGCTTGAATTGTTATTCAGTAGTGCGTAGTTGTCAGAAGAATGCTTCTACGTAAGGAAAACCATCGATCGCGAAAAGTAGTGCTAAGTAGCTCGGCCTAATTCACCAATCAACGTCTGGGGAAATCGATACATCTGACTGTTTAGTTCTTTGGCTTCCTTCGTCGATGCGTTGTCATTCCTATTCTCCGCAGCAGAGAAGCAGAGGCCAGACATGGAACCAGCACGCCACTGAAGTTTAGTCGTTGGGCACCATGGAACGTTGGCGCAACAAAGTGGCGGTAGTGACTGGCGCCAGTGCTGGCATTGGTGCGGCCTGTGTGCGCGCTTTGGTCGGCGCTGGTCTGGTAGTTGTCGGCCTGGCGCGTCGCCAGGAGCGCATTGAGCAGCTGCGGGCAGGCTTACCCGAGGAGGAGCAGGGCCGTCTGCACGGGCTGAGGTGCGACGTTACGCACGAGGAGCAGGTACTGGCAGCATTTGACTGGGCACAGCGCCAGTTAGGTGGCGTAGACGTGCTGGTCAACAATGCAGGCATCATCGCCACCGGAGAGCTAAGCGGTCAGTCCAACACTGCGGCTATGCGCGAAACTATAGAAACGAACGTCATGGGCGGTGTTTACTGCATCCGCGAGGCTTTCCAATCGATGAGACAGCGCGGGGCCGAGGGTCACGTGGTCATCGTGAACAGCGTGGCGGGACAGCATGTGCCCAACTTAGGTGCTCAGCTCCCCTCACTCAATATTTATCCGGCCAGTAAGTTTGCGCTCCGCGCCATGAACGAAATATATCGTCAGGAGTTCCAACGCAGCAAAGCCTGTGTCAGGGTCTCGGTAAGATGACACTTCCCTAAACCATGACTTTGGCCATGACGTACTACAAATACTTTGCAGACCATCAGTCCTGGCATTGTCGACACGGACATCTTGCCCGAGCATATCCAGGCGTGCATTAAGCAGTTCATGCCTATGCTACAGTCAGAAGATGTTGCAGATGCGGTGCTCTGGACCATCGGTACTCCACCCAACGTGCAGGTGCGCTGTCCTACGCCCTGCCCACATACTGTGCTAACTGACGTCCCTATTCCTGGCAGGTGCACAACATCACCATCAAGGCGCAGGGGGAAAAGTTCTAGAACGGTGTGAGCCGCGTCTAGCGCCGCGCCTCTAGATTTTTACCCACTGCCCAGTCAGTCAGATTTCAGAATATTTTATTTGTTTCCATTACTTCGCTATTGTTTTTATTCCGCGGCATACGTCTCTCCCGCCCTCAACATTTGATTTCTCTAGCTCTCATGGTCTCTGCACTCGCATCTCTTGTTCGCTGTTACTCTAGACTCTAGAGTCTAGACTCCAGAGCTTAGACGGCCCCGTTGCGCAAGCTCCGAAGATAGAAACATACATACATATGTGTGTATATACATATGAAAATTGACGAATGCCAGCCAAATCGGCCACTGGAAAGAGCAACATCTGTATATCTGCCAAGCAAGCAGATCCGTCGATCGTGGGATCGCGGCCGTCTGCAGCGGACACCACACACGAGGCGCAAGGTCAGCATTAATGCTGATCGAAATCGGAGGTAGGGAAGTTTGGGTTGGATAAGTTACATATCTGTTCTGCCGTGCAGCATAAATTAATCGCTTGAACAAACTTAATCGTTATATCAACATGAACTACTTACTGCTGAATAAATGCAACCATATTAATCTCGATAGCCCGTTATCTAAATATAGCTTGTATGGGTCGGAGATGTCTCTGCAGCAACTCTACAACATATGTAGATGAAGAGAATACACCCGAAAATTCCCTTTGACTTTACTCTGCAACACCAAGTGGGATCATAGTCTTGCTCAAATCTTGGATTCTTCATTATCTCGATCTTACTAAACATTACAATCGGTTCGATCTGTTGCAACAAGTCACAGCCATAACTTTCCTTTCCACAAGGCACCAAGACCCCAGGACAGGCTATCTCAGCCTCACAACTGGCACACAGGTCTCACATCAGGCCAATACCGCCTTACAACTCAGAAGTCTCACAGGACCCCTCGCACAGACTCCGTCAAGATACCAAACACTCTGCACCTCTGGTCAAGACTTTCATGGTACAATTTCAGCCTTCGTGAATGATGCCAACGCGCACCATCTGCTGGTGTCCGAGAGTTCTGAACCATTTCGTCGTCCACCTGGACGTCTCATCAACTCTCATCACCGAGTATAGCTGCAGGTTTGTAGAATTGCACAAATTGACCATATCTACCAGATTAATTAAATAAATTAATTTTCAGTTGCTGCCCCACCTCCTCCAGCAAGAGACCACGCTACTCATTCTCGTTATGTACGCAAGCGCCCGCTGGCGGAGGAGATGCTGAATCTAATTGGTTTGCGTATAATATACATGTTAGATGTAGAATATATATTGTAGATAACAGATGTAGCAAAAAAATGTTAAATGTCAAGAATTGTACAATTCTACATAAATCATAAGCTCAAAAATTGATATACCGACCGAGTCGCGTGCCCAGAAGCGACCCAGACGTTCGTTCCATCTCGTTTCTTTCGGAGAAGAACACATCAAACCACCTTCAAGGCCCAAACGGAAGTAATCCCTGCCACATTTTTTTTATATGAAGTTTAACAGGAATTTTTCGATTTCGCGGTGCTATACTATGTTTTAGTTCAATACTTCTTCGCGAATAAAAATAAAATAAATACAAATGAAAATTCAAATATTACGTGACTGTTTTTTGTTGCGAGTCGCGAATCGTGAATCCAATAGCGATAGGTTCTGAGCCGATTGTATTGGCGACGCACAGTGGGCCTCAGCCGAAAAGATATGGCAAAAGAGCAGTGACGATACCTCGCACGAAAATCGGCCAAAAATGGGCTGTCGCTGCGCTAATTCCCATACAAAATACTAAATTTCGCCATATTTCGATGTAGAAGTCAAACGGACTCACTACAAAAATTTGGTCCTTTTTGAGCAAAAAATAAAACTCAAAGAATAATGATTATTTTTTGAGTTATAAAGTATAACTTAAAATGAATCATTATTTTGTGAGTGAGTCAATAAAATTTGAAAATTTTCAAATCATGGTGGAAATGCATAGATTATCATTTAAGATGAATATTGGTATATTTCTCGCTGTCTTAAAGTGTTTTTAAGTGAATGATTTTTTGTAATAATAAAAAAAACAAATAATCATTATTTGCAGTCCCTGAAAAAAGTCTCTAGAAAAAGAAATATACTTTTTTCATATATTTCACCATACATACATGTTATGTCTTAAATTAAATCGAAACAAAGTTCTTCCATAGAAATTTTGAGTTTATGAGATATTTGTTGCAATGATGACTATTTAAAAAAAAATCTTTAAGCAAGTTTTATAACACTAGTCAACACGATTTTTCCTCAAGGAACAAAACCAACTTTTTATTAAAGATTTGGGGCTTAGAAATGGTTTGATGATATTTTTTTTTTTCTATGGCAGAACTTTTTTTTTGAAGAATTTTTGAAAACTGGTATTTTTTTTTTAAGCTTTTTTTCAGAGGTAGCGCTTGTTTTTTTCACATAACTCTAGTATCTTTCATCTGGTTGTTAAAAACTTTAATATTTTGAAAAGATAATTAAAACAGCTAGAAGATAAGTCCAAACACTTTGTGATTTCAGCTTACCGTCTGGGAAATTTAAAGCATTGAAATGCAAAAATGATGATTTTTGTGCGGTATTATTTACGAAATTTTGACTTTAAAAACTCAGGAAAAGTCGAAAAAAATTATATCCTGTGTTTTCTATTTTTTGTGTATAGGTGCGTCGTTGGCGTCGTTTAAGGTATCGCTCAACCAAACTGCCCAACTGCCCATCGGGAATTGCGATCGCGATCAGGTACCAAATGTACAACCCTTTTTCGTTTGCTTTGTTCCCAATTGGCAGTTGGGCCCGCAGCCTTCAAAAATGTATTTTTTGTTAATTTTTTCCAATTTTTAGGTTTGGTTAACGAATTTTAGCTCCAAAGCGATACCTTAAACGACGCCAAATTAATGCACCTCTACACAAAAAATAGAAAACATAGGATATAATTTTTTTCGACTTTTCCTGAGTTTTTAAAGTCAAAATTTCGTAAATAATACCGCACAAAAATCATCATTTTTGCATTTCAATGCTTTATATTTCCCAGACGGTAAGCTGAAATCACAAAGTGTTTGGACTTATCTTCTAGCTGTTTTAATTATCTTTTCAAAATATTAAAGTTCTTAACAACCAGATGAAAGATACTAGAGTTATGTGAAAAAAACAAGCGCTACCTCTGAAAAAAGCTTAAAAAAAAATACCAGTTTTCAAAAATTCTTCAAAAAAAAGTTCTGCCATAGAAAAAAAAAAAAAATATCATCAAACCATTTCTAAGCCCCAAATCTTTAATAAAAAGTTGGTTTTGTTCCTTGAGGAAAAATCGTGTTGACTAGTGTAACCGCCGCGGCGGTTGGTTGAGCAATCGGCGCAGCATAAGCGCTACCTTTGACTGGATGTGCCAACAAATAAATGAAGAGTTACTGAACAAATTCACTTAATATTAATAGTTATTTCATGCGAATACCAAATAAGTTCGATAAAGTTTAAACAATTCTGTGAAGATCCTTGGTATCCAACGACCGCCACGGTACACAAGATTTTAGTGCATGGTTCACAGATTATTGAATCATCTGTACTTCCTGTTGGTTGCTTAGGAGAAAACGCATCTGAGGCTCGAAATAAATATTATAAGCGTGATCGAATATTTCATGCTAGGAAAAATAGCCGAGTAAATAATTTGACAGACGTATATCACCGAGCCTTGGATTCTTCTCTCTGGAATCTCCTCACCAAAATACTAAAATTCAAGAAAACTTCCACCAGAAGCCATTGCGCTTTTAGAGTTACCAGCAATCGACATAGCAGAGAGTTCAAATTAAATGTTAATTTATTGACGGTCTTGAATTTTTTACTTACAAGTTTTTTTGTTGATTATTATTATAATTACAATCCTAAGTAATTATAGCTATTTTTACATTAAAAAATTTTAATGCATTTTTTATATGTTGGAGGCGGAGAAGGCGTGGTCGCGTCGGTCAGAAAATTAATTCGAAATTGACTAATATTATGAACAGCCAATATGCCGAGTTTCAACTTTCTAGCTTTACCGCGAAGGTTAATGCCAAAAAACGGCATTTCCGCCCACTGTGCATTGTAGCACCATTTTATCTTGCAGACTAAATTTTGAAAGATTTTCCCTTGAAATGCAGGTAATTTCATGGAGATATCTGATTCGTTCAGAAGTTATAAATTTAGAAAGCTGAAATGGCCGAAGGACCCACTGTGTGACGTCACGATAGTAATGTATGGATCACACGTGTTCACCAGGACTAAAAACATGGTGGATGACATCCATCACAGATCGCTGACCAAGTTGTCCTGGTAAGCGCGCCCATTTATGTGTGATGCATCCCATGCTTAACGGGTTTTCAAATATTTATTTGCGTGCTAAAACAGCAAAAGTAAAAGCACAAAAATGTCTATACCTACGGTTGCAAACGTACGCAACTTTGAACATATAAATAAAGGTTTGGATAATAATAGAAACCCCGAAGTTTTTTTATATATACATTGGTTATGCTAAACTTAGTTAACATGTGCTGTTTCAGCCACCTGCTTGCATTTAATGCAAATTAATTTCAATAAAATGATGTTTTCGGTCGCGAACGTACGCGAACGTACAAACTTGGAGCGTAAATAAGAAGTTCAATTTTGTCGAGTGGTGTAATTGTACACAAGAAAATGCGATGATGGCCTCATGAGCATTTTATTTGTCGGTCCTGGTTACCCGTTCGGCGGAAATGTCCATACTTAAGATATTAAATCAGAAATGAGAAGAGTCTGAAATTGAATAACCTTTCCATCCCTTTTACGCTTTCAATGATTGAAATGTGGTGTATTCGTGCATTTAACCCAATCTCTTCTCTCCTTATCTCTGGAGTTCCAGTCTTCCACATCAGTTCGAATTAGGTTGGAATGTCAGTCAGTGTCAGCCCCGCTCCGATAGTGTACTGGCCTGAGGGGTATAACAAAAATTCCACTTTATGTTTTAAAGGAGAATTAGGCTGGCAGTAGGCCGCTGGAAATGACAGTCTAGTGAATCTAGAATCGGTAAGGCAACAGCACAAAATTATTATTAGGATTTCAGTTTGTTTTCAGGACCAAAATTATTTTCTAGAAGCTCTAGTTTCAGTATGAATCGCGGCAGTGACCACCGATTGACCGAGAGCTGTCCCTGTCCCGAAAGTGGGTACAGCCATCTCGGGGCTATTGGCAGCGCCGGCAACGTGGATACGGATGGCCCGACTGCAACGGAATCTACGGCAGTCCCCGTTGAGCTGGGAAGCGAATCCGCGATGCCAGTGAAATACGTTCATTTGGGAAGCGCACATAGCTCGGGGTAAGTCCCTCAGCAATTAGCACGCCGCAGATCACAGCACTTCTCAATCGTCTGTTGCAGCTACCTTTGCAGCCGAGCTCCATCCTGCGCGTCCCCCCCGTGTTCTTCTGACAAACCCAGTTATAGTGTGTTCAGGCTGCAGCTCCGGAGCCCTCAGCACCAGAACTCCGAGAGAATAATTTCCGGTGAAGGGGGCCTGCAGACGGCGGGCTCCAGGACGCGGCTAAGGAATATGCGCCAGGCAGTCGCCAGTCCCCGACGAGCTGAGACCCCCCGGGTGGTCACTGAGCCGCGCCGCTCAACCCGTTTCTCCGACCACTGGACCTTGGAGCTCGAGCCCAGTACCAGTATTAATCATCCGGCCGACCACACAGATGCGGGAGCCGACCCTTTTGATTGCGTAGCATCGTTCCCCGCAGCGGAGCGGGAGATGTCGCTGGCATCTGGCACAGAAACGGGATCCAGCTCTTTTTGGGATGTCCACGAGCCGCTTGGCTACAGGAACCACACTAGAATCGCGGGCGCTGGCGAGAGAGCGAGTGGCTTCGAAGTGGCCTGCAACGTCCGGACTCATGATAAGGGGGCCAGGACCTATGAGGAGTGGCTAACGTTGAAAAGGTAAGTCTGGGATCCGATAATACTCGAGTAAAAACAAAGCCTATAACCCTACACAGTCACCAAGATGTGGCATCTGCAACAAATCCCTCTCGATTTCCGTTTCACGCTTCACAGTATTGGCGCGGGGCACTAGAACGAGAGGGGCCTGGGTGTGGTTACCGTTTTTTTCTTGACCAAATACAAAGATGTGTATACCAATTTAAAGCTAGCGGTGTTAGGTAACTGTCGGTGAAGTAAAAAAACAAATTGATTCCTTCATATAGAAGAAATTGTGTCAAGAAGTTCGTGAAGTGTCCTTCTTTAGAGAAAAACAAGTATAGGCCCTGCTGTGGACACCCCTGAAAAATCCGCTTAGGATTAAAAAATATGAAAGGAAATCCCCACAACCAACGAGCGACTGAAGGTATATTTATTTTAAGAGCCTACTGGCAAAAGAATCGTAGTCAGAATCGCAATGCTTGCATGCGAACCACTTGAAATGCATTCATTGGCTTGAATAGAGTTTGCGACGGTCAATTTCCTTGGCAGAAGGGCAGACAGATGGTCAGAAGTCCTGATCATCGTTAAAGCGCCTTGGTGCGCTTGGCTGATGGTTTCGATGGAAGGTGTTGCCTTCCGTCCACGCCTTTCCTGGGGAGAAACATTTTCCTGCATTTGGCTGGGGGTGATTATGATGGATGGATGATTAACCGATGATGGACCGCGATTTGTCAGGAATTCACGTACAGAAAGTACTTGCCGGTCACGGTTCATGGTTCTCTTTTAATGGAGTTTCGAAGTTTAATTTGTGACCTTAAAAAATGAACATATACACACTCATGTATGCCTTTGAAGAAAATTTCCTAATCGGCACACTCATTTATTTGACTTTTTACATTGAAGAATACGTTTCGTCAAAAGATGTTTCGCGGTTTTCAATGCAAAATTTAGAATTTCAATTAATACAAGTCGTAAAAATCACTAATTTTATTTTATTTCCATTCAACAATATAAAGGCATATAATAAAGAATATTATATTATATATACATATACATATACATATATATACATATGTACACCAGCCAGCCCTGAGCGGCTTTGCTCGCAGATAATTTCGAAAGGAGATGTCTATTTAAAACCAATAAAGTTCTTGGAGCCGACAATGCAGTCAACATGCCAAACTGAGTTTGGCTGGCCATTTTTGAAATGCAAGTTCCTGGTGTGTGGATAGCAAAGCAGAATGTCAGTGGGCGTAAAAATGATTTGTTTTAGAAGAAAGCGTGTGTAGCGGAATTAAAAACAATCGCGAAAAAATGGAAACAGATCAGGACGTAGAACGTGGCCGCTCGTTTTAATTTTGAAAATAAAACAACAATTGTTAATATTTGAGCATGGAACGGGTCCAGGGGCCGCTTCCCTATACCTTTTGAGTACCGGCTATAACATTTGACACAATTACTACATTATCAGGCAGGCTCCGGTTTTCGCTTTCACAAACAAATGTGATTTTCTTTTCCAAACGAGAAGTCAGGCGCTCCGCTCCCACACTCGAAAACGCAATGAAAATAAACGGCTTTTTATCCAACTAAACAAAGGTTAATTGCAAAAGGAAAAAAATAGATGACTTGATGATTCATTGGCATGAATTCGACACCATTCCCAGTGCAATTGAGCATGTGCCCTTTTTATAAATAATTTTTAGTTAACCCAGCTCAAAATTAGATCTGAAAAGGGAGTTCATCTGAACAGCTGTGGCCTGTGGCAGCCCGATTGAACAGGAGTAAATTCGGCGCTTAACAGTACAAAGAGTACATAAATTCACAAAAGTGGATTCCAGAGCGCCTTGAAATGAAAAATGACTTTTTGCTGAAAAGTAAAACGCAAAGTGAATGTGGACACCGGAGCCTGCGTGCATGAAAAACTATAGCGACCCTTTCTCTAACCCTCCTATTTATTTTTACCCCACCATTTATGCAACAGAAAGGAGGCTTACCAGCAGCAACGTCTCCAACGACGCGAGGCACATCGCTTGACAGTGGCCGAGAGAGTGCGCAAGCAGATGTCCGACCAGTGCTACTCAGACTGGCTGGCGTCTAAGCAGCAGCGTCATCTGGGTGCTCGGATTCCCGGCCTTAAATCTGCATTCGGGAGCGACGACTCCGGTATGACCTCGATCAAGAAGCCTACATCGGCGCACATGCCATTCATCCAAGTAAAGAGCGCTCCCCGAGGCAGCACGTTGGCGGGAGGGCCCGGGCGCAAGCCGGCCCGGACGCCGGAAGAAGTGCAGCGTCGGGTGGAGCAGTGGGATCTCAAGAAGGTGAGGGAACAAGAGCGACAGCGGTCGGTCAAGCAGCGCGCGGCAGCCGAGCTCCAGGAAATCGCGGAAGAGCGCGGCCGTCAGTCAAAGCTGGCTTGGCAGCGATGGGTGGCGCGTGCGGCGGATAAACGGCGGCCCGTGCCACTCAGCCGCGGCCCTGAGTTGCTGGCTAGAAGCACCGCACCCAGTTATGTGCAGCCGAACCATGGACGGCCGCCTCTTGTGCCGCTGTCTACTGCTCAACGTGCTCTGCGGCAGCGTCTGGACGAAATAGATGGGGTGCGGATGTATCGTAGGCCAAAGTAGCCTTCGTGCCCACACATAACTACGCCACAGGCCAGGCGGTTGGAACCGTTCGATCCTTACCTCTTTGTCCGCTTGACTCTTGGCGCCTGGCCCAAAGAGATTCCGCAGGCCCCATTCAGTAACTCTGACCATTAGAACCTCAAATCTTTCATTGACTATCCACAATTACACTTTCCGCTGCAGCTAGAAACGGTGTTTGCTTGGGGGCTCCACAATTGGTAATGGAACTGGTAATTCGTCGGTGGCAGAAGAGAGAGCGAGAGTGATATTGAAAGGATAGTGCCCTCTGGTCTCCCCATTACCGTTGAGTCTGTTTCTAGTGACATGACATGGACACAGCCAGCCCCCTGTTGAATACAATATAATAACTGGAGATTACATATGTATAATGTGTACATGATAGCCATGTGCTAGCTGTGTATTGGGGCTACCACGAAACGTGTCGACCCCAATGAAGGGACTTCGAAGTGCGTTCAAGAGCAGGGTGACCAATGGAATCGGATGGACTGGCCCAGGGCATGGGAACGACAGGATCCAGACCGTCATTCCGGTTAATTCAATCGCAGAGAAGCCACAACTGAGCACCATCGCATGTGCAATCTTCATTTCGCTTGTTTGTTCCCAGTGCAAAGAGCACTCAGCCCGGAGAGAGCGGATGGCTAGGTTAGGGCTCGGACAGTGTGGGCATCGCTTGCCCAGGACGACAGTGCTGCCCACTCCCATTCCGCCGGCCCTGCTGTCCTGCTGTTCTCCTGTCCTCCTGTCCTCCAACACGGACAGTGACTACGACTAAACAGACAAGTACCCAGCTAAAACGTATGCCCAGCCATCCATCCCCGTTCTGGGCGGTGCGAAGAACTGCTCCTCCCCACTCTTGCTCTGCAACAGCGGCCAGCCCCCCGAGAGCGAAACCTTCAGTAGCTGGTGATTCGAATGCAGGATAAAGGGATCCCAGACAAGCACAGACCAAGCCTCTGGGTAATAAGAGCTTGCTCAGTACTTTGTAATTTCTGAGGGGACACTTCTTCGTTTCCTTCCGCTAGGAATTTCGGTCCTGATTGATGGCACTGCTCAACAACAACAACAAAACAAGTTGGACTAACTTCTCCGAATGAAATTGGGGCTCTAAGACGATTTAATGAATTCTGATTTGGTTTTTTTTAATTGGTGTTTTTTGTTTAACTTTGCATTTATGGAAGGCTAATGAATGCAGCTGCCAAGCGGACTATGGCGCACAGAATCGCTTCCTGCAAGGAACAGGAACGTATAAGCAGAAGAGATGAAGGTTTCCTGTCTAATGCCACACAGTCAAATAGCTCAAGGATGTAAGCTGGGAGCTGGGAGCTGGGAGCTGGGAGCAGAACCACTTCCTGAACAGCTCAGCCCGTTCATACGAGCGAGCTCAATGGAGCAACTTCTCAACCGAATTGCTGAATACACAAATTCCTTACGCTGCCGAATTCGGTCCGCTGCCTTCGTTATGCTATTACTACATTCACAATCTACATCGAGGTGTGGCTGTGATTTTCGATCGAGTGGAGAGTCACGTAGAAAGCGCCGCATCGTTCCGCAAAACACCTGATTGATTTTTCTCGTACCACTGCTCTCCATCGATCTTCACGGAGCCATGGAGCCCAATTGCGGAAGGCCAGATTTGGCCTGGAGTGGACATTTTGGGGGCTGCTCTGGGATAAGGGGGCCGCGGGAGACTCCCGGGTGAAGGTCGGCATATCAAGTATTTGTCGTTGTCAGTTGTCAAAAGATAATAAAAGCAACTGCACTTTTGTCTTTGACTGTCGCCCCGCCCCGCCCCGCCCCGCCCCGCTCTCTTCGTTCTCTTTGACTCTGCGATTCAGAGACAATTCGCTTTTGTCGTCTCGTTGCTTCTGATTTTGCTGCTCCTGATTTTGTTGTTGATGTGGGAAGTGTGCAGGGAAGGCGCAACAAAGGTGCTCTAGCTGCTGCACCTTCTCCTAGAGTGCTGAAATATGTCTCACTGCGGCCCGCTCTCCTTTCTCGTTTCACTCTGGCGACATTTATTTGTTTTATTTTAATTGCAGGGTCTTTGTGAATGCTATTGTATGGTCGCGGAGGAGCGGCAGCACTCGGCTAGAAAGCGAGTTGCTAGGGGTAACTGGGCTAACAGGGGTAAGGTGAGCCAAGCCCCGCCTCTCGGGTCTGGGTCTGGGTTTGACTTTGACTTTGCATTTGGCTTTTGCCAGCGCGCTGCAACGGATCCTGTCGACACCCGACGCACGGTGACAGCACAGAATGCTAATGAAATTTTAATTAAATAAGAGCTCCAGTATCGTTGCTCCTGGCTCCTCTCCCTACCTTGGCTTGCCCCCCATTCCAAACGCCAGCCGCCCCCGCCACTTACTTCCTCTGTTGCCAAATAATATTCCTTCAAAATCAGAGGTTCCCCATGCATGGATTGGCTGGTAGCCACGAGTGCACGTACATGTGTACATGGTAGTAGTTTCGCCTTGAATGGAGCCACGTAGATCTCAAATTTGTACATACACGCTCTCTTTTACATGTGTGTGTGTATGCTGCACCACAAGTTCAGTTTGATTCTCCCTATCCCGAAGAATCATGGGCACATTGATAGGTACCGAGCGAAGGCTACGCAATCCCGGAGAAAGGCTTTCGTGGAGTGTCCAAGACGTGTACGAGAGTACTCCCGGAACGCAGTAATAATTTCCAGTCAAAGCTCAGTCAGTATATACATACATACATATGTATGTCAGCCTATGACTTATGTGGAACCTATAAAAGGGTTTTGTTGGTAAAGAACTGAATGTTGTTTTTAAGGGCGCTGAATCCAACCCTGTACTTGGTTTTTGCCTATCAGATCCGGAACTCGCCAACAATTCTGACTTTAGGCCGTGCCTGCATTGGTTTTGAATTTGCCCAACAGATTCCGAGATATCGCTGCAGTTTTGGAAAGATTATCTTAGATTTTAATTATCTTGCATAGGGTAGATGTAGTAGGTGGTTCCGAATCATCACTAGAGTACAGGACTGGTCGGGAAATAGACAAAACGTTACGATAAATCCTTTTAGTACGGTTTACACCGTGACTTTAACAACCATTACTCAGCCTCGTTTCCAAGAACTTTGTTAAAGTTTTTCACTAATTTAAGCTCGCTGATTTCAAATCTGATCTCCAGTTGTTCCTTCAGATGTAACTGTTACCTTTGCAAAAAGATAAATGCCGGGTTTCCCAACGCGAAATTCAGTCGTCCAAGCCCCAATTTATAGCCTAGCTTCAATAATCGCCATTGTTAGTTATTTTTCACTACGCACTGTACAAAAACATTCTTCTCGCATAAGATTGAGCGCGGTTTTGGTGCTTGGCTTAGCATCTGACCGAGCTGCCCTCTTTCTACCGTTTCTCTCGCTCTCTCCGATTCGGCCCGTCAGACCAGCAGTTAGTCCCGCGCTCATCGTCATCCACATAACATAATTACCTGCATACAGAGGCCTACTTTCGCTTTCATCAATAAGTTGTGTATTTTAAATCGAATCAGACCTTTTATTTACACCAGCCATTAACGCTCAACAGCTATTAAAAAGGCTGAATGGGATTGCAATAAATGTTCGCTGACTTATGACTTTTTGAACTTTATTTGATGGAAAGAGGTAAAAACAAACGCTCTGAAGGAAATGGCGAAATGGAGATCAGATTTGAAATCAGCGACCGCAAATTATTAAAAGACTTCAATCCGTTTTCAAGCAACACACTAAAAGTTCAATTTTGTTATACATCTACAATGTAGATGCTACATCTACTACGAGTGTGCTGAAAATGAATTCCTTCATTCTGGCTACAATAATGATCCGCACTGATCCAGCGCAGCAGTCTGGTAGCTCTGGTTATTTTGTATGATCCTGTCACAGATGTTCGTACCTCGAGTGGGCGTAACTTTGGAATACACTTGCAGCAGTATTACATATGTATTAAGCAGGAGTCTGACTACGAAATGTGGTGGCTCTAGCTATTGATGGTGATCAAGAATATATGGCTATACTAGATGGGGTCGGCAGCGTTCTGTTTCCTTCGCTTCTGTTCTGTGCACACATCCACCCCGAACGCCTGGCGCAATCAGAATAAAGCGATAAAGTGTGTACTTTTTCGGCGAGCTGGCCAGCTCTGCTCTGCAGGAGTGAAAACGGCAGCGCTGTAATTGAAAAATTGCGCTGCTGCATACTTTAAGGGATTATTCAAAAAGAAAGCAATGCAGGTCGGCCTTGGCTGGCGACTGAGTGGGCCGGTGGGGGCCGCTGGAATGGCTCTGGTGGGTGCTACGCGTTAGGTCCATGTCCATGCCATCAGGGGGATTGTAAAAAGTGTCACGCCAATCGCTGAGGCAAACAATTTGCGTGCTGTGGCTGGCTCGGTGGCTGTTGCTGCTGCTGCTGCTGCTGCTGCTGCTGCTGCTGCTGCTGCTGCTGTGCCAGCAGTTTTCAAACACGTTGTGGGTGATGGTGGATTCCCCTGCCATTTCTTCTTTCGCTTTTTTGCTGTTGTTGCATTGGCAGTGCGTCGAAAGGCAATAAATGTGACCGCAAAAGCGTATAAGCGCGCGCACACACACATGGAAGAGTAAAATGAAATATATAAAACCAGTGGCCAGCGAGCTGTGTTTTTGTGTTTTACAAATGCCAACAACGCCGCGGCGTTAACGACAAACAATCGTGAAAAAGCACCCGAAGTAGCAGCATTAAATGCCTGCCATCCTTTGTACCCTCAGTTCGAGCCTCAAACTCATTTCCCGAATTTATTGAAACTTATTCACCCAATTGACACTGACATCCAATTTCTTGAACTCCGAAATGAAACCCTAGTATTTATTGTATTACTTTTATTATCTCCTATACGAAAGATGTTCATAAGGTCTTACTTTCCACAAAGACCCTCCTACAGTTCAAATATCTCCGAAAAATACCATAAAAGTGCCTGAATTTAGGCACCAACCATACAGCATGCTTAGTGATCAAGCCTTGAGGTATATTTTCCAGAGACATCAATGCACAACATTCTGAAATTAGTCAATTTGATGTATTGGCCCTAAAAGCACTTCTGCTTGTGTCCCGAGCAATGGCTGCATTTTCAAAAAACACCAACAAAACAAGACTAAGATCTTTGGCACGCTGAAAAGAAAACAAGATACAGACCGCTGAAGTGAGAGCACTGAACTTGTGTTACAGCTTTGCTCGTCAGTGTACATACACACACACACACACATATGTACATACGTATATAAGCTAATTCATGTGGGATTTTTATTTTGTATTTGCTTACATTTTTTCGCTACATCTGTCATCTTCACCTGCGATGTAGATCCTGCATCTCTTCCGCCAGAGGTCGCAAACTGCACGAGGCAGGCTGTGTGTAAGCGAGAGAGCGAATGAGTGGCGCTACAGCGCTGGAAGGGGGAGGGGTGGTGTAGGCCTGCAGTCAACAATAGTGAAACTTCTTAACTGCATTGTTGATCGATGACCTCATAAAATTAAAAATGTATAAAGAAAATCAAAGCTCTATCCTTTCATCTTGAGGCTCCGCATGAAGATGGTTTGAAATGTCTTATCTCAAAATAGGATTTTGTTAAACTTAATTTTTCTTCTGCTTCTGGCAGTACTCTTGGTAAGAACGACATAGAACAAACATAAGCTTGAATAATAATCGCTTATAAATATAGTCGATCAACATAAATATAGTTCAAACTATTCTTTGTGATATGCTTTCCCGCGTTTTTGCACGCATTATTTGCTGACATCGCAACAGGTAAGTGTGCCTCCAGAGCAGTATGTATGTAAATGCCCAAATGACCAAATGCCCTCCAGCAGAAGAAATATTTGTAATGGACCAAAGAAGTGATCGGAAAATGTATATTGGGAATGTGGACACAACTATGACGAAATCTGTTCAACGTAATCAAATTCGAAAGCGAAAGTACGACGAATTTGCTAAGAAAACGGTAGACCGTTTAGTACCACATCTTCCGTGCAACAGATGAGTTTATCATCAGGTACTTCTCCGGAATCCGATGACAATGGGAATTTTAAAAATATATCCGCAAGAGAAACAAACAAAAATCCCGAAACAGAAAAACAACAGATGAGACAGAGTCTGAAAACCCTTGCTACAGTATGTGATGGAACTGGAGATTCTGATCGATCTGCTGCTTTTGTAGTAAGCGCTGCCATTGTGGACATGAATATGATTAGTTCCAGAAACTCATCAAATGGCATAGACCGAAGTAAGAGCGCGAAAAAGTTTGCAAAGATTTGCAAACTGTTCAACGAAAAAAAAACTTTGAAGGCTATTTATTTTGAACGTCGTAAAGACGAAACTTTTTTTATGAAAATATTTCATCTCGAAAAACGATCTACGAAGAGCATATATCAATAATATCTGAGCCGGGGCTTAGTATACATCGGTCATCTTTCCATTGATTCGGGAAAAACAGCCACAATTGGAAAAATATTCTCGAGTTTTTAGAAAAATCATATGAATATCATCCTTCTCTCGTGGCAATGGAATGTATGTGATGGAACTGACGTTAACAGTGGACATAAGCAAACGACTCTGCTTATTGGAAAGAAATCTAATCGACCCTTGCAGCGGCTCTTGTGCTTGGTGCATGCGAATGAATTACCATTTCGCCATTTATTTATTACTGTGGACGGGACCACAATAGGCCCTAATAGCTTTACTGGCAGCATTAGCAAAATGTTTGAATAACGTCGTGATTTAAAACCAGAAGCTTTTGATACCATATCAATTAGATGGCCGATCGTCGATAGTGTTTTGCTAAGCAGTGACCAAAAATAATTGTATGACACATGCTCCGCAGTTTGTGCAGGCACTGTCTCACAGTACTTGGCTAATTCATTTTGGCCCATTCATTCTGGCTAACTTGCGCAAACAGGATTCTTCGTGTATAAATCGGAACAGCAAAGCCAACACAGTCGCTAAAGGATATGGCCCTTTCGTTAGGAAAGTATTCACACCAACCTGGTTTGAGCTCAAAACAAAGCCGACTTGTAAATACGGCCCGGTCCACATTTTTAACATGGCTAAAATGTGTTTTCATTTGAGAGATGGTCTAAAGAGCATTGTTTTGAAAACAATACAAAGAAATTCGTACCCGAATAAAGGCAAGGAAAGAACTACCAAATTAATAAATAGAGTATTAAATAAGTTAGGCTACTTTAATTTACATTTCGTTATTTCGCCTTTAATACTCTTAACTTTTAGATAAATACACGAAAATAGTCATTCAAATACACGAAATACATTTTTTTTAATATTTCTCATACTGGGTTTTTTCTCAAGACTAAAGTCGAATGCGGAACCTTAAGATATTTTTTAAAAAGCGGGAACAGGAAAACGAATTAAAAACAAAAAAATTTCACTCTGGCCTAATATACATATCCCTGGTTTGGATGATGCACAAAACGAGCATCGATTTTACGTGGCTTATTATGCTGGATGAAAACTTGCATACATAAATATATATGAGTGCTCAGATATGCTCTCTTCTATGCGTTACACATAAGAACTAAAACCACGAGACAAATCGCTCCCGGAATCGGAGGAGCTGAATCATGCGATGCGGTTGCGTAAGAGGAGTCAAGCCAAGTACCGGGGCCGAAGGATGGCCGCATTGTCGCACAGACATTGAAACCCCAAAAGGCATGGGCTAAATGTGCTGCTGCTGGTACTTTTCTGCACATTTACATAAATTGACAAATTTTATGGCACCAATAGGCACAGCGCCGTCGCAATGCATCGCAGGAAGGCATCGACGTGACAAGAAGTACCAAATTTCCGGAGATGCGTTGGGCGTAAAGTGGCGGTAAGAAACCAGGCATTGCTACCAAGAAAGTCCTGGCTAGAGTGCCACGCAAACGGCTCCTGATAATTTTTGGCTCGTGCACCGGGCCGGGCTGTGTGACAGCTTCCGGTAGCAAACTTCCGATAGGCCTGCCACATTTTCCTGGACCGGGGTCCGTTCAAACAATATTCTTATCTACTAAGAGGGAGTAAAAGACCCCGCCCCCGCCTCCGACACAAACGCTACCCGGGGACCAGCAAAGGCCTGGTAGAACGTTCCTAATTGGAGACTACTTTAGTCGAGAAAATGTTGCAATGAACAACATTGCAGAATGCTTTGCGTTGAACTATGGTGATTTATCTGTGTATCTTGGCATCTATGCATCATAGGTATCAAATCATAAGAGCAATTCTGCCTTGTGTCACTTAGTATTTCGGCGAATGCAAGTCTTTTACAGTGCCATCCGTTCGGATAGCCAAAGCGTCTAATAAAGTGAATGGCGGTTTTTTTCTGGACGAAATATCATAAAGGGGAACGAATATCACTCGGCTGGAACGATTTCGGAATTTTTCAATACATAATAATATTTGTTTTCGAGTTTTTTGTGTTCTCAATTGCAAATGATAGTGAAATACACACCGGCACTGGTTAAACAAAAAAACTTTGAGTAATACCCTACCCAAAGTCCCTTCTTGAGTACATATGTATGACGTATTGTTGTTTTTATACCCGTACTCAAAAAGGTAAGGGGTATATTAGGTTTGTGGTAAAAGTGGATGCGTGTAAAACGCAGAGAAGGAATCGTTTCCGACCCCATAAAGTATTTTTAGTATTTTGTATTTATTCTTGATCAGCATCAATTGCCGAGTCGATATAGCCGTGTCCGTCTTTCCGTCTGTCCGTCCGTTCGTCTCGATGAGCGCCTAGATCTCAGAGTCTATAAGAGCTAGGGCAACCAAATTTGGTTTCCAGGCTCATGTGATATCACACTGCTATAAGTGTATTTCAAAATTTCGCCCCGTCCCCTTCCGCCCCCACAAAGGACGAAAATCTTTGGCATGGATGGCCATATCTACCAGATATCCGAATCTGAATCAGATCGGGTCAAATTTATAGCCAGAATGAGGAAATTAATTTTCAGTTGCTTCCCCCACCTCCTCCAGCAAGAAATCAACTACACATTCTCTTTCTCGCTCGCACACTCTGCCTCGTTATGTATATTGTATATATTGTATATATATTGTATGCATATTGTTATAGAATCTGTAGAATATACATTGTAGATGTAGATAACAGATGTAGCAAAAAAATTTAATGTGTAAACAATTTTTTAAAATTCTAAAATTCTCAAAAATCAAATGCTCAAAAATGTATGTTCTGACTGAGTACGGGTGTAAGTAGAGTCGCGTCCCCAGAAGCGACTCGCAGGTTCCTACTCGTTTTTTTTCCACTTTTGGAAGGCCCAAATTAGTACGCACAAAAAACAAACTAACACATATGAACAAAATCTGTTTTTATATAAAATTGTTACATGCCACGGCCTTCTGTTCCATATTTTACATTCACCTTTTCTTAAAATTTACAAAACTTACAAGCTCACAAAGTCAGGAAAGGGATTCCCGCTTTTCGTATACTGTCCATGAGTGTTTGTGTGTTTGATTTGGTATGCATACGGTACATAAACCGTTTACAATTTTCTCGTCGCAACTAGAATTTGAGCCAGTTGGACTGCGGAGAGGGTTTCGTGCGGTGAGCAAATGAGGGTCTGAGGACACGGCGACAGCCTCTGAAGATTGCAGTGATTGATTGGTAGAGAACGAGTGCACAGGCAGTGATAGTACTGTTGCTGGTACTGTTTTATTCAACAAACTTAACTGCTATTTATAGGTATCAGAAGGTACAGAAAGTGCTGAGTCTAGTAAGAATGTGGTAAAATGCAACTGTAATTCATATTGAATTAATTGGGATTTGGATTATGATATATTAATGAATGCATAAATATGCGACTGAACATTCTCCCGGCCGTTGAACTGGTGCTCAACCATCGCCCAAGTCGACTGAAAAGTGATGATCCGCGTGGCTCTGCTTGGTTGATTGTTGACGGCCTTGGGTTCCATGATTGATACTTCTTCCGGAGAATGAACGCAATAATCAATAGCTTTGATATTGCTGGGGCAGCAGAAGTAGCGATTTGATGATGCTGCACTGTGTTGAGATGGTGTGGCAGCCTTTGTTGATTGGTTGCCACTAACTGCAGGCGTAGATCTTCCAATTCTTGAAGATAGTCTGCTGTCTGGTACAGTTGCTGGCGCAGGGGGTGTCGCTGGTAAGCGTGTGTCCCCAAATCGAGTGTAGGTTGTAGGTACTGATGCTTATTTCTGTATTGCGAGCAGTGCATTTCGGGTGACAGTGGGAGTAAGCCAGTTCCTTCCAGTCGTATGGTGGACGGAGACCCGTTGCCAACTGCCTGAAGTTTCATTGTAGAGTGCGTTGCAAAGATCCATTTACTTGCTTGCTGAGTTTTGGACCACACCATGTCCGCCTTCGTGTGGGTCACTTCACATAAAGATGCCCTTTTATTGTTAAACAACTGAAACTCACAGCGACGGTCGACATTGAAGGCTGTTCGATGATCAAAGCAGATGTATTCTGCGTTGAGTAGTTTAAAGCAGCGTAGAAATCCTTCTGGAGTAACTCCCACGACTTGATCTCGGTGAGTGTCCTCAGTGATTATGCTCGTTTTGAGATTGAACAAGCTCCAACTTGTTGAGTCCCCGACCGGAATGGGTGATGCTGAAATGCTGAAAACTTCGAGCTGAAACTTCGAGTATTGAAACCAACGGTAGTGCCACCTTGAAAAGGACGTGTGTGGCAGTCGGCGTTCCTTCGGCTCGCATTAGCCTGTAAATTTGAATCACATTTTGTGTTGTGGCAGGCAGCATTTGATCAGCTGGCAAGTGATCCCGGATTCGGTCTAGTTGCCCTCTCAATTGCTCAGGAGATACTAGCGTTGGGCTTATTGTCCGATGGTGAATGCCGATTAATACACCAGATAAGTCGGACTGCATACGCTGAAGACTCGTTGTCAGCAGAGTTGGCTGCGCTGTGAGCCCTAGGTATGACTGAATTAGATGAGCGCCGTGCTATGTTCCTCTTTCTCGGCTGATGGTTGCCTCGTGTTGCTCCAATACCTTTAGGCGGCTGTCCATGGCTCACTTATCCTTCCTGATCACGTTCATTGTGGAGTCAGCAATTGGCGTTTGATTTCGCAGTAGATGTAGCAGAAAGTCTTCGTTGGTTTGCACCCTTTCGATTACTTCGGCCATTTTCTCAGCATATGTAGAGTCCAGTCCGCCGAACAGCTGGTGTGCCACGATTCCTACTATATCCAGCGGTGATCTGCGTTGTCGAGTTCTGTTTGTAGTTCCTTGCACCTTTGTTGAAAGTGTTGAAGCATGGAGTGCACCCTGGGACATGTGACATGTGTCTAAGTTCGGACATTCCGGCTGACATGGGCTTCCAATATGGATGCAAGTCGTAGTATATAATCATGGTCCACTTGGAGGTGGTCAATCTTGAGGTTCCAAGTGTCCCATAGAATATTCCAGGCTTGTTTTTTGATGGTGAATATGCTGATGGCAGCAGTAGTAGCACTAACAATGTGGATGCTGGTGTAGGTAATGACAACCTTCTTCGCTGTGTTGCTGGCTCCTCTGTTTCCGCAATGTATTAATAGCACAATGGGACGAGACGACTGATGGGACGTTCGTATACACCGAACGGTGTGACGGCGACATCAGCCACTCGTACATGGTTGCCTTGCCCAGGATAACTTTTGATGATGCGACCCATTGACCCATTGGACCCATTGGACCCACTGGAAGGTTGTCTTGCTTCACCAAAACTAATAATCCTTCCGTAGTATTCCGTAGCCCATTGTTTCCAAATGCATGTTTTAAGCGTGACACCAATTCCCAGCGCTTAGCCAGAGTTTTTTCTTGACGATCAGTGTTGACGTCAGGTGCTGCGGCCAAAGGTTCACCGATCAGGAGTAAGCGCACGTGTATCCATTGGATCATGTGCCATTGGAGTTATGGGTCGGGAGTTGAGAATTGCTTCGATTTCGATTATGACTGTGTTCAGCTCCTCAAACGTCAGGAGGCTGTTTCTGTGGCTGTAATTAGCAGCCTTTTCGCTGATTCTACCGCAGCTTCCCAGAGGCCGGTAATGATCCATGTCGTTGATGATCCAATATTGTTGTCTTGCAATAGAGCGGTGCGCAATTGGCTTCGTAGCAGAAGCGAATCATGTACGCCACAATACGTTGCAGTTTGTTGAACTCTTCTCCGAGAGAGCTTGATGCGATTGGCAAGCTGACATGCTCAGCCCTTCACTCGCGATTGCTGGGCTCAATGATGGGTGGTTTTGTCCATTTGTCCATCTCCTGATCCGTGCAGGAATAAGAAGCTTCCTGATACTGTATCAAGGCTCATATGGAGATCCCTTCTAACTCGATTGGTGAGTTCGGTGCCTAAAACTTTCCCATCATATACGTGCCGGGGAATCTCCATTGAGTTTACCGACTGTAGGTCCTCCCGGTACTCCTTCCATTCGCTTGGAGCTGTAATGGCAGTTCAAACTTGTATCGCTTCCAGAATGGTATCCGCGCCAGTGACACAGTCGTCCCCATGGAAATCGTTCTTCAATGCAGCAGATACTATGGGTAATCTGTTTTGGCTCCGGGTTGCCTAATGATCCAGACATTTCGTTGCCTGGAATGGAGCCGATGTGGTCCCATATGTGACTGTTCTTAAGCGATAGCACCGCATGTCTTCAGATGGGTTGTTTCTCCAGACTACCATCTGAGGAAATTGATCCTCGGCATTTATCCACACGTGTCGGGACGTTTTCGCGATGTCCGCTGTGAATCCGTTCTTATGTTTACGAAAGCGGAGTGGAATGGACATAAGTTCCCCCTGAACTGTGGGTCCGGCATGCTGAATGTCGTCTAGAGACTTTCCGCTTGTTGATTTGCATGATGCATCAAAAACGACCCGTAACTTCGTGCTGGTGCTCTCAGGTTTGACTTGAAGGCAGGGGTACAGGGCTGAAGAGTGTTCGGAAAATGGGAAACCTGCCATCCGATGCTGTTTGTAAGTTCTCCATAAAGGGAGCTTCGCGATGTGCCTCGATGGGCGTGCGTGGTTTTTGCGTTTTCCGTCTCTAAGTTGTCCAGAGTCCAGAATTTTTCTATTAGCTCGTTGAGTCCAACTGCACAAAGGGACGAAGAGTTGTGCGTAGACCTGATTTCTCCTACCACAATCCATCCCAATTTTGTATTTGGCAGCAAAGGGCCTCCTGTTTTTGGCTGTTTTTGATCTGGGAGTAGTAGCGAATAATAGTGCTCTGCTCCGATGAGCTTTCGACTTTTCCTGCTGTGTGGAAATCCCGATCTGCCAGTGGCAAACTGCTGATTTCATCGAGTGCCTTAGACCGCTAAGGTTTAAGGCTTAAGGGTCTAGAATCCCCGACATACTGGCTGCAAAAAACGTGAACAAATGGTTTTAGTTTTGACAGACAGACCCATCAGCAGAAAAGCTAGCTTTGTACACGGAACACTTCCATCATATGATCAGATAAATATATCAGATATAGAAGAGCCCGTCAAAGCGACGAGCAACGCGAAGGGAGGAATGAAGCTGAGCGGATTCGATGGAATCGAAATCAACACTGGGACACTGTAAACGCTTTTTGATATCGTTGATTTTGGCAATGATTCGTTGAACCTGCAAATAAATGAAACACCCACTGGCAACCTTTCAAGAAGTTCTGCGATGGCCAAAGTGATGCACTGAGCAAATTAATAGCTTGGGATGAGTGCACGATGGCGCACAAACAATCATTGGAAGCATTAGACCGCACGCTGCAAGATTTCCGAAAGGACCAAACCCGGTTTGGTGGTGCACTGATTTCATTAGCAGGAGATTCGCGCCAAACACCACCAGTAATAACCACGCTCAACACCAGCCGACGAACCTGACGCGTGTTTAAAGTCATCCGTTTTATGGAAAGACGGTAAGACGCTCAAATTAAATACAGTCGTGCGAGTCGAATTGCAGAACGAGCAATCTGGAGAAGTTTTATCCAAACAATGGCTAGATATTGGTAATGGAAGAACGCCTGTTGACTCATTGTCTGGATACATCACATTTCCTACCCATTTTTGGCACTTTACTGAAACAAGGACACAACTCATCGCGAAGGTTTTCCCACACATTGCTCAAAATTACAAAAATCATGTATGGTTGAGCGAAGGAGTTATATTGGCTGCAAAAAACGTTAAAGTCAACGAAATGAATTTCCAGATTCAAAATAATAAAGCTGGCGAATTGATAACGTACAAATCGATTTACTAAATAAGAGGATGTCGTCAACTATCCAAAGGAGTTCTTAAATTCGATGGAATTGCCCGGACTACACCCTCATATTCTGAAACTTAAGATCGGATCGGTTATTATAATGTTGCGGAATATAAATCAGGAGAAGACGTTTTGATTCCACGGATTCCTTTGATTTCGAACGACAGGCCATTCGACTTGAAACGGCAAGCCAGACAACGTCTGTCGGGTCCGCTAGAAATGATTTTCATGTGGAACAAACGGATAAAAAGGCGCAGCTGAAAAATTAGTTTACTGTCGGAAAATGGACAGACGGGTCGAGACAAAGGCTGTCGATAGCTTGAATTCCATTATTCGAGATCAAATCGCTGGAGAGCTGCATTCATACAATAAATCGCAAAGCCAATCTTTGATGGTCTGTTGGATTAATCAATGTGGAGTTTATCGGAGGGCGTTAAAATGGGGCGAAACAACGTCCGCCGGGTCCGCTAGTAGTTAAATGAATAGTACACCTTTATTTCATATGCATTTCATGCCGAAACATAATTATTCAACTTTCTGTTTGTCTCTTACAAGATATACGACGCGATTAACATTCATTTCGGAGAGTGGCTGTGTCGCCGCCACCGATGAAGGAGACAGAGCTGAACGCCATGCCGCCGCCAATGATCATCTCATTGACCTTGTCCAGCAAGTTCTCGATCAGCTGGATCTTATCATTTTTACATTTTTAAATACACTTCTAACCGTGTCACATCAGAGAAGTCTGGACACAGAATTTGGTGACTAGCTCTGTATTCTCTGAGATTTACGCACTCATTAAAACGGATGGACGTCGATTTATGCTGATCAATAATATGTGTATATTTATAGTTTATCGGGTCGGAAAGCTTCCTTGTAGGCGTTACACGCAGCTACTTGGCATCTACTTACCCAATACCGGGTATAAAAATGACTTTTCAAAGGGAAATTGTTATTTTCCTCTAACTTGCTGCTTTAAAACAATAGGTGTGAGCGAGATGCGTATATGCGCTATTTTGAAAATCGACATTTGTGAAGCAGATGAGCATAAGGAGTATAAAATGACGGCATTCTTCGCGCTGTCTTGTGTTTCTGTCTTTTGAAGCGAAAGCCAGCCGAGCTTTGCCAATTTGTATCTCCCGAAACCGGTTTTGCCATGAGGTTTATTAAATCTGTGTGTGCCACATATTCTCGCGTACTGGGCGTAAATGGGCTATAGGTTTTTACAGGGAGCATTTTCCTTGATTTTGGCCTTGTGAGCAAGGCACACCCTTTACCTTAGAATTTGCTTGAGTATTATGAATAGAATAAGCAAATGGATAAATGGATAAACGGATATAACTATGTACATATACAAATAATGTATATTAAAATCGACTTCACATTCGAAGAGTTGTCCTCTAGGGTATTCAAGGTGTGACCTGCACCTTCTTTTTGCTCTTTGCGTTCGCTTGTCACTATAGCCTAGTACTCAGACGCGCTAATGAATTTGATTTGAATTTAATTGAGGCAGTCGAATGAATCCCGATTATATGGATATTATTATTTATTAATCTTATACCCGGTATGTACTAATTTTAATCTTTTAAAAGGAGATGAAAACCATGTTGATTGCATATCTGTCCTGCAGCATCGGACTTATCCAATATATCAGTGTGCATTATCGTCCTCCAGCTGCTTGCTCAAATACCAAATTTAAAGTTTTAACAGATTTCTGTCTGTAAACAAACGCAAAGCAGTGTAACTGTAGAGCATGCAGTTTACCACTGCTGCCACACTGGGCTCCGAGAGGAATATATAGAGTCTGAGGCTTTAGGCTTATAGTGAGAAAATGTAAAGTGTAACGCTGGCGTCCGTCATGTCATGCCGTGAGACGAAGAAAACACGGCCCATGCGCACCTCTAGTCTTTTTTTGCCAATTGTTAAAATATGTTGTATCTCACGAGAAATTGTTCTCTCTCCTTTTTTGACGGCCAACAGTTCATTCAATAGTGAATATTGGTCCCCTCACGGCATGTCATATGATGGAATTGCTGTGGCCAATTCAGCAAAGCATCCATTTCATTCGACTCAACAGTCGTTTCTGCACCAGCCTCACGATATTTGATCCACAGGTAAGGACATACAGTGACTGAATTCGTTGAACCAGCATTTCGCAGTGGCAATGGATGGTGCTTTATAGCCAAAAGTTGAACTAAGTTGGTCAAAGCCTTCTTGTCTTGGAAGTCCACGGATACTTGTTAGATTAGAATCTGGCGGGCAACGACGAAAGGGCCCACTAGAAGCAGGGAAAGTTATATGCTAGCCCTCTGATCACCAGTCGATACCCATCCATCGATAGCTCTTCTGGGCGTCGTTTTGAGTACATGTGTACATACGTACGTAACTAGCGGTTGCGCTCTCTTTCTCTCATTACAAGAGCAAGCTAATTTTACATCACATACTAAAAAACATATACATATGTACATATTGTACGTATATGTATGTATACTAACTGAATACCGAGCATTGTCTCACAAGCGACCTCGTTTCAACTCTGTTTGCGAGTCGAATTCGGACAAACTGGTACAAGAAACGACTGATGTGTCGCACGAGTTTTGTAACTTGGCCATCGGGCTGTTAGAGTCATGACTCATGACTCTGAAACCGCAGGGATTCTATGTATATAAATATGTATTCGTATTCATTCATTTAATATCATGAAATATATTATCTGGGAGCAAAATGATGCTCTATTATGTTTTAGAATCGAATCGAATATCGGCTGCGGATGTTATGGATTTGAAGATCGTGAAATCATTTTTGAGTTAATTTCTGGCGATTTTCTTCAAATCTTCAAATTTATACGATTGTAAGTATGCAAGAATCTTTGTATGTTTGTGAGGATTTCGGTAGCCTGAAAGTAGGCTTCTCCTAGTGACAGTTTAAATCCGCAGAGATGATAACGCATTTTTAGCAAAAGTAAAGTGGTTGTTTTACCACTACCGGTGGAACTGAGGCACAGGAATTGACAAGAAAAATTCAAAATTCAATGGCTTGAAATGCTATGGGCCTGGTCTATAAAGTGGGCCACTGAATTGTAATTGGCCGGGAGCGAGCGGAATGTGCAACGCAACCGATTCAAGCCAAACATCTAACATCAAACATGCTTGGCAACAAGCACCGCAACAATTACTGCAGTCGTGATTAGGTTTTGGGACAACGACAACAGCAACAATTTATACACAATCCCCTGCGTGAAGGGAAGGCGAACACGAACACAACGTATGAGCGGGTCGGGTTGGGCGCCTCTAACATGTTGCGTTGCGCACACGATTTTCCGTTGCTGCTGTCGGCGTTGGAAGTAGCGACGCCAGTCACGTCGAGCCGTACTCGTATTCTGTCTGATTCATGGCCAGAGCCATCGAGCCGTGAGAGGGAGTTGAATGGAGTTTGAGAGAATGTTGGTTGTATGTACATACGTCAGCTGCGAGACTTTCGGTCCATGGCGAAACTATACAAGGTGGTGTATTCCCTCTTTCTGATCTAATTCATACTCGCACATATTTAATTCATCACCCACGCATACGCAGTCACAGAGAAGTGAGCATGCGATTGAAACAGACGAGGAAGAGGAGCAGGCGATTGAAACAGACGAGGAAGAGGACCCAATGAAATTTCGGTTATTGAAGCCGAGCACGAGATGTATGAGGATCATGACGACGAATAATGCATGAACCATGTTGCTGACAAGAGCTCGTGGAGAACAACAGCAGTCCACAGAACTCCGAAGCACCAAGCCGAAATTCAAATGCCTATCTCGGAAGTCAGGGAACTGGAGGGACCGTACGACGAGCAGCTAAAAATACCTGAGACGCGTATTGTTGTACATATGTATGTCCGGCAGCCCAAAAATATCTGTTGGCTAGACACTCCATTTAAACACGACTTGCTACGAGACAAAGACGCATTAGAGCTTGTGTTGAAGCGAAGCAATGCTTCATATATATGCGTCTATTGGAATCACGGTTTGGTTGGATTTATAAAGGTGTTATTTCTTTTCAGAGGTCTGGTTGATCGGGCACTGCGGTGTTTACCTGAGAACCTAACCTAAGAAACAGGCGACGGGTGCCATTGTCGTTGGTGAAGATCCACATTCATGGCCTGCCTCCCTTTGTGGAACGGGAGAACCTATCTGCGCTTTTTGGGTCAGTTAAGAAGGTGGAGTACCCGACAAACCGAAACCGAAGCTTTCCGATGGGTCGGGGCTATTTAGGTTGTTTATCTCTAGTTAGTATGTATAATTCTAAAAAAAAAATTTGCTTTACGAAAAAAAATTCGGGGATTGGGCCCGCGCCCGTATGTACATACAGTGAAAATAAATAGAAACGGCAATTCTTATATAGAAATTTTGAGATATTTTTTACAATGTAGATGACAATAAAAAAATTTTGGAAATAAAAAAATGTATTTTTAACATTACATTTGATTAGCAATAAAATTTAAAATAATAGTGATAATAACTTTTAAACTTTTTTATCGATGACAAAAAAATAAGTTTGGCACATAATGCAGGTTGGAGACCATTCGGGCGTCCCACACATACCACACATGTACCACACATACATTTGCAATTCTCGGCTTGATTTCGCATCTCGTCATGAATCGAACATGTCGAAAAAATGCCGAACGTCTCAGCACCACAGACGAATGGCCCAGACCTTCGGCAGGGGTGCTGGGACAGAAAACTCAGCTGCGACACGTTCGGTGTATGAACTGGCACATCTATACTGTATGGTTAGTGGCCAGAGCCATATAAGCCCCTAAAAGAGAGCGCGGTGCAGGAATACACCACCTGTATAGTTTCACCATGTTCGGGTCCACGTCTGTCGCTTGTGAGAGTCTGGGTTTCATTGTGTTGGTTTCGCGTCAAACCAAGCGGTTCGACTCAAACACAACAAACGAACATCGACTGGTCGAGTGGAACATCGCTGCCTCAATCTGTCTCAATCGGTCCGCGGACAAACACCAGAAAGTTGATTATTTTTCCGTTGATACAAACGCCGGTCGCAAAAGTTGCTCTGCGAGCGCGAGAATCGAGTGTTTGGTGCCGTTCCTCTTCGTCACGTTGCCGCGTCCCGCCGCGTAGTCCAAATCCAGCTGTACCTGCAATCGAAACGCAGATCGCGCACGTGTTTCCCCACAGTCTGTATTTTTTTTTTAGTTATTTGCCAGTGAGCGTGATTTTATCTGTGCCTCCATTACCACCCACCCTTTTCGATCGAAAATAATCACTCGAAACCAAGTCCCTTTGACACGCTCAAAGCCAGCGAAAACCACTCGGCGTGCTGAGTGGAATTAATTCGGTGCCGTTGAAAACGAACCGAGTGGATCGACACAGCGAAGAGGTAAAGCAATCCAGAACTCAAAATATTGTGTGTGTGTGCTTGTGTGTGTGAGGTGGGGAGGGTAGAGAATGCACCACAACCCGTTGAACCGGTTTCGAGTCTAACCTCTGCCTACCTGTAAGCAACAACAAAAAGTGCACGGAAACTCAAGCATCAGCAGTCACCAAAACAACAACAACACTTACGACTCCAACAATATGAGCGAGAGCAAACAGCTTCGTCGTTCGGTATGCATCTGCGGTGACGAAATATCGACCCACCATTAACCCCGCTTTGGCGATCAGTCCGGCAGTCGGTCCGCTTTTCCATTTGTTCACTCGGCTTGGAGCAGCACAACTAACGCCAGAAACAGTTGCATTGTTTGACCATTGGTGGGAAGCGGAGAGCACTGAAATTGAAGTTTGGCAAATATGAGAAACAAATCTTTGAATGCCGAAAGTTTCCTCTTGGAGTGTTGGGAGTTTGAGCCCCTGTCAGTACAGTTGGTCATTAACGAACGACGCCTTCAATGTGTCTTTATGTGTGTTCGTCTGCGTATGTATGTGCATACGCTTTTACACTGTGCAAACACATATTTTGTTTCACTTCTTATTTAGTTAATAAAATTATGTTCTCGCGAAGAAAGGAAATGCAGGCAGGGGAAGACACTAAACTCAAGAGCAGTGAGCAAGCCCATAAGCCTGTGCCTGTACCTCACCCCTCCCTATTCCGTTGTGTCAAAGATGCTCTGCTCCCAATCGGAGAGTATTTCGATCACTCTCCTCTCTTTACCGCGAAGTGGCTCTCTTCTGCATTCAATTTTCGCGGGCACTGACCATGTCCAAGTGTACAAACACATTGACACACAGTCTCTGAGTGCAGTTGTGTGCGTAGTAATTTCGGGCTCACTCAGAGCTTAAGCGGCTCTCAAGCGTTTTCCTGCTGAGAGGAAAACCAGATACGAACATGATGACTGTTGGAAGAGCGGCAAAGTGTTGGTGGTGCCTTAGTGGTGGTGGCGGCTGAGAAGCAAATGCCAAAAAGAAGTCGCTGCCTGCAGCCCATACAAAATACACACGCACACCCTTACTCGGTTGTCTGCGTGTGCGTGCATTTGTGCACAAGAATAAATTGTGAAGCTGGAACGGGAACGGGAATATGGGGGCCAGCAAGAGCAAGAAAGACTCGACATACCTTCTGACATCTGCATACACCCTTCCTCACCTTCCGTAGTCCCAATCCAATGGGCTGTACATATGTAAATTTGTACATATGTACATACATATGTGTGTATATCGATCAATAAGTGCAACTGCTCCTAAAGTGAGCATTCTGGTCGGAGAGCCTTACATTTTATTTGATTGAAACACGTACATAAATGTAAATAATAATATTAGCATTCGTACATACATATGTACATATGTATGCTCTATATGGTATGGAAAAGTTGCATATATTTCGCGCTGGAAGGCCGCAAAAGAATGTGAGGGTGAGAGTATGCATCTGGCACCGTCAGGGTGCTCCCGAGCTTACATAGCATGCTGCAGCATCGTCGATTGCATGTCCGCATAAGATAGAATAAACGAGGCGATTCTGATATTAAAAGTGTCCACCAATGATACAATGATCCGTTTAGGGCCAATGTCTTCTGTGTTTTTCTTCAGTGTAATTATAAATGCTAAGAAAAGGAAGCCAGAAACCATTCGCACATATGTATTTGTTCCTTTGCTGAACCATGAAATTTCTAACATGCATACATACGTTCATCGGTATGCCTTAATTTGTGTGTACATATGTATGTATTTATGTACATATGCGAAGTACCAAATAATAGTGGTACATACATACGTATGTACATAAATCTGTATATGCATATGTACAAACAAATACTTATTTATGTTAAAAATCGATTGAATTGTTGATGGCAAAAGACATGCACCAACAAATTTCAAATGCCGATGAGATCGAAACACATACAGCATTGTACATGCATACATACATATGCACATACGAATGTGTATGTATTTATGTATGACTATCCAGAGTTTTGCAGCTTTATTTCTCGAGCGTTGTCCCGAACATCATGATCATATCTCTCCAGTGTCGATCACTTCTCTTGTGCTTTTGGTTGAGGGGTGGAGTTTGGAGTTTTCGAGTTTTCGTTAAGCCAAACGCAGACAGCAGCCATAAAAACAGTAAAAAACACAACCAAAACTCGTTTTCGCATATTTGTACATACAAACATACATACATACATACATACATATGTATGTTTGCATGGCATGTTCATATTATTGCCCCAGCGGAAAGGCAGTTGAAGTTGGAGAGTTGAGAATGGCGCTGGAGCCAAAGTGAGACACGAAGAAGTTGGAGCCGAAGCTTCACCTCCAACTGAGGCTGATGCTGAGGCTCAACCTTCGACTGGAGGAGCTCTGGCAGCGGTACAGTTTGCCCCGTCTTTTGGTTTCCTGATCAAAGCCATCCGATAGCAGTAGAATATTCCAGGCAAGAGAGAAAGCACTTAGTAAGCGATGTACCTACAACACACATACATATGTATGTATTTATGTATCCACACCGAATAGGAAGTACTCGAGTATTTGAGTGCTAATCTCTTTGTGGCTCAAACTTCAAAACGCTTTCATAGATAATTGGGACAGGGGCAGAACGACGGATCATAGAATCTGACACTCTTACACACAAAAAAAAACAATCAGTGTCCGTTTGAATCGGTAATCCCTCCGGTCCCTAACGTGTGCCCAGTTTCGTTGTTGGTTAACTTGACAATTCGCTTTTTGAATATGGGCACAATTATCTAGACTGAATCCCACCTCTGGCTGAGGAAAGCCAACAAACATGCATACATACATACAGCTGTGAAAAAATAATAGCACCACAAGCAATTTTTAAATAATTGCCAAACTCACATTTTTAGCTTTAAGGAAACTTTAAGCACATTTTTAGAAATGGGAGACGCTAACAAACCTGGGAATACAAAAAAAAATCATATTTTTTTGTAACGTTTTTAAGTTATTTAAGTAACTTTAATTAAATTCATAAAACTAGGCAAAAAATTATAGCACCACTTTTCAAAAATGGATTTAAAATTAAAAAAATATGCAGTTTTTAACGAATTCATTAGTTAACCATTTTTAACTATTAATACTTAATCGATATGCATAATTTAATAATTAGTACAGTGTCCTTTATTGGCAATAACAGCTGCGCAGCGTCTTGACATGGAATCAACCTGAACCATTCCGTTGCTTTCTTCCTGGTGTGTTTGGGGTCATTGTCCTGTTGAAAGACCCATTCGAGCGGCATTTCATGTTTTGCAAAGGGTAGCATTACTGTCTCCATGATCATGATATCTAATGTATTGGACCTACTCCATAGTAGGAGAAGCAGGCCCGTACCATTACACTGCACCCTCCATGCTTAATAGTTTTTGTGGTGTTCTGGGGCTTGTATTCAGTATTATTTGGACGTCTAACGTATGATCGAGATCTCTTTCCACCAAACATACCACCTTGGACTCATCTGACCATAAAATATTTCTCCATTTTTGGGATGTCCAGGGATCAGCCCTGGCAAACTTCATGAGCTTGTCGCCTGTGTCGCTTTTAAAAGTGGTACCTTTCTTGGGCTGCAGGCTTTAAGGCTAAGATATGTGCGAACGCTTTGGGTCCGTCGCTTTTATTTTAAGTCCTTTTTTAAGCTCAGTAGCCGGCTTGAAGGGATCCTTCTTGCTCTTACAAATCAGTCCTTTGACATGAAGAGGGGTCATAGATCGTTTTCGTCCGCGTGTTTCAGTCTTTTCTTCATAGTTTTAATGCGTTTTATTGGAGCATCCTATCAATCGACCAACTTCTCTGAAAGTTTTTCCATCCAAAATCAATTTTTTGATAAGATCGCTTCTCCGCAGTGCAGTGCTTACCACGCCCCATTGTAATTATTATTTTTAACTTTTATGATAGAAAAAATGAATTCTTACTCCAAACTAATGAGCACTTGAATTCTGCAAAGGCATTTCCGCGAAATACAGGGTATTCACCAACAAAAGGTCTAATGGTGCTACTTTTTTTCGTCATTTTTGGGGGCTTTTTTTAAATCACAAAAAAAAAACATAGAGACGAACATTTGAAGAGCAGTATCACTGTTTTTGTTTATGGGAAATACCAAGAAATATAAAAAAAATCGCAAGAGCAATCGCATTTTTTTATCAAGAACAAAATGTATTGTAATGGTGCTATAATTTTTGTTTTTGCAACTGTACATATATATATAAATGTCTAAACTTTGGGACTCGTAATAGTTTTGATTGCCTTTCTGATTTTTTGCTGTCACGGCTGGCTGTTATTGCTTTTCATTTACTATCCCGCTACTTCTTTTTTTAATTTTAGAGTCCCTACAAGATAGATCATAAGAAAAATATACCAATAGTAGCTAAAATCGAAAAAAATACACCAACAAATGTCAACATTTTTATTTTAGTGCTTATATTTTAATAGCGATAAATTAAGAAAATCGTGCCAATCCTATACAACTTTCCTTCCTTTCATATAAAAACAAAGAATCCTTTGAATCTTTGACATTGCATGCATATATACATATGTATATGTATGTATGTACACTTTTAAATACTACTACAATTAAAACCAGGCTTAAAATTTGTCTAAAATAAAAGTGAACACACGAGACAAAAATTATATTGTGGGCATCACATCCTCGTTTAGAAAAAAATTATAGCCACATGTTCCTCGGGTTGTTCTAATACATATCTGAAAAGTCCTAATTTTGACGACCAAAGAGCTACTAATCACTAAAATTGTTCAAAGAATGCTTCAAGTGAGATTTTTTTTATTGGATCAATTCAATTTGTTCTATCACTAAGCAACGCATTAAGCATTTTAAAGTTATACATTAAGCAAAATTGGAATTAGACATAAACCCCCTAAACAAAGTTCTTCTTCCTACTTCAAAAAAAGTTCACATCAAGAACAATATTTAATGCTTAAACTTGCTCAATTTATTAATTTATTTATTAAAAAAAAGTCAAAATGTCAGCTCTGGTGCTCTATTGTTCTTTACGCCAACTCCGGCATCCGACATCCACAAGAGAGTGAAACGAGCTCTCTCTGTTCCTCGTTGTGCTAGTTTTCTCCTGCTGCTGGCTCGTTTTTGCCTCATTGTTTACTCCTTTGGCGCCATGTACTATTTGCTGGTTTCTCGCTTCTCCGTTCTCTCGGTTTCATGGTTTTCGGGTAAGATGAATTTAGTAATAAGGGGAACTGTGGGCAGGACCATGTTGCAACTATTCATATATAGCTTCTCTCGGCTCCAATAGAGACACGGCGCTAGAAACAGACAGCATTGCCTGTTGTTGTTTTTATGCATGCTGACAAACGGATACTCGAAAGAGAGCAGATTTAGATGTGCTGAAAACGCCACCTTATAAGTCAATTCTCCTTGGTTGGCGGGGATCGATTCGATCAATGTTCGGTATGAATCGAACTCAAACTCGAACTCAGTTCGACCAACTTCTGAACTAAATACGCTTTCTTACCGTTCTCTCCTGCTTTGCTCTTTACAGCGCCCCACCGACATCGGCACAACATCGGCGAGCACTTACCGATGGGCTAATCACAGGGCCCTCCATGAACTGTAGCTGTGGTGCAACAGAATTCTTATCAGGTAAGCCACGCAGTTCCCCCAATCATTGCCCTCTTCCTTATCTGAGGAAGGGGAGCATTCCCTAGTGAAGGCTTGCCTGACGTTGTCTTTCTAAATTCTGTATCATACCAAGCTATATATATATGCATGTATCATATGTCCATATGAATGAATATGTTCATAAGGTGAGAAACTCCTCGACTGCCCCACCCTGCCTAGATATACCATGTTCGGTTTGGCTTGGCTCGGCCGGGATCGGCTCGCATCAATTTAAATGTGCTTTTGTTGTTGGCGTTAATTGCTTTTTACGCCAGCAAAAACAAAAAGAGCACAAATATTTTCGATGTTAGCAACTGAACGATCTTTATACGGTCGAGTGGAGAGCGAAAAGAGAAAGAGTCGCATATCTGTTGAGAGAGAGGCCACGTGTGTATGTGTGTGTGTGTGTATATGTGTTTGTGTATTTGGGATATCAAATGACGCTAAATGTTGCTGCCTGATCCAAATAAATGTACAAATGTATTTCATACGAATGTGTCGCATGCGTGTGCATGTGTATTCGGCTGTACGGCTGTGCGGCTGTTGAACTTCACAATGTGGAGACGCACAACGACAACGACAGCGTCAGACACACAAACACTGCACAGAAATGCACATCCACTCAAGAGAAGTGCATAAGTGCTGACCCAGCCAGAGCATGGGAAAGAGGGTGAGGCGTGCTCAAGAAAGGCATAGTGGGGCAATTCCGTTGTGGTTGAACGGAAGCACTGCACTTATCAGAAGTTCCGTAAATACATACATGCATACATCCAAAGCCCGTAGTAAATTTGTTAATATTACTTACATTTTATTAACTATGTGGATCATGTATACATATGTAATACATATTATGTGTGAATTTTTCAATGTATCACTGTATGAATTCGACTTAATTGGGGTATTCGTCCATTCGACCCACTGTGCCAACAGGGCAATCGCATGACTAGCTTTGTGTGTGTGTGTTTGTGAGTATACCTTACTCATATATCATTTGCCCATAAATTTAAACGTCATTTGACAAATATGGCGTCACCCGAAATATCGTCGACATGGACATGGGACATGGACCCACGATATCCGTGCGGAGGGAGGAAGGCAGCCGGAGCACGATGCTTGCTTTCTTTGAGACAACAATCATTATAATGTTTAAATATAATAACAAACTTGGGCCAGGACACGAAACACGGGGATCTGAAAGAGAAGAGAAACGAGAGAGAACGAAGAACGGAAAGGAAGCTCCGTCTATCCGTCATCTGGTCTGGATCCTGGCTCCTGTCATGTCTTGGTGTTATTATTGGGATACACACACATACATATGTACATATGTATATGCATGCGTAACAACCCTCTAGTACAAGGCAACTAGTTCGGCACCGGTGCCGAACCACATCCCTAGTTCCGCTTCGTTTCTCCGACAATGTATTTCAGGGGAAAAAATCACACATGCATGTCCTAGAGCGTAACCACCCCCTGGTTCCCGATCGATTACCCTGCGATTACCAGTAGCTAGATGCTTATGAGCTAGAGCAGAGATAAAATAGCATTCTCCTGTTGCAGTATTTCTGAAAGAATATATTTATTTCGATTTATTTATTCCAATAGTCTCCATTTATAATTTGTATACCCGTACTCAAAAAAGAGTTAAGGGGTATATTAGATTTGTGTTAAACGTGGATTTCCGACCCCATAAAGTATACATATGTATATATTCTTGATCAGCATCAACTTGATCATCGACTTAGAAAACAAAAAGAAGGGACTTCGTATTTCGAATCTGTTTCGACTGGTCGCCGTCTGCTTCCATGTAGCTAGTCGCAGAACTAGTTCATTGAAGTCGACGAAGAACTCGTCGGCGTTCGCTTCCCGCGTAACCCCATGGCTTCTACAGGGAATCCTCTCGTTAGCCAATGGGAGGTCAATATTAGAATTGAGCCAAACTAGATTCCTTTGTTTTGGGGAGCAATGGAATCGCAGCACCACATTGATACTTTTATCCATTAGGGGGTCAACCAACCCATTTGGCCGCACCCCTCCCTCAGCTCTCTCGCTACGCCTACGCCCCTCATCTACACTTGTTGCTGCCAAAACGAGCACCTCTGGCCCGCCCTCGCGTTGCCTCGCCCCGCCACGACTCAGAGACGTAAAGACTCCCGGCTGCCGGCCATAAATCAAGTGCACAAAACTGCAGGCTGTGCTGCGCGTGCTCCACAAGAGCGGCGAGCACCCGTTGTGTCAAGTGGAAAGCGGGCAAGGGCCGCGGGCCTCTGGCAGCCACAGCTTCAGCCACGAGCATCCTTCAGACACAATGTTGCTCCTCCTTCCCCCAGTGGGCAGCCAGACGGTTTTCGCGCCATCAGCTTGTGCTTTGTTCCCTGTGCAAATTTGCATTTTGCCAGACATTGGCGGCAGTGCTTTGTCGCCCTTAATCATTTCCCATGCCCATTCCGCTTCACAAAGGAAATGCTCCACACTGAAAATGCAAGGGAATCCTTCCGTATCCAAGGATCCCAGCTGTATTGTCCATCAATACATGACGATAGAAATCTTGCTCAATTGCAGCATCTGCCCTCTGTGCTGAAGCAGGGTAAATAGCTCCGTGTGGGGTGAAATAGCTGAATATTTCGGAACATTGCTTGGCCAAAATATGCTGGACATCATTTGTGTACATATGTATGTATATGTACCGTGGAATACGGGCCATCGATGCTAGCATCATCATACGCTGCCCTGATGATGTTATCATGGAGATGTCCTAGGCCAGGCGATGACATTGCCCCCTAGCATTAATCGATGTATAGGTGACGTATTTCACGAAAAAGTCATACCTTCATCGTATAAATATTTACATCCGGAACAAATATTTCTATGAACAGGATATGTCGATATCCAAGACCAAAGCACCCGCCAAAAAAAGTATATCTGCTCGGCGCGAGGAGTATCGCATTTAGTTGTTTTTTATTTGTTGGACTGCTCGCAAATTGAAATTTCGTACCAAATGCAAATAACTACGATGAAATTCGCTAGAGGCATACACATTATATGTATGCACGGATTCCTTTATTCTCTTTTAGTCCTGACTGTATTTGTCGGAGCATAAAGAAGCATAACAGCGAAAGCATAAGTTAACCACACTGTAAACCCAGTTTTTGGCAAATTTACATTTTATACACTTGATTTCCATTTTTTACAGCATGCAACACACTTTTTTTTTTAAGTGGAACACTGCACTCACCGTATACTAATATATAACAAATTTTGCCCAAAATAACAAAAGCAGCGAGTCTCTTTTCACCGCGAAATTGTAATAACGTCGTCGACGCCGACGGCATAACCGAATTCTCTAACGCCGCACGCGGAAACGAAAAAACTAAGACAAATAAAATAAAGAAAATAAAGGAGCAACCTTATAATTTAAGTGGAATTTCGAAATGTTTTATCTGTTTACATCTTTTTTGCTATATCGTCATATACATCTAGGGTAGGAACGGTAGGGGAAGGGTGAGGTTAGGAATGGCACAGATAGGTAGATATGTTCATTCCCTATGATTCTTCGATTTCTCGTATCAGGTTTTCGCCCTTTTTGTGGGCGAAATGTTGAAATACACTTTTAACAGTCTGATATCACAGAAATCTAGACGGAAAATTTTGTGGTTCTAGCTAGTCTCTAGTCTCTGAGAACTCTGAGAACAAAGAAGACCGACAGACGGAAATGACTATGCCCGTATCGGCTCGGCCATTGATGCTGATCAAGAACGTAACGTATGTACATACATATGTGTACATAAGTGCAATAAGTGAGAGGATGCTGCATTTATTCCTCGACCAATCCCCGACCGAGCCCTGGGGCAGCAGATGCTACTCTCTTGGCAATCGAAGTCTCCACAAGTTCAAAACTGCCTGATGAGCGACATGTGGGGATCGCCTGTAAAAAGCGCCTTGTACATCCATACATATTTACATACATGATGTACAAGCGTACATTTGTACATTTGTAACATGGAAGGATGTATTTATGTTCATAGTTTGGAAAATAAATTTCGTTGGTGCTTTTGTGTTACGCGAACTACACTTTGCAGGCAGGGCAGTGGCTTATGTATGTACATAAATATGTAGATGTTTTTCATTTTTACCATCTGTGCAGAAGCATCTGTATCTGTATCTGTATCGGTGTCTGTTCTTGTTCATGCACCCCGAGGAAGCCATTGCCGGCAGCTCCATCGTCATCAGCAACAAACTTTTGTTATTTGTTGCTAGAGTAAGTGCTTGAAGTCGTTGTGTCCTTCCTGCTGTCTCTTCGCCTGCTTCTGATTCTGATTCTGCTCTTACAAGTTTGTGGCATGCAGCAGCAGCACCGCGCGTCAAGTTTTTACGCGCAGAACGACCTGCCCTCCCTTTCTCCCTTGCTCCCTTGCCAGCACGTTGGTGGTACATACATAAATATGTATGTACGTACGAGTAACGCGAAGTGTAATAGGTAACACGAAGTTGAATCGACCAGCGCTTGTCTCTGCCTCTGTGTCTGTGTGTGTGTCTGCGCTCGTGTGTTCCGCTCTCGTGGTGGGATTTTGTTTTGTTTGCTTGCCCTCCTCCGCCCGGCCCGCCCTCAGCTGATAACACAAAATCAATAAGTAATAAGATAACATAACCCCAACCCCGACTCCCCAACTCCCTCCCTCTCTGTCTCTTATTTCTTTTCTCTCTCTGTCTCTCTCTGCTGCAGGTCTGTCCCTTTCCCAATCTCTCTGTGTCTTTCTGCGTTCCGTCCGTGTTGTTTGCCTTCTGATAAGCCCTGCTCCGCGTCTCCCCCTTCGCCGCCACGCCATATCGGCAACACGAAAGTGCAAGAAACATTCTCCCGTTGCGTTACGTTCCTTCGCGTCCCTCTCCGTTCGCGCGGTTCGGTTTCCAAGTGACAATCGCAATGAAAATGTTCTTGCCACCATTGGAATGACAGGGGCATCGCGGCACCTTTCCACATTAAACGGCAACGATGACAGCAGCAAACAACCCGCAACCGCACCCACACCCACACCCACACCAAAAGCGCGCAACACCCGCTACCCTCTTCCCCCACCGCATCAGCATCATGACCTTACGAGTGTGAAGAGAGCAGGGAGCGCGTACCCAGTGGGGTGCGGAAGCGCCACTTCCCGATCCTTCTACCAGGATCGCCGCCAAGACCCCAATTTTGTGCATCGTCGAATATGTGTGTACATACATATGTACCTATCTATGTATGTATGTATGTTTTATTGAGCTGTTCGTGTCCCCACTGTGCTGAAATGCAGCGCAGGCCCATCCTCCCCACAGTGTGATGGCCCTCCCCCCTCCTCGTCGTCGTCGTTATCATCACCAATGATTGTGTGTGTGTGTGTGTGTGTGTGTGTGTGTGAACGTTGTCAATATTTGCCATTTATGAGAGAGAGAGCGGGGCGACTCCGCGCCTCCAGGTGGAAATTGCGGCTATAGTCTCATCACCTTCCACCTTCCACCATCCCCAACCCCCCGGCTGTTGCCGGTCTTACCTTTCGAGTGTCGACGTTTTTCGATTGCTGTTTGGCGCAGAGTATCCCCAAGCAATGGGACAGACAGTCTGTCTCTCTGTCCGTCTGTGAGTGGATATGAATCCCCATTTGATTCAGTATACTCACCTCTTGGCAATAATTTCGACCCTCCCCCCTGGCAAAAGTACCAGCGGAATTTCACAAACTAAATAAAGTGTTTATCGCTCCCACAGACCTGATAACAGAGACAGATATGGAGCAGATAAAGTGGGAATATACTCCAATATATGCATGCATGTACGTGTGTACTATACACATAAGTATATGTGATTCTCGTACTCGAGTAGACCAGTCGACTGTGGACAGCAGATTCCTTGCCTTTCGGTAACTGGAAAGACCGCAGGAGCCAGGCATGCGAATACTTCCCCGCTGGCAGATAGGTGCATTCGGCGGGGAGGTACATATTTATTTGCTTTTCGCAAGACTTTTGCAGGAACCCAAAGCCAGATTCGTTTCTGCAGAATGTGACTTAACTGGTGGATCCAAATAGGACATATTCGACATTGATGGACCTTGCGAAGAGGAGATAAAGCCAGCAATGGATAAATAACTCAAAAATGGGTTGTTCAAAAGCGCGACACTTGAATGGGGACATTAACAATGATAATTAATTATAAATGGCTGTGGTCGCGAACGGATATCGAAGAATTGCTCAATACTCAATTGGAGTGTCCTTATTATAAGAAAAAAGAAAAGGAACCTGAACGATGCAGCTTTTCATGGATGAGGACATGCAAATGTTTGGACAGTTTTGTCAGCCGCTGGTGTAGGAAAGGTGAGGTTCTTTTTATAAATTATGGTCCTTTAATGTTTAATTCTTGGAATTAACACCTTTGATGACTCTTGCACTAGCTTGGAGTAGCATTTAAGCATTGAGTCGCGTGTTTTGATGTTGCGCGCAGAATAGATCGCATAGCAGTCACGGGAAAAGCTGTTTTGGTTCGGTTTTGAATGTGCTCCCATTATTTGGCGGTTTTCTCATGAAATCACTCAAAACACAGCTAGTTCTACCAATTTTGTCACACTCATTTTAATAATAGATGGACCTACTTCCCTTAATTCTCTTATTATCGATTGTGATCACATATTTTGTCTTATAATAGGGACACTCCAATTGAATTTTGAGAATTTCTTCGACATCCACAGCCATTCTACATGAGTTTTCATTGCGAATGAAAAGTGTCGCACTTTTGAACAACGCATTTTTGAGGTATTTGAATTAAATTGTTTTCCTTAATCTCCTGTAATGAATATTTCTATTAACTTTTTTGCAAAATATGCTAAACTGAATAACAAATTTAAAAACAATCGAATCTACCGCTTTCCTTTCATTGTAATGTAAATACTACGGTTTTTTGTGTCCTTTTCAAGTGTCGGGCAGTGTATGTATTTGGTTCCAAATGTGAATGCGCCCGCCGTTTCTATTATTTTATCCATTACTGTAATTCGAGTCTTAAAAAGTGGTTTGTCTCATTTTAGGCATTGTCAAATATAAAGTCAGCCTCAGCCTCAATAACATCTGGTTGTATTGAACTTTGCAATTCTTCATAATAAATGTATCTATAAATTAAAGTTTCCTGAGTTTTAAAAGTTTAATACATTGGAAAAAAAGATTTATTTTAATTTGAAAGCTTCATACCTATTTCCCAGACGGTGAGGGGAAGCTGCAAAAGTGCTTGGATCCAATTTACAGCTGCATTAATCAGCTTTTTGCTGAACAAAGGCAGATGTGCCTGTGAAAAGAAGTTTTCCAAATCCTTGCCATAGAAAAAAAGACCATAATGTATCAAACATTTTTAAAGCCCCAAATTCATGTATGTGCATATGGGAAAAAGTCGGTTTGCATTTTATTGACTAGCATGCAGGCAGGGGGAAGTGCCGCTTGGCCCAGGCCATGCTCTCCTCCATATCGCGTACTCGCGGTAGTGTGAGCTCGTGGTATGTGGTGTGTGTAAGCTAACCATAGCCACAGGAGCGAGGTGGAGCGAGCGCCGCCTGCATTTGGTTTCGCTTCGGCGTCGAAAATGCTTTGATCGGTGCAAGTACATAAATATACATACATACATACATACATACATATGTATGTAGGCATGTACATATTGTAGTGTGTACAAGTGTACAACAAATGCAACAACTCAGTATGCTGATGTACAGAGGGTATCCTGTAGTCGTAAAGTTGAGCTTTACTCAAGTTGTGAACTGCACGGCCATGCAAACACACACCCACATATATGTATATATATATGTAAATACATTTGGTTCATTCATAATGCCGCAGGATATGCGACGACACAACGCTGCTCTGCATCGGGCAAGGAGGGCGAGAGGGAACTGGGGACGGGTAGCGGCGGGTAGCAGCGGGTGCGGTGCCTGTCCCTCCCTCCTGCGCCGTGCGTGTGTTTTATCTATTGTCCTTTTAATTTCAATTCCCATGTGGGCTTTACGCTTAGTGCACATTATTCATTTATGTTACCCGTCTCCTCCAGCCCACAATCCCCACATTCCCACATTCCCACACACCTCCACCGACAGTGTGTGCGCTGAGCTAATTTTTGCTTTCTCGTTTCTCCATTAGTTTGTTTTATACCGTTACTGCTGATCGCTAATCTGTTAATTTATCATACACACAGCTACACATATGTAGATGTTTGAGTGTGAGTGCGTCTCTCCCTCTTCCCCTCCCACTGCCACCATGCGATATCAGCTGTTTGCTGCTGGTGGGAGCCTTTACCAGCGGGAGCGAAGGAGCACGCAGCCAATTTATCATGGCGCTTAGCTGCCGGTCCGGTCCCATGTACCATGTACCGTGTACCATGTCCCGAGCCTAACGATATGTTCGAGATGGGTGTGTGACACGAAATGAGGATCCCATATGAATATGGGATACATACGTGCCATATGTATGAATGTACATATGTACATGCTTTTTGCATTTGAAAGCTGTCCAAAGTCCCACGACAACAACAAAGAGCAGCCAACTTTTGCGCTCTGGCGCCAATCCCTGTGTGAATTTGTTTTTGCATTTTCACGCCCGAAAGCATCCACCAGATGCAGCTGTGTCCACGCACGACTTGTCGGGCATTCTCCTTTATACTTTTTTCTTGGGCGTCTGGCTGGCGCTGGTTGCCCAGAGCAATGGGTGGCAGGGTCATGTGTACATGTGCATGTATAGCGTGCTCCACCGTGCCATATACCATACCATGCCATATACCCTATACATAAGCAGTTTCGATAGAAAATGCAACATGCAACAGATCAATTAGGCAAACACACACACACACACACACACACACACACATGTATGGGGGCACGTGCTAAGGAAACCAGCGACTGCACATGTAGCTGGTGGGTGTTGCGGCACTCGTGCCACGCGCTCATTGCCAACGAGATTGCTCTGTGGACACGCTGGGCCCACTGGACGTAAACTTGGATTGTTCAAAACGATTTCATTTGAGCCCATTCTGATGTATGTAAATGTAACGACGATTTCATTGCCCCAACCCCAACCCCAACCCCGACCTCACCCTAGCCCCACAAGTTAGGCTCGAGAGTGCACGTCCACTCAGTCCAGTCCGCCGCGGATCGCCTGTCCGCTGTCTTCCCACATGCAAATCGAAAGATGTCGCTGTCGCTTTCATTTCACGTCTGCTCTTGGGAGTGCATGAATGGGAGGAGCGTTGGGCCATGGGCTACGCTACGAGTGGGGCTGTCCTTAGGGCTCACTTCTAATCACGCCCGCAGCGCAGCGCAGGGGCCTGCCCTGGCGGGTGCTTCAATTGTCGCTCCACGAGTGAATTGTTTGTCCCCTTGGCAGGGGCAGCGCATAATTAATGAGCGAGCCGAGCGCGTGTTCCGTCTCATCCCGTCGTGCCTCCAATCCCCGCAATATTAATGATGTGCGAAAGAATCCGCCGACTCACGGACCCCTAGCCCCGGCCCCGGCCCCACCCCAACAGCTCGGTTATCCGAGGCGTCTCAATTGCTTGAGTGGAGCTTGAATGGAGACTTTTGGAACAGTTGCCCGGAAAAGTGGGTCCTGCCTCCTGGCTCCATCCCACCCCTCACTGCGCTCGGGATTAGCTAAGCACCGCGCGTTTCTGTGTGTGTGTGTGTGTGTGTGTGTGTGTGGTGGGGGGGGCTGTAGGTTAATGTCTGCCATGATTTAATGCCCCGATGGACTAAACATGACGGACAGACGAAAGAAACGAAGTTGAAATTAAATCAAATGTTGCAGGGTGCAGGGGAATCCCTACTGCAGGAATTACCTGCGACTGACTCGTTGGCCAACAGGCTCACAGGCGGCTCATGGATTTGTTGTATGCGGGTGCTCACTCGACGGACTCCACAATGTTTGGCGGCTTCTCGTGGCTCAAGTCAAATGCGCGCATGTGTGTGAGTAAATCAATTAAAAGTTTTAATTGAAGGGAAGATTTATGGGAAATTTTTTTACCCCCGCCTCCATTTCCATTGGCCATCGAACCGATCTGACACGAAAACCGAACTCCCCTCGGCCAACAATGGGCGGCGTGCATCTATAAATTTGTATGTACATATGCTCAGAATCGTGGCCTGTTACGTGGCATTCGCACGCATATTTTGACGGGAATTGTCACGGAAACACTCGAAACTGTGTATTTTTAATATTTATTGAGTTGCATTCGAAATTTGAAACCTGTATTGAGCAGGGACTGCAAATAATGAATTTTTGTTTTTTATTATTACAAAAAATCATTCACTTAAAAACACTTTAAGACGGCGAGATTTATACCAATATTCATGTTAAATGACAATCTATGGCATAGATAGATTCTATAGATAGATTCTATGCATTTCCACCATGATTTAAAAATTATTATTTTTTGAGTTATAAAGTATAACTTAAAATTAATCATTATGTTCTTAGTGAGTCAATAAAACTTGAAAATTAATCATTATTGTATAATTGTTTGAATAAAACTTATAATGATTACAGTCCCTGGTATTGAGATGTAACGATCATTTCGGTTTCTCTGTACGTGCTGTTATTTAAGGTTATAACGTCTCAAATTGACTGCAACGTTAAAAAAGTTGGAAGTCTGTTTTCAAGTTGCGCAACACTTTTGAAAAAGTCGGCTGACTTTCTGGTTGACTATTTTTAAGAAGTACTACAACATTTTGTAGCGTAAGGATGGAAGTAATAAATTAAATTTAGTTTATTCCAAAAACTTATTTTTCCCCCCTTTTCGGCAATCAAAAAGGTCCGGAAATGTGCGAATTTCGTTTATTAAACTTTATGAAAAATTATTTTTAAACTGAAAACAAAAAAATTGTATGTTGTATCCTTGTTTTGAAGTATTAAAACTCCATTAATAACTTGAATTTGGAGCGCTTACATTTTATATTATTGACACTTTTGGCGCTACTACCATCGCAGGTGTGTTAAAAATGTAATTTATATCAGAAAAATCACAATGGTGATTTTCTATACTGACCGATTAAAAGACGCTTAGACTTTGTCTAAAACACACTTGACTAGCATTCACGAGACAATATATGCTTCGCCACAATCATTTTGGTAGTAAACAGAATTTCTATTCTTTTGAGCCCTGTTTATTATTATCTGAACATGAGAAGTATGTTTGAGTTTAAAAAATCAATATAATATCAAAATATTTGATTATTGATGAAAAAGACTGTTACGTCACATATTGAACTCGGCTCAGAGCAAATTCATATAATGCTGATTTAATGTGTAATTTCAACAGCTGATTAAAAATGCTAAGAGAAAATTAAGTTTTCTTTTTAATGTAATCGATTTCACATAAACAAACTTTTCTTAATCTGTGACTGTTACGTGACACTAAATATTGCGGTAGAATTATTTTTCATTAAAAAGGCAGTCAACATTTTTGTATCAAGTATTTTTTTTATTAAATTCTTTTTTTAAAGTTTTTTTTATTAAGTTACTTTCTAATAACTGAAATCTACTCAAAAATGTCAATGAGCAAGTAACCAACTATTTTGTTTTAATATTACAAGCCTTTTCGCTACGAGCCATGTTTCTATGCATTTATATTCTCCCCGATGCTACGACCGAAGAAGTGCAAATTTTCGAAACTATGAAAAGGAAACGGTGAACTTCCAATATCCCATTACGGCGTGGACGAAGTAACGCGGAAGTAACGAAGGTGTATAGTTTCCAGGCGACTCAGTAGGAAGCTAGTCCTGACTTGAATAAAAATCACACCGAGCATTTGATTTAGCTTATTGCTTTGGTTGCTGTTTTTGGCGATTTCTGTTGCCATCCTACTTCTTCTCATTTGCTTTGATCTGCGGCTGTGAAGTGGTCTACAGTGATCTACATGGAATACATTGAAATTACAATATATCGGAAATGTAGGCGAGTATTTCTGTGGATCGAAGGAAGGATCGAGAAAAACTGAAAAACTTTGTTATCGGCAAATGCAAGTACAAAATACAAATAAATTCCTGGCCAAAAGCCTACAATAAATTGTAAAAGTCTTTATGACCCAGACTTAAGGGCTATCCGAGAAATCGAAAAACTGTGCTAGCCGAACAAAACCCAGTGTACGCACAAGTACACATGCACATGTATATGTGTGCAGGAGAATTGTCATGAAATAAATCATAAGTCCAAAAGTGACAGCCAAATAAGGTCCCCGGGGAGGGAGGGGGACGCACGCCAGAGATATGTAATTGTGCGGGAGTGTGGGGTAAAGGGGTAGGTGTAGGGGTAGCGGTAGAGGGGTAGGGGAGGGCATTAACTCGACTGATTAAGTAACTTAGAATGCCATATGTCCTGGGCCAAGCGAATGGCTTAAATATGTATCGGACGGGGAGCGGAGTGCGAGGTAACGGCATTCAATGCACTGCCATTCTCAAATCTTCCGAAATGTAGACTCCTCTGCCGAAGAGTCGAGCTCGAGCGTCCCATGGACTTCCGGTCAGCCATCACCATTTCATCTGTTTTTTTTTTAATTTTCCTGTGCTACCTTATCGGAGGGCCTGCCACGCAGGACTTCATTGGGAGTGGGGTTTCAACCACCAGGAAATTTTCGATGGCACTATAGTCCGGGTAATCTGAAGAAGCACTAGCCCATAATATTTATACAAATTTTCTTTTTTTCCTTCGACGTTTTGCCTCTCAAAAAATACGCTTTCAGGAGCGAATGCAAATTTGTTTCTTTCATTCGCAAACTGGTAGAAAACTCCTCAACAACAAAAATTTTCCAAAAAAACCCAATCCCTGTATCGGGCTGAAACTTGATATGTCTGCCTAAATAAGAATGGGCTATGAGGCAGCAACAATTTCGTGGCGATGGCAGCGCATTTTGGCGGTCAAGGCGGTTTCTTTTCACGCCACCTATACGGTGGCTATGATCGAGTTTTTTGGCACGGGCACGGGCCGGGGCCTCGGCCTGCTGAATGGACATGGAAGACCTTTTAGTGGCTGCAAATATTGCCGCCAGCGTTGGACTCACGAATCGGGATGCAGATGCGGAATGGGCACCCTCCTCGTACCTACCTGGACTATGGGCACTGATTACCGACTGCCGAGGGGCTGGGCCCGCCCTTGCATGCGAGACGATCTTGGCTGCTACCTGAGTCACCAACTATGGTCCCAAAGCCCCAGGCAGCTGGCAGGCTGGCTGGCAGGCAGCCAACAGAAAATCCAAACACTCCGACGCAACGCGACTCGGCTCGACTCTGGGAGAGTCAGCCAAGCGTGTGGCCTGCTTGGGCTTCCCAGTTTTCCGCTTTCCGCTGTGCGTCACCGTCTTCGTCACATACAACATGTTTGGTCTTGCTCTTGCTCTTGGCATTATTCGACCCAGAAGGCGCAAGGGGCAGCAGGAGCGGGAGCGGGGACGGGGACGGGACGCGCCATGTGGCTGGGTTTGGAACAGCTGACCCATGAGCATGCATCGCAGACACACATACACATGCACATTCACACTCACATTACATACATTCAAACATCTGCGCCGGGGGACGAGACGGCTGAGTTGCTTTTTGTTTTTGTTTTTGTTTTCAGTTTTCAGTTTTATTTCCATGCCAACTGGCAATTTTACTTTCAGCCAGCTACTTGCGACCCAGTCCTCGTCCCAGTAGTCAACTCTTCGAATGCTTTCAGCCACTTCGCGGTGCATTGAGAGCAATTAGCGGAGCAGACAGTGGGTCGGTGGGTCGGAAAGTTGGTTATTAATCCGTCGGATGGACTAGGGTCGGGACTGATCTGCGAAGCTGCCAATTTTTGCTGCCACTTTCCGGTGTCAGGTGCCAGGGCTCTAGGACAGAAGTTTGTCCGCCAATTGATGGGTGAGCGTGGTCGGGAGGCTGATGCGGATAGGCGGAGGCGCCCAGTCGACAGATTGCCATTCGGCGGGATGGGATAATGCACGTTGCGAAGGAGCACCAACTGGAAGGAGCACGTCCTGGCACAAGAATAGATATACTCTCTTAATCTGCAGTCATGGAAAAATAATAGAAGCAGCAGACTTTAATCTCGGCAAAACAATTTTCAGCTTCAGCTTAAAATTCTAGTAGATTCATTTTTCACTTTTAGAGTTTATGTTTGCTTGTGTCGCCGCGGATTTTAGTGACTTTTGGCTTCGACGACCCATGGAGTCCCTTTGATTGAACCTCTCCCAGTTTTGGGATCTTTGAGATCTCCAAATGCTGTTCCATGGGACTTAGATCTGGTGAGTGGGGGGAACTTTGTTGTGCAAGAACCATTTAGCAGCTTACCATTTACAAGGGATGCGGATCATTATCCTGCTGGAGATCACGCTTTAGTGGCATTCCCACTCGGCATTATCCTGGCGAGATTCCCATATCCGCTACTAGCTATTGCCATTTGTGAGGAGACTTTGATTAGCTTTCGCTGCTTTTTCAATTAATTCGCTCTACTTTCGGCTGTGTTTTCAGGTAATAAGCCGCCGAGGTGCTGGACCCAGTGCTGGGGAGCAGGGGGACGTACTGATACTTAGATTTGATGCATCGGGACCATGATGCCGCCTCTGGCCACCGCCCGCTCGCCCGCCGTTGGGCTTGTACGAGTGAGGCATGTAAACATTTTTAAATTTGAATTACGTGCCCTACCTGCCAAGCGGCTGCCAACGAAGCAGCTGACGGAAAGGAGCCGAGAACCGTCAAAGTGGTTACGAAAATACTTCCCAACTGAGCAGCGAAACTTTCGCTGCGGCGGAGCAGTGGATGGGGGCGAGGATGAGGAAGGTGTGACGGCAGGGGGATGGCAGAAGGATGAACCTGAACCAAGAGCAAGAGCAACAAGCAACAAGCAGCAAGCGTCCCCCGTTCCGCTCCGCTCGGGGCTGGATCAGCTCATGCGATTCGCAGCCGAGACTAAAGCTGAAGCATCTTACAGCCGGAGGGCCTCTTGTACATACATACATGTGTACATATACGTACATATAAACAAGATATACATATGGCAGGGGGTGTGAACTGTGGTGGTTTTTTTTATGGCAGTGCCCCCGGCTGCAGGCTTCTGGCTTCTGCGTCTGGCTTCTGGCCGTGGAGTAAGAGGGGAGGGTTGCTGGAGCAGTCTTTGAGCATTTGAACAGCGAAGGAAAATTACAAAATGTATTAAAGTGTTAGAGCGAGGAGGTGCCCAGTGGAGGAAAACTTCGTAAACGGCATCGCAAACGTGAGTTACGCGAAACTGAAACGGACAAACTACCGAATTCAGATCCGAAAACGATTCGAAAATAAATCACCAGTGACTAGTCGCTCAGTTTGTGGCAGTGAAAGTTTCGCTTTCGGTAGCTCGCGGAAGGCATCGGTTGCGGACCTTTTGCGAGCCCTTTGTAATATCTTTTTCGACACGATTTTAATATCAGCCTAGTATTAATATTAAAATCAATTTAAATTAATTTTTGTTCGCTTGTGTTTTATTTTGTTTATTATTTAAGTACGGCGCCAGCGCCGAATCAGCTGGGAATTAAAAACCCATCCTACTGCTACCCAAGTTCCGCTTTACTACCGTCTTGTGGTGCACTGGGAAACTGAAATCTCTGCTCGTTCGGCTACCAATGCCGACTGCTCGACTGCCTTTCCTCCTGCAATGGTGAGCTCATCTCTGCCTCTCTCTGAGAAGCTTCGTCGACGTTGACATCCCTGCTCTCCTGAGCGATGGGGCTCTTCGTCGCAGGCTGCCAATTGCATAAAGTAAAAGTGACAACTCGCAAGGCGAGACAAGTTATAATATTTTGTTTTCGATATTTAATAGACTTTAAGGCTGTGGAAAATAATGGGGACCCACAACTAAAATATGTTATTTGGCTTTAAAGTTTACACTATTCGAGTAATGGGGCTTAGCAATGTTAGATATGAAACAAAGTTCAGATATTAGCTTTGGACGGATGGATGGGAAGGGACGTACATGGCCGTGCTCACCTCTCGCTCCTTCACCTCCGCCAGATGGTGCACATTGCACGAGGCAGAGTGAGTCCGCGAGAGTGAGTAAGCGCTGCAGGCGCTGGAAGGGGCGGGTTAGCGTTTCCTTCTCTGCGTTACACCCATCCACTTCGACCCCAAACTCTTCGGGTACGAGTACACAAATACTGGGGTATGCTGGGATTCAAATCATCTAGGCTTGGAGGGAGGCACACACTTAAAACACACGAGTACTAGCCATGGCTAGCAATCTTAGGTCCATGGGACTACGAAAGATCCTTGTCCACCGAAGAATGATGTAACCAAGATGCTGCTTGTATGTATGTACGTATCGTGTTGTTGGTGGAGAGAGTCCGCAGTGAGCGCCGACTCGATCAGACGGAGGATCATCAAAGCGCGGCAACGAATTGCTGGTGGAAAACACTTGGCACGGGAACAGAGGGGCCTCTGCCCAAAGCTGTGGTCGGCATCTCGCGGGGATGGGAACGTGTTCCGCTGCTGCTGGTGCTGCGCCTGTGGTCGTTCGAGCCTACTCCCAGAGCTCTGTCAGAGAGCGCTAACGGTGGGCTGTAGACGGGAGCGGCCGCAGACTGCTACCCTGGGGTGTTCACAGCGCGTTTGCCCTGTACGAGGCAAGAAAAAGAATAAAAACAAAAAAGGCCTCTTCCGACCACTGTGCCAGGGGCCCGACGTGCACCCAGCGCGCCCCCCCGATCACGCAAAAGCAAATAACATAAAGGAAAATGCGTCGCCAAGATGACTCGAAGGGTGTGGTGTTCGGTTGCTCGAGGGTGGTTGCAGTCGCAGTCACAGTCGCAGTCTCTAGTGCTGATAAGAGCGGGTGGTTTCTTCCACAGAACCCTCCCTCTACCGATAGCCTCCCCGTCAGGCGATTGGACATGAATAAAATCGTAAGTTCGAGAACGCGTGTTCGGGTTCGGGTTCGGGTACGGGTACGGGTACGGGTACGAGTCTCAATGAATAAAGGACTGAGCGGAGTGGAGTGGGTGTGCCTGCAACCCTCCTCGTTGTGTGCCCATTATATCCCACCCCATCCCGCCAACAGCCCACCGGGCCCTGGGAGAACCAATATGTTTCCCATTACGCACATGGCGAGCACCGGAGTAAGAGCTGCCACCTATCCACCCCCTGCCACCACCCACAAAGAGGAGGAGGAATCGATGCCGCTGGGGCTAATGCCCAAATTTGTATGCAGGACGATCAGCGAGAGTCATTTCTTTTGTTTGGTTATTCCCAGCTCCTGGACTCCGACTCCGACTCCGTCTGCGTCTCCGTCTTCGGTGATTTTCCGACTCCGGCCTGTTTTGGGGATAGGCCTACTTCAGATTCCACTCCCGGCCAGCCAGCCAATTGGCGCCGTCGGACATAACAATCAAATTAAACGGCTTCCAGAGTCGGGCCTAGGAAATTAGGAATTTCCCCCCTCCCACTCTCTCCAACTGGCCTATCCCCTCCCCATCGCCATCGCCATCGTCATCTTTCAATCGCATCCCATCGCATCTTGTTCCACAGGCTAGTGGCAACACTTTCAGTGTTTCCATATCCGCCCTTTATTGTCGTAATTTCACGGGCGTGAAGAACAGACTCACTGAAATAATAATAAAACGAAAGAACGGAAAACGAAAACTAACCGCAGATTCATAGACCCCCGTTGCGGACACACCCATGCACGGTGTATGGGGGGGATGGGGATGGGGAGGACGTGCTCGAGCATGGGCACGAAAAAAGGGTCAAACGTCAGGCGCACATCATTTAAATGAAAAACTAAAATAAAATGTCATAAAGAAGGATTAAGCAGCGGGGCTAAATGCTGCCAGTCGATTTGGTTGTCCGACGATAAGGCCCCGATAAGGATCCCATCCGATCCAATCGAGGTGCAGCTGTATCCAGAAGAAGCCTCTTGGTGCCTGTGCCAGTGCCAAGGGTTTTATCCGTCCCGGTGGCCCATCTACATCTGCCGCCACCTTCAACCTTCCACCTTCCTCCTGCCAATTTGGCTTAAATTGGCATCAAAAATGGCTCATATACGCCTTTAATTTTGTATATTTTGGCTCCTCCCCACTCTGCGACTGATGCACGCTGGAGGCAGCTCCGGAATCGAGCCCCTTTTGGCTCCTAGGGACTGGCACTGAGACTGGGGACTGCGTCGGCGACGTGTTTGCGTCTCTGCGGTCGGAGGGAGTAGTGGGTGGGGTGGGGGCTACATAGGGCAGTGTACGAAACGAGAGCGAGTGTCGTCAACTGGGACGCAGGGCTGGGACCGGGACCGGGACCGGGACCATTGCTGGATGCGAGATGGGGAGAAGTGTAGAAAAATCGCATTATTATGGCCTGCGTTTAATTTTTGCTACAAACACAGACGAAATCCACACAGAGGCACCGCCACACAGTCAGACACTTACACACTGACAAGAGCAGCACAGACACAGATGATTGTTCTGCGTTGATTGCGTTCAAGTAGTGTCTCGTCTCGTCCCGTCTCGTTCCGGCTCGTCCATGCAACGCTCGCCGTAACTGGAGCCAGGTTGCAGCGCAACCAACCCCGAGATGCTGCTGCTTCATTATGCTCGAGATTCCGCTGCCCCGTTCACACCCTTGGCTTTCCTTTGTGTTCTGCCCCGGCGGCACCATGCCCCATGCCCCAACCCCAATACGAGTACTCTCTAAGTAAATTATATACATATGTATGTATGCACATACACTCGGAAAAAAATGGCAGTAGAACAAATGGAATACACCCCTATTTAAAATTAATTTTCGGTTCATAAAGACAGTGAGAAGAAACGCGTAAGTCGCTTCTGGGGACGCAACTCTACTTTCATACCCGTACTCAGTCAGTATATACATTTTTGAGATTGTGATTTATGTAGAATTTTAAATTTTTTTGCTACATCTGGTATCTACATCTACAATATATATTCTACATCGAACATGTTGATTATACATTTAGCTTTTATATTCTTTATCTTCTCAGCTCTTATGGTCTCTGAGCTCTAGGCTCGCTTTATGGGGTCGGAAACGTTTTCTTCTCTGCGTTGCACACATCCACTTTTACCACAAATCGAATATACCCCTTAACTCTTTTCTAGGACGGGTATTAAAATATTGAAATCAAATGGAATTCACTTTGATTTAAAAATAAATATTTAATCGAAATGTAAAAAATGTACACATGTAGGTATGTATGTAAATACATTTTTACATATATAGGGCATTTTTTTTAAATACATATAAACATAAATGTACATACATATATGTATGTATGTATGTATATATAATATACATAAATATAAAATTGTTTATTTTATAGCCCGTTTACAATAGGGCCCTAGTGATGGAGATGTATTGAGATTTTGAGTTTTCATCAAAACTTTGGTGGCAAAAAGTTGAGATATATGTACTTGCGTTTCCGATGCGTTTGTTCCGCAGACAAATCTGTCGATGTTCACCGTTAAGTGCTGGAAATAATAAGATATAAATGAAGATTATTAACAGCAATATAGTTTGTCCCCAAATTTGTTGTGACTAGTGCATAAATTTTAAGGGGTAGATTTGTAGCACTAGGAATACTAAAACAAACAAGCAAACAATTAACAATTAAGGCGTGTCGCATGGCTTCAGCCCAGACATTGGAGTTCCCCACGCAAAGTTCAGGCACAGGTTGATCGTGTTCCTTTGAAGCAGCAGAATCACAAAAAAATGGATCCGGACACACCAAAGAGTCTACCTATCGTGAGATCTTCAACAGAGGATCCTGAAAGATTGATGGTTGCCCAGGGCCCGGTTGAGGGTTGATCCGGCTCTGAATAGGTCGAGTTTGGTTTTAAAGTGGAAAAAGTGGAAAATGAAATGTACAAAAATGTATTGAACCCTTTATCACATCATACTCTATCAAGCTGGGCCCACTGTGCGCATCTGCTGAGCTGTCTCGAGCTCGTTCGGCTTGTTTCTTACGTAGGGACGAAGCCGTCGGGCAGCAGCGCTGTCGGCATAGTCGAAAAGAGAATTGAGACCCCGCGCGCCCCCTCTGACCGTGGGGCGCACCGATAAGCCTCGCCATAGAACTTCATATCTTTAATATTATACCAACATATAAAAACATACAACGTTAACATCAACAACAATATCCCTACTCGAAAAAAAGAAACATTTTTTCCGCAAGGAACCAAAACGACCTTTTCTGATAAATTTGGGGCTTTATATTTTCTTAAAATTAATTATTTTTTGTTTTATATGGGAGCGCCTAGATCTTAGAGACTATAACAGCTAGAGAAACTGAATTTTGTTTCCAGACTCATGTGATATTACACTGCTACCAGTGCTATTATTATAGCCAGAATAATTTGCTGACGGTGCTCATTCTCTTTCTCGCTTTCACACTCTCACACTCTGCCCTGTGCAGTGCGCTACCTTTGCGGAGAAGATGTACATATAATATACATTGTATGTACATTGTAGAGGTTGATGACAAATGTAGCATGTAAAATGTAAAATAATTTTAAATTCTGCATGCTTCATAAGCTCACATATTTATATACTGACTGAGTACGGGTATAAATGTAGAGTCGCGTCCGCAAAGGCGACCCGCTCTTTCCTTCTCGTTTTTGTGCTTTATTTGCTTCAAAATTTTGTTTTTGAAAACTTAAAAAAGGAAAAGTCTAAAAGAATTATATCCTGTGACTTTTTATTTCCTGTGCATAGGTGCATTAGGTTTCGTTTAAAGTATGCTCAATGCCAATCTATGGATGAACGGTTGAGCTAAAATTGGTTGACTAACCCCCTGAACTTTTGGAACGATTTGGGCCCTGTCATATTTTTACTCCGAATCTGCAGAGGGGATATCCACAAAAATAAAAAGTTGACAAGAAAATTCGACGGATGTTTGATTCGGGGTTTGATTCGTGGGGATAGAGGGATATACCTGAAAAGGAAAAGGAAAGGGTTGCAGTGCTGCTGACGCTGCTGCTGTGGGGCGGTGCCTTGATGGAGATTTCTCTGTTTATTTCTATTCCCTTTGCGCGAGCAGACGTTGGATAATTGATGGCCAAGTCCCCAGCTTCCCGCTCCAGTTGTTGCATATTCGAGTGCACTGACCCGACAGCTCCTCAAATGGCTTACCACGACTCGCCTGAATCGATCTCGAGCTTGCGTCTGTCCCTGACTATGGCTTTGCTTATGTGTCTCTGCCCGTGTGTGTGCATGTGTCTGTGAGTGCGGCTTAGTGGCAGCAGTGGCATGCCCACACCGCAGAACTTAGATGGTGTCGTCAGAAGCCCCAGGAGCCGGGAGAAGGCCTCCGTTCAGACCACGATCATTTTGCAGCGCCCACTCGCCCACCCCGTTTATACAGAGACATAAATAGATTCAACGTTTGAATCCAAATCCATATTCGACATTCACACTCACTGTTTCCTGTCCATTTCTCTTTATTATTGTCAGACGAGAGTGTGTGCCTCCGCCTCCGCCTCTAGCCGTTCTAGCACTTCTAGCACTTCCTCCTGCTCCTCCTGCTCGCACTTCCTGGCCCGAGTCCCGAGTCCCCTGTTCCAAATCGCTTAGTTTTCGAACAAAAAATAATATTTTGTGACAGTAATAAACGCACTGAAAGGACATCCCACCGCCAGCTACCGCTACCTGCCTTGTACCGCCCTGACCACGCCTCTACTTATTTTTACCCTCTTTTATGGCCATAAAAGAAAACCAAACAGGAGCTCGGATAAATTTATACAGCACATTTCATGCGATCAGCACATAAATATTATTATACGAGTATTGAGGAATATTTATGCGAAAATACACGCGTGGCTCTGCACACACACACACACACACACACACATACATATGTTGTGTGTTGTGTGTGGGTGTATAAATACTGTGCGCATAGCGGGCAGCACCTCGAGGTATCCGGACTCCGGGTATGTCGTCTGCGTGGCCCTCTCTGTGACTGTGGCCACGTTACAAAGGAAATATTTCGACATGGGAATTATTTATTCCACCTTCGTCTTTGCCACTGAATGGTGCCAATGGAGGGGGTTGGGGGAGCGTATTAAGTGAATTTTTGAGATGAGGATGGGAGCACCCAAATGGGAGGCATTCATAGTTGAATGCGAATCAGTCCATCCAATGAGCAGGGACCAGGGACCATGGACCTTCTTTTCCTCTAATAAAGCCGCCTGTGACACTTTTCCCAGCATTGACGCTCGTGTCGCCTCTTCTCTTCTATTCTCGAGTCGAGTCGAGTCGAGTCGACTCGCCTTGGGGCATAATCAACGCTGCTATGCAGACAACCTGAGCTTTTTTCTGGAGCGGGTGAGGGAGACGGAGAGAGGGGGGCAGAGGGGTTCTGTGTATTGAAGGGCTTGTGGTAGTATTTGGTCGACCAAACCACAAAGCACAGAATGCGTGTTGCATACATAAATTCGAGTGGAGGAGCCTCTGCTCACGTTTTCTGCTGCACAAAATAAATCATCGACAGATAGACCAGCAGACAGGCCACGCCCTCTCATTAACTAAAGGGCTTATTGGGGGTGTCAGTGGGGCTGGTAAGTGGGGACTTGGACAGAGCCAAGGCAACACAGAAGGCCACAGAAAGCCAAGGTAACAGTTTGCACAGGGATCTGCATTGAAACGAGGTCGTGTTCCGACGACGGGCAGTAGCCACCCGCGTTCCTATCTAGAAATATCTTCTAGGACATACCTACATATGAACATATGTAAACTCTGAGAGAGACGATTGCGTAACAAAAGAAGCACAATCACATTTAAATACAAAATAGTGAAACTGGTAAACATTCCAACATAAATATACAAATATTTCAAATAACTTGGAGCATAATATCGCGACAGAACTATATGGAATGGAATGGAATATGTTTTTATGAACGTCAGAGAAATGACAACGGGGTACCAAAGACAATACAATAGTCAATAGTTTATTTATATTGTCTGTGGTGGTACAGTGGGCAGCGCAAAAAACGACCAAAAATAGGGATTTGTTCTACTGCTGCCCTGCACCACTGGCTTTAGTTTACGGCTCGGCACGGCCCTTTCTATTGTGCATAGGAAATGGGCCGAGCGCTGCTTTAATTACTTCTCCCCTTGTGCGTTGAATTGAATGCGTTTTGGAATATTTCTGTTAGGTATGTGTATATAATTGTACATATGTACATACTATGTACATCGGCCGTGTAATCTGCAAAAAAATTTCCACATAGGTGCAGTGCAGCTGGACTGGAAACTTCATTGGTAAACTTAAAAACCAACGAGAAGGAACGTGTGAGTCGCTTCTGGGGACGCGACTCTACTTATACCCGTACTCAGTCAGTATATAACTTTTTGAGAATACATTTTAAGAATTTTAGAATTTAAAAAAAAATTTTACATTTTAAATTTTTTTGCTACATCTGTTATCTACATCTACATCTACAATGTATATTTTACATATAACATGTATATTATACATGTACCATTTAGATTCTACATCTCCTCCGCTAGGGGTTGCTCGCGCACTGAACGCAGCAGAGTGTGCGAGCGAGAAGGAGATAGAGTAGCGTGGTCGTTGGCAAGAGGGGGCGGGGGAAACAATTGAAAATTAATTTCTTCATTCTGGCTAAATTTATGATCCGATCTGATTCAGATTCAGCAATCTGGTAGATATGGGCATTCTCTACGATACTGCGTTTCTAGTTTTATCGTATCTTTAAAATTGTGCCTGCCACAGATTTTCGTCTTTTGCGGGGGCGGAAGGGGGTGGGGCGAAATTTTGAAATACACTTGTAGCAGTGTGATATCACATGAGACTGGAAACCAAATTTGGTTGCCCTAGCTTTTATGGTCTCTGAGATCCAGGCGTCAAACAAGACGGACAGACGGACGGACGGACGGACGGACAGACAGACATGTCTCTATCGACTCGGCTATTGATGCTGATCAAGAATATATATACTTTATGGGGTCGGAAAATTTTCCTTCTCTGTGTTACACACATCCACTTTTACCACAAATCAAATATACCCCTTAACTCTTTTTTGAGTACGGGTATAAAAATGAATTCAGTTTTTAGCTAGAAATATAAATATTTATGTACACATGTACATATGTACAGTGGCGAGCAAAAGTGAGTGCATGTTCACGGCACTGACTTTCGTCAACCATAACGAAATGGATGATCGGACAATGCAGGTTTTTTTCAACAGTTGAAACATATCCTTGCTGATGCTGCGCTCTTCCTGCAGTCCATTGGCCAACATTTTTGTTACTGGCCAGAGAAGCACCCTTTGGTGTTAGCAGCTTGGTTTTCTCACTGTGGACATCATTAGTCGAGCATCTGAGTGCATGAATAATATTTCGCGACCTTTGGCTAGCGGCTTGGGTCAATCATTGACGAGGAGGAGATACTGTCGTCACATGTGACGCTGTCGTCTTTTTTGAGCTGCGATCATCGCCGATTGGCTAATACCAAGCCCCTCGGAAATAGTACGAAAAGAACAGCCCTTCTGGGCCAGGAACACAACTCTGTTTACATATCTGTAGATATTTTTCTCATTTTTATGCAAACTATCAGCAATTTAGTTGTCGTAAGATAGAAATTGAAAAATGTTGCTTGGATTCTCACGAATTGCGTTTCAAACTGCACTACGAGCAGCAAGAATAGCATAAGAAAAAACATAAACATTCATCTGCCCGGTTTGGCTGATGAGAGAAGTCGGAGAGGGACGATAGATGCAGGTTTTAAAACGCGCAGAAGTGAGGGAATAACCGCCTTTTTTTGTGATTAGTTTCGAACTTTTTGAAATCATCTCATATGCTACTTCTTTGAACTCCAATTTGTTACGAATCGAATGATAAGCATTTCTGTATATATATATATATATATATATATGAATGTCATATTAAGAATTTAATTTTAGTAGCACAAGGTTTGGTTGTTGGTTAGATCTGCAAAATTGCCCACTGTGCGCAGATGAGGGCGAAGATGCAAGGGTGAATATGATCTGTTAGGGGCTTACAAGAGAAGGGGCAAAAAGAGAAACGCAGAATCAGTTTGAATCGATAAGTAGTAGGGTATTCCCAGAGGCGACCATCCACCATCCATTTCGGGGCTGGTCCGTAAGGTTTTGCCATTCCGAAAGCTCCCAGTCATTCCAGCCTCCATCTGGGATGCTCCTATCTCTCACGTTTCTAAGCGATAATTATTCGATAGTTTTCGAATGCAGCCATGCATATTCGACATGGACAACGAAAAAGTGTAAACAATGTCAGACAGGAAAGTGGTAAAACCCCAAATTTGTCTCAGGCACAAGAATTCGGTTTGGGGACTACCCTCTGGGAATGCTCTGCAGAGCTCATGCAGGGTGACAGCCTTCCGACTATTCTGTACTCGGAAAAAGAGCCCATAGGGTACGGCCATACATACGGCCTTAAAAAACGCCTCGCTGTTTTCGGGTACGTCTTGCTCCTAAAATGTCCCAACCCGCTCCTAAATATAAATATTTATAAATTCAAGAATTAATATCTATATCAATATATTTGTATTTACTACATTGCTTGGGCTTAGTAGAATCAGTCACAAATGATCACGCTTCAGGGGCTCCTATAAGGCTATAAGGCGAAGATATGGTACCATACCGTAGGTAAGAAAGGAAAAGTTCAAGAGAACAATAGAGGAGGCCCTAACTGGCTTACAACTCGCTTCTAATATAGCTTTGTGTGTGTGTGTGTTTTCCCATTTCCTTTTTTATTAAATTTAAAATTGGTCGCTTAGAGAGGAATTAACTAACAGATTAATAACTAATAGACTTAAGATACGCGGTACGTGATGGCACCTCGACGATGGCCCGAAATTGATCCGGATCCGGAGCATTTTCCGCTTTAGTGTGTTCCTGTCAGACCTCTCCATTTGTCTTTAAGCGCCATTTTGTTGCGGGGAGCACTGTGTCCCCTGATCCTTGTGCTCAGCTCGCTCCTTCTTCGAGGCGTTCGCGTCGAAGCTAAACAGGGCTGACAAGCTCACCAGAGTAGAGCGCAGTCATCTTCCTCTGCCCCTGTGGCGTTCTTCTCACGGGTGGCACTGCCGAAGTCGACCGGGTTGACTGGGGCTTCCGCCGGGGCTGGGACAGACAGTGTTGGCCGTTGACTCGTTTTCAATGCCTCCTTCAGAGGGGAACCAGTCTCAAAATGCCCCTGGGCGCTCGTTCCGCTCAAAGGCCAGCTCTCCTCCTCCATTCCTACCGCTTTGAAATGTTGGCTTAGGTTTTTAAATCCAGTAGCCCGCGCAGCTTTCAACCGGTTCACCGGATCCAGCAGTCTGGCAACCTTATGTCTGGCAGCCTTGCGCCGATCGTGAAGCAACTCTGCCGATCAGCTGTTCGGTACAGAAACTCCAGCCAAAACAGAAAATCAACCAACGCCATCAATGGCGAGAGCGGGCGCTCGAATCTGCGTAGCTCCTTCATCGAGACGGCGGCGAAATGGTTCACTGCCGCCCATACCGTGTCCGACACCATGGCCTCTTGGAGACAGTGAGGCAGTTGCCTACCAGCGCGCTGGCTCTCCACAGCTCGCTGCTGAAGCTCTCGAAGCGCCCACAGACAAAGCGAATGTGCACGTATATGCACACGCACACGCACACATTAATGCAAATGACTGCAGCATGAGAGTCATAAAAATGATGAGGAGTCGGCGGGAGCAAACAGCAAAGAGGTTGATCAGATCGTCCTGACAGAAGTCATGTGAGCGAGTGGGAGGGGCAACAGAAGGAGTAGCAGCAGGAGATGGCGATGGGGCTGCTGGCGTGACACGAGCTGCGGCTGAATCTCTTGCCCAGATTCTGCTCGAATGCATCCCAGGAATGAATGCCATGGCGTATTCGACTGCAGAGTTCTGGAGAGTTGATTCCAGACTCCAGGGATGCCCGGTCAGAGGTCTTTCCCGAGATCCGATTCCATCCATCGACCCTCCCTCCAGTTAGCCCGGCGTATATGTATTGTGTGTGACATTGTTCCATCTGTTGCCCATGTTTCCCATGTTTCCCCTCTTCTGACTCGCTTACTCCCTCCCTTCCGCCAGCCATTGTCGTGACACGCATCCCCGGCACTTGCGGCATCTCTGGCACGTAATAAGCGAAGAAAACTGCGCCGGATCCAGAACAACCTCAAGGAGAAGCCATTCGAATTGAAAGTTCGGCTTTCCGCCTCCCGCAATAACAATGAGACCCGGTCGGTTCCAGGGGCGGCACTGGCGCCGCCCACGCATTTCCTCAGACATATTTGGGCCATTAATCCATCAATGAAATATGCTTTGTGTGTGTGCGTGTGCGGCAGTAAAAGTAAAAGTTCTTTGGCAAACATTAGGAAGCCTTTGGGGCCCTTTCAGGGCGCCTAATGCCTAATGCCATTTAGTTTTGGCAAAAGGCTTCTGCCATGGCACAGAGCAGAAGGCAGCAGGCAGAAGAAAGCATTCGAATTGTTTTACTGTCATCTCCGTCATCGATGCCATCGAGCGATTGCAATTCGTATGGCTGAGAGAGTACGTGTGCTCTTTCCGGCTTACATTCGAGTCCCATTTCGAGTGGTGGGCGGATGGAAAGTGCCGCAGCGAAAGTCAAGTGAAGCGACTGACATTTATTGCTGAACGTTGACTCGTCTCAGACCTGTGTCAGGGAAGAGAATGGCAGCATACATACATATATATATATCTTTCAATGGGCTCTGCCCATAGTCCCTGGAGTTTATTTCAGCTTCCTTTTACCTTTTCCTCAACCCTGACCAGTTAAAGGCATTCAAGGGCTAAGCCAGTGCAATCTTTGTGCACGGCCAAATGATGTACCCGCTGGCGCTTAGCCGCTTCACCCAAAGCGAAACGATGCTGACAAGTTGGCCTGATCTTTTCTCACATGAAAGTTTGTCAACGTATGACGAACGAGGACTAAGCCACTGGGTGACAATCCCAACCCCCAACCCCCAACCGCCAACCCCCGGCTACCGATGATGCCAATGCCAATGCCAATGCCAATGGCTCTCTTAGCGACAGCTTGGTCTTCCGTTTGAATGATGGCCGAAATTGCTTGCGACTGAGTGCCACACAGACACAGCCACAGACACAGACACAGATACAGGAGTCGTAAGCGGCCACAGAAACGTGAAGCGTAATCCCAGTCATCGCAGTAAAAAACTGCAAAGGCCAAACAAAAAGAGAGAGAGAAAAGAAAGCAATCCGGACGAGCGCATTGGATACGCGTTCTGATACGCTTTTGATGGACTCAAGTTTCCACAACTTGGGGATGTTCTGTGTGGGGCAGCAGGCAGAGGGCAGTCTTAATAGATTTTGGCTGCTGTTTGGCAGCTGACGGATGAGTTGGCCACTCAAACGATGCGACGGGATGGGACGGGATTGGATGGGGGGCAAGTGCCGCGGCACTTCCGACCCCCTGGGGAATCGAAAGCTGGGAGAGTCGGAGAGTAGTGGTTAGTCCCCCTGTTCGCTTAATTGCAAACGAATTCACCCGTTCACTTACGGGAAACTTATCTGTCGCATCCCACACCCCATCAATGGCGCAGACCGATGTCCGATTCGAGCTATCCGATGTGCGATTTTGGGGTTAATTCCGCGGACAAAGGCACAGGAGAAGAGAAGGTGCTGGTTCCGATACTGACTCGCCACAAAAGAGCCTGTGTCAGGAGTGCAAGGGCAAGAGCAAGAGCAAGAGCAAGAGCAAGTGCAGTTGCAAGTGGCATTTATGAGGGATTCGAAGGGGATAATTAAGATTGATATTTTACCTCTGTCGCTGTCGCATGTGACGGGAACCAACGCCCAAATCGGGAATGCCAAATGGCACCCAGCCGCAATCAAAGCCCAAGGAGAGCGGCGAAGCGTCTTGAGCGAGGCGTTCAATGTGACACGACCTGTCCGCTCCTTTACACCGGGGAGGGTGCAGGCTGGATGGTGGGTGGTGCCATTAAAAGTTGTGGGGAAACACATATAAATTAAGGAGAAAGCCTTAATCCATTTAAATGAGCGCTTCGTGTGGCGAGGGGCGCCAGGCGAAGTAAGAAACAGACGTACGGACGGACGGACGGACGGAGCCAGGACACAGGACACAGAGTGTTTGTGTGGTTTTGCAGGCAAGCGTTGTGCAGTCTGTGTGCTTTATCCGACGCGCTACAGAGAAACGAATTTCTTCGTTTCACTGATTCACTCGGCCACTCGCTTTCGCTTCAGACTCGCGCTCTCTGCCTGCTGCACAAACTGGAAGCTTCAGCTGCAGTGGCAGTCGCAGTCGCAGTTGCAGCTGCTGTTGTTGCGTGACTCGTATTTCCGTTGGATCTGAAATATGTATGATGTGCCCACGGTCCTAAGAGCACCACATCACACTCAGCCAGCAGTGGGAGAGGGAGAGGGAACGGGAACGGGAACGGTAGCGGGAGACGCAGAGGCGGAGGCAGAGGCAGTGGCATTACTTATGAGTAATTAATTATGCTTGCAGCACATTTTTAAAATTGAGTTGCACCCCAGCAGCCGTAGGCGTGTTTCCCCCCTCCTTCTGCCACTTATACTTCCGCCCCCGCTGCCACACCCCCTTGAAGCTGCCTTGCAGCTCGGCGGACACGGCGTCTGGCCTCGACTTATGGACCACTCTTATGGACGGCCCTACTCCGTGCTTTCGTGGCTGCTGTTCCTTGGGCGTGGGGCATAATGGGCATGGATTTTGGACCGGAACAATGTGAGCTGGAGCCTTGGTATCGGGGATGCTGGGATTGTGCTCCAGCGCGCAGTGTTAACGCGTTTCGTACGTCCAGGGCTACCACGGCACGGCACTCTTTTTCTCCCCATCTCCAACTCCGCTTTGTGTGTGTGTGTGTGTTTTTTATGTATCACATCTTTTGGGAGACACGAACAGATCCGTAAATGTTGTTCCATACTACTCAGTACTGCGCGGATCCTATTGATATACTAATAAAATAAAATAAATAAATAAATAATAAAATAAATAAATAAAATAATACTAAAAACCCCTCTCTATTTTGTCCTCTCATTCCAGGTGAGATACAATGCGGATTGAATGCGAACGGAGCTCCCCGTACTGAGGCAGCCTCAGTCCCTCAGTCCTTAGTCTTCCTTCTGCCAGTGCGTATCCCACTCTGTTTCCCATAAATAAATGTATGTATATATATATATATACATATATATATATATATACATATATATGTATATTCCTCATGGCGTGTATTTCGTGCGACGCACAAGGCAGATGCTTGGAGCTGGGTAGGAGAGTCTTTTGAACTCATCCACTGGCTGCGCACTGATCAGCCTTACATATTTCATATGACTGTACATATGTACACATGTGTGTACTTACATACATATGTACACATTTCGATCTAGGCGCAGCTGGTTCGATGTTGGCACTCTGCTGCCCGATATTGTAAATAATTTCCATCTGATAGCTCGCTGTGTACGAGCCACAAAATAACCACAAAAACAATGCAACAATGCAACAATAAACGGACAACAGACTCGGATTATCCTCTGGAGAGAGTATGCTGCACACATTGATTGAGGAGCGCTATATCTAGGGGTGCGATGGGCTCCAGCACGGTCCTGCCTGTAGCATCGTCTTTGAGCTGTCCGCTCCCGGACTCGCCAAATTGTCCACTCGATTTTGTATGCGCAAACCTTACCCTTTCGAGGATGCTCGAACCTTCTATAGCCACACAAAATAATGGAAAAAGTGCCATATCCCTCTGTCAGTGGTGTGACTGTTCGTAGACGGTTGGCTGCACATTATTTAAGTGCAATAAGTGGCCCCAGAGCAAAAACCCACGTGGACTGGCCTGTGTCGCAGAGACGAAACACTGTTACTGTAGGCTGATAAAAGTAAAGTTGTGCTATGTGATGAGAAAGACTGTAAAATGCAATATAACAGAAGCCAGTCCCCCCAACAGACCAAAGTTTTGGCAAGTGGTTCAAGAATTATCAGCTTAAATCCAATTGAAGCTTTGGCATGATCTTTTTGACCAATGCCAGGCCGGTGTAAGGCCAAAATTGATTATAAACTAAACAGAAAAGCTCATGAAAGCTGTGCAGCTGCACATATGTATATATATATATATGGTGGAGGCTCTTGTGATGTGATATCACACTGAAACGAGAATAATCCAGATCCATACATGTAGGAATTGCTAAGTACTAGTACTAGGTACCCAACGTACTATAAGGATTCAGAAGCCAGCCAGTTTTTAATTTCCTAACTTGGTTGTCGGGCCAGGTTCGAGTGACGACGTCACGAGAGAAGTAAAATAAAAATGAAAGTCATAAGGAAGATTCCTACATACATAAGGATAAGCTAAATCCCAAGGAAAAGTCGAATCATTTCCTGAAAAAAGAAGCTATTTTTCCTGTTTTTGTGTCCTGTTCTTGTGACGAGTAGTTGGCGTCACTGTTCCAGACGAACCAAAAATCATTCAAACGCTCTGTCTGTTTTCCTCTTTGTCAGACCTTTGTCTTGGCCTTCATCTTCATCTCCCTCTCACTTTCCAATTCATTCGAGAGCAGGGACCAATTAAAATTCCAAAAGAAAACTCGGCGCGGGACGGCCACGGCACCCGTTGCACTCCGCTTTATACCGAGTTAATCTCACGATCCGAGGGCATACATAAGAAAGTCATAATTTATACGTATGTACAATGTACAATGTACACGCATACAAATATGTATGGTATGTATGTACATGCATCTCATACTGCGAGTACATACGTGGATCTTTCCCACTGCTCCAACTGCTTTATTTCCTACTTTTTAAAGTGTCGATGGTGTTGGTATTGTGCTCCTTCTGCGTGTGCACATATGTATGTATTGTATTTGTGTGTGTGTTTGTTTTTTGGACACTTTGTGTCTGTGCAAGTGTGTAGGTGCATTTTGTATAGCGTCTTCCGCTGCCTGCTTCTGCTGTTGCTGCTTGTTTGTTATTGTTGCTGCTGCCTCCAGCCCCAGCCCCAGGCCCAGGCCCAACCCCACCACCAGCCCTGGCCAGCACTGCACTCCACTCCATTCAGTTCCACTCCATTCTGTGCCACTTGATTGTCGGGTCAAATTAAGTGAACGGGTGCCACCACCACTGCCACCGCGGAGGAGCAGGCACAGACAGTCTGCGCAGTGCATGTATAGTGCATATATAGTGCATATATATGTACATTGTACACGTACATTCGTGCATATGTATTTAAAGTCATCGGCTCAATTTTACTTGTAATTGTTTATCTGAATTGTCTGCACACTTTACTTAAAGATATCAAACGAGAGGGAACTTTGTGAGTCGCTGCTGTCCCCGCGACTCAACTTGTATACCCGTACTCAGTCAGTTCACTCGCGATCAATGGAATAGACTCCGAAATGTTCTGTATGAATTTTCATTTTTTAAATGCACACTTCATTTATGGATGAATATGGAAAAAATTAATTCTTTTTAATTATATATAAAAATATATAAAAATGGAGAGAGAAAGATTGATAGTGCATCATCACGTGAGCACGGCAGATTTGCTTTAAATTTGTATTCAGTGGTTCGTATTTGCCAGGAGAATGTTTCTACGGAAGAAAAACCATCAATTGAGTTATAATATGTCTGCTATCGGAACGTCTCTATTAATCTAACGCGAGAGGAACGTGCAGAAGTAAATTAAAAAAAATTTTACATGTTACATTTTAATTTTGTTGCTAGATCTGTGATCTACATCTATAATGTATATTCTACATGTACCATTTAGATTCCACATTCCACAATAACGCGGCAGAGTGTGCGAGCGAGAATGAAAATAAGTAGCGGGTCTCTTGCTGGAGGAGGTGGGGGAAGCAACTGAAAATTTGTTCAGTCTGGCTATAATTATGGTCCGATCTGATTCAGATTGGGCAATCTGGTAGATATGGTCATTCTCCACGATACTGCGTTTTTAGTTTGGTTGCTCTAGCTCTTTTAGTCCATAGCCATAATTCTTTAAAATGTTTAATTCCCAAAATCTATCAGAAAAAGTTATTTATATCTATATTATAAATTTGTAGAAAAAACTCTGTGTTTAAGCGGCTATCTCCGCAGCGTGTGCACCAAATTGCATGTTGTTTTTTTAATAATAGCCAGAGAATGTGGCATGGCTTGCACAAACAAATTAGTACTTTTCTATAAATAGGTTCCCCAAGAATTAAAAATTAGTCAAACAAAATGCAAATTTGGTCAAAAAGTGAGTGTTTGAGGCCTTTTTCATTTCCTTTTGTGTAATTCTGTAGAAGAGAACATTTTATGATCGATTTTGTTCTTATACCTTTTTGTATTTATTTATTTATTTATTGAAAGAGGATTAGCAACTATCTGCTAATATAAACTGATTAAAATTAAAGGAAAGGGGTTTAAAGGGGATGTAAGAAATAATGAATAACTAGAGGATTGTAGATACAGGTATATCTTACTGGCTATAATTTAAAGCGATAATTCAGGGGATAGGGTATGATAAAAATTATTATTATAATTAGAGCATAAAATTCGAAAAGGGTCTTGTTGAGCGTAATTAGACCTACGGAAGGGTAAACGAAAAGGACGAAAGGTACGGGTAGGTCTAAGGGAACAGAGAAGTCAAGCTGGCCAAGAAGTGATTATGAGTCAACAAGCCCGACTAGGAGCTTGTGTACAAACATAACGCCGTTACAAATTCTGCGATTGCGCAATGAAGGGAGGTCTGAAAGTTGTAGCCTCGATTTATAAGAGTCTTCTATCCGAGTCCCAGTTAAAATTACGTAATGCAAAAATTAAAAACTGTTTTTGGACCGACTCGAGAATGGACTGTTGCTCCTTGTACTGCGGAGTCCACACACAAGAACAATATTCCAGAATCGGACGAATTCATAAATTCCCTAAGGTCGTTAACTCCTAGGGGGATCCAAAAATGCAATGAAACTCGCTCCGGACAAGTTTGACGCATTTCTTTAATGATAAAAATTGTGGACAAGGTTCATTTTTTGTACGTAAAAGCTAACCCCCTTACGATAGCTGTAATATTCAGGTCAAGAGAGTAAATAGGCCACCCAAATGGAATACGCTTGAGGTGCAGACTTGAGACTTTGGTTCATGTTGGTATATACCCTATATACCTTATATCGCTCTGATCGGACTGATTTTTTGCTTGATCTAGATTCTGGAATATTAGAATATAACTCTTCTCGGAAAATTTCAGCTCAATGTGTTTACATTTAAGCCAACAACAAATAGTTAAAGCACGGCATTTGAACACCTGCGACAAACAACAGCCGCTTCCTGATATTTTCGGAGAACAGCTATATTCTCATATTCTAGAATCTAGCTAGCTTTCATTTCATAACAAAAGGAACACTAAGACCCTGAGACCCCAATGTATATGTACATTGCTCGAGCTCGGGTCGATGGCATACGTGTGCAGGACGTGCAAGAATTTGTATCTGTTGAATTCGCAAAATGTTGGTCGTGAAGAAGCGGTTAGCGCCACTCTGTCTCAGCATAGACCTCGGATTCCGCGCCCGCGCCCGCGCCCGCCCCCGCCCCCGCCCCCGCCCCCGCCTCCGACCCTGCCCGCGCTCACAAATGGCATCCTAGGACGGTGCACGGTGAACGGTGAACTATGAACTATTGGCATGCAACGGAGGCTCATAAAGAACCAAACAAACACACACACACACAGAGACACAGCCACAGCCACAGACATGAAATGACTTGCATGCAAGTGATAAGGAAGGAAAGCAAGAACAAAGAACCAGAGAAGAAAGAGAGTGGGAAGGGCGAGCTAAAAGAGGATAAAAGAAACAAAAACAAAAGCAAAAACAAAAAGAGAAGCAGCGAGGGTATGTGTTGTGTGTAGTTGTTGTTATGATTATAGTAATTGACCCAATTTTTGGGAACATTTCGTTGTTTTATCGCCTGCTTTTACCTCTCAGATTTGTTGTTTTTGTTGCTATTTTCCTTTTAATTTAATCGTTGCTTCGGAAAAGTGTAAGAAAGAAATGCCCATTAAACTATGTACATATGTATGTATGTAAACGCCAGAGGAGGTGTTGGGGCGGTGTTGTCTGAGTTGAAAAATGATCTGGTGGCTATATACATACATATGTATGTATATATGTATGTATGTATGTACATATTATGTACATACAGTATGTCAACTAATTGTTTCCATAATGAAATAACTCAGACAATTTCAACTTTATAATTATCTGAATATCTGAATATTACGACATAAGGGCGATGTCGATATCGATATCGCGTCGCCTCAGGGCAGTTGTGGGTGCTAATTCAAAATATTATAATTTTTTAGGTTAATGTTTGCATTTTGCAAAGAATTTATTGACAGCGCCAGAAATGCGGTTTTTTGGTTTTAATCTTTTCTATTACGTTTTGCTTGGGATCTCGTAATTTTGTTTTATCATACCTATAGCCTATAGTTCACAAATTTATATATTATATTATATATTATATTATATATTATATTATATATTATATATTATATTATATATTATATATTATATTATATTTTATATTATATATTATATTATATTATTATACATTAATATTTTGAATGCTAAACCTGAAATTATCTGAGCTATTTAGTTTTGCAAACAATTGGTATGTCCGTCCGTTTCCATTAAACTGTTGTGAGTTTAGCAAACGCTTTGTTTTTCGTTATCGAAAATCGTTTATCCCAATTTGGGCGGATCGGGCGATACAAAATTAGTGTAATTAGTGTAATTAATGTAATGTTTGTAAATAGCCCACAAAAATTTGCTGAGAGTCGGACCACTATCGCAAATATCTGCCATAGTAACGAAATGTTGATGCTGACTATCAGCTCTCAGCTTGCTGATAAAGCAAACATAGTCGATCAAGCGACGCTGAACTGAACTCAACTGATCCTCGGGTCTCCTCAGAGCCTTTAAAGCTCTCAGCACGCATGGCGGAGTCAGCACTGTGCGCACCTGCACCCCGGTTCAGTGTGTTTGTTGTTTGTTTTGAGCTCTTAAATGCGTTTTTGGCTCCGCTCTCGGCTATACTGGTGTGCGCGCGGCCTAACTCCTCCACTGCACACTCCCCAAGAAACAACATTCAGTGAGAATAATACTCCTTATCCGCAGAAACGGGGTAGGCATCCATACATATATCCATACATACATCCATACATATGTACATATCATACATCCATACATACATCCATACATATGTACATATCATACATACATATCATACATCAATAGATGCATCGATCCAATTCGACTGCTGCCCCCCGAACGAATAAAGTAGCAATCATGATAATTATCATTGTTATATGCAATGTTATGTACAAATACGTACTTGTGCACATATGCATGCATGTACATATATATATATATAGCAATGCATACGGGTATTATTATCCCTACAATTACAGGATAGCTAGCACTTCGACCCCGACTCGTGGCTTCTGTTTTCGCTTGCCCATCCTGTGAGTACTTGCACTTACACGAGTACTACTTGCATTTCCAGTTCTATTTCTATTTGCATTTGCATTCGCATTCGCATTCGCATTTGGCTCTTTTTCCTGAGCGTTTTTTAACCCTTCCTTTGCTTTGGACTTTGGACTTTGGCTCTTGGTGCTGTTGTTGCTGTTGCTGTTGTCATCTGCCGCCGCTCGTTTGGTGCGAGTGAAATGCAAAGCAAACAACAATTTGTAATTTCCGTTGTTTCCCAGCCGAAGCAGAGCAGGGCGGAGCAGTGACTGGTGCGGGGTGTGGGGGTGTGGGGGTTTCAGATGAGCGAGCAGGCGGTGAGATGCGGTGGGCGTGTTGCGAAAACTTTTCCACGCTTTGTTACGTGCAATTTTCTGCTTCAGCCGGGTGAAATAAATAATCCCCTAGCCGCACCGCAACCCCTGCCATTCCCTGCCATCCGATCCAGTCCAATCCAATCCAATCCAATCCAGTCCCTCCTGTTCCTCCTGTCCCTCCCCCTCCCCCCACACTGCAGGACATCCAATGTGGAGCCCAAGTTCGAGTCAAAGGCAAGCCATTTGCCATGCATTTTCAACACTCTCCCTCTCGCTCTCGCTCTTCCTCTCCCTCTCGCTCTCGCTCTTCCTCTCCCTCTCCCTCTCCAAATCCTAAATACAGGCTCTACGGATTCGGCAGCACAGAACTCAATTTTGTTTTCATATTTGTTGGGGAATGAGCGACCAATCGATGCATTCATCCAGAGGCTCCTGGTGGAGAACTGAATTGACTGAAGCATACATATGTATGTGCAGATATGCTAATACATGTGTGAATAAATATGTAAAATGTACGCATGTTCATGGTATGAAAACATACATATGTACTATGTACGTATTTATGTACAATATATATTTTTGTATGCGGATCATTATCTTTGGGGATGTTGGTTCTATAAGTCCCGCTATCATGCGCTGAATGTTAGAAGCCAGTTCGCTGTCGTATTCTACACTGCACTCCACTCAGGCGGTGGGTGCAGACAGCAGCACCCACTGGGCCGAATAAGTGAGTGGTGGGCCGTGGTGTGGGTCGTGGGCGGGGGCGGGGGCGGGTTCGGAGGCGGAGGCAACAACAGGTGATGCTAATGCACAACCCTGTGCATACACAACGGACGACTAGGTCCAGAGTCGGAATGCAAATAGAGATGCCTTGGACGCATCAAAAACACAATTAGCAGACGGATCGAACTTCGGCCTCCATCGGCGGCCTGCAAGTCCTGGGACTTAAGTCAAATTAGCTAAACAAGTACTCTTCTGGGTCGATGCAGACACAGACGCAGAGATACAGATGCAGATACCTACATACCTATGTACATACATACATACCTACATACCTACATACATACATACCTACATAATGCAGATCGCTCAGCGGTAATGGGACGAGCAGGAGGAGGGAGTGTGGGGTGTCCATCCTTGAGCTACGAGTATTTACATTCAGACTTTGACACAAAGGCCGGCCCCCACACCCTCCCCGGCTGCTGAACTGCTCCTATCTGCTCTCTGGCCGTGTGCTTGTGTTAGTATTTGTACCGTTATATCACTACCACGTCCACGCAGTGCGTGTGTCTGTGTGTGTGTGTGTTTTGTGTGTTGTGTGGCAGCCAGTGAGCCGGCACTAAAAGCCAAACAAAACATGAAAACAGCTCAAAGACCCCCGATGACTACCTCCGGCTACAGCTAGAGAGTATCTGTATCTGTGTCTGTATCGGTATCGGTATTTGTATCTGCGGATGCCCAACTTCATCCACTTAATCACCCCACACTCCCTCCGAACAACCATCGTTGTCGTTGTCGTCGTTGTCGTTGTTGTCGTTGTCGCTGGCCATGCCCCTTGAGCATACAATTGTAAAACGCAAGCAAATATTAACACGGTCAACCGATATGCCAGTGCTGCAGATACTAATACGGATACGGATACGGATACAGAAACAGATAGGACGGAGCTACTGGAATGCCCTCGATGGCCCCTCCTCTGCCACTGTCCCGTCTTGTTGCATGTTTAATGGCCGAGCTATTGGATTTAAGGCCACTCAAGCACACGCCCAGTGCTCCAGCGGTAAGATTGCTGAGCGGTAAATCCATGCATACATACAAACATACAAACGCACACGCACACAAACATTCATGGATAGAGGGAGATGTGTGCGCACATTGCTGATCAGTTCAGATCAGATCAGATCAACAGAAACAGACCGACACACAGCTGCGGTTATTGAAATAGGCCTGCCGCACCCCACCACCTTCATGGCGCTGTCCAGAAGAGGAGACCCAAGAGTTAGACTAAAAACTAAAGCCAGGAGGTAAAATGGAGTCGCAGCTAACATACAGTATGTACTCTCAGTATCAGTATCAGTATTTAACCCAAGCAACGACAAGAAGTACACTGAACCTCTTTGGGAAACGCCTGTGGAGTGGCCCGTGTCACAGGGACGAACAATCCTTTCGCCGATGATGGTAAAGTTGTATGATATGGTAAGGTAGCCTCAACAGAATGTGTTTGGCATTCGCGGAAATCCGCTTAGCACCCAAAATCATTAAAAAGTATCGCTGGCCCTGCTGGACTGAGCCCTAGGGGCCTTATGGGACTCATATGAACTGCTGCCTTCTAGCCTGGCGTTGGAGTATTGAACAAAACGTGCACGTGGACATACTTTAGAATACATAACTTGCAGAAGGATCTTTTAGCACGATAATAGCCTTAGACACTCACAAAAGCTCGCTAGGAATTGGCTTTCATCGGAAAAGATCGACGTCTTGTCATGTCCCACTGTCCAACTGGATGTTGATTTCATTGAGTCTTATGGGGGAGCACCAAATGCATTGTTGCAGCTGCAACTCCGTCACCAGAGCAAAGTTTCGCAAGTGGTTCAAGGATTACTGGCTCAAATCGTATATAAAAGCGTTGGGAGAAGATTAATGAGCCATGACCGGCCGGGGCAGGGCCGTAATGAAAATAAAGGCGACTAGCAACTTAGTATTATACCTCAAGAAATATGTGGAACATGTAGCATTGGTTTTAGTTTGAGCACTGATCAGTTTTTCGATTCTCTTAAAAGCACTTCTATTTCCATTTGTAGGAACAGCAGATTCGATGGGCAGTTTTCTTAGGTCGTGTAAAACAAGAAGATGGAGTGAAAATGCAATGGGGGGCTTCGGGGCTCTGGTGCTCTCATGTGAAGCTCTCCGAAAAGGGAGCACGTGGTGAATTCGGAATACTGGAAGTGTCTCAAGAAGAGACCTGAAAGTGGTGGCCACAGCGGTACATACCTATGAATGTACATGAATACAAAGGACGGTTCTGAGTTGTGAAAGCTTCTTACATTGAGCTCCGCTGTCGGCTCCTCTGTTGGGTATGGTGTGCGCGGGGTCTAGGGTCCGAAAGGCTGCTGCATCGAGAGCACAGAATGAAACCGCAAACAATCCCCTCCCCAGTGAACAGTGGACAGTCGGGCTGCGGGGATGAGATGTCGCCAGCTGAGAACAGAAGTCTAGTTGGTGGGACTCGGGGTGGGCGGCGTGCGGCTTAAGCTCAGGTGAAAGAGCCGAGCCACTCGTTTAATCACTTTCTGTGGACACCTACTCTTCCATTGTACTTAGAGCTGCGCCGCATTTTGGGGCAAGCTTTGATCTTGGGCCTTAGTCCGCATTAAATTGTGGACTCTAATTTGGAAATGGAAACTCGGCAGAATCTTCTTCTTCTTCTGCGGGTGGTGGTCAATTAGGGAAATTATTAGACCCATTTTCGATGGCTCTTCATTCGAGCCGAGCCAGGAATTAGATTGGCCGAAGAACATACATACACACATACACACACACACACGAGTATGTACATACATATGTACAGTGGATTGAGTGCATAAAATGCATAAATTAATTAAGAGCAAAAGTGGCACTGACAGCAGCAGTGGCAGCCTTGGATATGAGGGGATGGGACAGGACGGGACGGGACGGGACGGGACGGGACGGGATGGTGACGATGACAAGCAAAATGTGAAAGTGAAGTGTGTAAGCCAAGCCCCGTCTGGGGATGGGCAGTGGCCGTCACATTTGCGTGCGGTCGGTCGGTGGGTCGGTCCATTGTAGTGCTAACCAGATATCATCCCCAGTGAGTCATAAGCAAGAGCTCTCGAGTGCCACATGCCACATGCCGCATACCACGTCAGGACCACGCCCAGCCAGTGAGGCAGGGTCGAGAGCACGCACTTCATTGATTGCCTCTGAGTGCAGCTGCTGCTGCTGCTGCTGCAGCTACAGCTACAGCTGCAACTGCAACTGCAGTCGCTTGTCGTTTGTGTCACGCCGCTGGCTGCCTGTGCAAATGCGTTATATGTACATACCTACATACATACCTGCGTGCATGTGCGTGTACATTGTACATATTTACATGCTGGCACGCACCGCACATTCCCGCGAGAAGTTGGACGGGAAACACGACAGAAGAAAGGCAGAAGGCAGAAAGTCAGAGGCCAAGCAGAACGCCATGTGATTAATAATACGGGCACTTGGCCATGCTTGGCCAACAATGCTCTACGAAGTGGCATTTTCGGGAACTTTGGGGTGATCTTAATTTTATGAGTTGATTTATGTTCGCACTCCACGAGCAAAAGCAAGAGGCAAGCAAAAAGGCAAGCACAAGGTCAAGGAATCACGTTCGTCCGGCATGACGAGTTCTTCCATCGCAGCATCGGATTACTCACCCGCGTGACCGCTCCGAATGACCTCAATTGCATTTTCCCTATTAGTTCGCACAGCCCCAAGGCAGGGAACCAACTTGGCATGCACCTTTGCTTGGTTCAACAACGCCAGCACTCCTTCGCAGTTGTCTCACGAGCTCGTTCGTGGTCGATGGCGGAGAAGGAGGATTGCTCAATTGTCACATAGCCCTTTCAGTGGTGGCCAAACACCTGCAGGCGGCAGAAGAAGCCTGCTGCGGATATGCCCCGGATTCAGAACAGTATCGGAGGAGTACCGGAGGAGGGACATTGCCCCTGCGAAGCAATGCTTCGCGGCCGCCCCGCAGGGACAGGGAACTTCCTTCGATTCCCCACGTCTCCTGGCTGTCCCCTTAATTTATAATTTAATGTATAATAATTAGTCAGCTCTTAGTTAATACTCTTTCTATGCGAAACATCAAAGCAAATGAGACTGAGGAACTAACAGAAAAACACACACACAGATACCACACAGATCCAAAGATACATTGCACCCTGGCTCGCTGGCTCGCTGGCTCCTTTGTTGATTTGTTCGAACAGGGGGAGGAGCGGCAGGGCAGCAGGGCGAACATTAAAAAGCAATTTCAATGACCAATGCACACGGCTGCACACGAGCTGTCCGCCCGTGCACCTGCCAATTATAAACAACGCTGCCCCCTCCAGGCCAGACCTGCAGCCACCCCGTCCACCCACTTGCCTCCACTCGCCCCTTCCCCCCTTCCCCATCGCCCCTACCCCAGTGTGGCCACACTAATGAGCTCTAATAGAAAGGCCCCGCCGCATCAAGTGGCGGTATATGGATGCCAGTGCGTTTTTGTTAAGCACAAAGTAAGATTTGTGGCCAGATGTGTGGCGGCGTGGACAGGGGCGGGGGCAGGGGATTGCTTTCAAGTGGATAATTAAAGGCCCCTACCACTACCACTACCAATGCCAATGCCAATGCCTTTCCTCCTTACTCCCTACTCCTGCACCATCGCTCGATCGAGTGCTCTGATATTGAGCATTCTTTTTGTTCGGAGAGCAAACAGACCAAAAATACAAAACATAGAAGTTAAGAAGGGGAAGAACTGTGGGGCTGGGCAGGGCGGGCGATGTAAACTTGTCGTTGTGGTGGTCCTTTATGTCCTTTTAAGGCGCCGAAGACGCAAGCCGGGGAGACAACCTTCGTGAACGCAGAGAGGAAACTCTGCTGTTCTTCATTCCTTTTGGGGCTCGAATCATGTCAGCATCTTTGGTCGGGTCATCAAATACCATTTAAGGCCCGGCGTGCAAATTTGTTGACAGTTTTAATTATGGTTTCCCAGCGAAAATGTGAAAACCCCCTGCACAGTGGCCCCAAATAAAGCACGAAAGTCAAAATTTTAGCTTTAACTGTGTCAACACTATCTCAAAATGGATCTAGCCTTTTAAGGGTTCTTTTTCTGCTCTACTTCAGCTGCCCTCTTCCAGAATAGCTCCGAAATGCGAGCCTGAAAATAACATTCGCAGCCAACACAACCACCAAACTTACAACTGCCTATTCCTGGCACACTCATCTGCCTACCTGCAGCTCCTCACATTTTAATTCACGCACCTGAATCTATTGAAACTTATCTAGTGTTCACTGGGGAGTTGTCTGAGGAGCTGCCGAGTCGCGAAAGAAAGATATACACAATTTTGTTGCATCTATTTTTGATCTTTTAGCGCAAACTATTGAATATTTCCACTCTACTTGGCGCCTTATTACCTTACGCATCTTATTATTGGGAAGTGGGCGGCGGTGGGGTTCCGGGAGGAGCTCAGGTAGGACCGATTTGAGTTTGTTTTGCTACTTATTATTGTAGAATCATAGAATCTTAGAACAAATGATGGAACACTGATATCTCTACTGACGTGTTTGGCCACTCGCTCCATTCAAGCTGTGCCCTGCTGCCCTTTGCCCATGCCCAAGTTCCTTGCAGAAAAATGACCAAAATGGCGGGATGCAAATATATAGTGGGAAGACGGGCAGATTTGGTTTACACTTTTATTCAGTTGTTCGTATTAGCCAAGAGAATGTTCCCTCTGTGTTCCAAACTTCCCGAGAGAGAGAGATCATACAAACCTTGCCAACAACCAACCAACCAACCAACCAGGTGTGGAATTTCCCCATGGATCTGGGATCTGGGATCTGGGATCTGCCTTGTCTCTCTCCATCTCCGTTCCGTTCCGGCTAGCAATTTTGGATTGATGCGAATTCGAATACGAATACGAATTCTTGTTGGTCAGCTCTCCGATTTGTGCAGCGGTGCCGCATGCAACTCGTCGTTGCCACATGCAGGGGACAAGTGCAGGACGCACTGCCGCCACAAAAGCCAATTGCCGGCAAGAATTATTCAATTATGAGACGGAGAAGGGCGGAGAGTAGCGCTTCCAGTGGAAGTGGAAGTGGAAGTTGAAGTGGAGGGCAGACACCGACATTGACATCGACATCGACATCGCTTTCGACAACATCTGTGACGGGGAGAAAGGCACCAGAAACACTTTTAACGAGTTCTGGGACCACGAGCCGAGTGCTCGGTAAGTTTGCTACGTGCCGGTGCCCCTGTTACAGTTAGGGCAGCGATTTACGGTGACGCTAGGCCGAGCGTGACAAGCGAGCTAAAACTTGGGATTTTGATTTTGATTCGGATTCAGCTTACGGCTCACAGCCCACGGCCCACGGCCCACGGCTCACTCAATTGAATTGAAACCGCAGGCCGGACGTTGTCCTGCTCCTGGTCCCAGTCCAGCTCCAGCTCCAGCTCCAGCCCCAGCCCCAGCCCCAGCACCTGCTTCCCCCCTGCGATCTGTTACACACTTGCACCGGCTGCATGGCTGCATGGCTGTATGGCTGTATGGCTATGGCGTTGCCTGGATGTCGATGGTGTCGGGCTAGCAGGTCACTGGGTCTGTTCCGCCTCTCGTTCTCTTTATCTGCTGGGTGTTTGTCTGGGCGGGAGTCTCTTGCTGGATTGGCTTTGCGTCCCTGCAATTGGTTTAGATTTCTCGCCTTTAATTAAATTGCCAGCCCCGTCCCAACCCCAGCCGCAGTCCCAGCTGTATAGGCCCCTGAAGGGTTTGAGTTTGGATCCGCCCGCCCCAGCAAAGTGGCCGCCGCTAATGGGAAGCGAGATGGACGTGGCCGAGGACTCCGGCTGCGAAGTCACGTGGAAAGGGCGGGAGAAGGGGGGAGGTGCTTGGGCGAACTATATTTAATTATGCATAAAATGATTGCATTTATTCCGCCATTATTTTTGCTACTTAAACTTAATTCCGCGTTGAATGCTCTCCAGCATTTCCCCCGTTCGCCATGCATCGGCATGTGCCCGCTTGGTGCTCGCCCAACTTGTGCTACCCCGTAGTACTGCCACACACGTAAACAGACACTCCTCGCCCCGTTGCCCGGCACACGTCCGATCGTCCGGATACCGGATACGATGCGGATAAACGGGCATAGCCCAGAGAACGGCAGTGCCTGCACAGGGTGCTCGGAAAACGACTGAGAACTTTCGCAAGTGAATAAATATTTAAGAGAGCGCATTATGAAGTGTGCCAACAAATTGCTGCCACTGTTAATATATTTTCGCCGCGCTGCAGCGTGCTGCATCCCTCCCGCCGCCGTTTTCGTTGCATGTGTATGCTGCGGTTGCATCCCTTTACAACTTTTTGCAATTACAATTGGCTGTACAGCGTACAGTGTACACCCTTTGGGGGGGACGGGGTGTCGCCTCGACGGGTCACGAGTAGTTGCCGTATAGTCGGAAGGCAGTTGCCCCGAAAGGTACAGGTACAGCACGATTGAGGTGGATATGCGGAGGGTGCAGTGCACTGTACATACACACATACATACATACATACACACATACATACATACATACATACATACATACATACATATGTATCTTGCGTAAATATTCCTTGAGAAGCGGGTCCCGCTGCATCTGCATGGGCAGCTTTGGTTTTGGCTTTACAAAGTTTGCTCCTCTCCCTTCAGCCCCAGCTATTCACCCTCACCATCACCCCCACCATCACCCCCACCATCAAATATCGCACTAACTATGGCGACGAACATCTGATGCCGCAATGCCGGTGCCGATGCCTTTGCCTCGGGGGCTGCAACGCAGTTGTCAATCGTCTTGGGGTCCGTCTTCTGGTGGAATGGGAGTGGGAGCTTAATGCTTGCCATGGTGCACCGCGGAGCACCCCCACCACTCAGCACTCCCCAACACTTCTCTCGTCTATTCCACGTCGTTAGGATGCAAATGGTAATGCACGCTGCACGAAACCTCAAACGAAGAGGCAAGTGGCAAGTGGACCCCGCACAAGGATCTCCATTTGACAGCTGGCTTCAGCGTGGGCGGAAAAAAACAAAATTTGCTGCCTTCCCACAGCTGCGGCAACGGCTGCGTCTCCATCCCTTGCAGAGGGGGACGCTCTGACGCTCCAGAGAACTATGCAGCTATTTGATACCCGCCCATTCATTCTCGCATCCCGCTCGGAGACTATTCAATGTCCCATTACATTCGTCTTGCACGGCGACCGGTCCTCCTGGTCCTCCTGGCCCCTTCCTCCCTCAAAGCATCACTCCCTTCCTCAACGAGAAAGTAGTTCCACCAGATTCCGCAGCTCCGAGCTGTGGGGCATAAGAACTCCGAAACTCCGAAACTCCGAAACTCTGAAACTTCGGTATTCGTTCATCATTTTATTTTATAAGCGTCACTCAAGGAGTTCCAGGAGCACTCTCGTATGCTTTCAGGGCAGACGACGACTGTATTTGTGCACACGTATTCTCCAGCATGGTAGATCTGCCTGCTTGGCTTAGTTTCTTACAGCGCTGCACAATGGGCCAGAATCCTGTTTTATGGCATAAAGTCTAACACCATAGCTAGAGAGAGGGTGGAATTGGTGGAATTGCAGGTAATAGCAAATAATAGCAAATAACGTAATTGAGACAAATTTCGGTGCATCCGACCACGCCCACGCGATAACGCCCATATTAGGACATATTGTTCAGGAGTAGATTTGTTATTAATTATAATTAATTGATATTTCATTAGGAGCGAGCTTGAATACTGATTTGTTGTAGGCATCAAATGAATACCAGCTTAAATGTCGCAATTGCACGATTACATTTGGGTAGATTTTGCATGATAGTATAAAGCCGAAAGCTGCGCATTTTCTCTGTGACTTCGGCTTTGAAGTCAATTGATATATGCTTTTAAAATATAATTCATCAATAATCCAATCCAATAGGGCTTTGTTCGTTTCGATTTCCACTGATGCGCACAGCCAGTGGGACAGAATGATGTTACGTCAAACTTGGCCTAAAATGTAAAATATGAAGAGAATGGGCAAAATTGGGCACAACGGGTTTTAGTTACAAGTTTAAAATCAAGGTTTAAGTTACAGTCGCATAACGACAAACACTTTGTGTAGTTTTTGTTTCCAAAACAAGACAACAAAGACAATCCACAACTACGACAAGGAACGCATAGTTCGAAATGGTTTAATAACAATTAAATTCGGCGTACCTTGACCTTTATTTTCCATTTTTTCAACAAAGATTTGGATACCTGGTGTTTCGACAACAGAAGCGCACAGGCAGACAAACAGCTGACCAAACAGCTGCAAAAATTCACCGCTGCTACTAAAATGTGTGTGACCAAAGTGGGCAAAGTGCATGCGTTATGGTTACACTGTTTTGTTAGTCCACAAAAAAAAATGTAACATTTTTGGGGGATGGTAGATGGCAATACACGCCGCAATGTTTGATAAATCCGATCCTGCGGGACAGGAATGCAATCGATCGGCCATAAGATTGATACTGATATCTATATAATCGGTATTCGCTCGACTGCCTTAATTATATTCATTTTGCCTTCCCTATGGCACCTTTGAAGTTGGCTTGGGCTTGTGTCGCTTGTTTTCTTCTATTTTTAATGTGTCCTTTTGTCGACGAAAACTAAAGTAATTATATAGTGCGCTGGGTTGCTTTTCCAGCATTCATGTATCCGTGTTTTTGTTTCCCTCCAACACTCGCCACTGCAGAGAAGGAGCAACACTTGAAATGTGTTTGACTGTCCCGAGTGTCGACAATATTTCCAAATGTTTCGATTGATTTTATTTAAGATATATTTCAGCTGGTTTTTGTTGGTCGGGGAAAGGGGTGGGTCGGGTCGGGTAGGAGGGTGGGGAAAGGAGAGACGTGGTTTTTATAAAGCATTTGATTTGTATTTATTATAGCGAAATTTCGTGCGTGGTGCGTGGTGCTTGGCCTGTGGCATGGGGGCATGGGGCATGTGGCGTGTGGCGTGTGGCGAGCTGTTAGCTGAAGGTATCAAAATCGCAAGGTGCTTGTGGGTTGTGGGTGGTGTGGGGTACGAGTGCGAATATGCGTCTCTCAAAGTGTCTCAGTGTCTCAGCCTGTGCCTGAGTGTGGCAATGCATAAATATCAACCGACTTCATGCATATTTAAAATGCAAACTAAAAAGAAAAAGGGAAAAGGAAAAGGCTTGTGGCGCAACTTCAGTGTGAAAATGGTTTGGCGATGGTTTTGTAAATTGAATTTCCAGCTGGAGCCGAGATTTTCTACGCTGACGGGATAGGCGGCCCATGCAGAGGCAGCCCCCTCTTCGGCTGTGTGCATGGCCGCACATCCCCAAGGGAAAGAGGAAAGGGCAACTTGGTCCCCGAAAAATCTCTTCAAGGGAATTCCTGCAAATTCTCCGTCAGACAATCTCCGACGAAAGTCCATTGATTCTGATTCTGACGGCTTATGCATACGATTGTGTTTGTGTGGGACGGCAAGCGGCTGTAGAAAGTGGCAAAGCATTATAAAAAATGGCAAAGCAAAGGGCATGTTTCGACCAACACAAGCAGGCAGAGCTCAATGTGTGAGAAGAAGTGTGCACGCACACAGTCAAATCGTACTCCCCGATGACTCACGCACGAAAATAGTGGCCTTCACGTGTGATGTCCGCTGTGCAGTTGAATCTCATCGTAGAGGATTATGAAAGGTGCAATCCAGTTCATTTGTGGATTGGTTTGACAGATCTGTCATGTTTACTTGGAAGCAGTAGCTAGGCTACATAAATCCCTTCCGCTTGTAGCTTTCGAGCCAGTCCTCCGTGCCATGTCCTCGGTTGACCTCAGTGGGCCGTGCAGCTCTGAGGTGGTACATATGTGGTATGTGTGGCTTCCAAAAGAAAAAAGACACCGACAACGGAGACAAATGACGGGGGGCGACTGAAACGAGATGGTGGGCAGGAAGAAAGGGTTCAACGGGCAGAAGTGTCGTAGAACATAATAGTGACGCCTGCAAAGTGCTGGACTAAGCCATTTTCTTAGGCGCTGCGCAGTGGACAAAGGGAGGCACAAGCGCAAAAAGTGTAGAAGATTCATATGCCCCGAACCAGAGGCAGAACCCACCCTGAACCTGAACTGAGGCCGCAGTCTCTGGCTATCTCTATCCCTCGCTCGTCCGACTCGCCCCTTTCGCTGTTCTGAGTAATTTGTTGCACTAACAAGCAGCTCGCTGCCATTTCATTTCGTTTCATTTCGTTTCATTTTTTCTCGGCTGCCCCACTGCACGCGGCACTACAATGGGTCCCATCCGTCCCATCGTCCCAGAATCTGTTCCTGCTCCTAGTCCTCATTCTGTGCTTGTTGCATACCCTCGATGTATACCCTCGATACCCTTGTACCAGGGGGTATGTCATGATTATGTCGTGAACGAACAACCATTTCAAGTCCGTACTAAGTGCTCTGCCCAATATTCGAATGTTTCGAAAATCGAAATCAATCGAAAGATCTCATTATCAAAGAATTACCATACCTGGCATTCTACGAGAAGGCAGACGGGTAGTACGTAGTCCACGGTCCGATTGGATCATTACTAAAGCCAGAATGAAGAACAGCATTTCCCGTAGCGTACTTGTATACTTGTGTATACATACGTATGTATGTATGTATGTATGCACTCGTATGCAAACTGAGTACCAGGTGGACTCACACCGCTCCCGGCTGCTTTGTTTTGTGGCGACCAACGGCTAATAAAAACCTATTTCATTTCTCCTGTGCGCTCTACGCCGAATGCATTTGTTTTCATTTCTGCGGTGGCGGGGGGAGTGGGTATCCGGGATGGGCAGGATGGAACGGACAGGGTGGAGAGCTAGGTCAAGAGATCAAGATGACGAAGTGCAGGGCAAGTCGCAAGAGTGCCCCGCATTTTTCTGTCTCTTTCGCGTTTCTCGTTTGCAACGAGTGAATGTGCACCGAATAAGGGGTACCTAGAAGCGGGAGGAGGGGAGGGAGCGGCTTTTCCCATAAACTGACAGTTTTCCTGGCCCTCAACTTTAACTTTTGTCATACTCGCTCTTGTTCTTGACCAGGCCAAGAACATGCGTCATCGTCATCGTCAGCGTCGACCACAAACACTAAAACGAGAAAGAAAACGAACGAACGAAAGAAACGAAACGAAACGAAAACCGACGAGCGCTGTCAACGGGTTGGGTTGTTCGCTGTGACGGAGCGAGATTGGGGGCCACGATGGGGGAGTGCGGGCAGGGAGGGAGGAGGGCTGGGACAACAGACAGTAAAAGTAACAAGCAATTAAGTTCAAGGTGCGCTCTCCCAGTGTTTCCTCTATTTCTTAGAGTGTTTTGCTCTCAAGCATTTACTTAGCTCTGCTCTGCCTTGCTCGCGTTCCGGCTTCTGCCCCTTAACTTGCTGGGGTGGTCTGGGCACTCGCCCTCGCCCCGCCAGTTGGCCCAAGCTGCGGGGCCCGAGTTCATCACAAGCCCATTCGGAAGTGCATAACCCAGCAGTCAGCAGCGACTAGTGCCAACAGGACTAGTTCTTATGCCGAATGCTCGCAAGGCAAGGCAATGATGATAGTGATGAATGAGTGACCTGACCTTTGTTCCTCCAGAGCAAGAGCAGAAAGGAAGGGGAGGAAAATCAAGTGACACACTATCGCTGATCCCCAAAGTGCTCCTATTTTTGCAGGGAGATATCGGGAGCACTGTAATCGAGCTGGGGAGCTACGACCTATTCTACCATTCACTCCTACTCTTCCATAGTCCATATGTCCATCATTCCACTTGCACGCGTAAGCCCCTACTTTTATGCCAGTGCACTATGGGCAAAATTCCAATTTTTTCGCGTATTAATTAATAAATCTAACACTAAGCAAGATTTTTTGAGGGTGTTTCTTTTTAGTAATTTTTGTACTATTATATTAAAAAACTGAACCCCTATATACTGATACTCCCTTATACATAAATTCAGGAGCTAAAGAAACAAAAGTTAATATTGGTAGAAATTTTCTTAATTTTTAATTTCTTCGTCACACATACAAAATATAACGTCGAATTCATCTTCGAAATCCTCAAAAGTTTCATCTGTAGATTAAGAGGATTAACAAATCGATGGGAAGGGCAAGGCCGTTATGCTTGCTGCTTGAATCAACAAAGAGACGTGGCACTGTCTTGGTTGGATTCGCCGTTGTCCTTGCCCCATTCATCAAACAGATCAAACAGTGCGCAGATAGTGCGGAAAAGTACACATTGAGACAAATTGCCTTTAAATCAAAATGAATAGCTCTACGACATATGTATAATTGGACGCACACTTATGAACTTTAGATATATTTCCAAGAAATGTGCTCTGAGAACGTTTGTTACTTTTACAAAATATTAGTAGAGCACGCACAACTACAAAGTATTAGTACAACCATTACATAGTAAAAACCCGTGTGATTGCTATCCATTTTAAATTACACAAAAAGAATGTTTCGCGTTGAATATTGGCTGCAAAAATATTGCAATGCTAAAGCAAGTGCTCTTTACAGTTACAGCTGGCATTAACATTGCTCTGTTATTTAACATTTTTGGTATCGCACTTTACAGTTTGAGGTTTTCTTAAGATTTTCCCCATAGTGCAGTGGTCGGCACCCTCGCACTCGCATGTTTTGCAGTGCGTTTGGGTGCGTAGAGCCCTGTTTTATGCGCATAGTTGTACATATGTGTACACACATACATACATATGTATGTATGCTCTTATTGCCTGTGCACAAAAACTAACTGTAACGCTCTCAAATGCAAAGCCGAAACCGCAGCTGCACACGCATAAAGCGATGCGTTCGTGATCCTCCAATTCCCTTTTGCTCGAATCCGGCCAGCCGCACGCATAATCTTCGTGCCACAGCGCCATAGCGGTCCCGCTACCCTTGCAAAGCACGCTTCCAAATAACGAGAGATTCATTAGGACTAAAATCAATACAAAAGATAATTCGCAATCAAGAGGAGCTTGAACCCAATCGTGGACTCTCATTGTTCTACAGCTTTGTTCAATTAAATAGCAGCGCAGCGTCTCGCCACTTTCACAACTATCTTTGAGATATTTCCAGTCTTCCAAATTGAACAAGTGATACCTTGATAGAGCGCCGCGAATGCCCATGAACTCTACTGCACTCCCTTCCAGGCTCCACTGTATATACATATGTACATATTCTTTCGATGAGGTGGTTCTCCCTTCCCATCCCCTTCTCATGCTTCGGCGAATCTGCTCCTAGCGTATGCCTTATTAGCTGTGACCAAATCGCTCTTCTGCTCGTTCCTCGTATCTTTGCAGGTCAGTAAACTGTCGACCCGTTTCCACCTCATTGGAATATTGGACACTGGATACTGGTTGGGTTGGGTAGAGTCCGCACAGCTTTGCATGATCGCTCGAATGTGCCTGTGCCTGTGCCTCCATCGAAAACAATTGCCAGATGGAAAGCAACGACAGAAGGAACCCACCGGACCCCGGGGTGAACGGTCACAGAACTGTTTCAATTATTTGGATCTGTTGGAATGATCTGGAATCATGAATCAGGAATCTGGAATCTTGACTTGGGGTATATTCCCCTGATTCAATCACGGGAGTGCTTTAAGCACGGCTTTTCCTGTATTTTTAGAAAGTATCGTGTCGTGTCGTGTCGCCGCCACGGGCTCCTCGCCACTCCCGCACTCTCAAGGACTCGCTCAGCCCAGCTCTGGGTCTGGCACTTTGGCACAACGTGTTCGAGCCAGAAACTTGCCGGGGCACACCTCCTCCTCCCACCCGTCCAACCGACCCGATTCGGATGTCCCCGGTCCTCGTTGGAACTGTTGTATGCGTGCGTGTTTCACATTCCTGTTTTTTTTGTTGCTATTTTTTATTTGCCCCTTCTCTCTGCTGTGCGGGGCCTATTTTCTGTTTGTCAGCAGAAAAACAAGACTTAAAAGAGTGATGACTGTAATGGGTAGGGCAGGGTAGGGTAGGGTAGAGTAGGGTAGTGGATCGGAGCGGAGCGGAGCGGAGGAATGTTGGCCCGTATTGATTAATCTTGTCTTGTCATTAAAATTTTTGCAAATGTCATTTTCGAGTTGATTCGTCCTTGTCGTCTTGCTGTTATTGCTGTTATTGTTGTCCCCGATTGGCATACGAAATGTGGAAAACAATTTGGGACGGAGCAGCGAGCACGGAACACGGAATGGGAGCAGGAGGGAGAGCCAGAGCCAGAGCGAGGGCTAGAGCCCCAGACCCTGAAGAGATTCGGCGCTGGCAGGCAGTCGTCATCCACATCCACATCCTCATCATCGCCATCGACATCGACATCGTCGTGGCTACCCTGCGGATCCTTTGGCCGCTCTGCAGCGAACTGCCTGTCGCCAGGAATCGCAGACGTACGAACGGCCCCTGAAACTTATATAATTTATAGGCTTTCGAGCCATTTACATTTGCCACCAGGGCCCCAGCCAGGGAGGCGCTCTGCCCGACCGGCCCAGACAGGAAGCGCCTCCTCCATCCGAATGTATTTTCGTACGAGTATGCGTATATGTGTATATGTATGCGTATATGTATATGTACATGTACGTTGTACATACCTATGTATACAAAATAAGCCAAGTTGTCACAGTTGGCATAACACGAAATCAGCCACGAATACAGAGAATGCCGTAATACAATCATTAAATGAAATTTCGCTGCCGCTGCTGCTCCTGCTGATGTTATTATTACTGCCGCTCTCCGTGTTTTCTGCCCTCCTCTTAACTTGATTTTTATTGCATGTCAATCTTTTATTGCAACATAAATATAGAGGGCCTGCCCCTGCCATTGCCCTAGGGGCCACAGCCCACCTGACTCGAATCACCAGGCAATTGAGTGGGCGAGATTAAACTCGGATGAGATTACCAATTAGCAACTCACCTGAATACCTGACAGCGATGAATAAGCAACGCTACCCAAGGTTATGCGACACCACAAAGTGCCGCCAATACTCTCCGCCGCTCGCGCAGATTGCAGCCGAAGGGAGATGAGTGACTGGAATAAAGGCTGAAGGCCGCTTGGGCATGGCATGTTGATTCTGCCCTCATTGTCTGTCGATTCCATTTGCATTGACAGGAAATATCAGGAATCTACATATGTACATACATTCGTACATATGTACATACATGCTCCTACGAGTGCGAGTATTTGGGGTAACTACGAATATGAGTACTGGAAACAGGCGAATTCATTATTAATGGATCAAGTACTCCCCGTTCGATGGTCGATGGTCGATGGCGGAGTTTCATTTGAATAGAAAATAGATTTGTGAAGCTCCTGGGGGGAGGACAAAGGTCACTCGATGTTCAGTACAACTTGCAAATGCCACAAAGACATAATATATATTTGGGAGGGAAAACCTCAGACTCGTACATACATTTGTACACATGAGGTGGAGCAATAAATGCACAAAATTAGCTTAGCTGTCAATTATGCAGGCAGTTGGTGGCCCCAGCGAAAGCAGCACAAGAACAGGACCCCAGGGACATAGCGGAAAGCGGGCAATGATTGAGAATGGCCGTCAGGCGGTGACATGAAGTTGGGAACCTGGAAGAGCCACTTTATTTGGACTATGGGCCGACTACGAGCCGTGCCAGTCCCCTGAGCAGGAGGGGACTGCAGGAGTACGGCCAACACTCTTGCAGCCCGTAAATTGCTGTCAATTAGAGAGCCAAGTAATAAATAAGGCAGTCTCCGAAAGGGAGCATTCCTGGTATTACTTCCATATTGTCACTCCGAAAGTCAATCAGAGCCGGACAGGATGAGCGGAGGAAAAAGGATGAGGACCCGGCCAGACCAGCTCGCCGATCCCTAGTCCGAACTTGAAGCCACACCCATCCCAGCTGCTGTTTCTGGCCCCTTGCCCTGCCAAGTGACCGTGCAGACCTTTATTGACGTTTTCACGTGTCCTTTAGGACACGAAAAGGCACGGTCCGGACCCGTGCCTGGAAGTAGTCAAGGGTTCATTGTTATGCGAGCCGGGCTGTAATATGTTGTTCTAGCCAGCATTTTTATTGGCTTTTTACAGGTGAGCAATGCCATTAAGCACCTCCGTTCCCCGACCGTTCCACATGTGTGTGTGTATGTGTGTGTGTATGTGTGCATGTATGGATGGATGGATGGATGGATGGGGTGACGTATATTCACTTGTATGGGATTACGTTCTAGTGAAGTTACTTGATATCCGAAGCCGCAACAGCTGTCGGTTGTCGATTGCCGATTGGCTCGTAAAGTGGTCAGCAGCAAGCCAGAAACTTCCAGTCTGAGGGACAAGGACTACGCAAGGCTCGAACTCGGAGCTGGACTGTACACGTTATGTAGACTTCATTATGGGAACCTGGGACAGCCTTAAAAAGACTTTTATTTAAAATCGATGTCACAGTTTTCCCTCCGATTGGGAAAGCTGGGCAAGGAAATCGGCCTAATGGAGGCCCAGTCCCGTTAGCGGGGGGTCGTCCCGGGCTCGGCAACGCCCACAAAACAATAAAATGCTGATAGGCATAGCATGTTCGCTGACTCCAGAAGTGCCGACTATATCTGCTAATTGTGGCCAGCTCAGCAGCAGCTTACTCGTAGAACCCCTTCTGCCCCAGGCACAGCCACAGCCCCAGCACCAGCATTAGCACCTGGCTCTGCCTGTGTCCCTGCTGCCGGAAAGCTCATTAAATATGTACAAATAACTTCACTTGCTGCCATGGCAGGGTCCGCCGCTAAATGGGTTTGTCTAAGCGTCGTGCCAGCTGGAAAGTGTACACACGAGACGGAGACAGCGGACCAGCAGTCAGAGCAGTAGGAGCAGAAGGAGGAGCAGAACCAGGACAAGCTTGAGCTCGAGCTTGAGCTGCAGGACACTGAAAAGGTAGGTTTGTAAGCATCCAAGCCTCCAATGGGGACAACCAGACGCCGCAAGGTTAGCGAGGGCAGACACAAAAACCGACTGTGCGGTGCTGAAGTTAAAGTGTAGAGAGATCTGGGCGGGGCTTGGGCTTGTTTTAGAATTGGGCAAAGACGCCGAAGCGGTCCATGGCAATTTCTAGGCGTGACAATCCACGCTAAAGCCAGAGTGGGTTTCACACCAAAATGGGCACGCCTGGCTCTGGCGACGACCCTTGACTGGTTCTCCTTGTGCGGCATGCTCATGCTCCTCATCATCCACATATTCCACACGTTGACACGGCGGACTCCTCGGACTCCACCTCCAGCTCGACCGCGGGACTACCAGAGAAAAGCAAAACCAAAAGCCAAACAGAAGTGGGTACCACGAAAAGTACCCTCCCGCCCTGGGAGAGCCGTAAGGTTTACGACTGCATCAAAGGACTTCGAAGAAGGACGCTGAGTGGAGTGGACAGCCACGTGAAACTAATGAGTTGTAACAACAACAAGCTGTGGCGGGAGTACACGCAGTGGCGTAGCTAGGAAGCAAAGGGCACCGGTACAAAAAAAACGAGAAGGAACGTGCGAGTCGCTTCTTCGGGCGCGACTCTACTTTTATACCAGTACTCAGTCAGTATACAAATTTTGGAGCTTCTGTTTTTAACATAACTTAATCTGGTTGCATAGAACTTTGAAGTTCTGAAAAACTGATATTTGCAGCTGTAAATCCGACCCAGACACCTTGTAACTGCAGCTTAACGCCTTCAACACAGCAAAGGTGATGGTAAAAATGGAGATTGGAATGCCCAGAACTAGTTTGTGCTCCTCCATCCGTTCCTTTCGAGTGCGGTGGGCAGTGCATTCTGGGACCCGGTTGGCCCTCGGCACGCGTGTAATTTAATTTTCCCCTGTGCGCCTGGTTGAGCCGACGACTGCGAAGACTGGCGGCTCGCTCCCCCTTTCGCTGTCTACGTTGGGCTTGATTTAGCAATTAGCTCTCGGCTCATCTCACAGCTTCGTGGCCAACCCCAGTTATCCCATCCATCCCAGCCATGCCGTATCGCCCCTCGATGCCACGCCTCAGCAATCCGTCGCAGAATCAGCGCTAATGAAGTGCTCCAAACACGGCAAAGTTCATGAAACTGCAATTTTTCGGATTTCGGGATTCGGGCTGCGGCGTGCGGCGATTTAATTTATTGAAATTAACGCACCGGCTTGTGGCAGCACCACGCGTGTTCCTGAGCCTTAAAATTATATTTAATATAATGGCACGCCAGTCCAAATAAAATATGTTAATTTACATATTTTATGCGACCGCAGGCGGGCGCGCAGACTTAGTCCAGCATTGGAGTAAGCAGGAAAGGGTACAAAAATAAATGCGTCGGAAAATATGCAAATTGTGAACCGTAAAGGGATACGGGATACGGGAAACGGAATCGGAATCGGAAACCGAGAACCGACCAAAATCCAATCCGAACCCCTAAACCCTTAACCAGATAGCCTGACAACCGAGCGATCATTGCGAGTTCCATTGCCCTTTAGACTCAAATTTTTTACTGCGCCATCGCTCGTGTTTGATTCCGTCCGGTTTAGGCGGCACTTCAAATGGCTGCTGCTGGCGTACATTTTGATTCATTGTACGCCATTTAGTTTGGTTTTGGTCTCTGTGTGCTCGCAGTGCTGTGGAACTTCAAATCAATCTTAGCACTTACCCATCTGTGAAAACTGGAAACTCGATGGCACTCGATGGTAATACTCTCGTACCCATGCTCCCTCGCAGCACCTAGATATTGCCTATGTCTATGCCCTAGTATTTTATACCCGTACTCGAAGAGCTAAGAGGTATATTGTATTTGTGGTGAAAGTGGATGTGGGCAACACATCCGACCCCATAAAGTATATATATATTCTGGAGTAGCATCAATAGCCGAGTCGATATAGGCACGTCTGCCTGTCCGTCTTGATGAGCGCCAAGTTCTCAGAGACTATAAGAGCTAGAGGAACTTAATTTTGTTTCCAGACTCATGTGATATCACACTGCTACAAGCGTACTTCAAAATTTCGCCCCGCCCGCTTCAGCCCCCACAAAGGACGAAAATCTGTGGCATCCACAAATTTCAAGATACGAGCAAACTGAAACGCAGTTTCGAAAAAAATAACCATGATTCAGATTGGATTATGGCCAGAATGAAGAAATCAATTTGTATATGCCTCCCGATATCTAGATGGCAGATGTAGCTGCAAAATGTTAAATATTTTAAAATTCTACTTAATTCACAAGTTCACAAATTTATATGCTGAGTACGGGTATAAAAGTAGAGTCGCGTCCACAGAAGCGACTCACACATTCCTTCTCGTTTCATTCTCTTTTCCATTCCAGACAGCGAGCGCCGTCTACTTTCCATTTGATTGTCTGCTGAAGAGAGAACGAGAGAGTGAGAGTGGGACAGATCGGACCATGGTGATGCAATATAGTAAATAGTATATATATATATAGTATAGTAATGCAACGGAGTGGGTACAATTATTCAGTGCTTATCCGGTTCGAGCCTAAAATTTACCTTTTCGTCGCACTACGACCGTACCGGGTTTTTCAATTAGACAACATAATGGTCTGAATGATCCGCAGCTCTGAACACCTTCCCCATGGGTGGGCCGTGTTTCTGGGCGTCTCCTGCAACCAGCTACTTGACACATTGCATTGTTCTACGCTGGTCCGCTGTCTGACGTCCGCTGCGGTTTCTAAAGCTTAGTATCCAGCACCGCGGAATCTAAGAATTCCTGGCAAATTTCATATAAAAAAACACAGCCGATTCATCAACCCTGTTTTAGTTATGTTCCACCCACTCACGGAATAACTAGCAAATTCCTGGCAGGGGTTTTCCGCAGTGCTGGAGACAGGCCTTAAATCAGAGCTGCTAATAAGTCGTACGCGTCCCCCATTCCCGCCTAGTAAGTAAAATATTTCTGCGCGTACATCACTGCATATGCATCTGTCTGATGCCTGTCGATGTGTGATGGTTGCGAGTGCTGCTCGAACGAGGAACTCAAATGTCCCTGCACCGATGAATGCACTTTGCGAAAACTACTGTCTTGGCGCCACACGAAGTAGCAGTCGGTAGCCATAGCTATCCATTAACTTGATAGATCAGGACATCAACTGGGTCGACTGGCTACTTGTTAAACAAGCTGACGGCGCCTCGGCAAGGTTCAACCTTGCTCTCGCTCAGAACAGCAAAGCAGAACGGCCCTACCGTGAACCAGCTCCGTGGGAGGTGCTCTCTATCCGAGCGTTTTCTCGGGAGTCCCCACTATGATGAGCACACTATCCTTGATACATACACCCCATAGTAATGAGTGCGTACAAGTATTTTTACGAGCATAACAACAACGTCGTGCAACATCAAAGCGTCTCGCATAAAAAGCGGCGTCCAAGCAGCTGCCAGTCATCATCCTATCCTGCAGGGCAGCGCAGAGAAGGAGCAGAGCTGAGCCGAGCCGGGCTGTCACGAGTTTCACCTGCCAGCCCGGCACGTCCTTGTCCTTTTCCTCGTCCTCGTCTGTCCGTTTTTGTTTTGTCCTTTTGTCGCAAAGCCATTACACTCCCGAATCGAAACACAAACATACAAATATATGTAAATATGTACATACATACATATGTACACGCATTCAAGTCTAATATCGAATTGGTTAATTTATATTATCAATTTATCAATTTATGCGTTCGAAAGTGCTTTTTTATGGCCTCTCGCCCAGAACCCCAGAACCTGCGGAGCCCGAGTCGTTTCTGAGGCGTTTCCCTTAGCCCTTTCCCTTCTCCTAGATCGGAAGTGATTTTGTTGGGAGGGGGAGAGAAGTCGAAGCAGTGGGAGTTATTGTCGGTTGGGGCTAACGTTGCGGGTGTAAATGTGTTTCGGTGTTGTTGCTGTTGCTGTTGCCTCATTGAATGCACACACAACGAACATGCATTAATATGTACATATACGTGTATGTATGTATGCCAGTTAATTTTTTCTCGGCTCTTTTAACCTCCGCCTACATAGCGGCGTTTTCGTTTTCAGTTTTTTTTTTGCCACACACAAATGCGTTATTTATATTTATTGAGTTTTATTTTTAAAACTGGCGTGGGGCCAGCCATGCTGCTGAAATATTATTCCAGGCTAATGGCCATGCAATACAGCAGTTGAGGAAAGCAGCGACGGGGAGTCACGCAGGATGTGAAACGGCTCTTTATACGCGGCGATGGTGGTACATACATATGTATCTGAATATGTATGCATACGATGGATAGGTTGCACCAGAACCGCGTCGGAACCCACAATAAAAGACGCTGTTGGGCACTAGAGCGATCGTGCCGAACAGGCAGGCTTAAAAGGCAGCGTTTTATATAGTCCTGGCTTTTCCCGAGGTAGACTTACGTGTTTCCACTTATGTAACTTGAGTATGGTACACCACACCTATCTAATGAATTAAGCTATGTGTAGCTTCAGCTTACCGTCTGGGAAATATTAGGAATTAAAATGCAAAATGTATATTCTTGTTGTCTTACATTTTATTCGTGTTTGCACGTTCATAAGGCTTTCTTTAAGGTATCGTATAGATTTTACTGTTGTATACTCCGTTCGTACCGTTTGAAATACAAAATTTCCAGGTCGATTCGGAGGAAACTAGGAACTACGCTGCGACAAAGGGACCGAACGATATGCAACGCTGGGAGGGAGTGAAATATCCTATCCTATTCGGTCAAAAATGTTAAAATTCATAATTCAATCCATATAACTTAATATAACTTAATGATGAAAAATTTCTTTTTATTCTAAAAGCAGACCAATATGGCTCCACGATATGCCTAGAGATCCCTGTTGCGCAAAGCTGTTCATGTTCATACAGAAATATTCGAAGACTATTTCAAAAAAAAGAAAATCGGTGGTAGCTACCGGGGACAGTTATGTATCTCAAGTCAAAGTTGAAAGGTTAAGTGACCAAACGTTTTATGCGACCTCAGAGATGCAGTGTGCGCATGAAAATGGAGTAAATTGCTGCTGACTGAAGATGTTCTGCGGTTTTTTTCTCGAAATTACCATCTCCGATAGTTCCCAAAACTAAAATTAAATATTTGTGTCTTGCACAAGGCTGTAGAGTGCAGAGAAATCGTATCCAGCAGCTGGAATCAACAGGATTCGGCGCTTTGAAGCAATCGTGTTCTATGAAGCTAATTATAATTATAATTTTTATTAGACAATTATCTAATCACACTACTCAACAAAATTGAACTTTTTGTTTAGGCTGTGAACCAAAATGGCTTTTTCTAATGGATTTCTAATAGATACATATGTATGTATGTATATTGATACTATTATCGTCATTAATCAGTTATTGAAAGTAAAAAACCTGCACAATTTTTAGCGGACAAGCTAACTAAATATATCAACCTCATCGTATATATGTACATATGTATGTACATACTATGCATACAATGCACAAGGAATTCTCACTGGGATGAGGCAAGAGAATGCACAAAAGTACAATGGATCCGAATGGCGGGTATCCTACAGTCGCAATATCCTCTGTGGAGTTATTCTTGTTCCTCCTCCTCCTCTCCGCATAGACTTCAACTGTTTTAGTGGTTCTTCTTTGTCTACGTCTTCTGGTCACCCGTCTCCCCATCTTTTGCTTGTTGTGGGCTTCTTTGTGTGAGGGTTTCATTTATTCGTTCGCTTGTCTTACCTTGCCTTCATTTTCGCTACATTCTTTTGCCGTTAAAATAAATTACATTGCTGGCGCACACCTCGCACTCCCCTCACCCTACCCATCCCCTCCCATCTGCCACCTCGGTGCTCGCTCGGACTTTTCCAATGCCTGCAAGTGAATTTCGTTTTAAACAACGCACACTCCCCCTTTGGGCGTAGCATGCGTGTGATATATGTATGCTTGTACATACATGTCTATGCACCCGTGTAAGTGTGCTGCGAGGATGACGAGCAAAAGGGCCCGAAGTGGGCTGAGGTAGGAGGAGGTCTGGGAAGGGGAGTGTAAGCTGCCGCAAATCACAAATAATGAGACACAACTGAGACTTAGACAAGCAGATGGCTATGGGAGCAGCCGAAAAGGGGTGGTATGAAATGGAGACCTCATCGTCAGTCCCATTCCCATCCACCATCCACCATCCTTACTCATCCTCGGCCCACGCTTGAGTGTTCGAGGCGCCGCCATATGGGAGACCTTGATTATCGCTGTTATGGGGGGGGGCCAGACCAGGGCCAGCGGTGAGGTATATAGGGGGACAGGGAGGTGGCGATGAAGATGAAGAGCAGCAACAGATGTTGGTATCCGATGTCAGTGCGATGAGTGTTTTAAAATACCCGCAGCTAGGAGTATAATTGTACGCCCGCCCCACTCTGAATACATTCATATGTAAATCGTAATTTCTCTATTTTCAGGTATGTGTGTACATATATATGTATGTAAAGGCCACCACAGCAACTCAACTACTGCACTGTGGGAAAATCAACTCGTTTGACTTTTGTACAATAAATTTGCATAGCTCTCGCCGAGACTTACATACATATGTATGTATTTATGTAGGACTGCAGGTGAGAAACTTCGTATTCAATTGATACTAATGATGGGGCTCAGAATGTACATATGTATGTACATAAATGGAAATGGGAATGAAGCGAATACGAATACGAATGCGAAAACGATGACATCGAGTCGATCGACATCTGCATTTGCATTGGTGGCCTTCAAGCTGACAAAGAGATCCGCCGACAGCTGGGTGGGGTCGGATGATATGCTGATGAGGAAAGCGACTTTAAAAAGTGCATGACCGTTAAAATCACCACACTGCTTGAGTGGTTAAATGGTTTTATTCTGTCAGCATATTTCCCAAGTACGTTCCATTCAGTCCATCCCCTTGGCCCGCAGAAAGTTTTGTGCCCTTCATATTTGATATTTTTACTATGAGTACGAGTCATATGTACATATGTATGCATGTACATATATGTACATGGGCACTTCCATTCTGACGTTACGTTGCAATCGTACGACATAAAGGACAACAACAAAAATCAAATTGTACAGAAAAAAATGTTTGTAATTTAAATTTTAAAAAATTTGAATTGTAATTGGTTAGAAGCTACATCTACATTCACCAACAAAAGAATACAGCAATCGAACGTACGGTCCAAATATGGCCTGACGTTACGTGACAAAAAAACAGGAGGTTTTCGAGCTTTTGGGTACAAAAGGTATAAGTCCGCTCACTCATCGGACTGAGGAACGTTGGAAAACGGTTCCGCTAATCCTTTTCATTTAGTTCAGTTTCTCAGAGCGATATTATGCGCATGTATGTACATGTGTACTACATGTACAATTTATGTAAATTTGTATGATCGAATATGGCCCTTTTGAGAACGTGCCAGTGCCATAATAAGCTGGGAAGGCGAGAGGGAGAGAGGAACGTCAGAATCGTTCCTTGCGAACGTTGCTCCCGGATATTCTTGTGAAAAGTGCTTTCCTTTTAGCGGTTTTTTAGGGCACGTCATAAATTTGCATATGTACACATGTACTTACATTTATACATACATATGTACATACATGCCTACCTACACATGTGCGTACATAAATGCACATACATATGCACCTATGTATTACTATCTCATAGGTATGTATGTATGTATTTTCCAATCCGTTCGGAAAGTGGTTTTTGTTCAGGATTGCGCTCTTTCAATATCCCGATTAGATTTCCATCTGTGCCCGCCCCCAATGGGAAATGTTGCGCCGCATACTGTTCCGTGTTAATCCGGTGACTGGTGACTATTGATTGGTAACTGGTAACTGCTCAAAGTTGCGACCGTAAAACGAGCCCGCAAATCTTCCCCACACACGTCTGCCAGAGACCACATATTACCCAGACATGGTCTAATCAGCAAAACCACTTAAAAGTGTGCCCGCAGCCCAGGCTGAGCATGGGCCAAGGTGTTCTTGGTGTCGTGCTTAAAAAATCAAAATATTGTGGCAATTCAAAAAGAGTCTCACTTTGGGCGGGAGCACCCAAATACAAGGCGGCAAAAGTTGATAAAGCATTGTCTCATGTGCATAAAGCACACGGGGAAAAAAGGCAGGAGTCATTTGGGCGTATGGGTTCAAGTACCGACAAAACAGCACCACAACAGCAGACCACCCTTACCCACCCGCCGCTGAGCTATGAGCTATGAGGGAGGCAGAAACAGAGACATGGGGCATAGTGAGTTATGAGCATAAAAACGAGAAGGAACGTGTGAGTCGCTTCTGGGGACTCGACTCTACTTTTATGCCCGTACTCAGTCAGTATATACATTTTTGAGCTTATTATTTATGTAGAACTTTTAAAAAAATGTACAGCTTACATATTTTTTTCTGCTACATCCGTTATGTACATCTACAACGAAATTTTGAAATAAACTTGTAGCAGTGTGATATCACATGAGTCTGGAAACAAAAGAGTTGATTGCTCCATAGTCTCTTATAGTCGCTGAGATCTAGGCGACAAACAGGACGGACAGACAGACATGGATATATCGACTCGGCTATTGATGCTGATCAAGAATATATATACTTTACGTGGTCGGTAGCGTTTCCTTCTCTGCGGAGCACACATCCACTTTTACCACAAATACAATATACCTCCTAACTCTTCGAGTGCGGGTATATTTATATATATGAAAAATCGGCTTAAAATTAAACAAAATATGAAAGGAAATGCCCACAAATAACGAGAAACTGAAAGTTTATTTGTTTTAAAGAGCCTTCACTGCCATAAAGACCAAAAAAAGACAAGACGTTTTCTTACATTGCTTCCTTTATTATTCCTTTATTATTCTCACAGATCCTACGCTTCGTTATCAGCACAAAAACGGTGTATTTTCAACAAATATGACTCACAATACTCGGATCTGCTTGCTGTCCAAGCTTACGTGGTCAGACTAGACCCTGCCCACGACAGTCACCCTTCCCCTACAATGCTCGCTAAGTATCACGCATTATAACACTAGTCAACACGATTTTTCCTCAAGGAACAAAACCAACTTTTTATTAAAGATTTGGGGCTTAGAAATGGTTTGATGATTTTTTTTTTTTTTCTATGGCAGAACTTTTTTTGAAGAATTTTTGAAGTCTGGTATTTTTTTTAAGCTTTTTTCAGAGGTAGCGCTTGTTTTTCTCACATAACTCTAGTATCTTTCATCTGGTTGTTAAGAACTTTAATATTTTGAAAAGATAATTAAAACAGCTAAAAGATAAGCTCAAACACTTTGTGATTTCAGCTTACCGTCTTGGAAATATAAAGCATTGAAATTCAAAAATAATGATTTTTGTGCGGTATTATTTACGAAATTTTGACTTTAAAAACTCAGGAAAAGTCGAAAAAAATTATATCCTATGTTTTCTATTTTTTGTGTAGAGGTGCATTAATTTGGCGTCGTTTAAGGTATCGCTTTGGAGCTAAAATTCGTTAACCAAACCTAAAAAATGGAAAAAATGGACAAAAAATACATTTTTGAAGGCAGCGGGCCCAACTGCCCATCGGGAATTGCGATCGCGATCAGGTACCAAATGTACAACCCTTTTTCGTTTGCTTTGTTCCCAATTGGCAGTTGGGCCCGCTGCCTTCAAAAATGTATTTTTTGTCCATTTTTTCCATTTTTTAGGTTTGGTTAACGAATTTTAGCTCCAAAGTCTCTCCATAGATTTTAATAAGCGATACCTTAAACGACGCCAAATTAATGCACCTCTACACAAAAAAATAGAAAACACAGGATATAATTTTTTTCGACTTTTCCTGAGTTTTTAAAGTCAAAATTTCGTAAATAATACCGCACAAAAATCATTATTTTTGAATTTCAATGCTTTATATTTCCAAGACGGTAAGCTGAAATCACAAAGTGTTTGAGCTTATCTTTTAGGTGTTTTAATTATCTTTTCAAAATATTAAAGTTCTTAACAACCAGATGAAAGATACTAGAGTTATGTGAGAAAAACAAGCGCTACCTCTGAAAAAAGCTTAAAAAAAAAATACCAGACTTCAAAAATTCTTCAAAAAAAGTTCTGCCATAGAAAAAAAACCATAATTCTTTAAAAAAATTTAAAGCCCCATATCTATCAGAAAAAGTCGGTTTGGATCCTTGAGGAAAAAAAAAGTTCGGTTTTGTCGAGTAGTGTAATTAATTAGGAAATGCAAACTCTCGAGCGAACATATTCCCTACCTGAGAGTAAATATGTACATTGTATACCTATGTGGGCACATATTGAGTGCACTTTGGTCAGATCAATTCATGAATTGAGGAAAAGTAAGTATACTTACACATATGCACATGCATACATACGAGTTCGTATATATGTACATTTGTATTTGGGAACGCAACACCCCAGCAAACCAACCCAGCAAACCAAACGCTCGCAAATGATATCCCATACGAGTCAAATGTGAGACTTAACCCGACAAAACGCTGGCTTATGGACTCGTATATGATAGATGATGTGATCCTTGTGTCGTTCAGTTTGTGGCAGTGATTTTATTATTTATGATAGCTCGCAAACGTATCGTTTGCGAGACTTTTGAGTATGAGTCAAGGCCTACTATTAACATTTGTAAGATACAAGAAAACCCAGGAGTGTAGAAATTCATAATATCTACCAGTTTTCCGAATATGGGTCAGATGGAATCATTATTCTAGCCAGAATTGTCAAATTAATTTGCCATAGCCATAGCTATCGGCGGAGACGGAGCTGGAACGTCGTTAGTGAGAGAAAGGAGACAAAGAGGGCGCTTACGTAAAATTACCGGAATGACTGCAACATTTTCAACAGTCCGCATTTGTATTGTACAACTCTGGCATGCTCATTTTTGGCTCGCTTGGGAGCGCGTTTGCGAGCATTTTGCGGGACTCTCACAAACGGCATGTTCGTTGGTTTGCTGGGACATAATGTGTGCCAGCCGCATGAGTATGCTATGATGCAAGCACATAGATATGTGTGTATTTATGTACATAGTATACCTACATATGTTTGTATTTATGCACATAATATACCTACATATGTATGTACATAATTCTCTGCCAAAATGTACAAACAAATATTTTGGAAATACATATAAACGAAAATATGACCTAACAGAAGTTGAGTAAAAAATTGACTATGCTAGGACTATCTTTATAACATATTCATAATTCATAAAAAAATCGCAATATTTGAGCGAACGGATTTAAAGATATAAGCCAAAGGATGACCTGAAGTTGGCTTACATAAAACAGAAGTGGTTTTCGTGGTTGGGGTACAAAATTGGAAATAACTGAATTAGATAGGGCTATCTGTATAGCATTTTGTGTGCTAGTATATGAACTATTGAGTGAACGTTTTCCAACTTATCAAATGTAAAAACTTTGTGCCATTTTAAGGCAAAATATTCGCTTCAATTTTGGTTTTTAGTCCAAAAACCCCGAACGTGTATGCCGAAGGCGCACGAGATCCGAATCATGTTTTGAGTCAATTCAAAGAAAAGCGACCGAAACTAGCTGATATTAATCCGCAGCTCTCGGATTCGGTTTCAGTGATTCCCTCTAGTACATATGTATGTATGTATGTACATACAAACATCTCATGTAACAAGGTTTGTTGCTGGGAATGTTAATCATTTTATGTGAGTCATCTTGAAAGACCTTAAAAACCGCTGAACGTTCCGAAAGAACTGATTTCTAGTTCTCCATTTCCATTTCCAAGCCCTGCGTTTCGGATGTATCGAAACGCATGTACTTTATCTTTTTCGATTAAGCCACAAGAGATAATGTTTCGAAAACATTGTTGGGGCAGCTGGCAGTTGATCAGGTTGACTAGCTGTCAAGTTACTAAAAAAGCCAGACCCTCGACCACTTTAAATCAAAGTGAATTCTATTTGAACTTACTATGCTTGTGTCTAAAATCCGCAAATTTCAGTTAAAATGGGTGTGTTTCTTTTTACTATGCCATTTTTCTCTCAGTGTATGTAATGCAGACAAAAATGAAGAGTCCAGACTGCATGTAGTGTTTTGTTGCATTTTGAATACGCATCTTTTCCGAACGTATCAGAGTGGGTGAAATGATGAGGAACTATTTTCACTTTTAAAATCCCCTACTACAATATTCTCGCATCTGTTAAGCCTTTGCGAATCCAAAACATTTGTATCTTCATCGATTGTTAGCATTTTTATTTCCGCTACTCGAAGAGTCTAGGGATAGATTAGTTTTGTGGTGGAAGCGGATGTATGAAACACACTGACCTGACCCTTGCGTCTCAGATCGTTCGATTGCCTGAACTGCCAAGCATGATTGACTGGCAGTGGCAGCTTGGCAGCATATTCAATGTTTATGGTTGATCGCCCCCGGAGCAACGTGCGTGGACTCTTCGCCAGTCTAAAGCGCTAGGAGGTGATTTGCGACTGTCATTGTCCAGTTAAAAAACAGCTGTTGCCTGCGCAAAGTTCTCTCTTAGTTATGGTCCCCGTGAAAACAATCATCTTCCAGGTAAAGCTAAATAACACCATGCAATAGCCAAAAAATACGCAAAATATCGTCAATTCGGACGATTTTACATCTCCTCCGCCAGAGGTCGCGGCAGTGTGTGCGAGCGTGAAACAGAATTCTACTTATTCTGCTGCATCGATGGAGGGGCTGGGGTTAGCGACTGATTAAATTAAAGCAAATTAATTTCTTCATTCTGGCTGAATTGCCAGCTTGGGCTTCGACAAGTACTACTTAGTAGCCGAAACGCAGAGCTGCATATATTACACATGTCCCATCATTTGCTAGTGTGGCTGTGTCCATATTTCAAAAAAATTCTTCCGTTTCAGATGGATGGTTGCCTGGCTTCAACGCGTCCACTCTTCCAGAGAGCCCCTTGTGGTGGGGTGGTGGTGGGGGTGCTATTGAATGCCATTGCTAGTGGTTGTGATGTGACTACCATTGCTCGTGGTAGCGGTCGTGCTGGTATGTACTTCTGAGTGGCAATTAGAGTTACAGTTGCAGTTTCGGCTCATACAGTTATAGTTAGCAATTGTGTAGGAAATAGCACCGTATGAAAAAACAAAATATTGGCCTTGTGGAAGGAACGCTTTAGCATTTCATTTGCACGACTGGCGGGGGTTCCATCATCGTGCGTGGGTGTAGCAGTGGTAGTGGCAGTTCCAGTATGCTAATATCATTTCGGCATATGTATGTACAAGTCAGCTGTCAGCAGAACCACCGACAGCTGCACCAACGAGTGGCTCGGTCCGTTCTCGTTCTCGCTGTGGCTCTGGCTCTGGCTCCCGCTCACTGCCATGGCCGTAAAAATGGAAGTGTGAATAAAAACATCTTAAGAACCACTTGGGGCAATGTCTCTCACACGACAATAAAGTTCAGGCTGATAGCCAGCATTCAAGTATCAGCACCACTGCATCTGCATTCACTGACTAATTTTCATAATTTTTTGCTCACGACGCCAACAGTCGAGTCGGCCGTTTTCTGGGGCAAGTAATGCGAGCAAGCATTCTCCATTCTCCTCTAACAACTCCCAATCGAATGCCCTGGATCCCTTCTGTTCAAGGTTAGCGCTGAGAGTGTCACGTGACTTATTCAAATTAGCAATTTGGTGCTCGCACTTTGTCTTCTTTCGTTCCCAGTACTGTTTTCTTACTGTTTGTTGTTTTTTTAGCACTCTTGTTGTTCCTTTCTTTGTTCCTCTGCCCTGCTCCTCCCCTTCCCGTGAAGCCCACGTCCTGCGTGTATTATCGTGACATATATCCGAGTGAGCAGACTTTTCGTACACATGCTCGCTCGGGGATCCCGAACTGCGAATGAGCGTGTCAGACTTCTGGGGCAAAAATATAACCGTGAGCTGTTAGCGCTACGTTTATTGCTGCAACGCATAGATAAGTCCCTCGTTCCTTTAGAACTCCTCAAAATATTAATATGAAAATCAAATTGAGCAGAAAAAACAAAAAACACACATCTTACATTGTGTTGTGTTTTACTTTTTATATTTATGGCACATTTTTTCCATCGTCCGTATCCTAAATATAAATTTGGATTGGATTGGATTGGATATTCTTGGATTCCCTTTTCAACTAGTGGGCACTCTCAGTCGAAATTTATTTTGAACCCAGTTCGCAGAGAAGAGGCCACAGAACATGGGTCTCTGGGTCTGATTGGGGATATGGTCTTTGGTAAAGCACCGCCCGAGCGGTGACTACGACTGCGAGTTGAAGTAGAAGTACGAGTACGAGTACGAGTACGAGTATACGAGTGCATGTACGAATGTATATATATATGTATGTATATTTGTTTATTTGCCTGTCCCTCGTGTGGGAGCGTGTTGAGTCGGCTAATAACAGGCACGCGCCCATTAAGTTAGCTGTGGTTGCCATCATTCCACCATTCCAGCACCTTCCAGCCACGCCCTTACATTGGCATTGGGATGAAAGTTTTGCCTTGAACACACTGCTAAGGACCAGTCCCAGTCCCAGCCTTTTTCTCTCTTCTCCAGTAGAGATCCGTTATGCTGCCGAGCCCCAAGTCCCGGCTAATTAGCCGGTGGGGGCAGCGTCAGAGCCAAGGTTTCCCAAAAATATCTTGAAGCGCAGGCGGAGAGGAAAAGAGAATCTATATGTGTTCCAGACGAAATCGCCCCAAAATGGTTGAAAAATCAGACGATGACGTATTAAAGCAAAGCAAAGGCAACAGTAAGAAAGACCTGAAGATCACTAAAACTCCTTACGTTAATGAATGTTTTAGGATTGATAAGCACTTGCAACGATGCAGATAATGTTTTGAATGCACTTGCATACCAAGAGATAAAGAGTAATATGAAATAGGGAATGGGCTGTAGATACAAAATACAGCGAAACACATTCCATTCTCTGTCGCATTCAGCAAATATCAAGTTTCGATTAAATCATTTGATATGCCAAAATGGGGTGCATCGATATACTTTTGAGCAAAGTGTATCCAGTGGAAGTTCGGGAACTAGAACCACTTTGTTCTTATTCTGATTCTTATTTCTGAAATGTCCTAGGAGTAGTTGTAGCTGCACAAGCTCTATTTTGACACACGAATAACTCGGGGACTCCCATATAAAATCCCGTACATCAACCAAAAAGCCAAAACTGTGTGGGCCCTGCAAAAGTTCTTCCAGAATTTAGAACCACAGGTTCCACTTTTACCACAAATCGAATATACCCCTTAACTCTTCGACTCGTGTGCGCCAGAAAAATTATCATGCTGAATAAAAAATTGTTTGTTTTGAATGTAATCCTTTTTCGTTAGATTTCGCTAGATCAGGCAAATAGCTCATTGTGAGACGATGCTGACCTAGTCCAACTCCAGTTCGAAAGGCGATATCCGTGCCAGGCCCTATTATGGTATTAGTGAAGGCTCTGTCGGGTCGGGTCGGGTTGGGTTACGGTTACAAAATCAAAACTTGGTTTACACCCAGGAGCAGGGGCAGGGAGCAGTCCCATCCATCTCCATCAGGGCAGGGACGGAATGGAGTGGAGGCATGCCATGGCGCGAATTAAATATTTAGACGCGCCTCTTTGTTGATCTGACAAAAAATATTACAAAGACCATACATCAAGGCTGTCACTGGGCAGGGAGTGGACACTGGTCGGACGCGGCCAGGCCTGGGCGTGCACAAGTGTCTGTGAATTCAGCAGATACAGATACAGATACTTGTACACACACCCGATACGTGTGCGCATCCGGTCTGCACTGCCTGCTCTGATGTACATACATATGTACATACATATGTCTGTCACAGGCTAAAGTGTCGCGACGTGTACGTCCGCGTGCACAATCATACGTCTCTGTTCGATCTCACAGTCAGGGTAGAGTGATGTTGGGGACATGGGTGGGCCTTGAAGAACCAGCAGCAGCCTGGTGCCGTCCTATGCCATATTCATGGTGCAGTCATGGTCCATTGCATTTGGATGACTCAGCTCCATGCTGTCGGCAGATGCCAGATAGCTCTGACCCTTGGCTAATTTAAAATTTCAATAAGTATAATCGCGTTCAAAGCTCCTTTCAATAATACATATACACATTCATACATGCATATACACAAACATTCATACATATGTACATGCATATGTATGTATGTATATTTGCATATTTGTTTGCGTGTATGATAAAATCGGTGTGCGTCGTCAGCAAGAAATTATGTAAATCGCTACAGAAGGGAATGGAATCCAATCTCATGCAAATCTCAGAAAATGACCGTGGCGGTGACGCATTGTTGTCTGTGGGGCAGACACAAATACGATACATTGCTATCTGGCTGAAAGTGTGCAGTATCAGTATCCTGTAACTGTAACTGTAACTGTAACTGAATCAGAATCAGAATATGTTTATGTATCTCAATCTATTTCTTCATCCCATGCTCCTGCACCGTCTGGCCCGCTCTCGCCCTCCGAATGCATTACATGTGACGAAATCTCCCTCCGGCTTCTGCCAATAAATAAGCACAGGTCCAAAGCATAGCCATACATATACCGATTGCAATTGTGATACACAGGCATGTGCATATTCCCTGGCCACGCATAGATGGACGCTTACGCCTTCTCGTTCAATCTGCCACTTAGTGGCTTTTTTTTTGAATATTGTGCCAAGATGGCCGACACAGGTCGCTCACTGCACTGATACCCAGTGGATGTGTGCAACGCAAAGAAGGAAACGTTTCCGACCCCATAAAGCATACATATATATTCTTGATCAGCATCAATAGCCGAGTCGATATAGCCATGTCTGTCCGTCCGTCCGTCTGTCTGTCTCGATGAGCGCCTGGATCTCAGAGACTATAAGAGCTACGGCAACCAAATTGGGTTTCCAGACTCATGTGATATCACACTGCTACAAGTGTAGCCCCGCCCCCACAAAAGACGAAAATCTGTGGCAGGCACAATTTTAAAGATACGACAAAACCAAATAGCTAAACTAAACTAAAATAAAAAGAGTATTTTTCGGCTAAAAAAAAGTACGAAGTTTGCGTGCGGGAAGGATTTGTTAGTGCTTATTGCGGGGACTGGGTCGTTCCCTTTATTTATCATGTGCACATATTTTTCATATTTACGAGTATTTTGTTTAAACTTTTGATTAAGGGTTTCGGCTGCACTCCGCCGTTCCATGATGGCTTTCTTGTCATTTTCATTTCGTTTCCTTCCGTTCTTTGCATTTATTATTTATGTAAATTTTTGCTTGCCTTTGACTAAGTAAAACTTTGACAGCGAGAGGCAGAACGAAAGCGAGAACGAGAACGAGAACGAAGGCCGAGCAGCGGAAAAATGGTTAGGCAATGGCAAACAGACCAGAAGCCAGCAAACAAACGGCAAACAAACAAGCAAACAAATAAATGACAAACATGGCATAAAAGAACTTCATAGGCATGGAGAAGGACGAGTTCGGGCTGGGGTTCAGGTTGGGGGCCATGTTGATTTTGAGGTTATTATCATTTTAATAATAACCCCAAAACAAAAGACACGCACACACACACACTGACCCTGGCCGCCGCCAGCTCAGAAGCATTTTTGGGTTTTTAATTACAAACTTTTTCAAATTAAGGAATGAAATATTATGGTTCGTTCTGCGAGTAGCAAACGCTGTGTGCGAGCGTTCGAGTGTCGAGTGCACGAGTGTGTGCGGGTGCGGGTGCGTGGGAATAGTGGACTCGGCAGAAGCTCTCAAATTTGGATATATTCCAAATGGGGAAATGCATATGACATGCACTCTTGTCCTGTAATTCGAATTTTAATTGACACAAGCCAACAAAGAGGGCGGCAGCTACACACGTCGTACAGTGTGCATAGGGAGGGAGTGGCCGAGAAAGAAATCTGCTGCTTGGGCGCGTTTGTCTTTGTTCTTTGTTCTAGTTCTCCTGCGCCTACTCTTTCTCATCCTCGCTTTGATTTCATTGGAGCTCGGTCAGTGTTAGATATAACAAAGAAAGCCATACCAAAATTAATTTCATGCATTAGTCCATCAGGTGGTTCATCCATTACCAGAGCCAGAATGGGTACCCTGACAAAATAGTGTTTGTAGCGAGAGCAGGGAGGGGAGAGTATTTGCCAGTGGAAAAGGAGTACCGAGTTCTGATTGAATCAAATGAAGTGTACATATGTACATAAGAAAATATGCGCATAAGTACATATGCATGAAGAGAAGAATCGGGACCTGAATGTTTAAAAGTCGATTTTTCGATCGAATTATTATCTTCACGCCTAGATTCTCGTTTCTACGCCTCCGCCCTAGATTGTTTCCCATTGCCCTCTTAAATTCTGGCTCCTACGTTTATTCAAAGCTTACCTGGGCTCCGGCCCGCCTCTTCGCCAGCCGTCTTGCGTCGCTCGGGCCTAGTACAACCGCAAATTGCTGGGCTGCATTGAAGTGCAAGTCAGGGACTGTCAGGGGCTATTAGACGCCATTAATTGCCACAGCTGCCTGCAACATGGCTCCACTGGCCCATTTTCTCTTCATCCTCATCCAAATCCTCCTCCATCGCCTCCTCCTCCTCCTCCGACGCCCCCGTCGACCGAACTAATCTGCATTCGACTTAAACGGCAGAGGGGCAGATATCGGGCAAATAGAGTTTATAATTACATTTGATTGATTGGCATTATGCATGCATTTGGTTGGGCAAGCACATCCGACTACGCCAAAGAGTCAGTCAGCCAGCCACACGGCCAGCCAGCCAGCCAAGCAGTTGGCCCACGAGCTCGGTTAGAGCTGGTCGCGGTCATAGCCCGATGCCATTAAACAGATTAATTAATTTCGATAAAAATAAATACAAAATCAGACACCAGCTGAGAAACTGATACCCGCGTTGAGCTCTAACGGACGGGAACGGACGGAGACGAGAATGCCGCTTCTTGCCTCTGTGGCTAAAGCCGATACAATTAGCACCACGTTAAAGATGAGATAAGGTTCGAACCATATAACCAGATAGCCGTCAGACAAACAGCCTCTGGAGTAGAGGCAGACAGACAAATTGAGAGACAGACAGAAGTCGATATAATCCTTTGTATAACATGTAAGTCGATTTAATCCTATAACTAGAAGTCAGAAGAACATGGAAGAGTCGTTAATTACACTAATCAACACGATTTTCCCTTAAGGAACCAATCCCACCTTTTCTGATAGGTTTTGATTACACTACTCAACAAAATGGAACTTTTTCTTTGCGCTGTGAATCAAAATGACTTTTTTTTATAGATTTCGGGATCTTTAAATATTTGTAGCACTTACATTTTTTTTTTGGTATTTTTTGTTTAAAGAATTTTTCAAATCTGGTTTTTTTTTCATTTCTTTTCTGAGGTAGTGCTTCTATTTTTCACATAACTTAAGTATCTTATACCTGGTTGCATAGAACTTTGCAGTTCTGTCCATAGATTTTAGTGAACAATACCTTAAACGACGCCTGATAAATGCGTCTATCTAAAACTAACGAGAAGGTACGAGTGAGTCGCTTCTGGGGACGCGACTCTACGTATACCCGTACTCAGTCAGAATATATACACGTTTTGGAGCTTAAGATATTTAAGAATAAAAAATAAAAAAATTTTTACATTTTTAAATTTTTTTTGCTAAATCTGTTATCTACATCTACATCTGCAATGTATATTATACATCTAACATGAAGATTATAGATGTACCATTTAGATTCTACATCTCCTCCGCTAGGGGTGCTCGCGCACTGAACGCAGCAGAGTGTGCGAGCGAGAAAGAGAATGAGTAGCGGGTCTCTGGCAGAAGGAGGCGGGGGAAACAACAGAAAATTAATTTCTTCATTCTGGCTATAATTATGATCCGATCTGATTCAGGTTCGCCAATCCGGTAGATATGGTCATTCTCTACGTATCTTTTTCGTATGTTTCAAATTTTTATGCCACAGATTTTCGTCCTTTGTGGTGGCGGAAGGGGCGGGGCGAAATTTTGAAATGCACTTGTAGCAGTCTGATATCACATGAGTCCGGAAACCAAATTTGGTTGCCCTAGCTCTTATGGTCTCTGAGATCTAGGCGCTCATCGAGACAGACAGACAGACATGGCTCGACTCGTCTGTTGATGCTGATCAGGAATATATATACTTTGTGGGGTCGGAAATCTAAAATACCCCTTAACTCTTTTTGAGTATACCAGAAACAACAGCTTCCGATTTATACAAAATAGAATACACCTATTATTCATATATTTAATTGTATAAATAAAGTCAAGGCCTCTACGTACAATATTCATGTTAACCAAGTTGAATCCAAGTTGGACAATCAGCGTTCATAAAGTCAGTTTATGTTTGAAAATTTTGAGATTAATTTTTTGATTTTTGGCCTATGGCAGCACCCACTGTGCGACGGCTGCCCCGGCTTCCTCCTTTCCAGAAAGAATGTACATACATACATATGTACATATGTGTGTTCCATGTCATCCGAGACTAACCGCGAACGGAATGAAAACACCAAAGAGGAGGCGACCAACATCTGCCCAAACACACAATTGAAGGAGAAATATAGAGAAAATTGGGAAAACTTTTGCTAGATTTGGGTTCAGTTTTATATATCCCTAAGTGGGAGAGGGATGTGGTTAGGGGGAGGCAGGGAATCCCATGTACTAAAAGCCTTCGAGAGCTTTCTCGGTCATACCTACATACATACATACATACATACATACATATTTATGTATGCACATGTGATTGGGTCATGCGGTCGGTCCATTGCACTGAAACTGCACTGCAAACTTGGCTTTAATCAACAGCATTCCATTTCCCAAACGAGAAGGAACGTTCTGTTTCCGCGACTCAACTTTTATATCTTTGCTCAGTCAGTAATTATGTGGAATTTTTAAATATTTTATCAGCTTACATTTATGCTACATCTGCCATCAACATCTACATTTAAAATGTAGATTATACATTTCCTCCACCAGAGTGCGCTCGGACACTACCCGTGGCAAAGTGTGTGCGAGCGAGAAAGAGAAAGAGTATCGCTACAGCACTGGAAGGGTAGCCACTGAAAATTAATTTCTTTATTCTGGCTATAATAATGATCCGATCTTGTCCAGATTCAACAATCTGGTAGATATGGTCATTTTCTACGATACTACGCTTCGTTCTACTTCGTTTTCTCGTATCTTCACAATTGTGGATGCCACGGATTTTCGTCCTTTACAAAGGCGGAAGAGGGCACGGCAAAATTGTGAAGCAAATTTGATTCAGTGTGATATCACATGAGCCTGGAAACAAAAAAATAAATATACTTTACACACATCCACTTTTACCAAAAATATTATATACCCCTTAACTCTTCGAGTGCGGGTATAAAAATATCTCTGAAAAGCTATACCCTGCGCCCTATGTTAGTATTGTTACGTGTGTGGTAGTGTACACATGGTCATATGTATGTACATCCATACATACATAAGCGTAACAACGTGCGTGAAAAAGGACCTAGCTTATGAGCATAGGAAAGTGTCCTCCTGCTGCGCTGACTCTCACGAGTACAGTAGTTGGCAGCAATACTATGTTCCGTTTTGTATGCTGTCTATGCACACAAATCGCACTGCCAAACATGTGAATGCGAGCGTGCCGATCACTGATGTACACCAATGATGTTCAAAATGTAATACATTAATATTCAGGCAGGCTCCGGCACTCACTTGCTTTTGCGTTTTACGTTTTCAGTAAAAAGTCGTAATTTTCATTTCAAGGCGCTCCGACATTCGCAAAAGTGTGGTTTATATCCTCCTGTACTGTTAAGCGCGAACTTCACTGCTGTTATAGCCACGCATTAGTGCCAGCTCATACAAAAAGGCCTCTTTTATGTTTAACAGAGCTCGATAACCAAATCGGGATGCGACAGCTGTTTTGACGAGTTTTTCAGAACCAATATTGTGGTTGGTTTAAAAAAAAAATATTTATATAAAGGGCACAAGCTCAATTGCCCTTTTAACAGTGCCAAATTCATGCCAATGCACCAATAAGTACAATCTATTGTTTTCCTTTTACAATTAAGATTTGTTTTGTTGTATAAAAAGCCATTAACTCTTAATGTTGCCGCTTTGAAAACGTAAAAGTTTTGCGTTTTAGGTATGCTAGAGCGCCCAACTTTCCGTTTTCAAATGTAAATTGGAAATATTTTGCGAAAACCGGAGCCTGCCTGATTACAGAGATAACAATCTTGTGAAATATACATATGTACGTATGTAGCTATGCACATATGTACATATATTTGTAAATGCGTGGTACTATGTACATAATATGAGTGCGTGTACATATGTATATGTATTATCGTGTTACATATATCGAAGTCTTCGATCCAAAGTCTTCTTTTAAAGCTCCCCAAAATTTTGTAAACTCTGATTGATAAATTTCAATAAATCATTCGAAATATTCTCAGTATTCGGATATGTTTACTTTTTCCATTGGACACACCGCAATTCACACACCGAGCTCGTGTGGGGGGTATACATACGTATACCTGGCTTGGCCAATCCAAGGCATTGGTTATCCATCAACGAGCGTTCCCGAGACCACCTCATGTCACACACGCCCCATAGCTCAAATTGGGCGACGCAACTTTTCGCTCTCCTTCGGCCTCCGTTGTCGTCGTCGTCGCGGCTTTTGTTGCTGGCCTGGCAGTCAAGTCACTCTATTATTGGTGGCATGTATAAATTTATTGGCCAGGTCGGACAGCACAGCACAGCTCAGCGCCACAGTCTTCTTTCTGCACACACGATAAATATTTATCCACCATCCACCAAAGTGTTAATTATGTGGGAGTGTTCGAGTGTGAATGGCTCGGTCGGTGAGAGTAGGTGTTTGCTGTTTGCTGTTTGATGTTTGCCGTTTGCCGCTGAGCTCATCAATTTTTCGGAATGAGGACAGCCCAACGGCTCCGCCCTGACGAACAACTAGAATGGATTGTCTTCCGTGCAGTTATTGGCTGGGATATGCGATAGTTCGTACTACGCAAACGGTGATGTTAACCACCGAATATATGTATGAAGGATGATTTAATATGTTTAGTTTACATACATATGTACGTATGTACATAAGATGGAAAGGTCCACCCAGATCTAAAAATGGTTGGTATTTTCTATATTCTATATATATTATATATAAAACTTTGCTTATATTATCAATTGACCTAAAATAAAATAATTAATTTAATGCAAAATTTTAATTTATTTGAGCGGGAGTATCTTCATTAATGCCACGCTTCATTTGCCACGGCTTCTATTATATTTTAATGATGTAAACTTTAATTTAAAACCACTACAAGAAAACCATCGTTGCAATTTAGATCTCCTAAGCAAGTTAAATTCTTAGAATTAGAATTCTATGTGGCAAGTTCTTAGATCGAGACGGATTTTTACGCCGACAGCGAATGGAAGTTCTACTAAATATTTGACATTTGATTACAAAATTTGAATCCGTGCATTATTATGATGCTGATAAATCAGAAATTCAATAACGTTTCCAAAACCGTAACACTCTGAGTGAACTTTGTTTTAGAGTCGGTGGAATGGCGTTGGAATTCGGTGGGGATGGCAATCTGAGGCAACCCCGCCCCGCCCGCCTGTGTTACTAACGGATTTTTGAAGGGGATTTGGCAACCTGACGACGCAAGAACTCTAAAATTGTCTGTGCCACCGCCGATAACATAATTGAGATCAGCTTTCCATAATTCCCATTGCCAGCAGCTGTCCGCCCTTGGGTTTCACTTTGCTTTGTGTCTCTGTATTCTACCCTAGTGCTCCATTGCTCCACATTGGGCCAGACAGCCGATATTTTGGCATGAACTGGAACATTTAATAGAAACAAACAGGGGTGCCACAGAAGTCAATTCCGCTGGAAAACACCTCAATTCCATTCCGCCGTGCTACACACCGATTTTTCAGAGGAATCAAAATCGCTCACAATTTATCCAGCGATTTGATTAAATACACCCATAAAACACACCCAAAACGATTCGAATCTTACTTTCCCATAAAGGTTGTTCAATTGGTGATTAACCCTCATCCAAATAACTTAACATTCTACATTTTAAGTTAATAAAATAAGCACTATTCACTAGTCACTATTCAATCTGCTGGCTAAATTTTCACTGAACGATTCCGCTCTCAATCCGCTGCAGACCGAGGTGGCCACCTAGGGCGATTCGGACTTTCGAAGTTAATACAGTAATGCCACCTTTTTTAAGCCGAATTCGGAGCAAGATATTTAGTATCTATTATATTGGAAGCATTCTGTCTTTCTTTAAACAAGCATTCCAAAAAATAGCCAATTGCAGTGAAACTTCCTTTACGTCAACCGTGTGCATACTTTTTGTGCAAATTGTGAAAACATTTTTAGTCATTTGTGGGTCTACCAGGGGTTTCTGTCATAAATGCAATGGCAATAATGTGTAAAAATGGGTTGTTAGTTCTGTTTTGACAATTTGAAGCGGCTCGCCTAATAACCTCGAAAAATTGTAATATTTATTGAAAAATGTACATAAATACATAAATACATACATACATATGTGTGCTAAAATAGGGATGAAAAAAAGTATATTATTTCGTGTTGGACCGACGGTGTTTGAAGTTTTAATTTTCGTGCCGTGTTGGGTAGTGTCGCAAAATTGCAGCTCCTGCCCATCTCCAGTTGTGAAAAGGTCACGTCACGGATCACGTAACGGGATCATTGTTGCCCCAGGTGGCAATGCACGAACACAGCCACAGACACGGTGGTACATTCATATGCATGTACATTTATCGACTACAGTCCGCGACCTCATGCTACATATGTACATAGACTTGTACATATGTACATGAAAAGCAATCAAAGCCAAAAAGAGCTCTGAGGGAAAATCGAACAAGAGTCAAGGAGCCAACCCCGATGACTGTGTAGCAAGCTCGGCTTGTCGCCTGTGTACACACAGCGGTGCCATGGCCCCGACCCTTGTGAACGGATGGGACGGGTGGGACGAGTTATTCGATGTTGCGGTGTGGCGTGTCACTCCGGGCGAACCTTTGCACCCAGCGATATGGCTACAATTACGACTAAGGCTTCGGCTACACGTCGAATGCGTCCATCATAACTGACCTACATTTATAGAAATATGTACGTATGTATGTACATATGCACATGTGCATGTATGTATGTGTATTAGGGTTTCCTCAGTCCGGAATGTTCCGATTGTGTCTCTGATTGAACCCCAACCACAAAATAGTAATCTTTGTTGGAGTAGAAGTAGTAAGATTGCGCGGGGTTGGTCATATTTTGTATGTTGTAGTGTGTGTTATTGTGTGTATATTTAAATAGAGGTAACAACTTAAGTGCATATTTACTCAATTTCGAATAATTTTCATGTGTTCAGACAAAGTCTATTTTTGATCATGATCATTTGATCATTTGATAATATTTCCCGCACGGTAAACTACAGCCACAAAAAACGATGTATCAATTAATAGGTAAAGGTAGATGTGCCTCTAAAAAAAAAGCATGAAAATAATTACAATTTTTTGTCTTCAAAAAAATGAAAAGTCTTTCCATAAAATGATCCTGTCGATAAGTTTTATTTGTGAAGTAACAAAAACATACATATGTATGTAGATTCAACCATTCTTCCAATTTTCTACCCTTTTATCTTTCTATCTTTCCGATTGCCCATTTTCTGCATACGTTCTCATATTGAAAAACATTAATACATACATACATGTTTATGTTTTTTTTTGTTGAATACTAATTATGTTTTTCCGTCTGTTTCATTGCAGGTAATGACGCTTTCTTATAGAATCATAATTGATTGGTCCAGCTAATCTTCATCTGTATGCATGTACAATGCACATATGTATATACCCTGTGCTACTGGGCACTAGCTCGGTTGCGGTGATATGACCCGTCCCTAACAGACCACCACTACCCACTGGACAAACCCTAAGCGATGCTCTTCTTCATTTCTACATTTTTACCAGCAATGTGCTAGGGCATGGGGACCAGCGCCACCTCAGCGTTCACCCCCGAACTGGGAAAGGAGTACTCTTCTGGTGGTTGACGAATTGGGTACCCATACAACGGGTAGTGAAATGGGCACCCTTCTGGTAGGTAGTAAAATGGGTACCCATCTAAGGGGTAGTGAAATGGGTACAAGTTCAAGGTCCCAACTTTTAGTTTGTTGGCATATGGATCGCTAGGTTCCTTCCTAAGTCTACGTAAATGCCGATTGCTGTACTTATATAACTTAGGTAGCTTTGTCTTACCTTTGTTTAAATAATTGAATAGATTAATGTTCACTTTTCTCACTGGAACTCAACAACTGCAGCCGAAAGTGATAAAACATTCTAGCAATGCAAAATGCCAATGCCAATGCCAAAAGCCGAAAACGTAGCAACGCTCTGCTCCGTCTGTACTACAGGGTATGTACATATGTTTGCTTGTACATATGTATATGTGGTATGTATACACCGACCCGGTACGTCTTCAATTCCCGAGAAAACGTATTTTAAGAAACGTCAGTAAAATTAAATACAATAGATCGAAGAGGCGTATCAATGAGCGTCGCACAGTTGGGGCCTTCAGCCATTTCAGATTGCTAAATTAATAACTTCTGAACGAATAAATATATGCCATAAAATAAACTGCATTTGAAAGGAAATCTTTCAAAATGTAGTCTGCAAGATAAAATGGTGCTACTATGTCTGAAAATTGTATATAAAATAGTCAAAGTTGAACTTTGATTCCGGTAAATATTTGCCTATTTGCGGTGCATTTTGTGCTAAACTTTGTTTTTTCCATCGATAACCATCACTACATAAAATAATTATACATTTTTTTAATCAAAAATAATTTTAAAAAATTATTAATTACATTTTTATATCATAAAACGTATTCAACAATTTTTTAATGGTCATCTACCTTTTAAAAAATATCTCATAAACTTAAAATTTCTATAGAACTATTTTCCGATTTATTTTGAGATATCACGTGTCTAATGGATGAAATATATAAAAAAATTAGAATATTGACCCTCATTTTTGTCCGTTTTTATACCCGTACTCAAAAAAGAGTTAAGGGGTATATTAGATTTGTGCTAAAAGTGGATGTGTGTAACACAGAGAAGGAAAATTTTCCGACCCCATAAAGTATATATATTCTTGATCAGCATCAATAGCCGAGTCTCTGTCTGTCTGTCTGTCTGTCCGTCTGTCCGTCTTGTTTGACGCCTGGATCTCAGAGACTATAAAAGCTAGGGCAACCAAATTTGGTTTCCAGACTCATGTGATATCACACTGCTACAAGTGTATTTCAAAATTTCGCTCCGCCCCCTTCCGCCCCCACAAAGGACGAAAATCTGTGGCAGGCACATTTTTAAAGATACGATAAAACTAAAAACGCAGTATCGTAGAGAATGCCCATATCTACCAGATTGCCGAATCTGAATCAGATCGGATCATAATCATAGCCAGAATGAAGAAATTAATTTTCAGTTGTTTCCCCCGCCCCCTCTTGCCAACAACCTCGCTACTCATTCTCTTTCTCGCTCGCACACTCTGCCGCGTTCAGTGCGCGAGCAACCCCTAGCGGAGGAGATGTAGAATATGAATGGTACATCTATAATCTACATGTTAGATGTATAATATACATTGTAGATGTAGATGTAGATATCAAATGTAGCAAAAAAAATGTAAAATGTAAAAATTTTTTTTTTAATTCTAAAATTCTAAAAAATTATGCTCAAAAATGTATATACTGACTGAGTACGGGTATAAGTAGAGTCGCGTCCCCAGAAGCGACTCACACGTTCCTTCTCGTTCTACTTTGACCTGAATTTAAAAAAGGTATGTTTCTGTATTCCCGAAATGTTTGCATATTCCTCAACCTAAGTTTAATAGATGGTTTGGAAAATACGTTTTTTCTCTATAACTGTCTATAACTGTCTTTAATTTGGAAAGCTTTGGAAAATTCTCCATCGCATTCGTGTATTGGATTTATCCAAAGCGTTCAAAAAATTAATTGGCTTTGGCCACCTCTTTGCGGTTGAGGCCCACTGTGCTAGTGCCATTGCTCAAAATCCACTTCGGACTCGTAAATCATCGTACCAGAGCCATGGAAAAAGCAACCAATAAAACGGCTTTTATCGAATGGTTTTTCTTTTGTCAATTTCAATTTCAGTTCCCATGCACACATGTAACTATACAAATTCTTTTAATGAGCTTATTATATTCAGAGCTCGATGCACTGCATTCACTACTCCCTCCCTCTCATTGGGCATCCACTCTGGACAGAATTCCAATTGGAGAGCCATAATTGTCCCATTACTTACTGGATGTGGCTAGTGAAATGAGAGCAGCTCGTTACGTTTGTTCCGGGACTCGACCGACGGCTGATTGGAATTCCAATTCTCAGTCAAAGGTTTAACGTGCCCAACATCAACATATGTGTTGTAGTTGTTCGTTGTGTTCTCGCTCATTCGTTCCCCTCAAAACTAACTGTGGACACAGTGGAATGTTGTTGTCTGTGATGTGTGATGTATCTCGGTGAAGCTGGGTGCAGCTGGGTGTGGCAGCTCACAGTGGGCCCGAAAAGAGGTGACAAAAGCGCTGAGTGAGCGCTTTGGATAATTTGAATACACGCATCTGATAGAGAATTTTCCCAGGATTTCGAAAACGGAAGCTTTAAGAAAAAGAGTTTACGAGACACGAGCATTTAAATTTGACCATTTTTTTCAGTGAACTGCATTTACCCAACACTTATTAACATAGGCAAATATGCGAAGATTTCCTTTCAAATGCAGTTAATATCATGCAAATACATACATATGTATGCATCTTCATTCGTTTGGAATTTATTCAGTTAGCAAGCTGAAATGGCGGAAGCCCCACTGTGCAGCGTTGCAGTGTGGCAGTGTTACGTAGCAAAACAGGAGCAGTATCAGCCCCGCTACCGGATCAAATGTAATCTATACCATGTGTGTCTGGGCTATCGCTTTCCATCCCGAATGACACAAACGAACTGCGGTAAATTACTTTACCGATCCCTTCGCATTAGTGAAACGATATGGATAAGGACGTGGAGTTCTTGTCGTAAATGTGTGACTACGCTGAAACCATTGGAGCGATTCATCGAAACACGAATGTTGATTTCGTTGAGTGAATATTGACTACTCGACTGAACCACTGTCCCGGCCTTACTAATGACCACATTCGACTACTGAATTGCCTTGTTAGCCGACTGATAAAGCCTCTGTACAAAAGTTCGCATGTAGAACCTATCACCTATTCGTTCTCCCCGAGCCCCTATCATCCACACTCATACTGATCCCTCCCCAAGGGACCCTTCACCACGGACAGCCCTTCCAACTGGACTTATCTCCACAGACACACTGCACCACACCATTACTTCTCTGGTGGAATACTTTATTACACGATGTATTTATCATTTTGAAAGGCAATATCATGAGACTGTCTCCTGGCGATGGGTGGAACTGTTGACTGAATGATGATGAAAGCATCATTGAAAGGGACGCGAATGTAACGACGACCCTAGGGTTCCTGTTCTGACTATTTACACGTCTGCACTACGCTACTCGGATCTGAATATCTATACGTCATACAAAGGAATGTACATTTTGCAGACTTACGCACTGTGTTACATACTGTATGTGCATCTAGTTTGATTTGAAGTGCGATTTTTCTCAGTCCGCATATACGTACAAATATGTAACCAACACATACTTATGTGCATATGTCAGCATTGGTATCAGAGACTTTCTTTTTGATATGGCTGTTCGCAAAAGGACCAGCTTGGTTTGTTGGAGAGTAGGGCGGGGAGGGGGAGGGTGAATTTTCCTAGCCCTTGTCATGAGAGATCACTGCCTGAGTTCTACACAAATCCAAATGTACCACTATACAGTATACCGAAAATAAATAGCAATTCCTTATTATTTGTATCTCCATTATACATGGGACAAGTCCAGCTCTTGTGCACCCAGAAACTTGCTATGGCAAGACTCCCCAAATACCATCTACATACATATGTATGTACATATGTATGTACATATCTACGAATTTCGACTGTGTGGAGCTGGCTCTCAATACCCTGAGACTGTGCCGTTCGAGAGCCACTTTCAGCCATAACACACTGTTGTCCAGTCCGGTTTCCTGGAGATGGCGCTGGCCACATTTGGCCGCTGTCATAAATTATGTATTAGACTTCAAATGTCAAATTCTATAAAATGAAACTTAACAAGACGGCGGACTCTATTACGGACGAAGCTGTTGTTGTCTTGTCTTTCGAGTCAGCCGTCGTGGAGCTCCGGCGGCACCATTCGGCGCACGCTTTCTGTTGCCGAAAATTGGCTGCCATTTCACAGCAATATTGCAGAGTGAAGAGCGAGATAACTTTTGCTGTCACTCTTATTATTTAATGTAATTTTGTTGAATGTAATTACATTAAAACGCGTCGAAGTCCCCCCCCCCCTTGCTTCGTCGACAAAGCATTGGCAAAACGTAGACAGCATACCCTGGGAACATGAACGACTCTGTGCATACTCGTTCCTGTCAAGGACACTTCATGAGAAATCTGCAAATATAAACGGAAGATGTCTACGAACATCTCCACGGACGGACAGGACAGTGCTTAGTTCATATGGATAGGGAATACCCAAGTCAAGTGGTAGTGGTAGTGGTAATTGTAATTGCTGGTGTATGCGGATGATTTTGTGCTAAAGACTGAGCGTTCAATTTTAAGTTCTGGTCATGTTTCTGATTCTGTTCATGAACAAAATGCCAGTTCGGCTTCGGTGCGGTGCTGCGGGTGCCGGCTCCTGGTATACTGGTATGCTGGTGTGCTGGGGGCGCGGCTCTGGGTGCTTACAAACTTATGTAATGTAGGTCCATTACAGTGCGTCTCGTCATTTGATTGGCAGCTTGCTCTTAGCGGTTTTGGCAAAACTTTGTTCTTGCTGTCAGTTGTTTTCGCTTTCATTGGGTTTCGCGGCACTCACTCCATTCGACCTTTGCGGTGGGTAAAAATGCAAAACTAATTAGTAGCCGATGGAATGGGAACAAAACCCTGAGGTCGGGAAATTGAAGTACCTTTGGTATTTTTTAATCGACGGGTCTGTGGATCAAACGAATGCCCTGACCGTAGCATGATTTCCCATACCTCTAAAAATATCGGATCGGATACGTATCGTTTATCGTTTGATGTTTTTTATTTTATTATCATACATACATATGTACATCATTCATGTATAAAAAGGCAACACCAAAAGTTTCAGACGGATATAGCTGCAAGTTTTTTTCTCCGATTTTTTCGCAGTCTCATGTGTTCTAATTTATCGATAAGCTGGAAAAGGAGTCCGTTATTCGTTTTCTATTTTTTGATAGCGTTAGCCACGGGAACTGGTATTTGTTCACTATATGTATTGTCTCGTAGAAATGTCCATTCACAGATATGATCAGTGTGATATAACAGGAATCTCCACACAAAATGCGCTAGCGACAAATTCTCTAGATTCTATAGTCTCTGAAAACTATGAGTTAGGCAAGATGTACGGATGGACGGGCGGACAGTCATACCTACATATGGGCATTTCTCTGACGAGGTCCATGTCTATTAAAACACAGTTCTATATAATCTTGTCGCGACATTATAGTCTAAATTTATTGAAAGACAATCAATTTCTCTTATAAATCTTTCTATCATATTCAACTACCTACAAAAATACGAGAAAAATGGTTCACTCTCGGCTAACGGTCTATTTTTAACTGTTATTAGATTAGGAATTTTTGTCCCGTTCGACAGGGGCTTAAAATAAATTTTTAAAAACTACGAAACTGCGTAAAACCTTAACATCAATGAACAACATTTATCAGAAATTTGCAGACGAAACTTTCGCTGAAATCGGAGTTTGAATTGATCGCCGCGAAAGCCACTTCCATATTTGACCCGTGCAAATGGCTTGGATTTTTGGAAAAATCTCAAAGACGAACTGTTGCCCAACATCGACCTTAGCACCAGTTATACGACTAGTCAAGAGGTCCGTCATAATGGTAAAACAATTTAGAAAATCCTTCATTGTTTGACCTTTCTACCTCTTACAATGCGTACGCCTGTCCCAAACGACATTAAAATCAATTAAAAATAATCAGGGACTGTAATCATTATAAGTTTTATTCAAACAATTATACAATAATGATTAATTTTTAAGTTTTATTGACTCACTCAGAACATAATGATTTATTTTAAGTTATACTTTATAACTAAAAAAATAATCCTTATTCTTTGAGTTTTATTTATTGCTCAAAAATAAAACTCAAGTTGTAATTTCAACTTTTCCTTAAGGAGTTTTCCTGAAGAATTGTTTGTTATAAAAAAATTGGTTGTTATGTTTTGTCTTTTCTTACTGAGTACGAATAAATATAATATTTTTATTTATTCCCTAAAGACAATTCGAAATTACAACTTGAGTTTTATTTTTGAGCAAAAATAAAACTCAAAGAATAAGGATTATTTTTTTAGTTATAAAGTATAACTTAAAATAAATCATTATGTTCTGAGTGAGTCAATAAAACTTGAAAATTTTCAAATCATGGTGGAAATGCATAGATTATAATTTAAGATGAATATTGGTATATTTCTCGCTGTCTTAAAGTCTTTTTAAGTGAATGATTTTTTGTAATAATAAAAAACAAATAATCATTATTTGCAGTCCCTGAAAATAATATTTGTTGGCTTGAATTTGATTTTGTTCGCATATTTATTATTTAAGTACGGCGCAAGCGCTATTTATTCACATTGGGAATAAGCGCAGAGGCCAACTCAGCCGACGTGCAATGACCAAGTCTCACTCCGGAGGAACACGCCTTCGTGATCACGGTTAGCCTCTACGCCTCTTCTCGGCATGGGGGTTTCCATGTCCTCCCAGATAGAAGCAGTAGGGAATTGAAGAACACTTTATAGTTTTAGCACTTGTCCAGTTTTCACTCATTTTAAATTCCGTTTGCGATAATTTTGGTACAATAAAAGATATTTTCTAAGTCCGCCTGCGAGCATATAAATATAAATATAATATAAATGCATACATAATTGCCTATTTCTTATTTCTTATTATACTCGTATCTATCCTCTGCAGTTCGCTTCGCTTCTTCGCTCATCGTTGTTATGTAAGGTACTTTGGTGTACAGTTTTCTTTGCGAGCATTTGTTTGTTCTGTGCCTGCAGTCTACCTCCACCCGCATCCATCCGCGTGGCCCGCGACCACGCTCCAGCAGCTGCCTAACCCCCTGCTTTCTGCCTTCCACCCACCCCACCCATCACAATTTGATGCGCTCCAATGTGTCTCCATTCGTGGATTTAATCTATTTTAATATAATTTTTTAGTAACTTTGACAGATTTATGGTTGTTTGTGCGTAAATTATTGCATCTTTTTTTGCCCCAATCACCCCGTCTACCGCACACCGTTCATGGTTTATCGTTCGGTTCGCCGCCTCCGAGCAGCTTAGCTGCAAGAGAAAATTAGCTGGGAAAAGTTTTCCCCTTGATGTAGAAAAGATGCTTGGGTGACGAAGATGTGGCGAAGAGAAGAGTAGATGGAGACAGAGTTGCGAAGAACGGTGAATCGTTCATTTAGCATGCACTTATATCAGGGCTCGGCACGGCCCTATCTATTGTGCCGTTCACATACACGTGTATCACAGTGTTTGGCACCAATACAATATTGTTTTGCCTCCCTGCAGTACCAGAAGTGAGCGATGACAAATGTCAACTGTATACTTCATGGGTGGTGAGGACCAAAATCGCGCACTCACCAAGAGCTTACATGCACGTTGCGGTTACCATAGCCTCAGTTCGGCAATATCCAGGTGTCTAGCTGGAAAGCTGGACGAATTACTTAATCAGCACAATCAATTATTGAAATTTTTCATCAAGCAAAAATTGAAGTTTTTAATGAGATTCATTATGCATGCATTCAGTCGAATGGCAATAATTTGGTCAGTCGACGAAATACTCTCTGAGGAAATAGATAGTGTAATCTCCGCGCAAATTTCAGATCTGTCTACTAATCAGCTACTGATCGATATAATTACCACAAAAATGATTCATGGCCAAGTGGTAATATGAATCGCTTATCATGGCCTTGCATAAAAGATGGAAAATTTACAAAGCGTTTTCCAAAAGATTTCACCAATGAGATGACCACAAACGTCGATGGATATCCAATATATTTTTGTGCCATTCCTGGCTTTTTGGGTAGCCTTTTAAAGTCGGCTGTTTGAGCCTGTCATAAATGTCATTGTTTCTGTGTTTTTGTGCGGTATTTTTTAGAATATAAAGCAAACATTTGATCTGAACAGGTATCCTACCTCAGATTATATATAACGAAAAACGTAACTGTCAACAACATTTAATACCAAAGGAACGCGATCAGGTACCAAAAGTACAACCCTTTTGGGCCCGCAACCTTCCAAAAGGAATTTTTTGTTTGTTCTATTTTTAATTTTTTAGGTTTGGTTAACGAATTTTAACTGTCCCCCATCCATTTTAATGAGCAATACCTTAAACGACGCCTAATCAATGCACCTATACACAAAAAAATAGAAAACACATTATATAATTGTTCGACCTCTGAAAAAAGCCTTAAAAAAAACCAGGCTTCAAGAATTATAAAAAAAAAATCTGCCATAGAAAAAAAATATCATCAAACCATTTCTAAGCCCCCAACTCTTTAAGAAAAAGTTGGTTTTGTTCCTTGAGGAAAACTCGTATCGACTAGTGTAATCGATGGGTAGTACCATATTATCATCTGCTGAGCAAAACATTACATTAATGTTGAGTTCTGCAGCTCAGTGAAATCTATCAAATATATATGCAAGTATGAGAATAAAGTCAGCGATGGTCAGTCGCACCAAATTGAAACAAATATAAAAAGGTTTGGGGGAACGAGCGAAGCGACTGAGCTGACTATGATGTTTTCCAGCACGCACAGCTACCAAGCCTGCAAAATAAAATTAAAATAATTTCTACAATCGCAATCCCAGCTCAAGGCTAGAATAAGTTCAGAAAGGAAACAAGCACAAGCCGTCTATAAAACTGCAATATAAAGATATATTTAATCGAATTAAGGCAATCGAATGAATACCGAATTTATGGATATTCAAATTTTTGTATTTTATATAAGGGGATAAGAAACAAAACACAGCCGATTCATCAACCCTGTTTTATTTTTGTTCCACACCCCGTGGAATAACTAGAAAACTAGGCAGGAATGTTCCGCGGTGCTGGAGACAGGCCTTTAAAGGGAACAAAATTGCAAATCAATTTTGCATTTTATTTAGGCGGTATATCAGCTGTTCTTGTTTCTCAAAAACGATACGAAAATCAAACATATCGATGAAACAAAATGTTCGAATACCGGAACACGTAGAAAAAAGTAAGCGTTTTGGTTGGGAAAGCAAGTGAAAACCTGAGCAGGCTGGTACATTTGAAGCAGTGTGATAGGAAAAGAGTCTATAATAAAATCCAGTTCCTTTATCTTTGGTAGTCTGCAGACGGACGAACTGACAGTCAGAAATGGCTAAATCGACTACGCCAGTGATGCTGCTAAAGATTATATACTCGTACATATTTAGGTATATGTACATACATACACATGTACTTATGGGATCGGAAACGATTTATTCCGTCACTTACAATAAGCAAACAAATATAATTTACCCGTATTGAATTCGTCTTGTTTCAGACATACTTCCTTCTGAGTAGCAAAAATACTGCGGAAATAGGCTTAAACTGGCATTCTGTTCTTGTTTTTGGGCGTTTCTTTTCTTTGCTTTGTGCAACCCTCACGTAATGCATTAAATAGGCACAGGTGCGCGTGGCCGAGCAGGCAATGGATGCAGCGGGAGCTATGCCAGCCCTTTTGTTGCTCAGCTGTAACCGACCGCAAGCAAGCGAAGACATGTTTTTGCTCGTTCCGCTTATGATTAGGATGTGGTTCCGAGCTTGCGTGTGGGCGTGACTGCATCCAATGTACTAACACAGACACGGGTAACATTTTACGATGCTATCGGGCCAAAAAGTGCCATGAGAGACAAATAGCAAGACTGCCAGCCATGCTGCTGCAGGAGGACGGGCAATACCATGCTGGTAGCCCGTGACAGCCCCTGCCCCTGCCACCATTAGCACTGCAGCCCAAGTCAATATCTTGACAGCAGCAAAGGAGGGGCTGGGAGGGTCAGGCCGGAGTCGTCGTTGGACGGAAAGTCGTTCCGCCCACACGGATCACTGGAAAAAATACAATTATATCCGAAGGATAGTTTAGTCGTCGGCGAAAATGCGAATAACCTCTAACGACGCGCACAGCGAAACAGTTATTCGGACGAATCTTCTGATGCATGCAGATATGTACGTACGAGGGCGGGCTGATAAATAGTCGATAAATAGCCAAAGAAAACCACTCGATATACTTTTTAAAGCATTTCTCCAATTCTTGTATCCCTTCCAACAAATATAATCGATCGAGGTCCGCAAAATAGGCATTTTTTGAAAGATGACTTCATCATTGGACTCGACACAAATCTCTTACCGCGGAGCCGTTCCTTCAGGTTTGCAAACAGGAAAAAGTCACTAGGGGCAAAATGCAGAGAGTAGGGTGGGTGAGCGAGCAATTCGTAGCCTAGTTCAGGGATTTTTGCAATTGAAACTGCACATGCACACCCTTGCACCCTTGTCCCAGTGGAAACGATTTTTTTCTTGGCCAATGCCGCGTTTATTTTTCAAATCCTTAAGGATCTTAAGATTCTTACTCACATGATAATGTGTGGCATGTATTGGTTAATACTCAATCGATAGTCAGATAGCATTGCCGGATCGGAAGACCCAGTAGGTGGATGTACGATGAAAAGACACCCGAAAGCCGATCAATTTACTGGACAGAAACTGCGTCTGCGTGTGTGTGGGTGCGCGTGGTTACCCAGTCGGACTTGGTTGCTTCCCAGAAGTAACATTTACGGGACGTTCTCGCGTCCAAATTACTAAGGGGGAAAAAAGCGGGAAGCTGGTCTTTTTGGTGCTAGGTTGGAACCGTTCTAGAACTGGTGGTTTTGTAATTTCAACTTCGTGCAACGCCCAGGTACTGCTTGCAGTTGAAGTTTCCGAAAGAAGCATTACAGAAAACCTCTTTGGCATGCAGCCTAGTAAGAACCGTTCTGGAACTGTCTCAATGCAAGCATTCCATGACACATCCTTAAAATGCATCAAGAGCCGTTCTACAAGAATCCAAAAAGAACCCCCGTGTACAAAAAAATATAAATTTATAAATGCATTCCTTTTTGTAAGTGCAAAGCGATACAAAATAACTTAAACGAGAAGGAACGAGTGAGTCGCTCGATTTCTGCCGATGATCGTGTTTTTCACGGTCATCAAACGACTTCCATCTGTATGGAACAGTTGGGGAACGGATGCAAAGATCCTCTAAAATATTTAAGATTGATTAAAATGTGCTGGCTTGAGTTGGCTTGAGTTGGACGGCTGCACTCAAGTTGCCCCATAGCCAGCCTCAATCCGCATCATATTGCCCCAATTTTAATTGCGGAGCGAAATAACTTTTAACTGTATGCGTGGAAGAGGCCCACCTAATGACTTATCGTTTTTATGGGACCCACACAAGCTGGCAGGCCACTGTCCACTGGCACTGGCACGGGCATTGGCAAAGTCTCTGCCTTAAGAGAAACTGGCGAAATGTTTCAGGTCCTTTGGTAAAAACTTGTACGACTAATATGGGATGACGAATGGGTGCGGATCGGGTTGTTGGGAATGGTTTTTGAAAGTTGTTAAAAAATGCATTCAAAGGAAGGAGACTCAGTTGGGATGGAGAGTACAGCACTGCCTTTAGTTGGTTTATTTTTACTTTTCTTTTCATCCTACACTTTGAATGGAAAATGCGCCACACTCGTTAGGGCATTATGTAAAAGAAATGTTTCATTTACGCACATTTCAACGATGGTAGAGCACATCCGTTCGTCCAGGTATGCGGCGTTTGGCCATTGAAAGTTGACTGCAGCACGAGACAGAAAGATCGGTGGATGTGTGGATGTGTGGATGTGTGGGGGCGTACGCGTGGGCGTGGGCGGAAAAACACAGAGCAACCAGAGAGAATGAAACAAAAATAGAGACTAATTAGAGGACTTTTTGATGGCCCATTCTCGGAGGGTGATCGAAATGCAAGGACTCTACCTCCACCCGCTCACACAGCTCAAATGACTCGAATCAATCAAAGGAATAACTTTTAGACTCGTGTATTTCGCTCCCGCGCCCCGTGCCCTGCGTCCCACTCCCGTGTCTTGTCCAACTTCAGGACCAACTCTCAGCCATTTGAGTGACAGTTGATATGGGTATGTTGCTCCTACTCCTGCTCCTGCTCCCGCTCCGCTGCCATGATTGCATTTTCGAAATAAGTAATTTATGAGCTTTTATTTTGTTATGGTTATTCTTGTCGGAGTTGCCACATTGGCCTGGCTCGGTCCAAAACGCTGTGGTGGCGCTTAGCGCCTACCCCTGTGCTCGTCCATGGAACCATCTATTGTATTAATATTTGGACAGCTCCTACGGCATGCTTTAATCTAGAGAAATGCGCGGCTTCACTCATAACACACATGAGTTCAATAGAATAAATACAATTGAATCGAATTGCACCGAATTGAGCGAGTGCAAGCCACACAATGAATTTATATAAATGTGTGTGAGTTTTACGAGTGGTTTCACAGCATTCGGCACACAGGGAAAATGAGTTACAGTGAAGGAGTTATCTCGAATTACTTGAACTATGGCCCCAGGACCAGTTGGACCGAGACAGGCTACGACAGAAGTGCACACGCGAAGCAAATCAGATGAAGATGTTTGCGTTAAGCAAAACGGCAGGGTCACGGCCGGGGAATGGCTAAGTAGGAGGTGGGACGTAGGAGCTGGGACTGCGACTGGGACTGCGATTGGTACTGGGTGTGGGGCATGGTATTATTTTTAGAACTGCAGTTGGAACCTGCAGGACACAAAAGTTAAGTGAGACGAAGCGACGAAAGCCAGAAAAAGTTTCACTTCAATTGCTTTGTTTGACGCTGTGGATGGGTCTGTATGGGGTGAAAACTTTGCGCCGTACTTTGCGTACGGGCCACACCTTTAACTTTGCTTATACTTAACGCCTACTGCCATTGCAGAGTCACTTTTCAGAGTCATTCTGTCTCTTCCTTGCTCCTGCAACCGCCCCTGTTCCCCTCTCCTACCTCCCTAGCCCCTTCGTAAAGGGGCACTTTTGACTGGCAAATAAAAAAAAAAAAAAATAATGCTGCTTGTGGCTTCGGTTTCGGCTCCGGCTCCGGGAATTGCTTCTTCTCCGTCGGCTCATTGAAGAGCATGAATACGCACAGGCACACGCCCACGCCCACGCCCTTACCCGAGGCTTGGGGCGGTGGCTTGGCATAAATTTAGCCCATTTCTAGAAACGACCGAAACGGCGGACGAGATTTGTTCTTTAGATGCGATATCCGCGCGCCTACGGGGGCGAAGTTTCAAGGTCAATGGGCAAAAGTTTTTATGCAGTTTTGGGGAATATTTATTGCGGAATAAATGCTCTTTATTTGCCATCGCTGCGGGTTGTGGGCTGGAGTTATTTTCACAATTATTATTCCCTTAATTTGCCACGCGCCTCAGTTAACGCCCACACATTTTACATACATAGTACATACATACAAATGTGTGCCGAATAAGTACATACGTGTATGTTATATCTGAGACCAAATATTTAAATGAAAGGGAACTAATTTACTCAGTAGACATATAATTTAATCAAACCTATTCAAATAATCAGAATTTCCCTTTTCAGTATTTTGATTTTTTAGCCATGTTTGCCTTGCGTTGCAAAAATCTCGAAAACGATAGCTGCCCAAAAGTAGTCCGACCTCAGCACCAGCTATAGGGCGGGCTAGTTAAGAGGTGCGCTGTAATGGAAAAATAATGTTGAAAATTGGTCTTTTTTACCTTTCTACCAGTTGCAATGCGCCCTGGCGCTGGCTGTGGCGCCTGCCCGCAAGGCACTTAACCCTTTGATGAACATTCTCGACACCAGCCACAAATGGGGCCGGGCGCACGCGGCAAAGGGGTTTCCGCGACGTACAGCTCCTACCAGGAGAGCAGAGGGTTGAGGCAGATAGGTGCGGTGAAATGGGGTAGAATGGGAGGAAGGCCGCTTGCAACAGAAGTTGCAGTGTTTACACAACTTTCGAGCGACCACAAAATCGGTTATTAGTGTCAAGTGGACTTGGGAGAGACTTTGCACTCTGACCTCCATTGCCGCACTTCTCAACAGCCACAACCGTCCATCTTCTTCGCCCTTTCCCCGTTTCCGCGTTTCCCTTTTTTCGTACAGTGTACAATGTTGCTCTAATAAGAACCTTTGCTTTTCTGCTGAACAACTTTTTGGAGATGTTACAAAATATTGAATTACGGTCGGCGCTATGCTTCTAGTGTTGGTGCTGATGTTGGTGGTGGGCTCAGAGGAGCTGAGGGAACGTTTTTGCAGTTGTGATCAAATTGAAGTTGAAATTTCTTCGGAAGGGAAGGTTCTTCAAGTGCTTTGGACTGGTCGGGCCCATGCCCATGCCCAGACCCAGACCCAGACCCATTCCAAGTTCATTGTCGTGTATCAAGTTGTCATCCCAAAAAAGTGAGCCACAGCGGCACAGTTGGTGTCTGTTGGCTCTGGCGGAGTCGTGCCTGTGCGCGGATCTGAAAGCTGTGTGTGTGGTGGTGATTCCCGCTGGGTTGCTCAAAAGTTTGCCAATTTCCACACAGATTTTCGTCAAGACAAGTGCCGGGCGCACGTATCCAGAGACAGCAGAAATCAATTTGGCTGTTGGATAGTCAGAGCTGGTGCCCAGGGGACAGGGGACGGGGACGGGGACGTACTGGTGAACGTCAAAATGAATCTATGTTGGTGATAGCCATCCTGTACCACCAACGTCGCATTCTCTGTGCTATTCTGTGTATTTCATATACGAGTATTAGTGCAAAATAATATCGTACTGATGGGCCTCCTCAATTCGCAGAGTTGTGCGATTTTGTACGAGCAGCAAGTACGGACTCAACTGCATATATTGCCAAATTCCAAGTCCGGGCATGTGCCAGAGAGTGCAAGATCTCGTTGTTGATTTCTGGGCAGGCCAGTCGAGTACTTTTTCATTGACCCTCTGGACGCCTCTCCGCCCAGCCTCTAGATTCTGGATTCCCTTGATTTTGGAGCGTGGAACCCCGAGTTCTGCACCCCCTTTCGAGGCTCAAGGCTGTCCTGGAGGTTTCCCGCTCAGCGCCAAAGTCTAACAATAAACAGGGAGCAGCCAGCAGCAAGCAGAAGGCCAAAAACGGAAACAAACATTGAAATGCAAAACCATCTTTGTGGTGTTCTGCCATTTGTGCGGTTTCAATAAGAACAACGACAGCAACGAGCACGATGAGGCTGGAGATGGGATGGGGCTAAAGTGGCGGGGGGGAAGCACATGATTCTGCTTTTGACTCTTTATGAGCGTATTTAATTAGCCAAGAGCAGCGAGAGCCGATACTGTAGACATCCAAGGGGACTCTGTGCGGGACCCAGGGACATGGACTCAGAGTCTCGCCTTTGACGGCAGATGCTGGCCTTGATTGATTGATTGAGGCATTGCCTGAGTGGCAGCTGAAGTACGGCATATTCAATTTGGACAGAGGAAGTTTCGCATCCCTCCGAGTCGCTGTCCAAGTCGAAGTCAGCGCCCATGAAGCAGCCGGGATGGCCATTCAAATTGTGGCTGATTTATTATGCGTTAAGACAACAGATTTACTCGAATCGGTGTTGGGGGTTTTAAGTGGGCGGCGATGAGTGTATGTACATTAGAGTGGGCCGAAAGAGTGGTTGAGAGAACTTGGGCGATGGGGCTGGGCTTATGGGCCGTTTAACCAACGAATCGCCAGGCACATCTCCTGCCCAAAGGAGAAGACTGTTGACAGGAGGGTTTGGCAATTGATACAAGGAGAAATCGATGGATGAAAGAAGCCGAAATTGGAGGAGCTGCCAAGGTCCAATTGGGCGTGATGGAGAGGTGGGAGAGTCTGTTTTTATACCCGCACTCGAAAGTTAAGGGGCACATTGTATTTGTGGTAAAAGTGCATGTGTGCAACGCAGAGAAGCAAACGTTTCCGACCCCACAAAGTATGTATTCTTGATCAGCAACAATAGCCGAGTCGATATAGCCATGACCGTCTGTCCGTCTTGATGAGCGCCTAGATCTCAGAGCGTCGGAGTGGGAAACGTTTCCATCTCTGCGTTGCACGCATCCACTTTTACCACAAACACAATAAACTCCTTTGCTCTTTGAGTTCGGGTGTAAAAAACTGCAGCAGTCTTTTGCTCACGTTATCCTGGCGTGCGTGTCCAGAGACATGAACGGAATCCACAGATCTATATCGATAGCTGCCTGTCGGGACCGTGTGTGGACTGCGAAAACAGATGATGCACAGCCCGGGAATATATGGTTTACAATTATTCCTGGCGTGAATTGTGCAAGATTGGGGCGAAAACTGTGCCCAAAACGAATATAAGAGATGCATGTGTCTCCTTTTTTCGCCACAATGTATGCCACCAGCATAATCACTTCATCGTCAGAGTGCCTTCTTGTCCTTTTTATTTTTAGCTGAATTCCACAATTGGTACTTTTCACAAAACGCAGCTGATTCATCGACCCTCTTTTAGTAGCTAGCAAATCCCTGGCAGGACTTTGCGCGGTGCTGGAGACAGGCCTTACGTGGAAATTGCACATTTTAAAAATGTTGTTTGTTGCTGTGGCTTATCGCACTAGGTCGTGTCACCCACTGATTGCTCGAGATGAATGCTAACTCGGTCTATCTCTGGACTGCTGGACCGGCTGGTCACGCCCACGGGCTTTTAGTTCTTCCCACAAATCGAGAAAAGCGGTGTATCCACACAGTGGACAGTGGACCGGCAGCCGCAGCAGCAAATTGTCACGTTTGCAACAAATGGTGCATGGCACGCAAAGTGCAAGTGTTATGCCTGTATTTTAGTTAATCTTAGGTTCCTTGCACAATCGGCGAAATCGCAAGCCATCGGATTGACAGCCCGACGTTCTGACCCATAAAATCACCGACCCCACCGACAGCCACGCCAGCAATCCCTTGGACACTTTGGCAACTTTCAACTTGCAGTGTGCAACGTGCAACGTGCAACTGGCAGCTATGTAGGTACTTGTAGCAGCACCTGGGGGCTATGTTCCCAGCACTTCTCATTAGGCGACGCATTTATTAGCATTTTTATGGGACTATTTATTTCAAGATTTCCAAATTGACGGCGCTGCGAGGAGAGACTTTTAATTAAGTTTGTGAATAGAGAGGCGAGTGGGAAGGTGGTGTTGACGGTGGTTGGGGGTGTGGTACAAGAGCCCGAGGAGAGCGAGATTCGGCTATTGGGTAAAACTTTTATAATTTTAGTTAGCACACTTTTTGTGGCTGGCTGTCCGTTGTTTCTATTGTCGTTAAGAAAAGTTGCATTCAAAATGGGATTTTTATATGCACCAGGAGAGAGTCCCACCACGCAGCCGACCGTCACTCCGCTGTCCCTCTCTCTCCGCCACCTAGCCCCACTGAATGAATGACATTGGATGGTTTAACACAACGAATCAAATAAATCTTAATGTAATTCGCTTGATTCTGATGATCCTCAATATGAGAATCGTATGCGAAGTGAGTTTTGTCAGTTGCTTTCGATCTGAGGTTGTTCGAGGTTACCATTGCTTTCATTTTCCTTTTTTGTATATAGACTAGCGGACTAGTTCAAATTTCCATATTAGAAATTTCATTGAGAATCGAATACAGCGACTCTGGCGGATGAGTCCATACGGACAATTTTACCTTCACACCAGCGCAGAATATGCCGGGTGTTTTCGATTGAAGCTTTGATGCATTGCAATGCTGGCGTGCGAGAGACAATGAACCGATATCAACGCAGCGAAGATCTTGAATTTGAGGTGGTAATTGTGCAGCGCGAACCTCTGCAACATGGGCACGACTCCATTCATTAGATTCGATTAATAGAGACATGCCGATTACTTATTTCACGACGTGTACGTCGTGCAGGGTTTGATCGTCTAAGCAGTCACATTATAACTCAATTGATGAACAATATCTCGAGTTTGGAACTTATTTTCGACCACTTAGCAGGCATTAGTCAAGCAAATAACTCAATTGATGAATAATGAACTCATCTTCAACTATGACAATAAATTTACTTCCATAAAAGAAACAAATACAAAATCACTTTGAAAACATTCTCTTGGCAAATACGAACAACTGAATAAAAATGTAAACCAAATCTACCCAGCCGTTCTCACATGACGATGCCCATTATCTAGAAAACATTTTGGTTATTTTTGCATTTTTAATTTAGTTTTTTATTTTCCTTTTGACCTTCAGTTCTCAACTAACACAAATTTCTATAGGCGAATCCAACTACACATGTACATGACCGAACTGTACACACCACGAATAACTCGGGGAATCCCATTTTTATTTTAAGCGCAGGTACTACAAAAATGCATCCAGAAATTAGAACAACAGGCTCTGCTGTGAAATTTGCCCATGCGGGTCATCCATCATGTGGTTTATGACAGTGCTATCAAGAGTGTGTGTTTACAAATGCATCCAGCTGGCGGCAGTTGCATATTTGTTAATGACAATGGCGCATATTACATATTTATTTGATTGACTTAGGGAATATCATGGCTTTTTCTTCATGTCGCTGGGAATTCTTAGCACCTTGTTGCTAGCTTTTTATCTACGTCTAACCATACGAATTGATGCTTTATCGAAATCGTATACCCACAGCTGGGGACTACACAATGCCTGATTCAATAAAAGCAGAAATCAATTAGGCAGCTTGTGATTTGTCCACAAGCTGCCCCGAAATCAATTGAAATTCTTTGCTAATATGTGAATAGGTGTAACAAGAAGTGCAATTGGCACCACATTTATTGCATGCACTCGATTAAGGAACACCGGAAGACGAAAAATGCACAGTGTTTGCAGAGAGCTTTAGCTGGAAAATTATTAAATATACATATGTATCATATGATGACTTTTCAGACATATGCAGAAAAATCATAGCCTTGTTGTGGATCATGCTCAAGTCAAATGAGTAGTAAAACAACTAGTCGCTGCAGGAATCACTTCAATACCCTGTACTCAGGTGGGGTGAAAAGTAACCTCCTTGACCACCAAAAAGCGCTGACATCACAACAAAATGATTGGTGCCTTATAGTCAATACTTATTAGGCAGACATGTCAAATTTCAGCCCGATACCGGGATTGGGTTGTTAAACAAATTTTTGTTGTTGTGTAGTTTGTCACTACTTTGCGTATGGAAAAAAGCTCATAAAAAAAAGGAGAGACAAAACGTCGATGGAAACAAAAGAAAATTTGTATAAATATAAATAAATATTACCCTGGAAAATATTGCTTTCAAAAATTGAATGGTGTCCGAAACTCCACTGCCGATGAAGTCCTACGTGGCAGGCGTCCGACAAGGTTACACAGGAAAATGTCAAAAGAATAGACGAAATGGTGTTGGCTGACCGGAAAGTGAAGGTGTACGAGCTAGCAGATGCCACAAGGACTAGTACTGGAATAAAGCAAAATTCATTCATACATACATACATGTATCCCCATCATCTTTGAGTATCGGGTAACAACAAATTTAGAAACTTCACATTTCCTCAACAATTGGGTTTTTTCGTGCCAGTTTGGCCACTGGTGTCATGTTCTCTATGATCGCTGACAAATGCGTAATGACCTACCATAAGCAACATTTGCAGTCGTGGGTCCCAGGTTTCGTTCCCAAGCCACAGTGACTCTTCCCGCCCGTTTCTAATTGTTTTTTAGGCGCGTTTGAAGAGCACTCCATTACACGTGGAACCCCAAAGGGTTCCTTCCTCCTTCGAGAACTTTAGCCTAAAATATGTATAATTTCGGAACGAATAAGATCGATATCGGCGTAGATAAATTTACTTTATTCGTCCCAATATTTCATGATATCCATTTCAGTATTAAAGCTTTTGGAAAACATCCGTTTGTTTCGGTGAGTGCCAATTTCAGCTGGGGATCGTCCTCGTCATCCCAATGTTCATCTCCATCAACTTCAATCGATTTCAAATAGTCGTTAAAAGCTGGCAAGTGCCTTGCGAAGTATTACCGACCGATTCACTTCCATGCTTCCCCGTTTCTACGCGTTTCGACTGTTTCCAACAGGCTCAGAGTTTCGAATAACTAATTCCAGTAAAAGGCACGACCACCCAATAGTCGACCCACTGTATTTGCCACTTCGTTACAAATTGCATCTTACAAACCGTTATATTAGAGCGGTTTTAGAGCAATAGTGTATGGTATTATTTATCCCTTGAGGACATACTGCACCGAAGATCACATCTATGTGGGAATAGGGTGTATGGGGGAATAGCAGAGCCCAGCTGATGGCACACTATGTACACGGATAGGTGAGGGACAAAACCAAAGACGCAGGGCCGCATTCTCGATATCACTCTCTCTCCCACGTTTCGCCTCGATATAAGAGGAAGCAGTTGCTGCAGATCGTCGAACGAGGAGAGTCAAGTGTTATGCTGGAGCCGTTAATGCAAACCGTATAATATTCATTACGAAACTATGTACTATATACTATGTAACCTATCTGTGAATCAAACTTGCGACATTACCCAAAAATAAAAACACATAATTCGTAAGCCCTACATGTATGTATGTAAAAAGATATTCATTAGGTTTTATACTTTTGCCACCTGATTTCGGCTTGGGCTCCACTGTGCGTCGACGAAGGCGTTAGCATCATCAGCGAAGCCATTGAAAGCTTCCAGTCTTTGGCTCGAAAATGGGGTATTGGGGACATATGCACATGCATACTTGAAGCCAGAGATTTACCTTCAAGCGAGCAGCTTTTTAACTCCTTTACATTTAGAAATAGGACGGGCGAGGCCGACGACTGCATAATCAACGCAGCAGCGACATGAGCGGCAACTCATTTAATTTGACGCCCCACCGTCCCGACACTGCCCCACGCCTCCCCCTCCCGAAAGCCCTATCCTAATTGTCGCACATCTCAAGTCGACAGAGCCTCGAACGCCAACCCACGGCCAACCCTCCACCCACTGCGTGTCTGTCCGGCCTTTCGGTGTTTGCTGGCTCAGCGCAAAATGTTGCTGCTCTAATTATAATGAAACGATTTTCATTTCATTTTGCATTTTCATGTTGTCGTCGCTTCCATTGCTGTAGTCGCCCTCGATTTTCCTGCTACTGATGCTGCTGCTGCTATAACCTTGCAGAGGGTATTTTGGCTCTGCCCAGATTTTCGCCAGCACGAGTAAAAGTAGGTACATATTATGATTAATATTGACGCATTGACAGCCCAGTCGATTTATCCGTGTTTTGTTGAGCCTCTGTAAGAACGATCGGTCGAAACACAAATCCTTGCAAGAAACAGCCAATGCTTGGCATATTATCGTTCAAGATTACATTTTGTTAATATATAATTCGGGAAATTCTATCTAAATCAGATCACCAATGCGGATCTGCAAGGGTATGAGACCAGACCGAACACTCTTTTCTTGTTCTGTTGTACTTGTAGTAGTTGCTAGCGTAGCCCAAAATGAATAATTAACGCCGCTGCTCTGCTTCTACTTTTTTGCTGCTGCTTCTGCTGCTGAGGCAAGCAAGTTTCATAGAAATTATTTGAGTCTGGTGCCAACAGATGATGATGATTCCATTTTAATTTTAATGTAATCGCAATATACATAGGTCTGTATCCAAGATTCACAGCATGGAGCTGTGGTCCAACGTAAACATACAGCAGCAACAATCGCAGAGGTACACTTCTACATTATCCGTTCATTTTCCCAACGACGGTCAGGGATCAGTAGGACCCAGAAGACCCGGAAGGTCTAAAGATTTACAGTGATCGCTGCTGGATTCAATCGAAATCGACGACACTGCCGGCCCGGAAATGGTCATTCTGCATTCGGACAGTGGGATCGTTCCTGACACTGACGCTGCTGCGGTTGCCGCTGGAAATTGTATTGCAATTCCAGTATGTAATTGCAGCAGATTTACAGCTTTAGCACCCTCCACAGGTGCTGTGGATTGTGTTTACAGGGGTGGCTATTAATAGCTGTCGCACCTTTTTAAAGCGATGCTACTCAAAATCAAACATGCTCAGACTTGCAGCCTTTATGATCAGTTATTTGGATCGGTTGATATTCAAAGCTTTTGAGCAGTAGAAGTAAAACTGCAAGAAAAGAAAACATCGTAATTTTGAGTTCCCTAAAACAAGAGCTAATCGTAGGATTGTGTTGTGCGCTGTATCTCGGTTCAAGGCAACTAGAAGAGTTTAAAATGTAAACTTTAAATATCTCACAAATTTCCAATTCAAATGTGATAATTTTTTTGCGTTATTTTGCCCCGAAATTTTGACTTTAAAAACTCAGGAAAAGTCGAAAAAGAAAGTTTTAGATAACGTAACGTAATCATCACTCCTGCTGTTGCCAACAACATTTTTGTAACCAGTCGGACTGAGTTCCAGGCTGCTTTGTCATTCGCAGATAATATATTTTCAAATCCATCATCTTTTAGAAGCTTTTTAATTTGGCGGCCATGAAATACGCCTTCTATAACTTTTGCCAGCGACAGACGTGGAAAAACAGTTTTTAGGTAGCGCATTGATTCACCTTCCTTATCCAGTGCTTAAACCAAATTTTTCATTAGTCCCAGCTTAATGTGTAATGGTGGTAAAATAACGTCTTCAAAATTCACGGGAGCTGCATTCTGTATGTTGTAATTTTCCAATGTATTTTCCTCCCGTTTTGGCCAGAGTGTTATGGAGTAATTCTCAGTTATAGCTCTACTATCCCATAGGCACAGGAAGCAGAAGTATTTTGTGTAACCATCTCGCAATCCTTCTTTCCTTTCCTTTTCTTTTCTTTCCTTACTGCTCTGTCCTTACCAAATCGTTCAATTGTTCCTGTGAAAGAGGCTTGCAATATTTATATTCTCCTGATTGGTCATTACTTTTCCATGCGACGAAGACGACTTCCATTTTTTGCGTTTTAGTGGCGGTATTTCCTCTAGTGGCTTAGGAGCAGGAAGCGTAAGGCCTTGACGAGGTTTTATCGGGTAACCCCATTTCATGGAACTCCCGATTCCAGTTATTTTGAATGAACAAAAGAAACATTCAGAGTCGTGACTCTGTGGTTTTCTCCACAGCATTGGAGTAAAAGTAACTCACCATACCTAGGACTCGGTGAAACTAAAATTGCAGGTTCTTTTTGTTTCATTCAATCCCATTTTGACAGTTGGACCAGCAACGTACCGTACCTTATTTTTCAGGTATTTTTCAGAACTGCAAGTTTCTATGCCACCAGACATAAGATACTTAAGTTCGTTGAAAAAAAAACATAAAAAAAGTACCAGTATTTAAAAAATTCTTTAAAAAAAACTAAACCATAATTCTTTAAATAATTTTAAATCCCGAAATCTGTCAGAAAAAGTCATTTTGGACCACAGCGGAAATGTCGTGTCGACTAGAGTTATTTGTAGCTCGCACGGTGGAAACCCCATAGCAGCGTATACAGAGTTTAATTAGATTGAATAAGTTAAAAGGGATTTCACTGTCGCTCCATTAATTATTAACAATTACATATATCTTGTTCATACAGTCTGTTTTTCCGCATCTTCGAGGGATGGAGTGGTTCTTATTTGTTTGACAGCCACTGACATTGGCAATTTATATTTCTGTAGCTGCTGCCATTTTTTAATCATAAATAAATTGATTTTGTGCTTAACACAGTTGTTTCAGCTCACCACGGACGCCCCCACTAACGCTCTAACAAACATAACGGTGGCATTCCTCCTCAATCGTATGGTAATTTCTGCCAAAATGTGTGCCATGGCAAAAAATATAAAATGTAAATAAAAACACATTTTCATATTCTTTCGTCTTGATACTATTTTCAAAATTTAACAAATCTTCGATCTGACTTAAACTAAGTAAAATGTAACTTTTAAGGCCTGTCTCCAGCACCGCCGAAAATTCCTGCCGTTTATGCCATAGAAAAGAAACCATAGTTCTTTAAAAAAATTAAAGCTCCTAATCCCAAAAAGGCGGTTTGGCTCGAAGCGGAAAAAAAGTTGAAATCACTTTAAAGCATAGCTTTCATAGCTTCCAGCACCGTGGAATCGAGAAATTCCTGTCAAACTCCATATAAAAAAAACTGTGACAGGAATTTTTTGTTTACGTTTTCCTGGAGTGTGTATCCAGCAACACGAGCGGAATCCACAGATTTATTTCATTAGTTGCCTATCGGGCCAGTGTGTGGACTGAGAGAACAGCTGAACAGAACAGCTTCCCAGCTCAGGAATATATGCCCAACAATTCTTCCTGAAGTGAATGGTGCAAGATATAGGCAACTGGCAGCTGGTCGCGAAACCAAAAAGAGAGATGGAAATTATTCTTTTTTGTATTGAAACAATATATGCCGCCACATTTTTTAATTTTTTCCGAATTTTACAGTTGGTTCTGTTTACAAAACATAGCTGATTCATCCACCCTGCTTTAGATATGTGCCACACCCTCGCGGAATAACTAGCAAATTCATGGCAGGAATTTTCCGTGGTGCTGGAGACAGGCCTTAAGAAATCAATCGTTGCTCACAAAGTTTTCACTCATTTCTAAACTGTTTTCAAACTAAGGGAAGGGAACCTCCATTGCCGAACAACTTTTTCGGTACTGCGCTCCGAGTTCATCCTATTTCTATCGTAACTTGCCTAGTGCGGGTACTGACATGTTTACTCTGCTTTTGCGTTTGCTACTTGGAGCTTCCCTCCAACGATACAAGATACAATATACAATGTACGTTTATCGTAATGTGCAGTTAGAAGCATTTTGTCCGTCAGATCAACAGAAGGGTGGAGGCTGAGGCAGTGGGGCAGGGATGATCGAGCGCGCTTGCCATTTTGGGCAGAGACGACTAAAAGATGAAAGCAAAACAACAGAGCGAAATACAGAAAAACGGAGCGCAGCGAAACGGCGGGACGGAACTGAATGGAATGGAAGAGAGCGCAAAAATGTTCGTACGTCATGGTGCGGAGAGAGCAGCAGACACAGAAACAGAACAGCACAAACATCCAGACATCGTGGAAGAAGGAAAAAACTGACAAATGTCAACAGAATGATTTATTTGCGTTTACATTTATTTATGATACGAGTATGCAACATTTTTCAAAATGCTACTTCTGAGTTGCCCCCGACAACGGCAGCCCCTCGACGCTTGCATTAGGTCCGACTTCGGTTTCTACCCGACCTGGCCCCAGCTATCGTTGTTGGCTGTTCCTCTCTATCTGTCTGTTTTGGCCAAGTGTTGTCTCGACTCTTTAAGCGTGCTCGAGCCTCACTCCAGACCCAGCCCACGATACCTGAATGCTGCTGTGAAAGATGTACGTGTACATATGTATGTAAAATTATAAAACTTGATATGTGTATCGACGCATTTACGCAAAAGTATCGTATGTGGAAAAAACAAATTTTACAGAAGGTTTTTTTTAGATTAGAATGGAAAATAACGGTAAAACTCTTTATGGCTGTATTGTTTCAGCTACAAAAACAAATGTGAGCAATTTCAAAAGAAAAAACATTTTTTTTTCCGCTCAATTATAGTGTTTAATGACAGCCTGGACAAACTTGTTTTTTATGCGATTGTCTGTACATATCAAACGTCAATTGTTTGAATTATAAGTTGAACAGATATTAAAGATAAATCCCAATTGCCGCTTTACTAGCCAGATATCACTTTTGAAGAAGGCAAATACAAGAAAAAAGAGTACAGCGCAGGATGCTTAAAATCACATCAGACCCATCAGACCACTTCGGACTCCACTTTGGTTTTTTGTTTTTACAAGTCGAAACGAGAAGGAACGTATGAGTCGCTTCTTTGGACGCGACTCTACTTTTATACCCGGACTCAGTTAATATATAAATTATTGAGTTTATGATTTATGTAGAATTTTAAAACATTTTAAGTTTAAAATTTGTTTGCTACATCTGCCATTTACATCTACATACACAATGTAGATTCTACATCTTCTCCGCACAGGTCGCTCACTGCACAGGGCAGAGTGTGTGCGAGCGAGAAAGACAATGAGTAGCGTGATCTCTTGTTGAGAGGAGGTGGGGGAAGCAACTGAAATTTAATTTCTTCATTCTGGTTATAATAATGATCTGATCTGATTGGCCAGATTCATCAATTTGGTAAATATGGTAATTCTCTACGATTCTTCAATATTTGGTTACTTTAGCTCTGACAGTCTCTGAGATCTGACGCTCATCAAGACGGACAAACTGTTGATGGTTATCAAGCATATATATTCCTTATGGGGGTCGGAAACGTTTCCTTCTCTGCGTTGCACACATCCGCTTTTAACATAAATACCATATACCATTTAACTCATCGAGTACGGGTAAAAAACGAGAAGGAACGTAGTGAGTCGCTGCTGTGACTCTCTGTTTTTATATGGTAGGGTGAATTATAGTCCAAGCATAAGAACCTAAACTGTTCGTGCTTGGAATAATTCGATCTACAAATTGAAGGGAACAAAGGAATCAATTTGTGGTGGATCTAATAGGAATCGTAAAGTTTATGCGGCTCAACAAGTCAGGGCTATCTACGTAACCCTTGATCTGGTTATGGACAAAAATCACACCAAGGTGGGAAGGTTTATTAAAAGCAATCTACGAGGGTAAGATGGCAGTCGCACACTTGCATCCCAGTTAAGGGTCTGTCCTCTCCCCCCCCTGATAATCAAAAGTAATCATTCAAGGAACCCCCCCCCCCAGGATTACGTAATCACAAGAAAAAAAATATATATAAACAAATTTGGTTGCATTTAGTACTTATTGGCGGAATAATCGGCGCGAAATACATTTTTGAATAAATACTTTCAATAAAAAAAACTCTTTAAAATGATAACGTAATCATTGTCAAAGACCCCACCATCCCCATGTAATCAAACATAATCATTTCCTTGACCTATCGCACTAAACTTTGTACATATTTGTATGTTTCGACGGTCGCAAATGCTAAACCTGCCATTCTCCTCCTTGAATATCTCGTTCCAGATGATTCCCCCTAGCGGCTAATCGGCAGCCCAAGGAGACAAAGAACTACCACGAGGACGGAGCAAGAGCTTAGCTGCCATCACCCACTTGAATGGAAGCGAGGACCAGTCAATGTATGTATGCTTGTGCATACAGTGGCGAGCAAAAGTGAGTGCATGTTCAATAAACTGACTTTCGTCACCCATAAAACATCAACGAAACAAGATAATCAAACAAACTTTTTCATTTTATATTTATCATTTAATTCTTAACAAATAGCAGTAAACAACAATAACATATGAGATAAGTTCAAAAAGTTTGAAACTAAAAACCAAAATAACCCGCATAAACTCACTTTTGCACGTTTTATTACTTGCACCTATTTTCGCTCTCCCACTTCTCTTATCAGCAAAATCAGGCAGATTCATGTTTATGTTTCTTCTTATGCTATTCTTATTGCTCGTAGTGCAGTTTAAAACGTGTTTCGCGCGAATCAGAGCAAAATTTATCAATTGCTATCATATTAAAAAGAAATTACTGATATTTTGGATAAAAATGAGAAAAATATCTACAGAAATTGAAAATAGTGTTGTGTGCCTGACCGAGAAGGGCTGTTCTTCGCGTACTATTTCCGAGAGGCTTGGTATTAGCCAATCGGCGGTGATCGGAGCTCAAAAGAGACGAAATGTGACGTCCAAACCGCTAGTCAAAGGTCGCAAGAAATTATTGATGGACTCAGATGCTCGCCTAATGATGTCTGAAATGAGAAGAAACAAGCTGCTAACACCAAAGGGTGCTTCTCTGGCCATTAACAAAAATGTTAGCCAATGGACTGCTAGAAGAGCGCTGCATAACATAGGATATGTTTCAGCTGTTAAAAAAACAAGCCTGCATTGTCCGATAAGAATATTAAAGCGCGTTTGAAATTTGCAAGGGACCACAAAAATTGGACAATTGATGACTGGAAACGTGTTATCTGGTCTGATGAGTCCAAATTTAACCGTTTTCAATCAGATGGAAAGCAATACTGCTGGCGCAAACCAGGGGAACGTCTTCAAAGGCACCATGTAAAGCAAACTGTCAAACATGGCGGAGGAAACATAATGGTTTGGGGATGTTTTACATGGTGGCATGTTGGCCCTCTGCATTTAGTTGAAGGTATCATGCGAAAAGAGGACTACCTAAACATTTTGAAAACCCATCTTCCCAATTTTATGGATAAATGTGCTTATCCCGAAAAAGAAATTGTTTTTCAACAAGATGGTGATCCGAAGCACACATCCAAAATTGTTAAGGAATGGATTGGAAAACAGCATTTTCAACTGATGGAGTGGCCAGCACAAAGTCCCGACCTCAATCCGATTGAAAATCTTTGGTCAATCGTGAAAAGACGGCTCGGGCAGTATGAAGCAGCTCCAACGAATATGGGCAACCTTTGGGATCGTGTAAAAGCGGAATGGAATCGAATCCCAAAAGATATTATTGAAAATCTGGTAGAGAGTATGCCAAACCGCGTAAATCAAGTTATTGCTAATAAGGGTCTGTGGACAAAATATTAAAATTGATTTAATTATTTAATTTTCTTGAAACGTGCAAAAGTGAGTTTATGCGGGTTATTTTGGTTTTTAGTTTCAAACTTTTTGAACTTATCTCATATGTTATTGTTGTTTACTGCTATTTGTTAAGAATTAAATGATAAATATAAAATGAAAAAGTTTGTTTGATTATCTTGTTTCGTTGATGTTTTATGGGTGACGAAAGTCAGTTTATTGAACATGCACTCACTTTTGCCCGCCACTGTATGTATCTATGTACCACATATGTATGTATGTAAGTGTATGCCAGAACAAAAAGGAATTCCAACAAAAGTCCTCTCTAGGTTGTTGAATATTTTCGTTTTGGTTCGCTTATGTAATTCCCAAAATGGATTATGCACCGGCAACGGTAACGGATAGTTGCCAGTTGCCGTTGCAGCTGTCTTTGCTGTTTTTTCGCTTGCTATCATTGCTATCATCGGCTTGCGTTCTGCGTTCTGGCCGCAGCTTAGCCACACGTTTCATGCTTCATGTGGCACCACTCTAGTCTCCCACTCAGTCTGTCTGTCAGTCTGTAGAAGTGTGTGTTTTTTCTTGTGTTTGTTTGTGCAGCATTTTGGCAAAATGCCATTATAATTATATATTGGGCTAAATGTACATATGTATGTACATTGTACATACATTCCATATTTACAGATGCGGAGTCTGTCTGGTATGTATGTTTTTTGATAACGCCGTGCCTGACAACAACAGAGCCAGCAGAAACTGAATTAAAAGCAGCAGCAGCAGCAGAAACAGCAACAGCAACAACAACAACAACAACCACGACACTGTTTGTTGGCGCTGGCATTTTTGCTTGTTGCTGTTTGGAGTTTGCATGGCAAAGCAAATAAATCAAATTGCTTTTTAAATGGAATGACGAAACGGGACGAGACGAGACGAGGCGAGACCGAAAAGCCCAGCCAAACCAAACCGAACGAAATAAACGAAACGAAACGAAAGAGTTTCCCAACATTTCGATCACCTCTTGCCACCGGCAACGCCAGTCATCAAAAAGCATCGCTGCGTCTCGTGTCCATTAGATGAATATTTAGTCGCTTAAACTAATTTAAAGCCGAAAACCAGAAACCAGAACAGTCCGAACACGTGACAGTCTCATAGCAGCATTCCCGACTTCAAGATACCGTCTCCTCAGATTAGTTTCTGATGCGATGTGGTGACCAGCAGCTGACTAGATCTGCTTCGATCTAGTATATGTACGTATGTATATGTATACCTGGTGCAGCAGAACAAAATGGCTGTGCCAATTTACGGCCAGTTAACGGTAACCAATGTCTAGTTTGTGTGTAAGAATCCCAATAATCTAGCTTCCCACACGTACAAAACAAATAATGAAAAAATATCTGCTGCGGACTTCAACGGATATGTATGAATGGGTCCATGGATAGGGCTAGCTAGGGAAGTGAGCATTCCAAGGCATCACTCAAATGATTCGGGAACCGCTCTCATCCAAATCGGATAAAGCCAGTCCAATACTAGAGAAGCCTTTTGGTACCAGATACCCCGGCTCCCCAACTCTGACCTACAGCCGCCGAATCGTTGGCCATCGCACTGTTACGAGAAAATGTTTGATTGCCCACAAAAACGCAGCAACTACTATAAAATTTATATGTGTACAGCTGGTACCCGGCCACGTTTCACTGTGGCACATTGTGGTTGCATGGATGAGAACACTTTCCATACAAAAAATCAAACAAACGTTTGACAGCCCTGGAAAGGCCTACTTTATACAACAATACTAGCATTTGCCGACAATTCTTAAGTGTTCTAATTTCCCGCGCAATTTTGTGAATCTTTTCTTTCATAAGAACCTTCTCCTGACAATAAAAAACACAACAACAAAAGAAGTAGCGAAATCGGTCCAGCCGTTCACGGTTGATGCCGGGACCAAGGGAAATAGGGATTCTTGTTTATATATAGAAAGATATATATAGATTTGTGTTGGAACAATGCGATTTTCTTTAATCATTTCTTTATTCATTTCGACTCCACTCTCACTTCATGCTTTAGGACTCCTCACGTTCCGGTTTCGGGGCTTGCACGCAACTCGAATGGGAGTGGAAGTGGGCGTCGGATTGGGTCTGGTCATGGCCCCGACCCGCTTGATTAAATCACAAAGTACAAATCTGGAGGAAGCATAGTGGCCCTTGTCAACGACGGCGCCACCAAATGTTATATAAAGCACAAAGCTCCATTAAGCTCAGGTCAGATTGTAATCCGTGCAACTGGAAACCCCCTTCTTGGGGCTGATGGCGTGCTTATTGAGAGCGAATAAGCCCCGAACGGATGAAAAGATATTTTTCTGGGATCTGTTTTGGTGGCTCATTGACTCGATTTTAGTTTCAGCATTGGAGTAAGGCTTGCGTTGGATGTTTTGGTCGAACACCCACAACTGGAGAAGTACTATGTACAGTTGCGAAAAAAATAATAGCACCACTACAATACATTTTCTTCTTGATAAAAAAAAATGCGCTTACTCTTGCGATTTTTTTTAATTTAAATTTTTTTTATATTGCTTGGTATTCCCCCTAAACAAAAACAGTGCAACCGCTCTTTGAATTTCTGTCTATATATTTTTTTTTGGGATCTAAAAAGAAAAATCCCCAAAAATAGGCGAAAAAAAAATAGCACCATTAGCCATTTTTTTGGTGAAACTACTGTATTTCGCGGAATCACCTTTGCAGAATGCACCTGCTGGTTAGTTTTGACTGAGAACTGATTGCTTCTATCATAAAAGTTAAAAGTAATAATTACAATGGGACGTGGAAAGCACTGCACTACGGAGAAGCGCGATCTTATCAAAAAATTGATATTGGATGGAAAAACTTACGGAGAAGTTGGTCGATTGGTAGGATTCTCCAATAAAATGATTAAAAACGTCTTAAACTATGAAGAAAAGACTGAAACACGCGGTCGAAAACGATCTATAACCCCTCTTCATGACAATAGACTGATTGGTCAGAGCAAGAAGGATCCTTTCAAGCCTGCTACTGAGCTTAAAAAAGAGCTTAAAATAAATGCGACGGACCAAACAGTTCGCAGATATGTTAGGAAACATAGCCTTAAAGCGTGCATCCCAAGAAAGGTACCACTTTTAAACGCGACACATATAACTAAGCGCATTAAGTTGGCCAGGTATCAATCAAATTGGGCATCCCAAAAATGGAGAAATATTTTAGGTCAGATGAGTCCAAAGTGGTTATGTTTGGTGGAAAGGGATCACGATCATGCCTTAGACGTCCAAAGAATACTGAATACAAACCCCAGTACACCACAAAAACTATTAAGCATGGAGGGTGTAGTGTAATGGTATGGGCCTGCTTCTCCTACTATGGAGTAGGTCCAATACATTGGACAAAACCCATCATGGGTCAGCACGTGTTCGTGAATATCATGGAGACAGTAATGCTACCCTTTGCAGAATATAAAGGGCCGCTCGTATGGTCTTTCAACAGGACAATGACCCCAAAGAAAGCAAAGGACTGGTTCAGGGCAAACTCTCTGAACGTTTTGGAGTGGCCTGCTCAGTCGCCTGACCTGAATCCCATCGAAAATCTGTGGTTCTACGTCAAGAAGGCAGTTGCTGCTTCCAGGCCAACCACTATCCGAACACTTTGGGAAGAAATTAAAGAGTCCTGGTCTAAAAACGTTGCCAGGACTTAGTTGATTCCATGCCAAGACGCTGCGCAGCTGTTATTGACAACAAAGGACAGTGTACTAAATATTAAATTATGCATATAGATTTAGTTTTAATAGTTGAAAATGGTTAGCTAATGAATCCGTTACATATTGCTTGTTTTCTGTGTTTTAAATCCATTTTTGAAAAGTGGTGCTATTTTTTTTTTCGCCTAGTTTTATGATTTTCATTAAAGTTCCTTAAATAACTTTAAAAATTACAACAAAAAAATGATTTTTTTTTGTATTCCCAGGTTTGTTAGAGTCTCTCATTTCTAAAAATGTGCTTTAAGTTTCTTTAAAGCTAAAAATGTGAGTTTGGCAATTACTTAAAAATTGCTTGTGGTGGTGGTGCTATTATTTTTTTCACAGCTGTATGTATGTACATACGTAAAATACTTTAAGGATACTATTGATGCTAATTAAGAATATATTTATAAGTACTCGTATATTAAGGGGTCGGAAACGCTTCCGTTTTAGGCTTGTTCACTTTTTAAAGCAGTCTTGTACCCATTCGATATTTATTGAGCTGAATGAGGGAATCATTCTTGATACATGACAAATTGATGTTATCAATAGCTGGCATATGGATAAGAGCAAGCTTACTCGAGAAGAGTATGTAAACCAAGCCAATATTAAAATAAACTCAAAAGCATGATACATGATCAGAGATCATAGGGATCAGGGATCACTGATACGATGCCCTGGTGAACGCGGCCACTTTCAGCCAATGAGATCTGGAAACGCAAATCCAGCTGGCAGAGTTGGCGGTGAAGGTGGTTTGGCCAATGACTTTGACCGATGCTTCCAGCCCGTCCGCCACGCTGCACACTTTTTCACCAATTTGTTCAATTTGACACAATATTTCCGAACATAATGCCGCGTGCTGCTGAAGGGGATGCTAGTCTGGGCGTGGCGTCTGTGTGTTGCACTAGTCAGTAGGCTAGCCACATACTCAAGTTATATAGAAACGAGGGGGACGTTGAGTCGCTTCTGCTGCCGCGACTCTACTTTTATATCCGTGCTCAGTCAGTAATGAAATGTGTACATATGTAACGTGAAATTAATGATTAATGTGAAATTTTTAAATATTTTATCAGCTTGAATTTGAATGCTGAATACATCTGTAATTTATGTACAATGTACATCCACAACTACAGTATAGATTCTACATCTCTACCGCCAGCTGTCGCACACTGCACAAGAGGCAGAGTGTGAGTGAGCGAGATAGAAAATCTATGCATAACATAATTTCTTGGTGTCTTGGAAAAAATGTCTGCCAGGCCCAACTATGACACGACATACGTCTTGATCCCAATTGTTGCCACCCTGGTTTTGTTGTATTTAATTCGGGTATTTGGTTAAGAAACTCCATAATATCGTATTTCATGTTAACGTAACGTATTTCATAACAGTCTTGTTTTTAGCCAAGTCAACGCCGAAAAAAACATTTAATTTAAAAAATAGATTTTAATGCGCTACTTCCCATGCAAGCATTGTGCCTGTAATTGTGAAAAGCAATGTAAGAAAACGTCTTGTCTTTTTTTGGTCTTTATGCCAGTGAAGGCTCTTTAAAACAAATAAACTTTTAGTTTCTCGTTATTTGTGGTGATTTCCTTCGAAATTTTTAAATTTGTATCGTATTTGTATTTAGGAGTTTTTACAACAGGGTTTGATAACATTTTTCTGTATGAAGGAATTAATTTAGTTGCTGCACTGACAGTTACCTAATACCTCTAGTTTTTAAATTTAAAAGCATAATATGCAATTGGTCAAAAGTTGTGAGGCTAAAACAAAAGTATGTCCGCAACCGGCACCTCCCTTGCGTTCGACATTCAACATTCAGCATTTTCTGGCTTCCTTTCGCACCACACTCGGCAGCTGCCATTGCTCTCCATTGTGTTGCACCAACAGCTGCTCTTTACTGAAACCAAACATCGCACAGCAGTTGCTAACGTTTCCATTCGGACAGTAGTACCATTGGCCACACATTCCAGAAACAGTTGCAGCAAGAGCCTAGGCTGCGTTCTTATCAGTCTGTAGCCCCCTGCTCATGGCCAACTGTCAAATAAGTCATGCACTACCCGACCGCTTCCAATTACACATATTTTAATAACATTTCTGGTGGCTCGTTTTCTCAAAACACGTTGCAACACAATACAGTCGAAAGTTCTTTTTATGATATGTTCGTTTTTCATATACATAATTGTAAGCACGTTTTTCCATTATTTAAAAAACATAACTATTTTTGATATTTGGGTTTAAGCAGCTTTATCAATTCCGAATTGAAGTGTAGAACATTTTTTCCAATTTCAACAACTCAACATTTTATTTTTGCAACGAGTTTTGCGCCGGTACGGGTATAGGATCTGATAATTACCCATTATAATGCGTGAATTCGTTTAGGTGAGACAGCACTAGCAGCGGATAGCCACCGAGATGATCCTGGAGCTGTCCATGGCAACGCGATGTAACTCTACAATGCCAATCAAGTGAAAGAGGCTTGTCGAATCGCTGCAGTTGGAGGTCGACCTAGCCCCTGTCTAACTGTAGCGCTATAATTATTATTCTAATTATCTGGTATTTGAAATTTATTCATATATGTATGTATGTATGTATAAGGTGTAATGTTTATTGTTATCTACGGCTAGATTACAGTTAAAAACGCAGAGGAACATTGTAAGCCGCTTCTGGACGCGACTCTACTTATTGTTTATGTGGAATTTTTAATTTGTATCTGTTTAAATTTGTTTGCTACATCTGTCACCGACATCTACATTTTATATATACATATATACATATGTATATACTAGCGGCCCGGTACGTGCTTCGCTACCTATAAAGTGAAATAATAATTTATTAATTGCTAGCTCTTTTAAAACTTCATCCAAAACATTTGGATAAGCGATATTTCTTGTTTATCCATTTTGAGCATAAATAAACAAACGGCTTTAGGTACCGACTCTGGAACAGGCAACATAAAGTTGGCCATGTGAAAAACGTGAAGTGTTTTCCCTTGGGCCTTGTCGATGCACATCGAAAATGATAAACGCACATGTACACGAACATGTAATCGTTTGAAATCAAATGGAAAATCAGTTGGAATCAAGCTTCTCCTTTTGATTACCAGTTAAGATCGTAGCTTCAATCAAATTTGGCAGTTTTGGTGGATTAATATTTCGCAATAACATAATCAAAGAACCAATTTTCAGATTCAAGCAATGCGGTGGCATACCAGCCGGTTCCAATGAATTTTAAAATTCAATTGGATAATTCATTGCCTTATCTTGATTCATAACACTATCAATTGATTTATACGTCGTGACTACACCTGGCAGTTTCGCTTGAATATTCAAATTAACGGCATTGACATGAATGTTCTGCGGTGCTAAAATAGCGCGTTCTCTCAACCAATCGTTATTTCTATAATTCTGTAATTTGCCATAGCAGAATTTCTCGAAATATTAAAAGTTGGAGTTTCAATCACCTGTACATTCAATGGTAATTTTAATGCGGAGTGTGCGGTCCGACCTCCTTCTAATAATGTAGCAGCAATTCCCGAAGACGCAAGTGCCAATGCAATTTGTTGTTCCGATCGAATAGTCGCTAAAATCAATGAAATAACGAACGTTTTGCCTGTACCACCAGGTACATCCAAGAAATATGAGAAGTATGATTGTGACATACATATATATACATGTTTTTGCTGAATATTCAATTTTGTTACATTCGATTGTACAAATAAACGCAAATTATTGGAGTTGAATTCCTGCTCACGTTGCAATTCACGATCAAACAAATCATGGAAATGACGATTTGGTGCGCTCATACCCAATGGTACTAATGCTTTATTTGCTATCGTTAGACACATTATGATCAAAGCTTCGTTTCACATTTGCAAGGTAAGCAACAAATCAGGATTTCTTGCATGATGACGCATACGAATTAAAATATCTTCTGCCGTATAATTTGTATATTTGTTCCATAATTCATGTTAATAATATAATGCAAAATCATTTGTATTTGTTGTGGATGAGCTGAAGTAGATTCCCCTTGAAGTGTTGAATACCAATGTACATCATCCTCCAACAAATTCAAGAGTTGACATGCTTCACGATATGCTTGACACAAATGACCTTTGACTGTTCTCAATTCTTGAAATGACTTTGGGCCATTGAGGTTAACTAACAATTATCGCAAATAGGAAGCACTCAGCATTGTTTGGATGTACTGTATACATCCTCCCAATGGCTCCCAATCTGCCTTGAAAATGCCTAAATGCCCTTCGATTGCTTTTCCTTGTTTACGTCTTTGAAATTTTTTCGAAGACACATTCCATGGGTAATACTGAGGCACTTCAGAATATAATAAATTTATCGCTAATGTATCAGCTTCGCATAATGTGAAAAAAGCGCTCAATGTAGTCGCTGGTGGTTGTGCTGCTCTTTCCAATTGCTGGATTAAAATAAACACGTTGGCCATTTTCAAGATGCATAGCCAAGTGAACAACCACAGGATGTCTTTCGTGCATTGGAAACGACATAATCCTCCAGACAGCTTCATTACTACTAATATAGCGCCCCATTTGATACTGAGCAATTTCATCATTTCTATTATTACCGGCAAAATCGAGAACAGCCATATCGCTCCCTTTGCTTACATACTTGCAAATATATTTAATGGATTGGACTGAATTACAATACTCAACATTTATGAGCATGAGCATTGGATATTTTCGATAATAATGGACAATACGGAACCACCCAACGATTATTAACTTCTGCGTCCTGGTTACGCATTCTAATGGTTGGCGTTTTGCCATTATTATTAGGTGATCTACCTCGATACAGCGGATATGCGTCATTGGGTATCGTTTCGAACACTTTCCATCAATCATGCTGGCAAATTCATGTTTAGATCAACTCTCGGACCATGTATCATGTATCATGAATCAACAGTTTGATAAGGAATTTCAGCTGATAGCGGATTAGATGTAAATGTAATGAACAGATCCGGTCGACCGTAGAGACATTGCGTCTTGTGCATATTCGTTCAAATGCCTTGGGCTACCAATATACGAAGATGGCAATATACTTAAACGTCCGATGTCATTAACATTAGCATCATTCGCTATCGCATCTTGCAATTGAATATTCTTCGGATCTTAATTTTGCTTGGTTGAAACGAATACAATTAAGACATTCAGTTTCCATCTTGGTTCACATATCAAGATATCGCACATGCTTGTACTGTTAACACTGATAAAAGTTTCAATTTTACAGTACAATCCCACTTATGGAATTCATTTGTTTCAAAAAATGTGATAAATGAAGAACCGCTCGACCGATTTTGTGCAAAATTCACACAAACCACCGACTAAATAGTCCGAACAAAGCCTAAACATTTGGTTTGGGGAGGTGAGCCCTTTCTTGAGTTATACAATTACAACGATAAGTGGCATCAATTTGTATACATATAGAAGACAAGCAGACCCGCGCTTTTCGGCTTCCTAATTTAATGTTTAGGAATTCATCGAAATTAAACAATGACCATGTTGATGTTATAACATATTTCATTTATTTCAATGCTGTGATGAGCAAAATTCTTTGTTTTGCCGTCGGTACAATGAATAATTATGCAATTGTATAATTATTATATAATAAGGTGTTTGGAATGAGAATATGTTGGGCGACTATGTGTGGACTATCATAAGGGAATCTGATTTTCAATCGTTTTTTTAGCTGAGCCCATCGATTTTCAATGGGATTTAGATCTGGGCTTTGGGCAGGCCACTGCATTAAGTGAAAACTCTCTTTATGGAGCCATTTATCACGATTATAGCCGTGATCTTTTGGTCCCGTCTTGCTGAAAAGTAATATTCAGATGGCGCAAGAACCTTTGAATTTTTTTAAATTTTAAATTGTTCCAAATTGGTCTCTCAAATATTAAGCTAATATTCTTTTCATTATTACATCGATTTTAACCAATCAGCCAATATTTCCAACAGTGAAGCAGCCCCTCACCATCAAACTGCCTCCTCCATGCTTCTTTGTATACTTGCCCTGATCCTTTTTCAGCCTTTTATTGCGGCGGGTCATCAGACTAAAAACAGATTATTTTGGTCTCAGTTGACCAAATCACCTTCTTCCAATGTTCCATGCTCTGGTACATGTGCCCCTTGCCAAAGCCTTGGCAGGCTGTTTCTGATCCTCTGCCGCTGTCAGGCTGATCCTGTGCAGAGTTCTTCACTCACTTACGGGCTTACGAGAATGTTCATAACAAGTGCTGAACATGTATCCATGAATGCTCGCCACTGTATGTAATTGAGAGTTCTGTTTGCTTAATGGCTATTTATTAGCGTTTGTTTATAAGTATGTTGAACTTAACTTAGTTTACCTCCAAGTAGAATTTGTGACCAGTTATTCTCTTAAATATGTGCGTGTACGTCTGATGCATGTCTTGAGAACCGACTCAGTAAGGACTGATCTCCGCTTTCGCTTCCAGATAGATCCGATTGTTTATTCGCTCTCTTTCGGGTATTATTTCCACTCGAACACATCCAATTCATGACTCCCACACATGCAATCACAACGAAGTTTGCTGTTGTATTTTCTGTTGCTCTGAGCAAAAAAGCACAAAAGAAGGCGCGTTGAGCGAATACATCGCCACCGCCTTGGATAATTTCATCATGCAGACGACGCGACAAAGCTACGCCCGCTTCGTGTCTCTCACTTTCCTTCGATTCGTACAGGAAAGCTTTTCTCCACTTCACTGCGTTTACGTGCAGCATAACCCGGGGTGACGGAAATGTTGCATCTAGGAATCACTGTCAGCCCTCATCTGCTGCTGCTGGGAGTGCTCCTCCCTGCGCCACTGCTCTAAGATGCACTTTTTCTGGCCAAACCAATGGCGGGGCAGCACCGCACTGGTAATGGTGCTGCTGCCGTTGGAGGTAGAAACAGAACCTGTTGACGTTGAGGATGGCACGTCCGATGTGGCCTGATGTGGACGATCTTGACGGCAACGACGATGATTTTGTGGATGTTGTGGTTGTGTACTTCTGTCAGGGCAATGAAGGCGATGATGGTGGCGATGATGCTTCGGCTTATCCGTAAGCAGCTCCTCCAGAATTGTCCCATTGCCCACCTGCTCCTTCTCATGCACCATATAATTCCTTTCCTCTTCCTCGTCATGACTCTGATCTTGATGTTCCTGATCTGGCTCCTGCTCCAACTCCTTTGGCTTGCTGTGGCGGCTATGATGGCTATGATGGCTTTGGCGCTGGCTGAACTTGTCCCGCCTGGCATTCTTCTTCGACTTCTTGGCCTTCTTTGATTTGTGATTATGTCTTTGTTGTTCTGGCAGGAAGGACTCGACATCGAGAAGCACAGGCATGCTGGGCAACTGTTGGGCCTGCTGTCGCTGTTCCTCGCTAATTTCTGGCCGCTCCTCGAGGCGGCGTCGCTTGTGCTTTCGGGCAATCGACAGGGCATGCGTCGCGTCCGTGGCTAAAAGTAGCTCATTTATCTGAAGAGGGGCTCCATGGGCAGCGGTGACGACCACTGCTGCAGCCGCAGCTACCGTGGTGATCGCTGCACCGTGGGGTTCTAGGAAGGTATGGGCATTGCTTTTGCAGGTGCGCCCCTTTGTGTCCATCTCAAATCATGGAAGGGTTCTTCCAGTCGACACAGGAGAACCGGCAGTCACGAGATTGAGAACCCAAATGAGTCCGACCAGCGCCCCAACTCCCGTTTGAGCAAGCTGACGCATGAAATCGTACGCTCCAGGCCAGACGCCAGCTTGTCGTTGTCGCAAACAAAAACATTTGTTCGATTTGTAACAAGCACAGTTGTTACCGCTTCCAGCGAAATGGTGCTAGACCCTGCATAAGCTTTTCGGACTTCGCGGAAGGCGAGCCACAAGTCATCCCATCTCCACATCCAGGCCAGCTCAGTCGGATAGACACCAGACACCAGAAGTGAACGATCGCGCGTGAGAAGCATTTCAGTGGCTTCTACCAAGCCAAAAATTTTGACTTCAGAGTAAGCTGCGGCAAAGGGACGGCGAGTATCGTCAAGTGTCGTCAATACATAGCAGCTAACCAGGGCCCTGTCCCTTTCGTTTTCGCTGTCGAGAATGCGGCACAAAGATTCTAAATATATGTTTTTATTTATTTTTATAAAATGTTATCCTAGTATGAATCCTATATAACAATTAATATTTATAGACCATAGACTATGGGCCATCTGTCCATAGAGCCAAAAAAAAAAAACCATTTAAAATTTTTAATTTTGATTCAGCTTGATATCAGGATAATTTTAATATTTCAGTTTCCTCATATGATAAATTACACTACCAGACAAAATTGAACATTTTATTTACGTTTCGAGCCAAACCGACTTTTTCTGATAGATTTGGGGCTTTACATTTTTTTAAAGAAATATGTTTTTTACGTCATAACTTTAAACAAATTATTTTTTTTTAAACAAAACTTTGTTATTTTTTGTTTATGCTTTATTCAGAGGTAGCGCTTCTCTTTTTTACATAACTTAAGCATCTTACATCTGGTTTTTATGAACTTTACTTTATTAAACAGCTGAGAATCATCTATAAAGTTGACCTGAATACTTTATAGCTCCAGCTTACCATCTGGGAAATATTAAGCTTTCAAACGCAAAATTAATGACCTTTGTATTTTTTCAAAATTTTGACTTTAAAAACTCATGAGAAGTAGAACAGCATTATATCCTGTCTTTATACTTTTTAAGTATAGGTGCGTTAATTAGGAATATTGTTCATTTAAATCAATGGAGAAAGTTTGCATTCTGGCACATTTATGTATCAACCAAAAACATAATGTAAATTAACTATACAACCAGATGAAAGATACCTATGCAATTTTTGTTTTAATTGCTAAAAAAAAGTTCTGCCAAAGAAAAAAAAAATAGTATTAAGCATGTTTAAAGCCCCAAATCTATCAAAAAAAGATTGTTGTGTTCAAAGCTGAAAAATGGTGTCGGGTATTGTTGGTGGCACTGTTGAAAATTCTCGGATTTGCCTTGTGTTATAAATTATTGTAAATTATAATTGTGTTCATGTATGAACAAGATAGTTAATTTTGATGCGTTTTTGCGTTAAGAATCAGAGCAAAGATGAAATTGATAATGACATTTGCCATCCCTTACGTTTTAAAGAGGAAGACATACAGGAAATACAAATTTAAAAAATTTCTGAAATCCTTTCGAGTGAAAAATGCCAGCACCACTCCCTGGTATAAAACGCCCCTCCAAAGAGGAACATATAATAAAAATAAGCATACAAAGTAAAATGCACGGAGGAAAAAAAGAGGGGGCGGCGGCTGGCAAAATAATGGTGGGAGCAGAAAAGTTTTCGGCACACAAAAGGGATTCCCCGAACAGTTCTGGCTATACGTATAAATCCAAATAAGCTTAGTGTGTGTATCTTTGGTGGCAGGAAGATTTATTGTTTGATTGTGCAACGAAGCATGCCTCCCACGCGCCCCAGAGCCGCGTGTGCCCACAGCCTGTTGATTTAATGCATTTTTTGTTGTTTTTCAAACGCAGCAGCCTCGGTGGCCCCATTTGCACATCTGCCGTCGAAGCAGTCCAATGCCGTGTAGCAAATTTCTGCGATTTCGGAGAAATGGATTTTTAATAAAAGAATGCTTAGAATGCCCGCATCAATTTTCAATGCGTCGCCAGAGTCCGGAACAACTCAACCGCATTTCCATTCCTTCATTGCAATAATAAAAATGAGTTTGGCTGGTCAATTTTAAAATGCAAGTTTAACGGGCTTTTCCGGTGTGTGGATTGGGGTTGAGTGAAACAGACAACACACAAAATATTTTTTCTTATCCTGTATTGTTAATCCATGACCTCATAAAAATAAAAAATGTGTAAAAAAAATCAAAGTTCTATCATTTTATCTTGATGTTCGGCATGTAGATGGTAAGAATTGTCATATGCCAAAATATTTTTTTTTCAGACTTCATTTTTCTTCTGCTTCCGCTAAAAACTAAGAACAATTTAATAACACTAGTCAACACGATTTTTCGGGAATTGCGATCGCGATCAGGTACCAAATGTACAACCCTTTTTCGTTTGCTTTGTTCCCAATTGGCAGTTGGGCCCGCAGCCTTCAAAAAGGTATTTTTTGTTCATTTTTTCCATTTTTTAGGTTTGGTTAACGAATTTTAGCTCCAAAAACTCTCCATAGATTTTAATGAGCGATACCTTAAACGACGCCAAATTAATGCACCTCTACACGAAAAAATAGAGAACACAGGATATAATTTTTTTTCGACTTTTCCTGAATTTTTAAAGTCAAAATTTCGTAAATAATACCGCACAAAAATCATCATTTTTGCATTTCAATGCTTTATATTTCCCAGACGGTAAGCTGAAATCACAAAGTGTTTGGGCTTATCTTCTAGCTGTTTTAATTATCTTTTCAAAAAAGCTTAAAAAAAAAATACCAGACTTCAAAAATTCTTCAAAAAAAAGTTCTGCCATAGAAAAAAAACCATAATTCTTTAAAAAATTTTAAAGCCCCATATCTATCAGAAAAAGTCGGTTTGGATCCTTGAGGAAAAAAAAAGTTCGGTTTTGTCGAGTAGTGTAATTAGTACTCTTTGTATGAACGACATATAACAAACATTAGCATGAATAATAATCACATACTTATACAAATAAAATGAAATAGACCGAAATAAGATTCGACGAGAGCGTCAACGAGATAAACCTATGATGGCTATTTATTTTTACGGTCGTAAAGATAACACTTTATTTATGACATTTTATTAAAAAAATATTTCTTCTTGAGAAACCATCACAGAAGAACATATATTATTAATATCTGAGCCGGGCTCAGAGTACATCGGTCATCTTTCCATAGATTCCGGAAAAACTGCCACAATTGGAAAAATATTCTCGAGATTTTAGAAAAATCAAATCAGTTTGTACAGGCACTGTCTCACAGTACTTGGCTAATTCATTCAAATCAGTTTGTACAGGCACTGTCTCACAGTACTTGGCTAATTCATTTTGGCTAACTTGCGCAAACAGTATTCTTCGTGTATATATCGGAACAGCAAAGCCAACACAGTCTCTAAAGGATATGGCCGCTTTCGTTATGAAAGTATTCACACCAACCTGGTTTGAGCTCAAAACAAAGCCGACTTGTAAATATGGCCCGGTCCACATTTTTAACATGGCTAAAATGTGTTTTCATTTGATGGTCTAAAGAGCATTGTTTTGAAAACAATACAAAGAAATTCGTACCCGAATAAAAGCAATGAAAGAACTGTCTCATACTGGGTTGTGCAAAACTAAAGTCGAATGCGGAACCCTAAGATCATTTTTTAAAAAGTGGAAACTTTGCACATACATATGTATACTTTTAAGATTAGGGATCATCGATTATAATCGATGATAATTATTAATACAGGAAAATCGAGTTAAAAAAAAAATTTCGCTTCGCCCTAGCAAGTTTTAAGATAGCAAAGCATTCATGTGCGTAAAAACAAATTCACTATTAAAAATGTTTTGCTACCACCAATTCCAATGTTTCCAACAGATGCACAGTTGGGGCCTTCGGCCATTTAGGCTTGCTAAATTAATACCAAATTAGTACCAAAAATGTATATTTTTTAATATATAAAACTAAAAAACAACTATTTTATCATTAAAATATGTATGTTACTTATTCATTTTTCTATGCAACCAAAAACATGGATGTTTATTTTTTGGCGGAAAAAACAAGCACTGAAAACAAGCCAAAGCTTAATAATAATTATGGGATCTCGTGTCCATCGTTTTCAATATTAAACGAGAATCTTTAAAATTATCGTATCTTTAAAATTGTGCCTGCCACAGATTTTCGTCCTTTGTGGGGGCGGGGCGAAATTTTGAAAGACACTTGTAGCAGTGTGATATCACATGAGTCTGGAAACCAAATTTGGTTGCCCCAACTCTTATAGTCTCTGAGATCCAGGCGCTCAACAAGACAGACGGACAGACGGACGGACAGACAGACATGGCTATATCGACTCGGCTATTGATGCTGATCAAGAATATATATACTTTATGGGGTCGGAAAATTTTTCCATCCACACATCCACTTTTACCACAAATCTAATATACCCCTTAACTCTTTTTTGAGTACGGGTATAAAAAAAATGGTTTATTATATTTCGTTGTGCCCGTACAAGCAAACGATGCCGCACACCCTGGACGCCTAGCTATGGTCTTATACCCGAAGAAATTGACGATTAACGATATGGTGTTAGCCAATCGGAGATTGAAATTGCAAGATATTCTGGAAGCCATAGGTAACTACATGCTTAAGTGGTTTCAATTTTGAATGATCACTTGGGTATGAAAAAGCTGTCCGCAATATGGTGCCGCGTTTGCTCACAATCAACCACAAACGATCGTGAGACAACTTCGAAGGAGTGTATGGCGTTGTTTAACCACAAAAAGAACGAGTTTTTTCGGCGTTTCGTAAACGTGGATGAATCGTGAATAAAGCATAACCGCCAGAATCAAAAGTAGTCAAAACAGTAGGTTCCTCAGGGTGATTCTGTGCAAAAGGAGGCCAAAGTCGGTTTTTCAGCCAATAAATTCATCGCGAACGTTTTTTGGAATGCTCCCGATATTACCCATATTGATTACCTTCATAGAGGATAAAACTAACAATGGCGAATTTTATGCCAACTTATTGGATCGATTTAATGAGAATTTGATAAAGAAAGGACTGCATTTGGCCAAGGAAAAAAATATTTACCTCTAGGACAATGCAGGGGTGCAGACATGTGCAGTTTCAGTTGCAAAAAGCCATGAAGCCATGAGAGTTGTTCATCTGTATTTAGTCCCTAGTGACTATTATTTGTTTTCAAACTTCAAGAAATGGCTCGGCAGAAAAAGATTTGAGTCGAAGCATGAAGTCATCTCACAAAAGAATGCCTATTTTGACGACATGGGCAAATTCTTTTCTTTTTTTTTTGGAAGGGAAACAAAAAAGAAAAATATTATCAGTCAGGCTCCGGTTTTCACTTTCGCAAAAAAAAGTGATTTACTTTTCTAAACGAAAGATGAGGCGCTCCAGAATCCGTAAAACGCAAGACTTTTCCGTTTTCAACACGGCAACATATTTCTCGCGGAAATGAAAAGTAAACGTCTTTTTATACAAAAAAACGAATATTAATTGCACAATTAAAACAATAGATTTCTTATTGTTGCATTGACTTGAATTTGACACCATTACCACGGCAATTGAGCTTGTGCCCCTTTTATAAATATATTTTTTTTAACTATTCTCAAAATGGGAACTGGTCAGGGCAGGGCAACAAAAAATAGTGGATTCCTCCGAGCAGCTGTGGCAGCCCGATTTGGTTATCGGTAAATCTCTGTAAAACATAACAGAGGCCTTATACACTGTCGGAAAATTGGACAAAAAAATATATATTTTAATTTCCCGAAATTAAGCTTCCGAATCATTTCTGTTTTTATTAACGGACTGATAAAACAAATTTTACATAACAGCATGCACACCGCTCAATCGCAAGTCTGTTGATAAATGGAAAAGGTATTGTTTTCGCAATGAATAAAGTTCTTTATTCTGGCGAAAATTTGAAATACTCTTGTAGCAGTGTGATAACACATAAGTCTGGAAACAAAATTTGGTTTTTCTAGCTCTGGACTCTGAGAACTAGCCGGATGAAATTTCAATTTGAAGGCTTAATATCTTTCAGGCGTTAAGCTGCAGTTACAAAGGGTCTTTGTCGGATTTATAGCTGCATTTGCAAGCTTTTCAGAACTGCAAAGTTCTATGCAAGCATATATAAGATACTAAAGTTGTGTGAAAGATAGAAGCACTACCTCTGAATAACAACATTAAAAAATACCAGATTTTAAAACATTCTTGAAAAAAAAACTACACCTTAAAAAAAATCATAATTCGTTAAAAAATTTTAAACCCCGAAATCTATAAGAAAAAGTTATTTTGGGCAACAGCCTAATTCTAATGTTGACTAGTGTCATCTTTCCTATAGGAGATAAGACGTGTACTCAGACGGCATACAGTTTTCACCAGTCAAAAATCCCTGTTTTTTTTTGTTCAAGGATGTTTGTTCACCCCCTGGCAATGGAATCAGAACAAATAAATACCGATCAATAGTAGAAAAACAACCGATTGTGTTTCACTGGGTATAAGCGAAAAGGCCCAAGTCAAGCCACGCCTCACCTCGCTATATGTCTCAGTCTCGCATTCTACGGCCGTGGAATAGCTAATGAGCGGAGCTCCACTTCACCTCACCACACTAGAACCTCTCCACAGAACCACAGAACCAGAGAACCCCTCTCCAGTTCGCTCACTTGAAGGCACTTTGCGTGCAAATGGCACTCAATTTGCATACTTTTTGCAAGTACTTGTGTTTGTGCGACTCAGTGTGTGTGACTCAGTGTAGCCATGAGCTCAAACTGCATTGTCCGTGCCTGTGTGAGTTTTCGTTTGTCATTCGACGTATTTTTATTAAGAAGCAATACCTGCTGTGACGCACAGTGTCCGTATCGATTAATTAGGCACGGAATATATAATCTTTACACCCGTAATCAAAAAAGAGTTAAGGGGTAGATTGTATTTGTGGTAAAAGTGGATGTGTGCAACGCAGAGAAGGAAACGTTTCCGACCCCATAAAGCATATATTCTTGATCTGCATCTCTCTAGACTGTCTCACTGTCCGTCTGACCGTCCGTATGTCCGTATTGATGAACGCCTAGATCTCAGAGCCTAATAAGAACTAGAGAAACCAAATTTGGTTTCCAAACTCATACGATATCACACTGCTTGTAGCAGTGTATTTCAAAATTTCGCCCGCCCCCTTCCGGCTCCACAAAGGACGAAAATCTGTGACAGGCACAATTTTACGATAAAACTGAAAGCGCAGTATCGTAGGGAATGCCCATATTTACCAGATTGCCGAATCTGAATCAGATCGGATCATAATTATAGACAGAATGAAGAAATTTTCAGTTGCTTCCCCCGCCTCCTCCAGCAAGAAACCCGCTACTCATTATTTTTCGCGCTCGCACACTCTGCCTCGTTGTGTACGCGAGCGTTAGATGTAGAATATACATAGTCGATGTAGATAACAGCTGTAGCAAAAAAATGTATAATGTAAAATTTTTTTAAATACTTTATAAATCATAAGCTCAAAAATGTATATAATGACTGAGTATGGGCATAAGTAGAGTCGCGTCCCCAGAAGCGACTCACACGTTCCTCCGAATCGCGTTATTTCTGTTATACCGATTTTATGTAATTTCCAACAAATCCCTACAAACCAACTTTTTCTAATGGACTTGGGGCTCTGAATACAAAAAAAATGTTGGGCTTCTTTTTAAGATTTTTTCATAGATAAGCTTGCCTTTTATAACCGGTATTTTTTGGTCGAAACATTTTCGACCCGATATATGTAAGTATGCATATTCTTGATCAAGATCAATAGCCGATTTGATATTTCCATCCGTCCTCTTAGATTACACAACTGGACAAAATTTAACTTCGAACCAAACCGACTTTTTCTGATAGACTTAGGGCCTTAAATTTTTTTTAAAGAATTACGCCTTTTTTATATAGCAGAACTTTTTTTTAGGAAAAAATGGTATTTTTTTTGCATTTTTCAGAGGCAGCGCTTCTCCTTTTCACACACGTCTTGTTTGTCGCCTAGTTCTCAGAGACTTTAAGAGAAGCAACCAAATATTGTTTCCAGACTCATGTGATATCACACTGCTACAACTGTATTTCATAATTTCGCCCCGCCCCCTTCCGCGTTTAAACAAAGGACGCAAATCTGTGGCAGCCACAATTTTGAAGATACGAGAAAACGAACGTGAAGGAACGTGTGAGCTGCTTCTCTAGACGCGGCTCTACTTTTAAACCCGTACTGTGTCAGTATATAAATTTGTGAGCTTATGATTTATGAGCAATTTAAAAAAATGTTACTATTTTTACATTTTACATTTTTTTCTATATATATATATATATAATGTAGATTATACATCTTCTCCGCTAGCGGGCAGTCGCGCACTAAACGATCAAAGATTTCGGGCGGGAAGGAGAATGAGTAGCGGGTCTCTTGCTGGTGGATGTGGGGGAAGCAACTAAAAATTAATTTCTTTTTTTTGGCTATAATAATGATCCGATCTGAGTCAGATTCGGCAATATGGTAGATATGGTCATTCTCTACGTTACTACGCTTTTACTTTTCTGGTATTTTTAAAGTTGTGGCTGCCACAGATTTTCGTTCTTTGCGGTGGTGGAAGGGATGACAAATATTTAATAATAATTATATTGAATGCATACTGTTTTTCTTTAATTGAGCATTACAAAAAAAACTCATTGCAGTAAAACTTCCTTTACGTCAAACTTTTTGTGCAAATTGTGAAAACATTTGGAGTCATTTGTGGTTCTACCAGTTGGCATCGCTTCAAAATGCCAAAACAGAACTAACAACCCGTTTCTACACATTATTGCCAAAACCTCCTGTTCGGCAGCACAAAGAGAAGCATAGCGATCATTATACCAAAAACTGTGCTGGCATGCACGAAATGTTGCCAGTCCACTGCTAGAGTTTCCGAGTGCATTGTTTTGTTTGACGCGCCCGATATGGGATGTTGTCTTGCTTTGAAATTATAATAGGACAGCTTTGAAAAATCTATTATTTTATATCAGGAAAGAAAAATATTAAAAACCAATTGTGTTGATATAATAAAATTAAAAAAAATTAAATGAATTACTCGAAGATGCCTAAGTTCAAATTTGGTCTGTAAAAATGCTAAAAAAATTAAACCACTCGGATTTCTGTGGCACCGCTGAAATTTCTGTGGCACCCCTGATATAACCCTGAGCTCTTCGAGTACCGCGTATAATAAAAAAGAAAAAAATTATTTTTGCTCAAAGAGATTTTAGCTTACAATAGACAATGCCTTGCCATGAAGTTTTGTGGACAGTCTGTGGTTCCAGTCCGATCGGCTTGTTCGTTGCATGACGTGTCAGGGCAGGTTTGACAGTGAAAAGCTGTTCTGCATGTCGCGCCACCCTATGGCACCACCAATATAAAATCTAAAAGTATTCTGCAGCATGAAAGCAACGTCAAGAACAGATCAAATTCCCTAAGAGCTTGTTCGAAGACAACTTCGTCCCATGTATATATCCCCTTGACCAGCTTTTCCATTAAGTTTAAAGAACAAACGGTTATCGCTGATAAGAGCTTTTGATGCTGCTGGACCTTGGGAAGCGGCACCGTTTAGGAGATGTGAAGGAATAAAGGATGCAGGGATCACACAGCAATTACATTTGTCAGATTGCCAGATCGTTTGTAAAACCAAAAGATAATATTAATTTTCGGCTAGATGCGGAACAGTTAACAGGATGAGCGCGTGAAAGAAATCCACTTCGGGAGCCTTGGAGCCGGCGAACTATAGGTACAAATTTACATATTTGACTCAGTCAAGCTTTACGCGTGCTACCGGAACATTCGACAGTTGTTTGAAGGTTGCCGCTAATGGTTATTGATTGCGTATTAGGAAGTTTAGGGTGTTCCACCGACTCCGCCGCCTCGCAATGGCAGCCCCTCCATCGACCTGCGACCTGCTCGCGAAAATGCGGCATTGCGCCGAGACGACAACGAACGTGGAATAAAACACAATTGAACACAATTGAACACAATTGAATTGAAAAATATACAACACCATTGGTTCCAGGTATAGCATGGTGTCTGGAGCTGCCTGGAATATGGATTTAAGTGACCGTAACGTGGCCAGCACGTTGGACTCTACGGAGGTTTTCTTTGTGAGATTTATTGTAAGCGTCCCACCGTACTAAGCCTCTGTATGTTGGGATGGGTCTTATCATCGCTGTATACATGCAGCCACACATTGTGGGAAAGAACTTACCCGTTACCAGTATTACTAGATCAGCTGAAGAAGAAGGTCGTTGAGGACCAGGTTCCACAAGAGCAGGGATAGAACTCCTTGTGGGATGCCTCGTGTGAGCCTAGCTTGGCACTGATCGTTCTTCTCCTAAGATCGGTATCCAGCCATTTGGTTACAGTCGGGTGTGTGCCCGACTGCACTGCACCAAAGCATATTATCCACTTCGTGTAGTGCGGTCTCAGCTGATCCAACTTTCAGGGAGGCGTGCTGTGCGCCTATGTGTAGGTCCGTTGGTCGTCTCATCGTTTTCAGCATAATGGAGAAAAGGCTGATGGGTCTTTAGTCCTCTGGGGAGATGTGGTTTAGCCAGCCAGCCTGGGGGATGAAGACCACTCTCAGTTAGCAGCAATCCTTTGAAGATTATCTGCAGCCATAGTAGTAGGTGTAAGCCTTGAGGTCTCGGGGGTACCTTCTATGCCATCGCAGAAGGCTACCCATGATTCCCTTATTGCTCTCCCACAGGTGTTATTGTAGGCATTGAAGCTGTGATGATACTCATCCCACACGCTATAATACGATATGGGAAAAGTGTGAGGTGTGATTTTAGATTTCAGACTCTGAAGCAATACGTTGGAAAATAATATAAGTTTTCATTGCAGGAAAGCTACTTAAGTTATGTGAAAAATAGAAGCACTACCTCGGAAAAAACCAAACAAAAAAATACCAGATTTTAAAAATTCTTAAAAAAAATGACACCATAAAAAAATAATAAAGTAATATAAAAATTATTAAATCCCGAAATCTATCAGAAAAAGTCACTTTGGTTCACAGCCTAAATCAAAAGACCAATTTTGTCGAGCAGTGTTAGCATATGCACATTTCCGCCTTTCCAGACGCTATCGGCAATGCCGTTACGTCACGACCTACTGAAAGCGGCGCCTTACGTAACAAATTCCCAATCCTATTATCTACATCGTTATAATCTTCCATCGATGCATCGTTGCGTGGCACGCTGATCGATACAAGCAATTGTCGGACCGCGCTAAGCATCCTTAATAATGATACACATTCCCCAATAAATTATACTTTTTTCCAATCAGAGTACAACCTTTTAGAATTATTTGATGTTCCGCATGTTCCTTCCGCACCGTTAGCGACCTTTGGTCGCATAATCATCCCCTTCGAATTCCTTATTAATCGACGAAATCTTCGCGTTGTTGCGTGTTCCTTTCAGGTGGAAACTGAAGGACTCCAGGACAACAACCATTAATTAGCCACAGCTTTGTCTGTCGTGCACACAGGAGGAACATCCGTGGACTCGAAGGACGAGAAGCATAAAAGGGAGATACTGTAACAGAAACGGTACGGAGCACAAAACCAGCGTGTCAAAAGTATTAACTGGCAACGGGCGGCAGACAGGAGTGGTAAAGTGAGCTTACTTTGAAAAGTACGTGACAGGCTGACACCCATAGTGAATAGTAGCGAAGATAAGCAAAGCGAGGAGAAGCGAATAAATAAAAGTAAGGCTAGGCCCACAGAGCCACTAGCGAAGATTTTGACCACTAGAGTGGGACTGTTGAGGGCCGCTCAAGTCCGTCACTTGGCACATGCTCAGCGGCCTCCCGCCGTGGAATAGCCCCAGCAATAATGACAGTCAGACAACGGCATCACCCCGGACTGAGCAGGCGGAGTCAGCGATCAGTGACATGCGGCAGGATGTGCGCAGGAGTGATGGCGCTGTTCCTGGTTCTGCTGGCCCAGGCACAGGAGGCAGTGGGACACACGGACTGGATGCAGAGTTGCAGCAATTGCCACTGCCACTGGAATTCGGGTAAGAAAAGCGCCGACTGTAAAAACAAGTCGCTGGCCAAAATACCGCAGGACATGAGCAACGAGATGCAGGTTGTGGATTTTGCCCACAACCAGATTCCGGAGCTGCGCCGCGAGGAGTTCCTGATGGCGGGGCTGCCGAATCTCCATAAGGTGTACCTGCGCAACTGCACCATTCAGGAGGTGCACCGGGAGGCGTTCAAGGGTCTACATATTCTGATCGAGCTGGACATTTCCAGCAACCGTATTCGGGAGCTGCATCCTGGCACCTTTGCCGGACTGGAGAAGCTGCGGAACGTGATCATCAACAATAACGAGATCGAGGTCATGCGAAATCACCTGTTCGTCAACCTTAGTTACCTGTCGCGGATCGAGTTCCGCAACAATCGCCTCAAGCAAGTGCAGCTCAACGTTTTCGTGGGTTCCCTGCCTATTAGCGCCATCTCGCTAGAGCAAAACCAGCTGACACACCTGCACATGGAGACTTTCAAGGACCTGCAAAAGCTCATGCACCTATCACTGCAGGGCAACGTCTGGAACTGCAGCTGCGAACTGCAGGCTTTTCGCGACTATGCCATCTCTAAGCGCCTCTACACTCCCCCCACCGACTGCCAAGAGCCACCTCAGCTGCGAGGCAAACTGTGGAGCGAGGTGCCCTCAGAGAACTTCGCTTGCAGGCCTCGCATTCTCGGCACAATTCGCTCCTTCTTCGAAGCCAACCAGGACAACATCACTCTGCCCTGTCGAATAGTGGGCACTCCGCACCCGAACGTCACGTGGATATACAACAAGCGACCCCTCAACCTCAATGATCACCGAATCCAAGTGCTGAACTCACTGGAGCAGCTACCCCTCCAGCAGCTATCGCAGGTTATGACTTCCGAGCTACGCATATTCGGCGTGCGTGCATCAGACAAAGGATCCTATATCTGCGTGGCTGATAACCGAGGTGGCAAGGCGGAGGCCGAGTTCCAGCTGCTGGTTGATGGCGACTATGTTGGAGCGGCTTCCGCTTCCGACGGCCTGGGCGGTCTAGGCATGAGCGGTGCTATTGGCGCCTCCACCAGCGATCCTCAGACGAATGTGTTTCTGATCATCTGCCTAATCACAACCACTCTTCTCGTGCTTCTAATTGTCGTCGTACTGACACTGTTCTGGTACTGCCGACGCATTAAGACCTACCAAAAGGACACCACCATGATGAGTGCGGATGGCCTGATATCCTCGAAGCTGGACAAGACCCACAACGGCTCTATGCTGGAGGGCTCCGTCATCATGGAAATGCAAAAGAGTCTTCTCAACGAGGTAAATCCAGTGGAGAAACCACCCAGACGAACAGATATCGAGAGCGTTGACGGCGGCGACGATGGACACGAGATCAAGAAGACTCTTCTCGACGAAACAGTTTATGGTGAGTACATCTAATAGCCTATTTACACCTACATAAGTTACCTATCGATAGTTAAGTTAACTTAATAACTCAGAATCGGTGTTTACATTGGCACAAAGTTTAGTTATTGTGTTATAAGATTTGACAACATCACTTTCTGTTTCTAACAAAATTTTATAAATCAAACAAATTATTAATATGGACAGAAAAGATTTGGAGACGTAAGATACAAGAGTTATGTGAAAAAAGAGCACTACCTCTGAAAAAAGCTTTAAAAAATACCAGACTTCAAAAATGCTTTAAAAAAAGCAAAACAACCAAAAAAAAAAAACATAATTTCTTTAACAAATATTAAATTCCCATATCTATCAGAAAAAGTTGGTCTGGCTTTTGCCGTTATATATGTTAACGATCTGGCATCTGTTTTGTCTGAGTCTAGTTGTCATATGAATGTAGATGATGTCCAACTGTATGTTTGTCGACCTCTATGTGATCGAAATGATTCTATAAATGTGCGTATTAGGGACTTGACAAAATTAGCAACTTTTGGGCTTTGGGGCTTTTGGTCTTTTCCTCAATCCTATGAAGCCTAAATGTCTTGTTATTTATAAAAAGAAAACGAAAGTCGATATAATGCACCAAGACGTCTTCAAATTGGTAATACAGCGATTGAATGCTGCGAAAAGGCAAGCAACGTAGGGTATGTGATTAATAGATCATTAACATGGGTCGACCAAGTTAATAGAGCGTCAGGAGGAATTTTATGGAATGCTAAGATCACTTAAATTTACGCAACGCTTTCTGACAACCCAAACCCGCATGATGCTTGCAAAAGCATGCCTCATTCCTGCTCACTTGGATGGCATTGAGGTATTCGGAAATTGCGACCCTAAGAGTACACACAATCTGACAGCAGCATTTAATGATATAAAGATACATTTACGATTTGACGAGGAGAGACAGAATATCAGACAAAGCTTTTACCGTATTTGAACTTGACTTTTTGAAATGGATGGACTATAAAACACTAATTTTCTTACATCAAGTAGCTTGCACTAAAGAACCGGCATGCCTTTACCAGAAACTTAATTTCGCTGACTCTGGACGAACCAACAATATAAAGAGCATTCGATACAAGGCATTGTAAATGCAATCGGCATATGGAATCGGCTCCCCCATCTTGTAAAGTCATTAAGAAGCCCAACAAAATTTTGGAAAATTTGAAAAACACACAATCAAAGCACATATTAAACTTAAATAAAAAAAATTTAAAAAAAAACATATTTAAAAAAATATATATATAAGTAAATACCAAAAAAACAGTAAAAACAACAACAAAAACAAAAACAAATACAATTCAAATAAATGACAATACAAATAAATGAATCAATATGTATGTGAAATATTGCTTGGAAATAAGATTAAATATCGAATCGTAACTATTAATCTTCTTCTGCATTCAAAATAAATTTTACTTGTAGATCTAGGAATAAATCACAATAAATACAATACAAAGACGATTCTTGATAAAAGTTACCGGAACATTTCTCCAATCTCGGCTAACAGTAAAAGCCTAACAATAGCTTTTATTATCGCGGATTCTGGTAACATCACGCCAGTAACGTTTGTCAGATGCTTCCGCGGACTTGTACCAAAAAATAGGACAAGTTTTAAAGTTTAAGTAAATAACTGTAAAAATTCACATTACATATTTCAAATACACCACAAACAAGTTTTATACAGATAGACCTACCAAATTCGCATGGTTTTGCCATTTTCTGCCCCAACCTCGAAAACCACTTCTGTTTTATATAACGCAATCTTAGCCAATCTTAGGCTAACCAATTCATATTCAACCATTAATTTTTCCACATTTCGGATTTTTGGCTATTGTTTTCAACATTTTGTCGTACGAATGTATCGTAACTCCAGATAGAAACTGTCCTTATTCGGAAAAACGGACAAACGCAACTAAACGCGACCATAACCCATATTTTTGCCACCACTAGGCTCCTATGCTAAACCAACGTTTTGGGCTAATGTTAACGGCTTCAGACGTAGTTTTGTATCGCTCCGCCGTGAAAATCAATTAATCGCAAATGAGTTCGCGGAAAAGCGCTCGGGGTATGCATGGGTAATAGCGCTCGTGCTGCCCATGAATATCATCCAATCGTGTAATAAAGAATAATATAAATAATAGAAAAGAACAAATGTCAACGTGTAAGAGCACCAGCTGGGTAAAGAGCACAAGCACTGTTACCAAAGCCAAAATGAGCCAAGCCCGGCAACAGCAACAAGACGAGCGTCGGCTCTCGCATGCAAAAAACAACGCGTACGCGAACGAGGAGAGAGCACGCCCTCAGAGCCCGGCACTGTCGACCCACTGCGACAAGCCCCACCTCCCCCAACCAATAAGTTCGGAAAACGCTAACGGAGCGGTTATTCAGACTGGACTCGATTGCTATGTGCAAATCAAAAGAAAATTGAGCCCACAAACTGAGAAGAACAACAATGCAGCTAAATTTGCGATACTGCGATAATGAAGATGAGATCGCCCAAACACCCAAGGCCAACAGATTCAGGCCGCCACCTATTTATGTTCGTCAGGCAAATTGTGTTGAACTGGTCAAAAAAATACCTGATAAAATTGGCGCAAGCACATTCTATGTCACGTCCATAAAAAGGGGGAACATAAATGAAACAAAAATACAAGTCAATGACGAACAAAACTATCGAGCAGTTGCAAAATAATTACTACACCTACCACCTCAATTCATATTGAAATTCAGAGCGGCTACCTAAACCTACCGCGCTTCTGCATTTCCGAAACAGAATTTGTTACATTCTTTGACCTTATAGGTGAACGATTTATAGCAGCTGGTGACTACACACCCATTGGAGAACTAGACTTACCAACCCGAAAGGAAGACGCTATAATAACGCCACGACTATTAGACTTTATCTCTCCGGGCAAGCCTACATATTGGCCCACAGATCCAAACAAGCAACCCGACTTGATTGATTTTGCAGTTACACGAAGGGTGCTGCAAGCTCAGATTCATGTAGATCACTTAACAGATCTATCATCGGACCACTCGCCCATACTACTTCACCTTTACGACCATCCACAGCTTTCGGAACGCCCACACTTTCTAACTTCTAGCAAAACAGATTGGCTAAAATACAGGAAGTACATATGTTCCCATATTGATAGCTGCCCAAACATTTATTGTAAAGATGACATTGATAGGTCAGTCGAAGCATTAGTATCCTCAATATCACTGGCGGCAAACCGCTCAAAACCAATATAAACAGCTAATAAACTTTCCAACAGCACTCGTGTATCTAGGCACATTGAAGTGCAGCTACGCCATAAAAGAAGGCTTCGCCGAGAGTGGCAAGAACACAGATCACCTGCCTCGAAAGAGCGGTTAAAAAGAGCCAAAATCTACTACGCAGAGCCCTCGAATATAAAAAAAAACCGAGCTCATATATCCTATATGAAGCAACTCTCCACAACTATCAAACGATTCCCACTGTGGAAAGCTAAATCAGGCGTATGCCCACCAATCGAGAGTGAATCACCTTTGCGAACACAAACAGGAGAGTGGGCTCGCAGCAACAAAGAGAAGGCAAATGCATTTGCCGTCCGTATAGAAAAATTCTTCACACAACACCCAGCAACAAATAGATTTGGGCTCCCACCAACTGACAACCCCGACGCTACTCCGCCTATCATATTCCAATCAGAAGAAGTCACAAGTCATTAAAGACCCAATCTCAAAGCAAAATATAGCTCCGGGCCACGATTTCATCTCCCTTAAACCGATCACAGAATTGCCTTGGTATTCATCTGGACTCTAGCGTAAACACATCGAAGCGAAGGGAAATCTACCTAAATTCAAAGCTAGTAATCTACATTGGCCACCAAACAACCGTTCACCACTGAAACTGGAGTACAAAGTACTTTTGTGCAATGCAGTTCTCAAACCCATCTGGACATACGAAGATACTAAGAACTATCACTGGGACACCATGGTACATACGGAATGAAAATACCCATAAAGACTTACATGTAGGATCAGTTAAAGATAAAATTGCCAAGGTGAAAGCAAAGTATCAGGCCAAGCTTGTGCAGTCATGTGTATGGCTAATAATTGAGTGTAATTAATTAAGATTTGCATACTTGTCGTCAGTTGCCTTATGAGCGTACAGAGCTTATAACGAAGAACCTAAACGCTGCAGCTATGTATGGAGCAAATCATGGGACACATTTGGGAATATGCATTTCTTTGATAGGAACATGGACAAGGACATGTTATTTATCGAAGCTTCCTGCAAATATTCGAAAACTCGCTATAAAAGATGGGATGTGCTTTTACCAGGTGAACAACCTTAACCCTAAATCGGGAATAGCTCGGAACTGGCCAATTAAAAAGTGCCTTCACTTAATGTCCCTTCGACCGAATAGCCTGACTTTAAATGGCATTGAGAATGTTCGGCTAATATTGGATCAGAATATTATAAAACGTAAAAACTTAAAACCAGTACTTACAGTGGAGAATAATTACGCTTTAGACCACATTAAAATTGGTCGAATCGATGCCAAAATGGCTGAAAATGGCTATAAACAATGAGAGGAACTAAAAATATATAAACTTCTGGTTGAAGTAAAATAGAAACAAGAAATGTTGTCTAAGTGGACTTGTTCAAATAAGCTGTATGATAAAATGATGCAGAATTATTGTAATTATTTGTTAAAACTGCTTCAAAAAATTGTTGAAAAATGAATGAAGCTGGTTTTTTTGCAGTTTATTTTCAGTGCTAAGGTATAAGGTTCAGAAGCAAGTTTTTCTGATCGTCTGTTTCATTTCAGCAACTTAAATACCTTTTATGCTTCAAGGAGTATAGATCCTTTGCTTATCGCATAGTTCTCGAAGACGCAACCAAATTTTGTGTGAAGATTTCTTTGCACATTTTTCCACGGTTCCTGCTACCCACACAATTTTGAAGATACGATAACCGTAAACGCAGAAACCGATATGTGCGATCGGTTTGGTCCGTCGCTCTTATTTTAAACACTTTTTTAAGCTCAGTAGCAGGCTTGAAGGGATCCTTCTTGCTTTGAAAAATCAGTCCATTGACATGAAGAGGGGTCATAGGGTCATAAGGCGTTTTTAATCATTTTATTGGTGATCCTACCAATTGACCAACTTCTATGCAAGTTTCTCCATCCAAAATCCAAAGTGCAGTGCTTTCCACGTCCCATTGTAATTATTATTATTTTTAACTTTTATGATAGCAACAATGAATTCTTAGTCTAAACTAATGAGCACGTGCATTCTGCAAAGGCAATTCCGCGAAATACAGGGGAGTCACAAAAAAAGGGCTTATGGTGCTATTTTTTTCGGTATTTTTTAAATCCCAAAAAAAATAGACAGACAGAAATTTGAAGAGCGGTAGCACTGTTTTTGTTTAAGCCTAGTACTCAGATCCAAAAACTGTTTGCCAGCAAACATGTGTCATTTATTCTGCGAGAGGCCAGTGTGTGACCAGAGGTGTGCACGGCATTTCGAACGGTTACACTGCTCAAACCGCTGCTTGGTTTTGTTGAAAGTTAATAAAATGCACTTCTTCGGCTGGGGCCGCTCTTCTTCAGCCATCTCCGGGGCTCTCCAACATTTTATTGGCAAGGCAATGTTTGTGACTATCAGCAGCAGCTGATGGCGACGCCTCCCGTGCCGGACACCGTGAAGAAAAAATGTTTTGAAAACTATATTTGTTTTATATTTATGAAAATTAATAAAAATAATAAATTATAATATGCATATAATTGTCATTCATATAATACTGCATTAACTAGATTCTATTTTTCTTCATTATTAAAATATTTCATTTGGTTGCTTGTTCTCTTATTGCAATGTTTGCTTCGTGTTTCCTGGCAAAATATATCAAATTGATATAACTTTCTAGGGGGGTCGAAACATACCAGCAATACAAGCAAATACTTCAGATAGCTGTTAGTTTTAAGACAAAAATCAAGCAAATAAAGCATTGCGGAAACGCTATTAAAATAATGAACACAATCAGTTGAAACATAATTTAACCTGTTCTCTTTTGTTTCAGTGTCAAATCATTCGAGGGACGATGAGACGCATTCGGTGGCATTGTCGGACACGACGGCCACTCCCCGCTCCAGGCACACCTACGTGGACGACGCATATGGAAAAGGTCTGCCACCGGATCTGCTCGCTTTCCCAGCACGCGTGCCACCCACCTCCCCTTCCATGCAGTCATCCCAGTCCAACATACCGGACCAAGTCCTCTACGGCATACGGTCGCCGCCACTAACTAGCCCCGTATACGCACACATGACGCCCCACGGCATCTACGGAACCACCACAATTTCGGCGGCCACTCATAACGGCTTCATGACGCTGCAGCACCCCAAGTCACGAAACCTGGCGCTAATTGCCACGGCCAACAGCTCCCGGCAGCAGCAGCAAATGGCTGCCGCTCTGCAACATCAGCAGGCCGCCGCGTCCCCTTTCCTTCCAGCCCCTGTGGTGTACTCGCCGACCACGGCTGTGGTGGTGAAACAGGGCTACATGACCATTCCGCGTAAACCACGTGTGCCCAGTTGGGCTCCCAGCACGTCGGGAGTATCATCCCACCCTGGAACTCAGCTTAGCGAGTTTCAGTCGCCTACATCGCCCAATCCGAGCGAGACAGGAACTGCGACCACCGCGGAGCTGCAGGTCGAGCCCGTCTATGACAACCTGGGGCTACGCACCACTGCCGGCGGCAACTCGACGCTGAATCTGCACAAGGCTCTTGGAGCCCAGGGAGCCCAGCAGCAGTACTCGATGCGCGATCGTCCCCTCCCCGCCACCCCCAGCCTAACGTCAGTGGCCTCAGCGGCAAATGCTAGCAAGATCTACGAGCCCATTCACGAGCTGATCCAGCAACAGCAGCATCAACGGCAACACCATTATCCCTCAGAAACAGAGTCTCTGTATGGGGTAAAACACCATGGGATTACTATACTTCCGGGGGCCAGCATTAGTGGGGCTGGCTTAGGTCAATCCGGCCCCCTTTCACCTTCGATGGCGAAACCAGTGTCCCCAACACACGCCAGCGTCGGCAGCTCCGGTTCACCGAAGATGGCAAAGATACCACCAAGACCACCACCGAAGCCCAAGAAGAAGATGTCCGTAACGACGACGCGCAGTGGGCAGGGCAGCACAAGTCAGCTGTTCGACGACGAGGGCGAGGATGGTACCGAAGTTTAGTTTGACATCACGAGGAACCCGACAACGAAATGGAATGGGAAAGGCCCTGTACACCCGCAGCAATATGAACCGAATCCTCTACGTACCAAGCTAAAAGCGACGAAGCAGCCGTCACTGTAGCATACGCATATGAAGACACCGGCATCAGAGTCAGTAGCAGCAGGTGGCTGAGTGTGCAAACACAAGCTGATCCTGCTTCTCAAACAGCCAACTGGAGCAGAAAAAAAACAGGAGCACCTGCCTCTTCTCCTGTCTGCACAAACACTTGGTGACCTGCACATCTCCCATCTGCCCTTGGCTGCTCCGAAATGCACGCTATTCGCGTGACGTGTGTGCCAAACGACTGATGTAGAATTTAGTAATTACACCGATAAACATACGACTCTGCACGACCATACAATAGCAAACAGAAAACTGCAGCTCAGAAACAGAAGCAGCCAATATAAGCAGAACATAACCGAAAACCAGAACATCAAATATATATATACTTAGAAGAAACCAGATGGAAACCAAGTACGCAAGGATATGTATTATGTGTCGTCCCGAGCGCTGGCAGACCGAACCATTTTAGCATTATCTAATCCCAAATACATATTATCAAATATATGTATAAGCCCAATATAAGAAAAGTAAATTTTTTTCCCATTAGGCTAGTTTGTTTGATGCAAACATATACATACAAAGATATAAAATAATAATAATAATAAAACTACACGAAAACCGAAAATTTTATAAAAGCAACATCTTATCCATAAGCCATTTTATTTGATCGGAAACACACAAACATTAAAGGATATCGAGACCCAATTAACTTTTTTTTTTTTTAATTCAATTTTATAAAAAAACGTTTATAGAATTGTATAATAGTAATGCATACAGTTGAAAATTAAGTACTAACTATTTATATATAAATAATACACAACTAAGACGTACACATACATAATTATGTATGTATGTATATGAAAACATATTTGTTTAATTGAAACTTGCTTTGAAATGTTCTAAATACCACATGAAATACCATAAAGAAGTACATTTGTATATACATAGGGAAGTATGTTGAGCACATAATGTGTTATTGTAAGGAGTTTGCACTCGCAACTAAAACAAAGGACGATGTAATTAAAGCTTAGATACATATTTGCACTCGCTTTTCAAATACATGCATATGTATATACATGTACTTATGAACGTATTTCTAGGCAGAATATTTATACTAATTACCCCCCACCCCCCTCTAATTGATACGAACCAAAATCGCAAAAACTGGATCACATACATACACAATTAATATAGACGATAAACTCGTAGGCAAACAACAAACTAGAAAAATAAAGAAATAACAATAGTATATCATTTAGTCAACTCTGAAAAGGTCTTTAAATTGCAAATTAATACAAAACAAAATAAAGATCCGCTATTATAGCCACATATGTAACGTACAAGTAGTTACAGATAGAGTTGCGACCACATCCGACCCGATTTTAATAACTCATAATTAATTTGAAACTTGTCTGCAGTTCCTAAGTGCACCACCTTGGTTATTCTTATGATTCAGTTGTCACGAGTTGCCATGCTATTCTGATAGCCTTCATTCGATGGCTATGGCTACACCTAACAGAACTTTGCATGAGCTTAATACACGCTTCCCATGTCTTCTCTTGTGCTTTATTTAACCTTCAAGCACGCATACACGTACATATGTATATACGCATGTGTATGTGTACTAAGTATGTATGATATTTGTATTTACCGATTTTTCATACATTGACTTTATACCTGTCTATCTATTGCACTTCAACCGAGAACCATATAGATTGAATTAGTTAACGAAACAGCAGCTATGTGTGGGTGTATTTTTATTTAATAAAAATATACTCCCATGCACTGAGTAATTTAAGTAACTGCCAAGTTAAACCAATTCATGTAGTGCATTTCGAATCAAAAAACTAAACACCCGAAAAAGAATTAGCATTAATGTTGATTTTGGTGTTTCAAATCACAGATCATAGAAAACTGATAGGATAAATAACGAATCATGCCCATACTTGCCCCTTCAACGACTGTTTGGTGAAACACATAAAGCTCGCGAAAGGAGAATCAGCAGAGGCTGAAAACCCAACACAAAATCGATTAAATAAGCAAAGTATTAAATATTTAATAACTATAATTAATAGTTTTCGTGCTGCTTTCCTGTTTGTGTAGAGATTTTAACACTACAATTGTTTTTATTTATGTATAAGATTGTGTTAACATTTGGAGCGTACGCCAAATATTCGAAAAAAAAGAGATCTCTAAACACGAAAATAGTTTGCAGGCATCAATGAAGGCACGAAAACATGCATCAAACAGACAGCAATTTTTTATAAGATTAGCAAAAGTCCATACCATTATAATTTTTACAATTTGAAACTAAATTCAATTGATAAAGGGCTCTTATACATAAGTTTTTTTTAATTTTGCATTGTTTTGCTAACATATAAAATATTAAAATTAAAGATGAATAAAACGAACTTAACGAAACTAGTTTTGTTTTTAGATCGGCAACCTAACTAAGAATGGCGGGCTGCTATAAACAGTACTAAAAAAAAAAGAAATCCATATAGTATATGTATACACATCTGAATACATACGACATATGAGTTCCAAACCTTCACGGCTTGAACCACTTTTTGTTGTATTATATGTGTGAGTTATTTGAACTGCTTTTCGTTTATTTGCATATTCGAAAATTCGATAATAATTTTTAATTAATCTATTATAATGGGGATTTTGCCTTATTTTATTACGGGTTATGTTAGTGAACCGAGCTTCCTTCGTTTTGTGGTTTTTTTCTATGGCAGAACTTTTTTTAATGAATTAGCGCTTAGAGAGGGATTTTTTTTTTCACATAACTCAAGCATCTTAGATCTGGTCGTAATAAACTCTGCCATTCTAAAAGCCGATAAGTGCAGCTATAAAGTGAACACTTTGTAGCTTTAGCTTACCGTCTGGAAAATATAAAGCTTTCAATTCAAAACTTTTTATTTTTGTGAGGTATTTTTTTTTTTTTAACTGACTGTATAAACATTCGATATCTGACTGCCATTGGAAACAGACGTGTGAATTTTCTCTGAAAAAAACAAATAGAAATAAATCATTTTTTAACAATTTTTCATTATTTCATACTTTTTGGTTAATCGTATCTGTTCAAATGCACACGTCGTGCAACCAACCATCTCTATCAGCTGACAGCTGATTACACCAAGACAAAAAAAAAACAAATCTTCAGGCTTTGCGAATGTATGAAGATTCTGAATTGGGTTCCGCTTGCGATGCAGACGAATACAAAGGCCGCTCGAAAACCATCGCGGTCGATGGCATCTGTCAATAGAGGAACCGAGGCAGGAACTGGACCCACTGCCATAACGAACACGACGACCTCAACTACGGCGCGTGCAGCTCTGACAACGACAGTTTCACACAGCTTCACGCGATTCGCAACAGGGTTTGCCCATACAAGCACTGTGAGCTTTGCGAGCAAAGCCACATTGCACTTGGCCACGGCTGTAACTCAAACTCCGACAACTGCCGAAAATGCAGCAGTAGGAGCCTCCCGCAACCAAGCCCAATCCTTGCCCCCATGGAACGAGACCACTGTACAACCCCCAGCTTTCCAGCCTTTCGTGGATTGGCAAAAGATGGGTGAAAAAAAGCGCAGGGGAGCCGAATTATCGGCTGATATGCCCAAGAAGGGGAAACGCCGCCAAAATCCTTTTTACAGGGCAATAGATTTGCCATTTTATGAGAGCCGTTCTTTTTAAACCACGTCCTGATCGCGGAGGCGTGGGCAATGTTGGGTCCCGAGAGCTCTCCTGCCAGCGATGAACCGTCCACCTCCGCTCCGGCTCAGCCAAAGCAAGCTAAACAAGTCCCGAAAAAGCCTAGAAAACCGAGGGAGGTCTTTCCATGCATTCGTTGATGACGGACGTGTCGCGCTTTATAAAGTTCTAAGAATTCGCAAACTGCATTTTGGTGTGCTTATCGCGCATGCAAATCTATTTTTTGACACTGCTGAGCGGTGTCGGCAACACGAATAAAGAGAGAAAGAGTAAACAGAGTAAACTGATATGAAAGGCTTGAGTTCTGGTTTATGAATGATTCTTTATTGAAAACAAACTTATATTTATATGAAATAGTGAAGAGGCGTTTCCTCCATGCAGGTGACTCGCCGCCCCGGTCTGAAATATGACGCGTCGGTTTTCGGACGGTGGCGGTAGCTGGTAGTAAGGTTCTCATATTGCACATCATATTGCAATCTGTCCTTGGGGGGGTGCTTAAACACACTGCATGAATACACTACAAAAATTTTGCCCAACGGGCAAGACTACTGTTTTACTACTATTTTAGTAAATAAACTTTGTGAATTGCCAAAAAATGGATGAAGACACACCTGATCACCACCAGCTTAGCGATAAGCTGGCGGAGCAAGCGAGATTGAGAAAAATAAGTGGACCAGCAGCTGCAGAACTGCAGTTACTCGACATCAAATACAACAACTGGAAGCATATGCTCTATACCAAACGTCTCGAGTGCTGTGCACATTTTAGATGTCGAAGATCTCTCCTCATAAAAAGCTGAAAACTACGCACCCAATTGTCCAAAAAATTCACCCATACAAGGGTAATAAAAATAATACACCAGCTACCAACTTCACGGTAGCTCTTCAAAACAATCGCTACGCAGCGATAGCTGAAGAAGCTGAATATGTATGTGTGGCCCAGGGTTTTTGCACTGTAACTTTATTTTATATTATGGGAATTGGCTTATGATTATGTGTATTTAATATGTAGTGTGCGTGTGTAGCGCGCGAAACTCTGTCACCGACTGAAGCTGACTCTCGCTTACTTAACCCTACAAACCTCCTGCTCTAATTTATCTCTCTCCTTTGCTTAACCCTACAAGCCTACTGCTCTAATTGATCTCTCTCCTTTGCTCAAAAAGGGCGTTGTTCAATACTGGCGGCCACTTCGAGTCGCACTCTGCACTGCCGGCCCTATCCCGATTCCTACATGTAATGGAACTAGACGAAGAAGATCAAGATGAACAAGTAGACCCCAACCAACAAAATGTAGTTGGCTCTGAGCAGCAAAAAAGCATAATAGCTAAGCCTCCAGCCATATGCGTGCTGCAAGTAAACAAAATTGACAAACTCGAAGAGGCACTCAATGCTGTAATCCCAGCTAATGAGTATGATATTCGCACATCCAGATTTGGAGTCTCGCGTATTTATGCAAAAAAAAAACTCCAACGTGTTTCGAGCAATAGTTGATATGCTGACAAAACAAAATTGTGAGTTTTGGCATCATCAGTTGAGAGAGGATACTCCGTGGAGATTAGTGATTCGAGACATGTAAAGTTAGACTGAGCTGAGTAAGAAACTTAAACCAGGGCAAGACTTCCGGAAAATGGATTGCCAAGTAATCTCAAAAATAAAACTCAGCCAGTCAAAACACAATTCATTTCAAATACTACCGTTAGGAGTGGCTTTTCCTATGCAGACATGATAAGAGCACGCCGAGACAAAAATAACAACGGGTCACACAGCAGGACAGTTCCCGGTCGCACGAAGCTGAAGGTAAACAGTTAAGAGGAAAATTTAAAATATTGGAAAAAGCCATAAGTGACTTAAACTCTAGAATGGACCAAATGTTTAAACTTATGCAGGAATCAATGGAGGCAAACAAAGCTTTTCGTGACCTGGTACAAATGCTTATCTCGAAATGACTAATCCAATATTAACGAGAAGGAACGTGTGAGTCGCTTCTGGGGACGCGACTCTACTTATACCCGTACTCAGTCAGTGTTTACATTTTGGAGCAAGATTTTTTTAGAATTTTAGAATTAAAAAAAAAATTTTACATTTTACATTTTTTTGCTACATCTGTTATCTACATCTACATATATTATGTATATTCTACATCTAACATGTAGATTCTACACGTACCATTTAGATTCTACATCTCCTCCGCTAGGGGTTGCTCGCGCACTTAACGCGGCAGAGTGTGCGAGCGAGAAAGAGAATGAGTAGCGTTGTCTTGTGCAGGAGGGGGCGGGGGAAGCATCTGAAAATTAATTTCTTCATTCTGGCTATAATTATGACCCGATCTGATTCAGATTCGGCAGTCTGGTAGATATGGTCATTCTCTACGATAATGCGTTTTTAGTTTTATCGTATCTTTAAAAATGTGTCTGCCACTGATTTTCGTCCTTTGCGGGGGCGGAAGGGGGCGGGGCGAAATTTTGAAATACACTTGTAGCAGTGGGATATCACATGAGTCTGGAAACCAAATTTGGTTGCCCTAGCTCTTTTAGTCTCTGAGATCTAGGCGCTCATCGAGACAGACAGACAGACAGACAGACAGACAGACGGACAGACAGACATGGCTATATCGACTCGGCTATTGATGCTGATCAAGAATATATATACTTTATGGGGTCGGAAAATTTTCCTTCTCTGTGTTACACACATCCACTTTTACCACAAATCTAATATACCCCTTAACTCTTTTTTGAGTACGGGTATAAAAATCAGATTATGGAATGCACGAGGACTAGTCAAAATCATGAAGAAGAGCTCAGACTTTTCCTTAGTGCCAATGAGATAGATTTAATGTTGATAACTGAGACACACATGCGTATGCATGTATGCATCAAAATCGCTTCTAAATATCTACCTCCCAACCGACCTTGGACCAAAACTCAATTTGAGCAGTTATTTATAAGCATTGGTGACAGATTTATGGCAGGCGGTGACTTTAACGCAAAACACCTATGGTGGGGTAATATAAGATCATGTACTCGAGGGAAGCGTTTGCAAGAAGCCATTGCCAGTAGCGCATACCAAATCCTCGCTACGGGCGAACCTACGTTTTTCCCAGATAACACCCGGCTTAATCCCTCTGCACTAGACTTTTTTATACTAAATGGTACTGCTTTAAATAGGCTTTCAGCTGAAGCTAAGTATGAGCTCTCTTCTGATCATTTGCCAGCTATAGCAACACTGCATTAGAGACCACAAATTAAATCCAAGAAACAATACATTCTTCCACCTGGCTCTTATGTTGAAGCTTTTAAATCTGAACTGGATAAAAGAATAAACAGCCCAGAAGATATTGAAGATGCAATCTCAACATTCATGAGAAATATTTTACTGGCTGCTTTTCATGCTACTCCGGTGACGCAGTGCTCAACAAGCCAACATCGCAAGCAGTAATACCTTCAAGTGCGAATGCACTCTTACGGCTGAAAAGAAAAGTGGGAAGAGAATACGCAAGAACGGGTGATACTCGTATCCATGAAATATATAAAATATTGTCAAATCGAGTACAAAAGGTACTTGCAAAAATCCCTGCCAGCTAACCCGGTTACACTGCATGAAGTGGTGCAGCAAATCAAGGATCTAAAGGCCAAAAAATCCCCTGGTGGGGACTTTATGGACAACAGAACACTAAAGCTACTGCCAAAAGAGCCCTGCTATTCTTAGTTCTGCTCCATAACAGCATACTTAGGATGGGTCCCTTCCCAAACAGCTGGAAAACTGCGTTAATTACAATGGTGCCAAAGCCAGAAAAAATCTCACGGAAGTCGATCGATATATGCCAATTAGTCTCCTCTCTGCGCTGGGGAATATAACGGAACGGGTGATCCTAAACCGGATCTTAAAACTTGAATCTGTGGGTAAAACAATTCCAAAATGGCAGCTCGGATTTCGGCAAGGCCAATGTACGCTGTACACACTATATTCAGCCGATATGCCTACCTCAAGTGCAATCGCCGGATTGGAGGACGATAACCTACGCCGATGCACTGCAGTGATGACCAGAAGTCCAAATATTAATATACATAGCTACCGAAGCCTTGCAGTAATACGTGCGCAGATTCGAGGAATGAGCTTTGAAATGGAACATAGTACAATTGTACATAGAACAATTGTACAATAAAAACGTATAAGGAAAATAAGTAATGCTCCCTGGTACATTCGTAATAAGGACATCCCTTAGATCCTAAAGTGGGTCATGAAATGTAACAACATGCAACAAAATATCTGCAACGCCTTCCTGACCACCCAAACGTTCTAGCCAGACGTCTTACTAATAAGCCATGAAAGAGAAGACTCTTGAAGACTTTTGAAATACACTTGTAGCAGTGTGATATCACATGAGTCTGGAAACCAAATTTGGTTGCCCTAGCTTTTATAGTCTCTGAGATCCAGGCGCTCAACAAGACAGACAGACGGACGGACAGACAGACATGGCTCTATCGACTCGGCTATTGATGCTGATCAAGAATATATGTACTTTATGGGGTCGGAAAATTTTCCTTCTCTGTGTTACACACATCCACCTTTACCACAAATCTAATATACCCCTTAACTCTTTTTTGAGTACGGGTATAAAAAGAACATAAAACCAAGGCCAATTACGATCTTCGGGGTTCTGGACATTGCTTCCGTCGAGGCTGCCCTGAGCCCCCCGATCCCTGAAGAGGATTACGAATTCCGCACGGCTCCCTCAGGGGACCTCAGAATCTATGCCAAGGACGCTGCCACTGACAGGCAGGTGATCAGGGGCCTCCATTCGCTGCAGGTGCGATACACCCACTTCTGTCTCTCCGAAGACAGGGCCTACCGTGTAGTGGCTAAAAATCTAGCAGGTTCCACTCCAAAGGAAACTATAAACAAGACCTTTGAGGAATTGGGGCATCGGTTGGTGAGCCTATATAGCCCGAAGTCCAGAAGAAGCCGCATCATCAATGCCGACGGAGTCTGCTTGGGTACTCCAAATCAAAATGTTTGGTTCATTGACCTTGCCCAGCCCCCAAACAAGAAGGAGGCGCTTTAAATTGCAAGGTTGGGTAGGCAACGTGTACAAATTAAATGCCCAGGTAGAACAACGGCGTGAGGCAATGCTTTCGCTGTTATGAATTCGATCACACAAAAAACTACTGCGTGAAGCGACCGGTATGTGGTAGGTGCTCAGGGGGTCACAAGACTGGTGCCCCCAATTGCAATGCAAACACACTTGACGACCTCTGCTGCTCGAACTTTGGAGGGAAGAATGCAGCATACAACAGATCATGTAAAATCTACGTAATAATGCTGAGAAATCGCCAGTCGACCGTGAATATTGCACCGCAGAAGCAAGGAAACACGCCACAAAGGGCTAGAAGGGCGATGAGTGTCCCCTCGATGGCTGTCCAGCGAGAGATCTCGTTCTCGGATGCATCCAGGGTTAATCAGCCCCAGCAATCATGGCACCAAGGAGGCCAACAGAACGTATCATACCAGCACCTTTCCGGTACTCCAAGGCAACCACAGGCAGCCCACCTCCCACGCCCAAGACCAATGCCCTCCCCCTGGTCCCCACCTGGATGCAGGGACCATTACTGTTATCCTGCAGGGACTACAAAAACCCGTGGCAGATCTTACAGCAGCAGTTGCAGGAATCCTGCACAGCTGGACCAGCTGCGAAGCACAAGAGCACCTCTTCCCTTACACACATCGAGAAATTCCCAATGATGTCGGACCTACGGATCGGACCCTGGAACGCTCGCAGCATTGCTGACAACTCTAATGAACTGGCGCTCTTCTTACGTGCTCACAATTACGACGTGATGCTAGTCACAGAGACTCAGCTGATAGAGGGAAGGCATTACACGATAGATGGCTACGATGTATACAGAGCGGATCAAGATTTTCACTGCGTTGATATCGTTTCATTGTCTGTCGTATGCCATCATTGCAATACATTGAAGTTTCAATCGGAAACCCACGGCATATGCTGCGCTGGTGGAAAGGTAAAATTACCCGTTTTGACTCATCCGCCAGAGCCATTGTATTTGAACCATTTTTTTATTATCAACCTGGAGTTTATCTGAAGGCGTTGGGACGAGACAACGTTCGCCGGGTTCGCTAGTTATTTATAAAAAGGGCACAAGCTCAATTGCACTGGGAAAGGTGTCAAATTCATGAAAAAAAGTTTACTCTTAGTTTCGGCAAGGAATTTGTTGCCATTTTCAAACGTAAAAACTTTGCGATTTACAAATGCGGGAGAGTTAGAGTCTTTGTTTTAACTTGAGTTAGTTGAATAGTTTCGAATTTAAATCGGCGCCCCTAAACTGTGGTGCCTGGGGCAATTTTTATCTAATTTTAAGATTTAAAAAAATATTTATTAAAAAAGACACAAAATCAATTGCCCAGGTAATGGTGTCAAATTATTGTGAATGCATCGTTAATTTATCTATTTTTTTCCTTTTGCAATTAAGATTTGTTTATTTGTTTAAAAAGCCTTTTACTTTTCATTTCGGCGAGGAATTTGTTGCCGTTTTGAAAACGGAAAAGTCTTGCGTTTTACGAGTTCAGGAGCGCCTGACTTTTCGTTTTGAATGGTAAATCGCACATTTTTTGTAAAAGTGAAAACCGGCGCATGCATGTTTTAGTGTTTTGTTTCAGTTTCAGGCGGTTTTGTCAACAGTGGTAATTTTCGCGGAAGTTTTCGCATGGTCACTTTTTTGATAAATGCTATGGGAACTCTGCTCTGGGTGAGGTCATATATCAGACAAAATTTTTAAAATCCACAATATGGTATTGGCAAATCGGAGATTAAAGTGGCAAGAGATTCTGGAAGCCATATGCAACCACATAATGGTTAGTTGTTTTTAATTTTGAATGATCACTTGGTATGTCAAAACTGTAAGTTTTCAGCAGTGGCGTAGCTGGGTAAGAAAGGGCACCGGTGCAAAAAAAAAATTCGGGCCCCAACTTTATCATCAAAAGGGTTTTGTGTGAGCTTTATGGATTAATAATATTGGTATCAGGTCATGAGGTATATCGAATTCTTTATTTGAAAATGTATTAGTTCAAAAAACTTTATTGTACATTTAAAAAAATTACAATCTTTATCTTGCCTTACTTTTCGCAAGATTACAATGCTCGACAAAATTTAAATTTTTATTTACGCTACAAACAAACCCGACTTTTCTGATAGATTAAATTTTTACACCCGTACTCAAAAAGTTAATGGGTACAGATTTGTGGTAAAAGTGGATATATGTAACGCAGAGAAGGAAACGTTTCCGACCCCATAAAGTATATATTCTGTACTTTTGATCAGCATCAATAGCCGAGTCGATATAGCTATGACCGTCTGTCCGTCTTGATTAGCGCCTACAACTCAGAAACTAGAGCAACCAAATTTTGTTTCCAGACTCATGTGATAGTACACCGCTACAAGTGTCTTTCAAAATTCCGCCCACACAAAGGACGATAATCTGTGTCAGGCACAATTTTAAAGATTGCCGAATCTGAATCAGATCGGATCATTATTATAGTCAGAATGAAGAAATTAACTTTCAGTTGCCTACCCCGCCCCTCTCTGTGCATCAAACGCTACTTATTCTCGGACATCACCAGCAACAGCACATTCCGCCACAACAGAAAAGAGATTCGAATGTAAAAACATTCGAATCCATATCCGGCGAGGAGCTGACCCAGCAGTCTCACTATGTATCACTTCATGTACATATGTAACACTTTATGTACATTATATACTAAGCTTCAGCCCTTTAAGTAAGGAAAAGATGAAATAAAAACTTCAGTAATTCTCTGCACGAAAAGGAGAGCAGTCGTCTTTGTTATTGAAAGCAGAAGCCCATCGTATTGCTGAAACCCATCCTATTGTACCCATGCTATTGGAACTGGTAATTCGCGCCCTTTCATGGAGAAGATGTATATTGTACATTTCAGATGTAGAATAAACATATTAGATGTAGAATAAACATATTAGATGCAGATGTAGCAAACAATTTTTAAATGTAAAATATTTAAAAATTCTTCATAAATCATAAGATCAGAAATTTATATACTGACTGAGTACGGGTATAAAAGTAGCGTCGCGTCCAAAGAAAGGACTCACACGTTCCTTCTCGATTTTTAAAATTTATTTTTGTTTGTGTATAAGTGCATTAATTAGGCGTCGTTTTAAGTTTGTTCATTAAGTGCAATGAATAAACGGCTGATCTGAATTTGGTTGATAAGCCCTCCGAAAATCATATTTTACCGTTTGGAACGTTACTCTAGATGTTTGTCTATAGAATTTTATGAAGAATGAAGAACGACGCCTAAATTTACAAGTCGAATTCTTGCTTACATTTTAAATAGAAGTGAGGAGTGAGACATTTTTTGTTGGCGCAGTGGCTAGTATATATATGCAGGTAGACATAAAATACATAAAGTTCAAGGAAAAAAAAATAGTTAAAAATTAGATGATCTAAAAATTAGAAATCCCGCGGTATCTCGAATTCCTGTTACGATACCGGTTAGTTGTCGTTTACCAACCTGATAAAGTTGTGGAAGGTTTTCTCGAAGTCCGGTTAACAATCGGAACGACAAAGAATAACAGGGTGATTTTTTGTCCTCTATTTTCTTGTTTATAGGTGCTCATTGCTCATTAAAATCCATGGAGAAACTTTGGAGCTAAATTCGATGACCAAACCTAAAAAATTAAAAAATGAACAAAAGATACCTTTTGGATGGTTGCGTAAATATCTTACTATGGCACGCATTTCCATAAAATATTGAATTATATTTTGTAAAAAACAAACACACTTTTTCGGCTTGATCAGGGTTGCTTTTTGGCCGGTTACCGGTATGAAGTTAACCCTCACATGAGGCCTTGAGAAAACAAATTTTCGTTTTCGAATACTTTAACGTTCCGATTAATGTTAGCCCAAAGTCCAGATACCAGCCCTAAGAGTTTTCGCCTGGATTGGTAAGGTGGTAAGATTCTGTCAGAGTCGCAGTGCAATAATGGCTTATTGATCCTTGTATCGTGGACTTCATACACAGGAAAGAACTCAAGAAGGTTTGTCAATGTCGATCGATGATTAAAAAAATATCAGCAACGATGTTGTTGATTGCTTCGCTTTACCTCGGTAATTCTTAACGTGATATCTTCAATCTTTTTTTTGAAGCGGAATGTAAAGGATTTGTTCCAAATCAGTGGGAGACAACCCCTTTACAATGATAGGTTAAAAAGAAAGGTCAGGTGTTGGCATAAGGATTGGGCACAGTGTTTAAAACAAAACTTGTCACCTTGTCTGAACCTGCAGAGAATGATATATCAATCGAGCAAAAACCTTCTAAAACATCGATTTTCTCAAAGAAAGGTAAAAAATGCTGTTAGCATGAGGTAGATATGGAGTGGATGCGTTTTATCTTATGTTACGAGTAAGTTGATTGGAAGAATGTGGCAAATAATATGAATTTGCTGATCGTATTAGCAGAAGATTCTGTTTTATTCTGATAACACAACTCGACGAAATCGAACTTTTTTGTTCCTCAAGACCCAAACCGACTTTTTCTGATACATTTAAGGCTGTCAAATTTATTCTAAGCTTATAGTTTCTTTCAAATTAAAAACTATTTTTTAAAGAATGTTTAAAAACTGCTTTATTGCTTTAAGGTTTTTTTAGAGGTAGCGTTTTTTCACATAACTTAAGTTTATTGCATCTGATTGGAATATACTTTGCCATTTAGAGAAGCTAATAAGTTCAGCTGTAAAGCAGACCCGAACGCTTTGTACCTGCATATTTTCGTCTGGTATATATTAAGCTTTCAAATGCAAAATTTATGATTTTATGCAGTATTTCCTTTTTTAGTTTGGCAAGCTCCCGTTTTTACATTCACAAAAAAATGTGGTTTACTTTTCAAAAGGAAAAATCAGGAAACATATTTCTCGCCGAAATGAAAAGTAAACGGCTTTTTTTACAAAAAAAAATTCTTAAAAATCATAAGATCAAAAATGTGTACACAGACTGAGTACGCGTATAAGTAGAGTCACGTCCCCAGAAGCGACTCACACGTTCTTTCTCATTTCTGATAGATTTGGGGCTTTAAATTTTTTAAAGAATTATGTTTTTTTTTCTATGTCCGAACCTTTTTTTTGAAGAATTTTTGTATACTGGTATTTTTGGTTTATACTGTTTTCAGAGGTAGCGCTTTTTTCATATAACTTAAGTAACTTACATCTGGTTGTAAAGAACTTTGCCATTCTTAAAAGCTGATTAGTGCAGCTATAAAGTGTCCACTTTATAGCTTCAGCTTACCGCCTGGGAAATATTAAGCTTTCAAATGCAAAATTTCTTATTTTTGTGCGGTATTTCAAAATTTGAAATTTAAAGACTCAAGAAAAGCCGAACAAAAATTATATCACGAATTTTTATATTTTTTGTGTATAGATGCATTAATTGGGCGTCGTCTAAAGCAGTGTTCCGCAAAGCGTGTGCCGCGGCACACTGGTGTACCGTGGTCATCGGCTGGTGTGCTGCGGAAAAAAGTAAAAAGAGAATTTAGTTAATCTATTATTCAACCAGTCAATCAAAACTCTTGTACAGTTTACTTTGAATAAAAATTATATTAAGAACATGACTTTAAATAAGAATAATTTTTATTAGGGTATTCATGTCAATAAGTAATGATATTTGAAATACATACGTATCCATAACGTATCCATATGCATAAGTATGCATGTATGAATGTGTGCTCAGCAAACGAGCTGCCTGATATTTTGATTACCGAAACTAGGGTAGGGGCACGAAAATACTTTTGGTATTTAAGCTGTTATTTAATATTTAAATAAATACATATTACTAAGAAATTAAATATTAAGATTAATACAGAGAACATAATTGTTGTATTATCCAACCAAGCAATCGCAAAAGTTTTTTCTAAAAAGAAGAAAAGACATTTAACATATTATCTTTTCGGATCGGAAAACTTGTGCTATGTACAAGTACACACACATATCCAGGTTCTTTGTGTGCTCAAACATGCAAGCGAATTCTAAATATTTTTTCAGATTTGTGCTCAGTTTTGAACTCGTGCGAGCAAAAAGCGTGGATTTAGTCGCATATTAATCGCAATAGACTTTTTAATAACAAATAAATTGCCAATACGACGTTTTTATAATGGAAAAATTTGTTAAACGTACCACAAGTTTGTCAAGTGAAACTAATATATTGCCAGAAGAAGCAGAGTCAACGAAAAAAAACCTAAGATTGTTTATCGCAAATATGATGAGAGCTATGTCAGCTATGGCTTTATTTATTGCGGAGACGAATCATGCCCAGTTCCAAAATTTTTGGTTTGTGGAGAAACTTTGGGCAATAATTCGATGGTGCCCAGTAAACGTTTACGACATTTAAATACTAAACACCCAACGTTAGCTAAAAAAGACAAAGCATTTTTTTACGTATGAAAGACCATTCAAAGAAACAAGCAACTCTCATGACTTCGTCTTTCAAAACATCAGACAAAGCTCAAAAAGCAAGCTACGTGATCGCTTATTTGCTAGTTAAAGCTAAGAAGCCTCATTCTCTCGCTGAAGTTTTAATTATACCTGTCTGCAAATAAGTTGTCAAGATTATGATTATTATAACAGTGGAACAACTGCATAAGCATTTGTACAGACGGAGCAGCAGCTATGACGGGAAAAATTAAAGGATTCGTAACCAGGGCTTCTGAAAAAAACCCTAGAATTAAAAATGTACCTCGTTTTTTGCAGAGGGAAGCACTGATGACAAAGTCTTTGCCTGATGAATTGTTGTCTGTCCTCCAAGAAGTTGTTAAAATTGTCAATTACATCAAGTCGCGACCGCTGAACTCTGGTCTGTTTAATGCAGTCTGTCAGGAAATGGGAGCAGATCATCGGTCGCTTCTTTTTCATACAGAAGTACGATGGCTTTCTCGGGTAAAACTTCTATCTCGGATTTACAAGCTTAAAAATGAGACCCAGGCGTTTTTAGAGGCCCAGAGTTCCGACTATGTTTCTGTGTTTAAAAAAGAAGAATGGGTGGCCAAACTTGTATATCTGTCGGACATATTCGCTCATTTAAATGACCTGAACAGAAAAATGCAAGGCAGAAACTCCAATATTTTAACGTCTTCGGACAAAATTGAAAGCTTTCGCGCTAAGTTGGTGCTATGGATCAGTCAATGGAAGTAATGAAACGTTTCCAAATGTCATGGCTGCCGACTTAGAAAAAAAAGTGCAGGCTTTGATAGTGAAGCACTTGGAGCTATTAGCTAAAAAAATTAATTGTTACTTTCCAAAGTGTGACCTGCAACCTATGGACTGGGTACGAAATCCATTCTCGTACATCATAAACCTTGAACACTTACCGATAAAGGAGCAGGATGAATTCATGTAGTTAAAAAATGATCGGACATTAAAATTAAAATTTTCTTAAATTGAGCTAGAACATTTCTGGCTGTATATAAAAAATGAGTACCCACTGCTTTTAAAACGGGCTGTTGCGATTATATTACCATTTGCCACAACGTACTTATGCGAAACTCTCACTACAATCAAATCGAAAAAATTAAAACGCCTTAGACCAAGCAGCCCTATCTACGTTTGCTCCAACTTTTGATCGCCTGTGCTCAGTTAAACAGGCTCACATTTCTCACTGAACATGTATAATATATGTACATTAAATATGTATTGGTATATTGATTCTAGAAATATATAAAAATTAAATAATCATTGCTTTTTTCTTTGGTGCACCTTCAAAATTTCTGGATTTGATAGGTGTACCGTGAACACAAAAAGTTTGCGGAACACTGGTCTACAGTATTGTTCATAAAATTCTATGTCGAAAAGGATGTGATAAAATTAGTTGACAAACCCCCCGAATATCACATATTACCGTTTGGAACTTTTCTCCATAGAATTTTATGAACAATACTTTAAACGACGCACAGTGGCTCGTTTTCCGAAAACTCGTTGCAATTTTGAGAGGAATATAAAAAAGGGCCATATTTGGCAGAGCATGTGACTGCACGAAAAAATAGTGGTGATATTCAGCAAATAAACAAAAGAAAAAACCATTTCCAAATTGCACCTTTTAGGAGATATTAGTTATTTTAAATTTCAACCCATGCCAACTAAATGGCCCCACGTAGTCGGCCATTAGCGAAAGCAGCAGAGATATCAATGTATTCTTTGTTTAAAATTCTTACTAGCTTTCAATTAACAAACATATGGTATAAATACGTAAATTTTAGATTAGCCAAGCCACGCCTCCTTGCTAAATACTTATATGTATGCTTATTAGGTTGGGTCAAAATTTGACCAAAGAATGTTTTGGCCCAGCCTAATGCATATGCATTTAATTAAATTTTCCATATTTAACGAGGCAATTTTCCTTATTTCCAAATGAGGCAACCATTTCAGAGGCCTATACTAATTTTAAGTCCGGAACGGCTCTCATCCGGGAAGCTAACAGCAAGTTGAACAAATATTCCTTTTGTCGTTTCCCCTATGAACTATAGATGTTATCCATTTGCTGGAAAAGCTTTTCTATTTCGTGATGCAAAAACTAAAAAAAATAGATTGTTCAATGTTTTTACTGACGTTTTTTGGACATTAACTTTTCGCGCTTTCAGCTCAAAAAGTGCAAAATAAATAAATAAAAAATTTTTTTTAATCTTACTAATAGAAATTTATTAAAAACTAAGATTTGTTGTACAAAAATTTATTTGCATGTTGTTCAATTTTATTTATTTATTTTATGATGGTTTTTAGGGTAAGAAAACGAAATTTCGAGTTTAACAGTTAATTACGCCCCTTCCAGTGACACGACTACATTAATTTTTCTTTTAAAAAATGATTTTAAGTGTTGCAAATATATGTATTTAATTTCAGACTTATACCTAGCCGGATTCAAAAGTTATTAAGCTCACTTATAATTGGACCTCCCAATTCACCATCATATCGGCACTGGCAGATCATCCAGACCAGGAGTAAAACACACCACTGTCTTAATGGTACATCGAAATGGTATTTGAAGCCTATCCAGTACTAACTTACAACGTTCAACTTTGTGAATCGCTTCGGTGGTCGCGACTCTTTTTTTTTAGAAGTTAAAAACACCCCAGGAACAAAGTTCTAATTTCCGAACTTCCACTGTATATTATATTTGTGGTAAAATTCGATGTGTGTAACGCAGAGTAGGAAACGTTTCCAACCCCATAAAGTATATATAAGTATATAATATATAAGTATATTATATAATATATAATATATATAAGTATATATAAGTATATTCTAGCATCAATAGCCGAGTCGAAATAGACATGTTTGTCTCTCCGTCCGTCTGTCCGGCTTGTTTGTCGACTAGTTCTCAGAGACTATATGAGCTAGAGCAACCAAGTTTTGTTTCCAGGCTCATGCTACATGCTACACTGCTACAAGTGTATTTCATAATTTCGCACCGCCGCCACAAAGGACGAAAATCTGTGGCGTCCACAATTTTAAAGATAAGATTAAACTAATATCAAGAAACGCAGTATCGTAGAGAATTACCATATTTACCAGATTTCCGAATCTGGTTCAAATCGGATCATTATTATGGCCAGAATAAAGAAATTAATTTTCAGTTGCTACCTCTTTCTTTCTCGCACACTCTGCCTAGTTCGGTGCGCGAGCGGAGGAGATATAGAATATACATGGTAGATGGAGGTTTAGATGACAGATGTAGCCAAAAAATGGAAAAATAGTTTTAAAATAGATTAAAATTCAACATAAATCATAATCTCACATAAATATGTATATACTGGCTTAGTATGGGTATAAAAGTAGAGTCGCTGCCACAGAGCAGTGTGTGAGCGAGAGATAGAATGAGTAGCGACTGCAACACTGGAAGGGGGTGGGGAAGCAACTCAAAATTAATTTGTTTATTCTGGCCATAATAATGATCTGATCTGATCCATATTCGGCCATCTAGTATAAATGGGTATTCTCTACGTTGAACACATCCACTTTGGCCGAAAATTTGAAAAAAATAGGAACAATAATAATACATATTGAATTAAGCAAGGTTTGTATTAAGAAAAAGTCATTAAAAATTAAGGTTTAGAGTTGCGTATATTTAATTACGACTTTATATATACAAACACAATTCGCATGTTAAAAATAATAAAAATAAAGGTATTTAAAAAGAAACAAGCAGTAGTTGTTCACATTGGTTATACCTACATACGAGTATGTTCACGATGCAGGAAAAGATATACGATATACTAGTTTATCTTTACGGCCGCACAGAGTTCTTCTATTTTGTTGCTAAAACATTTTCTGTCTATGAGGTGGGTGTGAGTTAGTTGTTGATGTGTTCAGGTGTTATCGATCGGCCAAGCGTGACCACATTCATATAAATGGAGCGCAATCTAAACTTGTCGCAGCTCACCCCACCACTGAATTTCTACATTAGATCTGTTTCATGTTGGCTTGATAAGCTCACGCTTTTTAGAAGTTTTTAATCTGTTAATATTGATTTTTATTCTAGTTGCTGTTTTATAGAGCTCATTTTTTATTTGAAGATTTTTCTTTTGTTACTTGTGTTGCAGTTTCTGTTGTTGATGCTGTGGTTTTTTATGTAATGTAGCAGTCTTTTTTTGTCTTAAGACGCTGCCACTGTTGTGGCCGAAACTGGCGAAATCGCTTCACTGGAATCGACATGATTCAATTGGAGTTGTTCCTCTTCAGCACGTAACTTGGCAGCCTCTTTCTCTTGCAGCTGTGCCTCTAGCTCCTCTATATTGCGAAAGATTCGAGCGTATTGAAAACGTTGTTGACACGCTTGCTGATATGCAGCGGCTTCCTCCTCACACTCTCCAAACACATCCCCGTCCCGCAACGCGTTGTAGACTTTGATGGCCTCCTGTGGAATTGAAAAAATTAGTGCCAAATTACCACGTTCTTGTTGTAATCGAATATTACCTCTAACCGTAGCTTTTTCTGATTAAAGCTGGTGACCAGCTTGATAGCGGTATCCTTTTTACTAGCATCTAGCTCGAAGAGACTACGTGCCCCTTCGTACAAGTGCAGTATGGATGCGTTGTTCTTTGCAATGAATTCATCATTGAGCTGCTGGAGTGTCTTGCTGCCTATCAGTTCTTTGGTAGCCTTGTTAAGCACCTGCTGGACGTGTTCGTTGAACGGCTGCTGCTTAATGGCGCTGGACAGCGATTTCATAAAACGAATAATGCAACTATGGACCTCAGGGTGCGCTATATTAACGGCACGGGCACGCTGTATGGACTGAAGCATCAATAGCAGCTTGTTTTTACGATAGTAAACCTCGAAGGCCAGTAAATGCGTTTCAATGCGTTCTTTGGCTAGCTGCTGCAACGGCTTTAAAAAGTCAATGGCCCTTTCTAAGGGTTCGTCTGTACGCTCCAACTTCTCTGCCACGAGCTCGTCCAGTTGCGGCGCATCAGGATCGGTTTCCTGACTAGCCTGCTGCTTGGATTTCTGATGCTGCTCACGCTTCACTTGTGCTTGCGCGGCCTGCGCGCTCTCAAGCTCAGCTTTCTTTTTTGCCTTGCGCTGTTTGCTGCGCAGCTTCTTCAGCTCAGACGGGGGAAGGTTTTCTGTTTCAGACCAAAAAAAACGTATTAAAAAAAATATTGCCTGGTGCATTATAAGTTTCACAGTTGCAACATACCAATGTCAATCTCTTCAATAGTCGCTTCAGACTTGAGAGGTTTATCATACAAACGTAGGTACACCTCAATTGCGCACTTGGAAGCCTTGAAGTAGAATGGATGTTGGCGCAGGACATCCTCCAACCGCAACAGGCCGACGTAGGCCCGAAGCGTCATCTTGCGCATGCAATATGTATGAAAATCAAACTGATCCTCGACAATCTCCGCAAAATGACGCTCTACTTCGTGGCACTTTTTTAACGACTCGCCCCAGCGACCCATGCGTTGGTAAGCTAACGCACATTCCGTTTGAAACCACATACACTGCATCTCATTTAGATTATCCATTGCAGAGACACCCTCACGAGTAAACTTAGCACAAATTTCTTCCGCCTCCTGCACCATGTTAGCGCGCAGCATGTACTTTGCGCATTTTGAATTGATGTAGCTATTTAAAATACAATAGCATGTTAATTGAAATTATCAAGGAGCATGCATAATAATTATATAAAACCAATCAAGTTTAGGGTACAAACATCAAGCAAATCGCTGTTTTTAGGGTCCGTTTAGGATTGCGTTTGACTTGGAATTTGTTTATGATTGATTAAATGAAGTCCCTACCGATCGGCTGTATCCATACTCTGAGCCTCCTCCAGCCAGACGTAGGCTTCAACGGCATCGCCGGCATGCTTGAAAATACGTCCCTTAGTTATAAGAAGTTCGATCAAAGTAGGTGTGTGGTCGATTGCGACATTAATGTACTCCAGAGCCCGATCTGTGTCCCGCATGTAGTCATAGTGCTGCGCCAGAAACAGAGCCGTCCACACAAGCGCCGAGGCTGGCTCAACGGGCGCCCCAGCATCAGCATCCTCGCGTGAGAAGTGCCCAGAGCGTGACAGATTCTCAAAGTAGTGCAACGTGAGTTTCTCGAGAACAGTCGCTTTTTCAGACTCCTGATGAAGGGTGCGCACGTTAACAAAAAGCGGCGGAATGCCCTTGCGAAGGCCGCGGCGCAAGTATTCGTCGGCTACCGTTCGGAACTCCGAGCCACTGGCAACGTTCAACGGCAGACGGCGGGGGCAGAGCGCGCGTGGGTACTTCTCCTGGAACTCACGATAAACGGCCACGACAGCGCTAGACTCTGAGACCTGTCTTGCAGACAGGTACTGTTCGTAGTAGAGGACGTTTTCGGGATTGCGACGAATCAAAGATTCAAAGATGGGCACCGCCATATCATGCCGCTGCAACTGAATGTACAAATCGCCCATTGTCTCGCGCACGGCCAACTTATCCACAATCTGTGTGTTGTACTTGATCAAATGGTCGAGGGCCTGCTCCAGACGCGATGATTCGATGAGTATCTGGTTCTGATAAAGAAGCAGCTCCGAATGGCGATAGTCGTGCGCCTCCTGCCAGCGGAGTGAGATGGAAAAGATGGAAATTGGGAAACAGATTATAAGAATGGAATTAAAAGGTTGTTTTCTGCTACATACAATCGATGTCTGAGACTGACTAAACGTTTCCAGTATGTTGTTGGCCATTTCATAGTCCCTTAGTAGATGATAGCTCATGGCAAACCCAATCCAGGAAGCGTGTTGAGAGGGCCGCAACGTGAAGAGATGATGACGGGTCTCCTTGTACCCCTCCAGATCACGCATTTGTATCTGAAGCAGCGACAGATCCTTCAGAATCTGCAGATTGTCCTTTTCCCACTTAAGGGCATTGCGGTAGCACTTTATGGCCTCATCATATTTCTTATCACTTCTCTGAAGAAGGCCATAAACATGCCAGCAGACATGAGAGCGTAGATCGTTGCGCAGACCCAAGCGCACATACTTGTATGCCTCTTCGCGCCTTCCCAGCCCGTTTAGAGTAAGACCTTTCATGGCCAGTGTCTCTCCGTGTTCCATGTACTTGGGGTTTGATAGTATTTGCTTTGCCAGCTTGAGGCCATTTTTGTACTGCTTTAGTTCGTAGCATTTCTGAGTAGAGGCAAATAAGCAAATAGTAGAGGCGTAGCATTGGTTCATTAGTCAATAACATTTTATACATCCCGCCCAATGAAAAATTTTGAGGTTATGCGACCGACAAGAACACCAAACAATAAAACTTAGTGCAATATAAGTTGCGGTTTCAAGAGTTCAAGAGTTCTTCCCAATTGGAATATATGTAGTTGGTTGAGCTTTAGCTTTGGCTATTTCCGCAGCATTGCCTAAAATAGGCACGCCAGAAAAAAAGCACATGGATGTGGACGGCAAGCGTTACCAGTCGGAAGCCGGCAAGAAATTTTTTGACTAGCAAGTGTGTGGACAAAAATATGAGATGTTTATGACTTACCAGTAACTTTCGGAAAAGCGCACCCTCCTTGGGCGGCAGTGGATCACTGGAAGGCATCTCTTCTCTACAATGCTTCTTCTTCAGCTGCTGACGGTTGTCTTGCCTTTACACCGAACACTGAGCTTGGTTGTTGGAAATGATAATGCTTGGACGCGACTGCCGACTGAGACTTCTGCGGGAGGTTATTTAAAGAAAATCGAAGAATCGGTTATTAATTTAAAGAATTTGTATGTACCAAATACGCACACACTGCGAAAAAAAACCTTTGCCAGCACGAGCAAAATTTTTAACTTAATGGTGAGACAGCAACACACCAGGAACTAGAACTATACACATGCACGCGACGTGGGCGCGTTTCTCCGTGAATGACAATGAACAAGGTGATGGGGAATTTATAAAGAAGAAGATATATTCTCAAATCTTGTTATGTAAAACGTTGGGTTATTAATTTAAATCTGCCCTATACAATGAATTATATGAAACCGGAAAAAAAATTTGAAGACTTTAATTTTCCCTTCTTTCTTGGTTGCTCACATTTAATTTAAAACTAAAACCACAATTCAACACAAAAATGTTGTCCACAGCAATGAACCATTCACCATAGTTGGCATCAATCAGCTGTCGTTATCCTCATATCGATAACTTAGCTGAAAAATATCGATATGACCTAAACCTCGCGGAGAGGAGAAAGAACGTATCCAAAAATTAACAGCAACAATGAATTCTCTGGCCAGAATTGGTGGTTTCGCTTGTCAAGCCGGGAAAATCGCCGGATTTGGCGTAAGTTTATAATAATTTTAAATCAATCTTTAAAATTGAATGATCCTCTTTTCCGTACACACGCAGTTGCAGCAAGTGCGAACAAAGTATGCCGACTGGAAGATGATCCGGGATGTCAAGCGCCGCAAGTGCGTAAGTGAGCATGCTAAGGAGCGGCTTCGCGTTAATTCACTTCGCAAAAATGACATACTGCCCATTGAGCTGAGGGAAGTGGCCGATGCCGAGATCGCTGCTTTTCCCCGTGACTCTTCATTGGTCCGTGTTCGGGAACGTTGCGCACTTACGTCACGGCCGCGTGGAGTTGTCCACAAATATCGCCTCAGCAGGATTGTGTGGCGACATTTGGCAGACTACAACAAGCTATCCGGTGTGCAACGTGCCATGTGGTAGAATCTAAGTAAATTTTCCTTGCATTTGTATTCTTTGCTTGTGTTAACAATTTATACAAAAACCAGTAAACGTATAGTAGCAATCGACCGTCGACTGAAAATGCTATATGTTACGCTCGGTGCCCAGTGTAATACAAGTGGTCAATCTGCGTGTTTGTTTACAAACAGAAATCTGTTAAAATTTCAAATTTATTGGAGCAAACAGAAATGTCTTATTTGTGGGCGTTTTGGAGCTGGAGGACGATAATGTACGCTGAAATATTGGATAAATCCAATCCTTCAGGACAGATATGCAATCAACATAGTTTTTATCTCCTTTTAAATAATTAAAATGAGGCCCGGGTATACAATTAATAAATAATAATATGCATATAATCTGTTTTCAATCGATTGCCTTAATTATTATTATTCATTCATTATTGTCTTTATCATTGCACTTTTTTAGCAGTTTGCAATTATTTCCTTCCATTTTTAATGTGTGTGTGTGTGTGTATCTATGTGCGTTTTAGACGACGAAAAATATAATATTTCCATGTTCCGCTCGAGATGGGAAAATACCATCGGTTGCTTTTGTAGTATATATCGAATGGAGTTTTTTCGGAACTTAGTACCGGTCTGCGAAATTTTCGATCGACCGAACACAAACGTAAACATTTCAAAATGAAAACCAAATTAAATATTTAAATAATGAAGACAAATATAATCTAATTAATTAATTATTATTATTAATTTTCATGAATATAAAACATATATTGTTTTCCAAATATGTTTTCTTCACGGTGGTCGCCTGCGGTTGAAAGGGAGGCGCCGCCATCTGCTGCTGCTGATAGCCAGACACATTCCTTTGCCAGTAAAATATTGGGGAGCTCGGGTAATGCCTGGGGAAGAGCGGCCCCAGCCGAAGAAGTGCATTTTATTAAATTTTTTTTAAACCAAAACCAAACAGCTGTTTGACTAGTGTAACCGTACGGAATACAGTGCACACCTTTGGTCTCACCACTGGCCATACTAGGCTATATGAGTACTAGTCTGAACTGAGATTAGGATTTATGCTTTTTATACTTTTAATCGATCTGCAGTCAGCAAGCGTCAACGAAACGATATGAACTATCGTTGTGTTTGTATCATATCATGACCTGTATTCATGAAACGTAGTGGAATAATTTTACTGAGGACGAGGACGATTTTCACCTGAATTTGAATCAGCTATGTCAAAGAAATCAAGTAAAACCAGGGGATTGCTCAATCTAGTGGACTTTAGTTTCTTGGAACTAAAGGTTGAGCTCAATTCCATTCTGAAGGTCAAAAGTCGTCAACAGCTATGTTTTGTCGAGAACGAGCCCGACTTCTGGAAATTTGTAAAAAAATATGAGTGCATGTTGCGCAGTATGGGCCAGACAGTTCTTGCGCAAGTTTTGCCAGAGCAAGAGCTTGTAAGATCACAGCCATATCACAGGAGCAAGCACCTGGCTATTAAACTGGATGAGTGTGCCCTGCGCCAAGAACAAGACAACATTAGCGAGGTGAAGGCGCAATTCCAGCAGCTACTGCTTATCTACCTTGACTTTAAACAAAAAGAAAAGTTTAAACGTATTAAGAAACTGCGCCAAGCGCAGCGAAATTTACCAATTACCCGCTTCAAGGGTGATTTACGTGCGGCAATGGACTCGTCCCGTGTGGTCATTATTGCGGGCGACACGGGATGTGGAAAGTCCACACAAGTTCCGCAGTTCCTCTATGATTTTGGATATCGCAGCATAGGTAAGTAAGTGCTTTGAGGCCATCCCAGTAGCCAAGTTAATTCCTTTTTATACAAATTCAGCGTGTACTCAACCGCGCCGCTTGGCATGCGTATCGCTGTCGAAGCGAGTGGCTCATGAACTGCTCGAAGACTTTGGCAGCAAGGTGGGCTTCCAGATTCGGTTCGAGCGAAGGAAAACACAGCACACGAACATCCTGTTCATCACGGAAGGTCTGTTACTTCGCCAACTTGCGATTTCTTCTAACTTGGATGATTATGACGTGCTCATTCTGGACGAGATACACGAGCGGAATCTCTTTGGTGACTTCCTGCTAGGTGTGAGCAAATGCCTGTTGCGGAACAAGCCGCAACTAAAACTAGTCCTTATGTCGGCCACCATCAATGTGGAACTATTCCAATGTTACTTTAAAGAGGAGGGAGCACGGTTGGTGCAGGTGCCGGGACGCTTGTTTCCCATAAAATTGCGCTACATGCCATCCCCAGCAATAGAGCTGACAGGCGGCCAAGCCACGGCGAGGTCTAATCGTTCGCAGGGAACGCGTATCGACCCAGCTCCGTTCGTGCAAGTTCTTAATCTGATCGACCAGCAATATCCCTGTAAGCCTTTACAACCAAAATGTACGATTATACATTGTTAAGTCCTTCGGACTTTCCTTTCAGCCACGGAGCGCGGTGATGTGCTCATCTTTGTGAGCGGCGTTAACGAGATCGACACCGTTTGCGAGGCTATACAGGAGTACGCCACCCAGCAAACGCACTGGCTCGTCCTGCCACTTCACAGCGGACTGGCACTGGCCGAGCAAGACAAGGTGTTCGATTATGCACCCGAAGGCACGCGCAAGTGCATAGTATCCACGAATATTTCCGAAACTTCATTGACTGTGGACGGTGTGCGGTTCGTAGTTGATTCGGGAAAGGTCAAAGAGATGAGCTACGATGCAGCTTGTAAGGGACAGCGCCTGAAAGAGTTCTGGGTGTCCAAATCTTCAGCAGAACAGCGCAAGGGTCGCGCAGGTCGCACAGGGCCAGGTGTAAGCTCAATAATCCACCGAGTGGACTAGTCCCATCTCTTATCTATTTCTGCTTACTTCCCTCAGTTCTGTTTTCGCCTCTACACCCAGCAGCAGTTCGATGCATTCGAGCCATATCCTGCTCCAGAAATCTACCGCGTCCCTCTCGACAATATGTTGCTGCAAATGGTATCCATGGGACTGCCTGACGTCAGAGCCTTTCCCTTCATTGAGCCTCCGGAATCAGAGCGCATCGAACAGACAATTCTAGCACTAAAGCAGCATGTAAGCATCCTTATAGCTATATTTTTTTAAATCAGAGGAAGATGAGCTTTTGTCTGACCAAACTTAATTTAACTTGAAATAACTACAAAACATAGAAGACGAAAAGGAACCAGTCAATTTGTTCATGATGACAAAACAATTCAGTTTATTGATAGATGAATGTGAGAAAAAAGCGGGAATAAGCAGTTTGCTAATTACACTAGTCAACACGACATTTACGCTGTGGACCAAAATTAATTTTTCTGATAGATTTTGGGATTTAAAACATTTTAAAGTATTATGGTTTTTTTTTTTTAATATCTGGTATTTTTCAAAGGCATTGCTTCTATTTTTAAAATAACTTAACTATCTTTAATCTGGTTGCATAGAACTTTGCAGTACTGACAAGCCGACAGCGCTAAATCCGACCCAGACACCTTGTAGCTGCAGCTGGAAACGCCTGGAAGATATTAAGCTATTATTAAGATATTCAAATTGGATACGCTATTTAAAAACTAAAACATGAAAAAATAGACAAAAAATACCTTTTCGAAGGTTGCGGGCCCAACTGCCAATTGGGAACAAAGCAAACGAAAAAGGGTTGTACATTTGGTACCTGATCGCGTTCCTTTGGATCAGCATCAATAGCCGAGTCGATAGAGCCATGTCCGTCCGTCTTGTTTGTCGCCTGGATCTCAGAGACTAATAAGAGCTAGAGCAACCAAATTGGGTTTCCAGACTCATGTGATATTACACTGCTATAAGTGCATTTCAAAATTTCGCCCCGCCTCCACATAGGACATATAGAATGACCATATCTAGCAGATTGCCGAATCTGAATCAGATCGGATCATAATTATTGTTAGAATGAAGAAATTTATTTTCAGTTGCTTCCCCCGCCTCCTCCAGCAAGTGACCCGCTACATTCTCCTTCTCGCTCGCACACTCTGCCTCGTAATATACGCGAGCGCCCGCTGGCGGAGAAGATGTAGAATCTAAAAGGTACATGTATAGTCTACATGTTAGATACAGAATATACATTGTAGATGTAGAAAAAAATGGAAAATGTTTTAAAATTCTACATAAATCATAAACTCAAAAATGTATAAACTGACTGAGTACGGGTATAAGTAGAGTCGCGTCCCCAGAAGAGACTTACACGTTCCTTCTCGTTTTTTGTGTTTTTCGTTTATTATTTGGTGTTATGTTGCTAAAAGTTTTTGAACGCATGTGGTAAATTTGGTTTTCTACTGCTTGTTAACATTTTTTTAAATAATTTAATTTTTCTGGCTGTCTTCCTTTGTCATTCGAATCAGATTCCCTTATGGGAGTCCACACATAGTCGCCCAACATATTATCATTCCAAACACCTTGTTACCGTCGTTCCATAGCTTTTAATTGCTGGTGAAATCTCTCTCCGTGTTCATCACTAACGCCCCCTAGGTTTGTCGGAAAAAAGTCTAAGTGGGAGTGCAGGAAATGGATTTTTAGTGACAAGTTGACTTTGATTTTTTCATAATTCTTAATTAATTCAATATTACGATATTAACGTTATAATCACCCTTGCTGTTACCAAGAAAATTTGTTGTACCCAGTCGGAATGAGTTCCAAACCAAATTTGGCATTAGTCCCAGTTTAATGTGTAATGGTGGTAAAATAACGTCTTCAAAATTCACGAGAGCTGCATTCAGTATGTTGTAATTTTCCAATGTATTTTCCCCCCGTTTTGGCCAGAGTTTTATGGAGTAATTCTCAGTTATAGCTCTACTATCCCATAGGCACAGGAAGCAGAAGCATTTTGTATAACCACCTTGCAATACCGTTAACATGACTACGACTTTTAAGTCAAACGCGACCATCCACTGGTGTTCTTTATATTTTATATTTTCAAACAATTTAGCCATTTTTTTATATCCTTCATATTAACTGCATGGGCGATGGGAACAGACGGCTTTTAGTTTCTATCGTTTCCAACTTTCCTTACTGCTGTCAACCCCCACCAAATCGTTCAATTGTTCCTGTGAAAGAGGCTTGAAATATTTATATTCTCCTGATTGGTAATTACTTGAATCCGTTATTCCATGCAAGGACGACGACATCTCCTCTTTTTTGCGTTTTAGTGGCGGTATTTCCTCTAGTGGCTTAGGAGCAGTAAGCGTAAAGCTTTAACCAGGTTGTATCGTGTAACCCCATTTCATGGATCTCCCGATGCCACTTATTTTGAATGAACAAAAGAAATATTCAGAGCCGTGAATCTCTGATTTTCTCCACAGCATTGGAGTAAAAGTAATTGTCCATACCTAGGACTCGGAAAAACCACAATTACATGTCTTTTGTATTTCCTCCAATCTCATTTTGGCAGTTGGACCAGCAACGTAATGTATGGTATTTTTCAGGTAAAATGAGTTTTGAGTCGTTTTGGTTAACCGACTGCAACTTGGCTGTTTATCCATCGATTCTTTAGAACGATACCTGAAACGACGCCTAATTAAAGCGTCTCTCTATATTCAACGCAGAAAAATACGTTAACATATTAGAAGAAAGTTTGCTGCCATCAATAAATGTTAATAACTTTTAGAATTGTTGTGACTAGCTATAAGGAAATTGGGGTCTTGATTGGCCATCAAATAGCCAGGACCTAAGACCAATCGAGAATATATGGGGAATAATGAAAAGAAACCTGAAAAATCAGACGAAAAGTAAAAAAAAGCCTTTAATGTGAAAAATCAGTGTTCTCGACGAAAATTTCATAGTGACCGTTTCTTTGTATGAAGTGGCACATCTATATACTTTTTGGTTACACTACTCTACAAAATTGAACTTTTGATTTAGGCTGTGAACCAAAAAGACTTTTTCTGATAGATTTCGGGATTTAAAAATGTTTGTAGTACTTTATTTTTTTTTTTTTTTTTGAGTCATTTTACTTTGAAGAATTTTTAAAATCTCTTAAAAAATTTCTTGGTTTTTTTCAAAGGTAATGCTTCTATTTTTCACATAACTTTAGTATCTTATATCTGGTTGCATAGAACTTTTCAGTTCTGAAAAGCTGACAAACGCAGCTATAAATCCAACCCAGACCCTTTTTATCTGCCTGAACGCCTGAAAAATAAAAGCACTACCTCTGAAAAAAAACAAAAAAAATACCAGATTTTAAAAAATTCTTAAAATAAAAAGCTACAACATAAAAAAAAAACCATGATTCGTTAAAAATTTTTAAGCCCCGAAATCTATAAGAAAAAGTTTTTTTGGGCAACAGCCTAATTCTAGTGTTGACTAGTGTTATTGGTCCTACCATATGCTACAAACTCTAATTGAATGCATGCTTAGTTATATATACATATGTATGTATGCATATACACATGTTCGAGTATATATGTATATAGGTTTGACAAATTTGATTCAAATCGGATCGCTCTACTATACATACATACATACGAGCAACGCTTTTCTGTTAGCGCGCCGTTAAAGTCAGCTGATTATGTACCACAAATTTTGTATGTACATATGGCATTGGCGGGTAAAATTTGACAACTTTGATTGCTTTTTCTGGCAAAGGTTTACACAAAAGTGAAAAGGATTGTTATGGAAAATTATTGTCCAGGAGTTTAAAACTATAGTTTACAAATATTTCTGTCGATTTTATAAGATTCTGTCCAATTGTGACGTGTTTTGTATGTGTGTAGTTTTAGATTGACCTTACCAAATGTAGTTGTGTTTCGTGGAACAGTACTTTATCTTGGCAAAGAGTTTTAAGTGAGTAGTTATTAACCAAAGTGTGCAGATTAATGGGAAACTAATGCTTTTACTCGAAATCTAAACGTTTTCGAAAAATCGAATTTTTGTAGTACAATATGTGTAGACATTTAAAGCAGCAACAATCGCTCATGAGACGCAGTAAAACATCACACATTGAAAACTATCACTCAAAAACATTTTAATGACGAGCATAATATTTTTATTATGCCAAAAAACACGGAAAAACCCACTAAGAACTGTAATATCCCTGCAGTTCCAAGAATCACTTTTCACTCGTGATTCTTTCGGTGGATCACTCATGGCATGTCCTATGCCACTGGTGACTCAATGGTGAAACTCCAGATGAAATTTGTATGGGCATGTCCGCTTTTGTCACTCGTAAAACTTCATATGAAATTTTCATTGAATATGCTAGTGATTTCACCGGTGGCTTATACGTATAAGCCATGAGTGATTTCACTAGGGACACTTCCAAAAATGTCCTTTATGAAATCACCTGTGAAACTTCTCATTTTGAACCCAACATTTTTTTCAAATAAAAGTAAATTTATTTATTTTACATAGATTTTCTAGATTTTTTGTTGATTTGAATATTTTTAATTATCTATAGGGCCACCAATGCTCCTGAAATTAAATAGTCCGGCGGGGCATTTTAAACATTTTTGTGCCGCAAATCCCGTTTAGGTTGTACTCCTGGACTACTGTTTCGTCCAGCACACTTTTTAGGCAGCTAGTCAATGGGTCCTTCTCCAGCAACTTCCGAACTTTTTTGATCTGTAAATAAAAAGGTCAAATTAAAAATCCACTATTTGCAGTTACATGGGTTTCCTCGAGCAAAAACAAACACGCGCACCGAAACACTCGGTTAACCACGCGGCTAGAATGTTCTCGAATCTCGACATATTTTTTCTAGCGAAACCCATGTAAGTTAACTAACAACGCACACTGTAATCACTGAATCCACTTACCTGACTTTAAAAACACTGAAAAACTACTATTAAAAGGAATAAACATCTAAATAGACGCACAACAACAAAAATCACAGGCGCTCGCAGCAAAATATTGCACCAAATATTCAATAATCTGTTTGTCTCCCATCATCCCTTTTAGGAGACGAAATGAGGGAGAGTAGAAGAGTTAGGGTCGGTAGAGAAAACTAAAAATATGTGAGAGAGGGAAATCTATGGATATCTGCTTCTCTTTCTTATGTGTCCACTTCGATCTGCAGCAGTTGTGCAAAAATTTCGTATGGCGTTATGCATCTTATTCTTATATTTTCTTTGGTCATTCTCTACGATGCTGCTTTTTTCGTTTTCTCGTATCTTCAATTGTGGACGCCACAAAATTTCGTTCTTAGTGGTGGCGAAATTTGGAAACACACCTGGCCCTCTCTTAACACAAACTCTATTAATACGAACTCGGTCTTACACGGCTATGAATTTGCTCCCTTACTCTTTTAACACGCTCAAAAACTCGTTCTTACACGATTGCAAAAAAGCGAAATTCATGTTTTTGCCAATTTGACCAATTCTAAAAAGCTGATAAATACAGCTACAAAGTGAATTAGAACCTTTTATAGCTTCGACTGGGAAATATTAAACTTTCGAATTGCAAATTCGCAATATTTTTAATTTAAAAACTCAGAACAAGTCGAAAAAAAATTGTTTCTTCGGCTTATTTTCCGAATGGTCTTAGTGCTTTACAAATTCTGATCCGCTCATTGAAAGACGAAGACGAAAGACAAAGAGTTGGACAATATATTTTTACAAATAAGCTTTAAAAGCCACTAAACAATCCAAGAGTACTGGGCTATTTTGATAAGAGCCAGTAGAAAACAACATGTAGAATAAAAAAACGAGAAGGAACGTGTGAGTCGCTTCTGGGGACGCGACTCTACTTATACCCGTACTCAGTCATCATATACATTTTTGAGAATGATTTTTTTAAATTTTAGAGAAAAAAAAAAAATTTTACTTTCTACATTTTTTTGCTACATCTGTTATCTACATCTACAATGTATATTTTACATCTCACATGTAGATTATATATATACCATTCATATTCTACATCTCCTCAGCTAGGGGTTGCTCGCGCACTGAACGCGGCAGAGTGTGCGAGCGAGAAGGAGATAGAGTAGCGTTTCTCTTGCGGGAGGGGGCGGGGGAAGCAACTGAAAATTAATTTCTTCATTGTGGCTATAATTTTTATCCGATCTGATTCAGATTCGGCAATCTGGTAGATATGAGCATTCTCTACGATACTGCCACAGATTTTCGTCTTTTGCGGGGGCGGAAGGGGGCGGGGCGAAATTTTGAAATACACTTGTAGCAGTGTGATATCACATGAGTCTGGAAACCAAATTTGGTTGCCCTAGCTTTTATAGTCTCTGAGATCCAGGCGTCAAACAAGACGGACAGACGGACGGACGGACGGACAGACAGACATGGCTCTATCGACTCGGCTATTGATGCTGATCAAGAATATATATACTTTATGGGGTCGGAAAATTTTCCTTCTCTGTGTTACACACATCCACTTTTACCACAAATCTAATATACCCCTTAACTCTTTTTTGAGTACGGGTATAAAAATTTGAATTTTAGGAGCGTAATCCCTTAATTTGTACTGAATCCATATATCCGCTCAACACGCTTTCGCTTAACACGAGGTTTTCCAAGAACGTAACCCCCGTGTTAATCGAGGGCCGGGTGTACACTTGTAACAGTGTGATATCACACGAGTCTGGAAACAAAATTTGGTTGTTCTAGCTCTAATAGTCTCTGAAATCTAGGCTCTCATCGGGCCGGACGTACAGACAGACAGCTGCGTTTCACACATCCAGTTTTACCACAAATCTAATTTACCGCTTAACTCTTCGAGTACGGGTATAACGAGCACACACCACACAATCAATATAGAAGAAAATAGGAAAAATATGTAACAAATTTCTTTTGTTTCTATCCACTAGGGTGCCATTAGCATTGAGGAAAAGATCACCCCGTTGGGCAGCTCGTTGAGCAACCTGCCAGTGGAACTATCCATTGGCAAAATGCTCCTAATGGGATGCGTTTTCCCAGAGGTGGATCAGCTATTGACGCTGGCCGCCATGCTTAGCGTGCAAAATCCGCTTACTAGCCGTGCTTACACGGACCCGCGCTGCGAACGGGAACGACAGCCTCTAGAATCCGCTCAGGGAGATCTCTTCACTCTGATGAGCGCCTACCGCGAGTGGCTGCAGTTGAAAATGGTCCGGGAAAACACCAGGAAATGGTGCCATCGTCTAGGCATTGAGGAGCAACGTTTCTACGAGGTCAGCAAGCTGCGCCAGCAGTTCCAGCGTATCTTGGAGAGTTGTCGCATGGCTCCCTCCAGCACTTCTGGCCCTCTGACTAGTGCTGAAAGATCCAGACGCCACGGTGAAGTGCGTCAACTAAAGACTCTCAAGCGGCGCCATCGGTTTGAGCATCCCCGACACCCCAAACTACTCAAGCACCAGCATAGCGGGGGACAATATGACGAGACGGATGAGAGCTGCGAGGACATGCGCGACGTGGACTTTCGACTGCGTCACGATGCCCGCCAGCTCGCCCTACTTGAGCGCTCGTCACGTCTGGACCGCAATAGGGACGTGATTTTGCTGAAGCTGCTACTAGTAAGCGGCTTCTACCCACAGCTGGCTATCGGTGATGTGTTCAACTACTGCAAGGGAGGCGGGCAACAGTTCTTTCATACCCGACTAAAGCCATTCCTCTCTTTGCATCCGAACTCCCACTTCGCCAAGTACTACGACTGCCTTAGGCTCGCCGAAAGTGACCTAATATCGAAGCCGGACTACTACACACCTAAGCATCCGCTCAGTGAGCGTCATCAGCTGCTGTGCTATCAGTAATTAACCGGGAACGACGCCAGAAATAATAAATACTTTATAACAAGGCACTTACAGATCACTACTCGAGACTGCGAAGCCATACCTGATGAGCTGCATTCGTCTGCCAGTTGCCCACACACTTCTCCTGTTTAGCTTCGCGATCGATACGAACGCAGGCTTGACACAGATGGTCTTCGACGAGTGGCTTTGCTTGGATTTCCCTGTGCCTGGTAGTGGGATGAAGCTGCTCTGCCGGTCCATCGAACTGCGGCGCCGTTGGAGCAGCCTGTTGTATAACAAGCTAGATGGTGCGTGGCCCCTCCTGGGGAGAGATCGTAAATATTTTAGTTGTTACATTAACAAACCCTTTTTTAGAGCTCAACATTAGCGACACAGCGTCAGCTGTTACCAACAAAAATATCACGTTTTGGCACGATCTTATCGACTTCATGGGACTGGATGTGCCGTACGCCGTTAGTCGCCTGCTGCCAGCTGATCTCAAGAGGCTCTACACACACCAAACTTCAATACCGCGCCTTGAAGAGCTACAGGAAAATCCCTTTGCCATCGACTATCCTCTGAGTGCCAACATGGCCAAGGGCGGCATCAACGTTTCTGAAAACGTCGTGTACGACTGTCTCGCGGACCAGCCGTGGACACTGGCTATGCAAGCGGCACTCCTGGCACAGGTCTGGCAGTGCCCAAAATGCGACTTTAAGATGAAAAAGTTTGATGTGCTCGAACAGCTGGTGCATCGTCCACAGTGCAAGGAGGAGCAGAGACGTCGTAAGCCAGCCAGCCAGGTACAGGAACAACACTCACACAAAGCTTCTAACGGACACTATTTTTGTGATAGCTGCAAACGCCATTTGAATATTTTCCCGATCGACATTCTACGACATCGACGACAGTGTGTGAAAGACAAAAAATAATGTCGCAAGAGGTAGAGAGATACTTTTCCTACGATTCTTCAGCCTTTACGACGTCCAGTAAATTAGCAATTACGTAAATTCAAAGAACAGTAAAAATGCGCTTCTTAGCAACTGATGCCGCGCTGTTAACGAACAGTTCACCTACATTAAAGTTGTTCCTAAATGAGCATCGAAAATTAAACCATGCATGTACATATGCAATCTTATGACTTATTTAACTTATGCTCTTATACCGTCTATCCTCTTTCCACCTAATGAAGAGTATTCTATCTGTTTCTATCTATCTCTCTCTCTCTCTGTCTCTCTCTATCTTCCCACCAACAAAGTGCGTTTCGGCAGTTACATATATCTCGGTCCAAATCTGTCATTTTGTATATAGCATACAAAGCTCTTTATAATTTTTAATTTACGGTGCTCTGGTATCTTCAAAATTGTACTCTCTGAGAGCCAAGTAACAAACCAGACGCACCGACAGGCAGACAAGGCTATATCGACTCGGATCAATAGCCGAATCAAAAGCTGATAAAGAATATAGGTGAAGTAAATGGATTAATCAATTAATCCATTATTCTCATTGCTTTTATGATGTGTGCTTCGTTGAGCCTCGAAAAATTATTTTCGTGTTTAGTTGAAAGTGAACTGTTCTCACTGGAAAGTATGAGTTATAATAAAATTGTGAAAATATAAGTCTAGCGCATTTCTTTGAAGTTTTTGAGCACATGTGTACTGAGAAAAATCTTGTCTGATTATGCGATTGAGAGAGACATAAATATAATATATACATATATATATATATATACGGGTATAGTCTTGAAATACCGGGTATAAAAATTAATTCTATGCCAACAATTAAGTTTTTCAATTTATAATTAAAAATTGAGTAACAACACGGCTTTTCTTACTGTTCAAGAATACAAAATATGTATGTGGTCCAACTCCATGCTGCCTGCTATGCGTTTCAAATTCCGACTAAGTTTAGAATACCCTTTTCAAGGGTATAAGGTACTATTCCCAAAAATACATCGAAAATATCTAAACACATTGCTAGGCGATGCGACAAAGATTATGTGAAGAGAAATTTTTTAAAGAATGTAGAATTGAGGGTCTTTATAGGATGAGATGATAACAAAATGTATAAGTGGCTATATACACATATTAATATAAAGATAATGAATTTCAATGAGCTGTCTGTGATTCTTAAGTCTCCTTTGTCTTCCTATTTTGAGTTCAATGAATGATATAATCCAAATCGAATTTTGCGCCAATGCGTGGCACTCGTTGTTTCCTCATCTTTAACTACACAAAAAAGAAAGAGACACATAGAGAAAGATTGAGTGAGCGAAACAGCGCTTTAGGGGATTCCACCTACTTGGGCTGCAGTGGATTCTGCACCAGCATCTGCATCGACCTTCGCAGCTAAGATGGTACTACATTTAGCTAGTGATGTCGACGGCTGGAAGAAAAGAGATATGACATAATGGAGATAAAGCAATCCACGGTTGCTCTGGTTCTTACTTCAGTGTTCAGTATTTGCATCAGTGCAGAAGTCCCTTCGTTTGGTATTGCTTCCCGATGACTAGCTCGGGAGTTTAAATCTCCTGCCGCTGTCGACGACGGCTACGAAACAACATGAAGCATTGAATTACTTGAAAATTTGTTCAATTAACTCACCATTTCCGCATCTATTTGAGGGCGCTGTGATATCTTGGGACGATATGCCTGTATGGGCACAAAGTCCTGTATGGACGAATAACGAGGTCTGGTACTGATATCCTGAAGTTGTTGGGGATGTTGTGTCTCATACTGTTTCTGCTCAATTGTTGTCCGAGGGTTGTTGTAGACTTCATGCCCCAGAATGCTATTATAACATGGCTGATTTCCGTTGTACGTCAATTGATAAATATGGGGAGGCATCTTTTGCGAATGCCACTGTTGTATTTGTTGCTGGTGATGCGGCTGATGCTCTGGGAGACACGCAGATTTCTGATGAAGACTTACCTCTGCTGGCTGCATAGATCTAAACCACTGTTGGGTCTGAATGCGGTTGGCTTGTTGTGCTTGCTGTTTTTGCTGATGTTGCTGCTGAGCCTCCTTCTGCCAAAAGAGCGGAGGCTGTGGCAGTTTCTGAGTCAAAATTACGAGTTTGAAATTGAAAAATAATTAACCCACACACATTTAACATTTGACTCACAGGCATTTGTCCAGGAAGTGGTTGCTGAAGTATTTGCGATTGAGATTTCAGCGGCTGCTGCTGCTGCGAGGAAATATGAGTTACATGGCCAAGTGGTTGCTGCAACGTGTCCTGCTCTTTATTCAAGCCCAGCAGCGACATGAGAGCCAGAGTCTGTTCGTGCGGCGTCGCGATCGCTGGCGATATTGTGGTTGGTTTTGGATCTGCGCAAACACTGCCTCCCTGAAGTCGCGTGGAACTCTGGCCACAACTGTCCTTTGCAACCTCCGTTTGCGACTTAGTTGGCAAGGTAGAACGACCAGTCGGGGTAGTATAACATTTGGACAGATGCTGGTTAGATCTAAGTGGGATATCGGACTGCGGCTTGACAAACTCATCGGCTATCTGCGTTTTCATCGTGATTTGATTCCAGTTCGAGCCTGCTGCCGTAACGTACCGGCTGCTAGTTGCCAGAGGCTGCTGTTGCTCCTTTTTTGTCTGCTGCTGTTTTTGTGGCTGCCAATTCTGCTGTTCTCGCTTCTCTATGCGCGGGGCATTCGTTTGGTTGGAAATATAACTTTGGCGCCTTTTCTCAAACTGCAGGCCGGACTGCTGATTTGGCTGTCCATTTTCTAAGCGAGATAATTTTGAAGATTAGCAGACATCGATTTCTGTAGGTAATAAGTGAAACAGGTGGGAGAAGGTACCTGTTCTTGGCTATGGTTGTGACTATCGAAATTGACTTCTGAGTAAGAGGTTGGGGGCGTGTGCCTGAGCATGCGCGAACTACTCACCATTTGAACAAATTACTACGAGAGCATTTTCTGGTATCTTGTAAACACGCTCCTCTGCTATGCCGTGGATGTCGTTGCAGTTGGGAACGCACTTGTCGAAGAGCACCTCGCAGAAGGTGTCGATGGCATGAATACACTCTAGTCGAACAGGATTGGGGTCACTGACAGGGTGTACGCCAATGATAGTGCCCTTGATGCCGACCGGAACCATGTAGATGGTTCGGACGATAATGACGCGATCGAACAGGCGCACTGGACGACGTGACTTATACACTTCAGGCAGTGTGACATTTGGTTTAATGAGGAGGTGTGGCTTCACCTGCAGCTTTACATCTTTCACGGGCATCGATCGCAGCTCCTCGGCGGCGGCAATCAGCAGTTCCACGGTCTCCTTACAAACTGTCTTGGAGCCGCAGGCAATGCGATCCACCTTCATGTGCTGTTGCTGACGGACCCAATTAGCCAGATCCTCAATATTGTGTTGACCCATGGCATCCGGGTAAATATCCTGTTCAAAAAAGTACTCGTTCCTGTCGTTGCTCACGCCGAAGTAGTTAACCACCTCAGGGAAGCGTTCGCAGTATCTTTGCATGAGCTCGAGAGCGAGGCTAGAGTAGAGCCACTGGTTGTTTGAGCGACGGCAGTAACCGACCCGCTCCTCGTTTTGTCGGGGATACTTCAGCTGCAGCCCGATATTGTGTTTGGCTACGTTTTCCATCTTTTCGCGCCGCGGTCCGAGCACCACCCAGAAGGTGCCGGTCAGACGGCCCAGGGCTCTGCCATTGATGTTCAGCTGGCGGCAGGCGTCGAAGGTGTTCATATAGTCCTTGTCGCGTTCCTCCTGCTCCAGGCGCGCCTCCTCCAGGTTCGGCTCGGGATGAACCCGAATATTGACTAAAAAAAATACTCAGTTAATTTCAAAGCTTTTTGAGAAAAATAGCAGAAAGCTGCAACAATTTCTACACAACGCTTACCCTGGATGCGTCCGCAGCTATAGACGAGCAGTGGGTCCAGCACAGTGCCCTCGCTACCATGATAAGGACTGCCGATGAAAAATACTAAGCTGCCGGAGGGGAAAAGTTGCTCTATTTTGGAGAATTGCTGCCGCATGTTCTTTTGCACAGACAGCTCACCAACCACGCCCTGCGCAGGGTATTCAGTAATACTGCTGCTCCAGGCATCCTTCATATGTACGGTGCCCTTGGCGCCAAAATCGACGGAGCTACCGGCGTATGTACGCACATATACGAGAACATCGTAGTTGTCGAACTGAATGCCCATGCGCGTACTAAAGCTGTATATAAAAGAGTGAATGGCATAGGCATTAGAATCTGACAGCCCGGCTAAAAAGGCAGCACTCAACTGTTCTTGCAGCGTCTTGCACTGCATATCAAAGCGTCGCGACTCGTTGGAAGACTTTCCCTCCTTGTCTATACACTGACTTCGTGTGGCTACCTTCACAACCTTGGCCATTATTAGATGGGGCCATCCAATGTGCACCACCTGTTCCAAATACCGTGCAGCCATTGCCTCCAAAGAATCATCTATCGCTTGCTTTCGTGGCATCAGCACCATGTTCTGGTTGCGGCTGACTTGCTCGAAGACTTTAACCCGGCCGTGCCGCAGTTCAAACTAACAAAATAAGATGCACAAATAAGATATCGCGCTTGAATACTAAAATAATACACAAACTCACATTGAAGGCCAGATGCTTCATAGTAGGAAAGCCGGGGAAGAAGACGTGACGAGCCGCATTCGGCATTTCAACACAAACGCTATGGGAGAGATTCAGAGAAATCTCTTCGGCCCACCGGGCCACTTCAGTACAGTGGACGTGCTGCAGAGCCTTCAGCGGTGGCAGGGCTGCCATCAAACCCACATCGTGAGGACTGTAGTCGTACTGGTACATCGGTCCGTGCCTATTTCGAGCTCTCTCCACGGGAGATAGCTGAGCTTCGCACGGCTGCATTGCGCTGAGTAGTAGACATTCGTCTATGAAAGGTATGAGAATGACAGCCTCCCAGTCGTGCTTCTTGCCATTTAGATCGCTCTTGAATTCCGTCGGGTAAAATTCCGCCAACGGGCTGGTCGGGTTCAGCATAAGGTCGTGATAGGCAGCAGGAAGTAGCTTAAAACTGGATGCCGGCAAAACAGCGAGCAACTGAAATGGAAAGCATATATGAGAATTTTAGACTGCAACTAGATGGGAGCAGCATTAACCTGTTCGAAGGGAAGAAAGGGCTTCCCTAGCTGGAACTTGATCTGCACAGTCTCGATATTACTCAGGTCACTGATGAAAGGGGCGTAGTGGAAGGGATAGTACCAGTCCCACGATTGCACGCCCCGATAATAATAATCCAGAATCCACTGCAGCGCCGTTACATAGTGGTGACCCAACTCTTCGATCAGCTGATTCTGTCCTCGCGAGTTAAGATTGAACTTGTTACGGTAATAGTTACGCTTGTAGTTTTGGAACTCTTTTATCACTCCACCTTCTTCGTCGCTTAAGTCCTCGTCACTGTCGTCCTTCAGGAGCTACATGAAAGTCGGAATAAACAATGAATAAAGAGACTAGGTTTGATAGAAGATTAAGGGAAGGACGGTCCAACCTTAATGCTGTCATCGATCAAGGCTTCCAGGTCAGAATCATAGTTTTTGGAGGAGGATATCTCTCGAATGTCTATGTCGAAAGCCTCTGTATTGGAATTCGTGTACTTTAGATCGTCGGCGTGCTCTTTGTACTGATCCAACTCTACCTCGCTAAGAGCCGTCATGAAGGTCTGCAGCCGCTGCAGGTTGAGTTTACCGCGCTCGTTGATGTTGCCACCAAGGGAATGGTAAATACGTATATAGGTCTTGTACAACAGCGGCAGGGCATTGGAGGAGATATGCAGGCAGGGCAGATGGGGAATGAAATCGTTGCCGACCATGAAGCCCATTAGAACCCAGTCATCGATTAGTTGGGCCACATCTAGATTCTGTTGAGCGGTGTTCAGCTCGTGGAACTCCAGTTCGAGATACTCCCGAAGCAATCCGAGATGCAGGAGAAAGAAGCGCGTCTCCTCTACGGAAGCACGTTTAACATTGCGCCCAAACTTGACCTCCTCGCGTAGAACCACAAAGTGCAGCTCGTGCGTGCACAAGCCCAGAATGATAAGATCCGCGTCCAGGCCATACAAACAGTGCCTGGTGTTGGGGTCAAAGTTGGGTTGGGCCTTCAAATAGCGTATGTAGTCCATAATCTTGTGTTCACCCTCGCCGGGTGTCTCCTGTCCACTGAGAATCACAGAGCACTTCTGCCAGAGTGGATCTGTGGAGATCTTTGTCTTGAGGAAGCACCGGAGACCCTGTTGCAGCCGCTCCATGAAATCAGTACCTGGCGTGATACAGTTGCTATCAAAGCGCTCGTGCTCTCGACGTTCGCCTCTTTGCAGCGCTTTGGCCTCCAGCAACTCAGCCTCACGAGCAGAGCGGAAGCGACGACTTCTTTGCTGATTCATTTTTGCCCGCGGGGCAACTCCATCCACAGACAGGAAGAAGAGTTTCTGAGGTTTAATCAGGTAGAATAGCTTATCCACATAGTTGAATATCTCCTGAAATATCTGCTGCTCCTCCATGTGAAAGTGTATGTTGTTGTCATCCGGATGAGAGCAGTTGTGGACAATGCCATTCATGTCCAGGTAAAGGTTGTCAAATTCAGGAATCTGTAAGCATGAAAATTATAGGAAACAGCTGATGACGTGTTTGGAGGGAGATAACATTGACCCACAACTTACGCTGTGCTCCCGCGCCAATTCGCTCAGGCACGGATACCTTTCGCTAATATATCGGAAAAACTTCGGAACACCCATGTCAGCTTAAGTGTACAATTTTTTCTAAAAAAAATCTCGATTAGTTTACAAATATTACTATGCGAATTTGTCCTTTGCTCACGTCACTGTCAATTTTGCAAGAGTAGAAAGGAGTTCACAGCTTCCATTCAGGTGTAGCAAATATATCAGTAAAAATATCGATAGATATGTATATATATATATATATATATATCGATATTTGTACTATTTCATGATGATCGTATTGCACTACACTTGATGTTTAAGCCAAGTACCACTAAATTTCAGTAAATAGTTCATACCATGATGCAATTATATAAGGTGGTCTCGTCGGCCGCCGAATCGTTCGTTTTTCAGTCCTTTAACGTTCAGTGCGTGCTCGCTTGTCGAAGAGAAAGCTATTAGCCTAGTACTCAGATCCAAAAACTGTTTGCCAGCAAACATGTGTCATATATTCTTCGAGCGGCCAGTGTGTGACCAGAGGTGTACACTGCATTCCGAACGGTTACTCTGCTCCGACCGATGCTTGGTTTTGTTTAAAGTTAATAAAATCCACTTCTTCGGCTGGGGCCGCTCTTTCCCAGCCATATCCTGGGCTAATAAATAATTGTCATTCATATAATACTGCATTAACTAGATTCTATTTGTCTTCATTATTAAAATATTTCATTTGGTTTTGTTGTTCTCTTATTGCAATGTTTGCTTCGTGTTTGCTGGCAAAAGATATCAAATTGATATCTTTTTCGAGGTGGGTCTAAACATACCAAAAAAACAAGCAAATACTTCTGATACTTTTCCAGTATATACCGACCTTTTTGCTGGCAAAAGATATCAAATTGATATCTTTTTCGAGGTGGGTCTAAACATACCAAAAAAACAAGCAAATACTTCTGATACTTTTCCAGTATATACCGACCTTTTTGTTTTTCGATCAGAGTAGATCAGGGAAGAGCGGCCCCAGTCGAAGAAGTGCATTTTATTAACTTTCAACAAAACCAAGCATCGGTCGGAGCAGAGTAACCGTTCGGAATGCAGTGTACACCTCTGGTCACACCACTGGTCGCTCGAAAAATATATAACATATGTTCGCTAGCAAACAGTTTTTCGATCTGAGTACTAGGCTATACCAAAAAAAACAAGCAAACACTTCGGATACTTTTCCAGAATATACCGACCTTTTTGTTTTTTGATCTGAGTATTGCCTTCCCTACAGAGCCTAGAAAACAGTTTTTGACGTACAAAATTTCTTACACTACTCGACAAAACCGAACTTTTTTTTTCCTCAAGGATCCAAACCGACTTTTTCTGATAGATATGGGGCTTTAAAATTTTTTAAAGAATTATGGTTTTTTTTCTATGGCAGAACTTTTTTTTGAAGAATTTTTGAAGTCTGGTATTTTTTTTTTAAGCTTTTTGAAAAGATAATTAAAACAGCTAGAAGATAAGCCCAAACACTTTGTGATTTCAGCTTACCGTCTGGGAAATATAAAGCATTGAAATGCAAAAATGATGATTTTTGTGCGGTATTATTTACGGTTTTTTTTCTATGGCAGAACTTTTTTTTGAAGAATTTTTAAAGTCTGGTATTTTTTTTTTAAGCTTTTTTGAAAAGATAATTAAAACAGCTAGAAGATAAGCCCAAACACTTTGTGATTTCAGCTTACCGTCTGGGAAATATAAAGCATTGAAATGCAAAAATGATGATTTTTGTGCGGTATTATTTACGAAATTTTGACTTTAAAAATTCAGGAAAAGTCGAAAAAAAATTATATCCTGTGTTCTCTATTTTTTCGTGTAGAGGTGCATTAATTTGGCGTCGTTTAAGGTATCGCTCATTAAAATCTATGGAGAGAAAATGACAAAAAATTCACAAAAAATACCTTTTTGAAGGTTGCGGGCCCAACTGCCAATTGGGAACAAAGCAAACGAAAAAGGGTTGTACATTTGGTACCTGATCGCGATCGCAATTCCCGATGGGCAGTTGGGCCCGCAACCTTCAAAAAGGTATTTTTTGTTCATTTTTTCCATTTTTTAGGTTTGGTTAACGAATTTTAGCTCCAAAGTCTCTCCATAGATTTTAATGAGCGATACCTTAAACGACGCCAAATTAATGCACCTCTACACAAAAAATAGAGAACACAGGATATAATTTTTTTTCGACTTTTCCTGAGTTTTTAAAGTCAAAATTTCGTAAATAATACCGCACAAAAATCATCATTTTTGCATTTCAATGCTTTATATTTCCCAGACGGTAAGCTGAAATCACAAAGTGTTTGGGCTTATCTTCTAGCTGTTTTAATTATCTTTTCAAAATAGCAAAGTTTTTAACAACCAGATGAAAGATACTAGAGTTATGTGAAAAAAACAAGCGCTACCTCTGAAAAAAGCTTCAAAAAAAATACCAATTTTCAAAAATTCTTCAAAAAAAAGTTCTGCCATAGAAAAAAAAAAAAATATCATCAAACCATTTCTAAGCCCCAAATCTTTAATAAAAAGTTGGTTTTGTTCCTTGAGGAAAAATCGTGTTGACTAGTGTTATCGGTTTCATACGAATATCAACCCTTATTTTGTTCGCGAGGTGTTTTTTTCGATCTTAGTACTAGGCTTTACGGCCATTGGTGTCTATATAGTAGCTGCCATGTAGTAAAATATTGTGGATATGCCGGTTGACGTATTTTGCTTAAACAATATTTTAACAAAAATCCAATTTAAAAAAATGGCTTCAAATTTGTCAATCTAGTTGAAAATTTATTGATTTATCGGATAAATCAATATGTTAATGCTGAGGGTCCTAAATAGCTAGTGATACTAAACCAAATTTCAATATTGAAGAATATACTTTCCGATTTAGGGGAACTTATTTAGTTCGCTCACTGAAGTTCATAGTTCTTTTTTTGTTCGTTCGTTCATGAACGACCCAACACTAAACAAAACCGATTGATTTGTGTTCCAAATTTTACGTAATTCTACTTGCGAAAATGTCGCTCCTACGCAGAGTCATGTGCAGGACTACATCCTTTCAGTTGTAAGTGTCATACCTCGCATATCTTAGATATGTTAACCATTAAATTCGTTTTTGGATGGCGCTGTAGATTAAACGCCAAGAAAATCACAACTGCCCGCTGCGCGTCGACCAAAGATATCGCTCCACTCGATATAAAAACGGCCTTGGCCCGTCCCGAGGAGTTGGAACGGCGTAACAAATTGAGCGGAACGATCACCGTGCCCACTGCCGTAAATCTTAGTCCCATTTCCGGAGTGCCTGCGGAGCAGCTTAAGGACCGTCGTGTGCGCATCCACATGCCACCCAAAAATGCAATGCAAAGCGGCACCGACAACATTAACAATTGGCAGATTGAGTTTGACAATCGAGAGCGATGGGAAAACCCTCTAATGGGCTGGGCCTCTTCGTAAGTATAGCGATAAGACTGTTAATAAGACATTAACCTTGTGTATTTCACAGTGGCGACCCGTTGTCCAATTTAAATGTGCAGTTCGGAAGCAAAGACGAAGCTATCACCTATTGTGAACGCAACGGCTGGCGTTGGTATATCGACGGCGAAGAGAAGTCCAAGAAGGAGCGCGTCAAGAACTACGGGGTCAACTTTTCCTGGAACAAGCGAACGCGTGTCTCTACCAAGTAGATTGGGCAGTTTGATCACTCGGTTAACTATCAAAGTTTAAATGCACGAGCAAAAAAAAAACACGCCTGGAGATTCTCTGTTCCGATGAACGTTTCAATGAATAAGTTGCAAAGTTAAGCTTGAAATGGAAATGTGCATCATCTCCAATAGAATTTAACAAAGCAAAATGTAGCTGAACTAACTGAATGCTCTTCATTTAATGGGGGCTTGTTTTTACGATTCCGGGCTTGTTTCTTCTGCTCCTGGTGAGTCACGACTCGCAGATCGGTGAACGCAGGGTAGTCCCCTATAGGCTGTAGTCGGATGATGCCATTCCCGTATTCTTCTTTTGAACGAAACTGCTACTGTCCGTAGATAATATTGTAATTGATATAATTATTGATCGTAATCACCGTCAGCTTACATCGAATTCCAGTGGTAAAAAATGCATGTACATATGTACATACATGTATTTACAATTCTTACATTTTTGTTAAATATGTGGGAATGCACTCAAGTACATCCATATTTACATATGTATACGATTCAGATTTCGCTGTTTCTTGTAAGCAATGAATATTTCCAGTGACATTACTAAAACTTAAAGTTAACTCCAAAAGAGAACAGTGAACGCCATCAACAGGCAAGCGGCACCGACCCAGGGCGACTTACGCTCGCCAATACGCGCAAGCTTCCAAAACGTGCCAAGCAGGCTACAATGAAGATATAAGTATTAGAACGGAAGGAGGGTGTTTAATGGGTCCTACCCAGTCTTTTTCCGGTCGATGATGCTGGGGAACATAGACCGCAAATAGGCACAGGTGCAGATCAGAAGCAGGATGACGGAAAGCAAGCTGTGGAAATTGAACAGGGCACTCTGGTGAAGAGAAAGTTTTAAGGATTACTGTTCTTTACGCAGGACCACGGTTTCCATACCATTGTTCCTTGACAAATTGATTATGGGCTGTGCTGGATGCTATGATTACAATAGGAATGGTTGCCGCTAATGACGTGACACATACATGTTCTTCTGAACTAGTTCTTGATAGATACAAAAGAGATGGGTCAAAATGAGGAACAGAATATTTTAAGTCTAGCCTTAAGCCTAGTATTCAGACACGCTGAGTTTTCCGTCGATCGAAAGTGCTATATGTTACGATCGGTGCCCAGTGTAATACAAGTGGTCAATCTGCGTGTTTGTTTACAAACAGAAATCTGTTAAAATTTCAAATTTATTGGAGCAAGCAGAAATGTCTTATTTGTGGGCGTTTTGGAGCTGGAGGACGATAATGTACGCTGAAATATTGGATAAATCCAATCCTTCAGGACAGATATGCAATCAACATAGTTTTTATCTCCTTTTAAATAATTAAAATGAGGCCCGGGTATAAAATTAATAAATAGTAATATGCATATAATCTGTTTTCAATCGATTGCCTTAATTATTATTATTCATTCATTATTGTCTTTATCATTGCACTTTTTTAGCAGTTTGCAATTATTTCCTTCCATTTTTAATGTGTGTGTGTGTGTGTATCTATGTGCGTTCTAGACGACGAAAAATATAATATTTCAATTTTCCGCTCGAGATGGGAAAATACCATCGGTTGCTTTTTTTTTTCGGAACTTAGTACCGGTCTGCGAAACGCCTACTGTGAAATTTTCGGTCGACCGAAAAACGGATGCTTTCATATCGGTTTCATACGAATATCATCCCTGATTTCGGTCGAAGGAAAATTTAGCGCATCTGAGTACGAGGCTTAAGGCTAGACTTTAAATATATTTATTTATATAACAATTCCTTGCATAAATATATATAGAAAGATCTATGTATGTACATCATTTTATAAAACGTTCTCTGAAAAACATAAATTTATTTACAAAGTTGCAAAGTCGAATGCAGACAGCATTTGCACAATATTTTATCTAAAAAAACATGTCTAAAACAGGGATATGTATATGCAAGTGTGCGATATCAAATAAGTCAAAAAATTAACATATTTAATTTTTATATTTTGTATATATTTCAAACCCGCAGCCACTCGCCCCATTCCTCATTTATGTTGTGGCAGCTCAGGTCGCTACATCAGCTGGCTGGCCCATGATGAAATTATGTAAGCTGATCTCGGCGGCAAAAGCAGTCCCTTAAGCCTAGTACTCAGATCGAAAAAAAAAAACACCTCGCGAACTGAATCAGGGTTGATATTCGTATGAAACCGATAAGAAATGTTTTACGGGTAAAACTGTTTTCTAGGCTCTTTACGGAAGGCTTGTTTGTTTGTTTGTATGTTTCGACCCACCTCGCCTCGAATAAGATATCAATTTGATATGTGTTTTGCCAGCAAACACGAAGCAAACATGGCAATAAGAGAACAAAAAACCAAATGAACTATTTTAATAATGAAGAAAAATAGAATCTAATTGATGTAGCATTATATGAATTACAACTATATGGATATTATAATTTATTATTTTTATTAATTTTCCTAAATATAAAACAAATATAGTTTTCAAAACATTTTTTCTTCACGGTGTCCAGCACGGGAGGCGTCACCCGTCATCTGCTGCTGCTGATAGTCACAAACATTACCTTGCCAATAAAATGTTGGAGAGCCGCGGATATGCCTGGGGAAAAGCGGCCCCAGCCGAAGAAGTGCATTTTATTAACTTTAAACAAAACCAAGCAGCTGTCTGAGCAGTGTAGCCGTACCGAATACAGTGCAAACCTCTGGTCACACCACTGGCCATACTAGGCTGAACTGTATGAACTAGTATGTTTAAGGACTGAAAATATGTCAATCGGTATTTTTTGTTTCGATATCTCGATGTTAACACGGCCACACGTCGTTCTTCATAGCTCCCCCGCGACTATTTTTAGTTTATAAATACTAAATACAATTTCGTCTCTACATTGCATACTGTGCATAAACATAAAAAAAGTTCGAATTATGCCGCGAGCTAGGAGTGGCAGAAAAATTGCGCTGAATAACACTTTTTTAACGTTTTGCTGTCTTGACTGTGTACTATGTGCCATGCACTGCATACAATACAGCTCTGCGATTGACTTGTAATTGATAGTGCGAGAAAGAAGGAAGACCATTGAATGGATGCCTGCAGAGTGGAAGACCAAAAAATCGTATTTTCTAAAGTTCTACATAAACTCTTTTTTGCTTCACCCAGCCTATTGTCTGCCTGTCTGTGATGGCAATTGTATTAATTCTACAGTGTCTACATAAATTAAAAGTTCACATTGAAAATATACCTTTATAAAATATTCGGATACGATTTCTCGTTTCGTACATTTGTGTGTACGTATTCGTACATGCATGCATATCACGACATACAGAAATGTACCTTTTATTTGTTGTGTGGTGTATGTGTGTTTCCAAAGCGCGTTGCGTTTTTTGTCGGAGTTCTTAGCCGCTCGTCTTTTTGTGTACATATGTGTATGTCTGTGAGCAAAACGCATCCCCAGTAATAAAAATAAACCAGAAAAGAACCTTCCAGTTACTCCACTATCATGCTGATGCTTACTCGCAGTTGCTGCCATTGTAAAGAGGTAAGTTCAAAAAAGCTCAAATAATACGTGTTCAAAAGAAATAAAAATGCATAAAGATATACATATATGTATGTACATACGTATTTGTGTGTATTACCGTCGGTCACCCGACGCCGAAAGAGCCTGCTTTCAAAAGAGAACTGAATAAATACGTACACGCACGCTCACATACGAAGCGCTGCAGCCAAGAGAACATTTCGGCTAGCGTCGGCTAAACTTAAAATGAAATGCAAAAGTGAATGTTTATGAGAAAAATAAATAAATTTAAAAATATAGAGCACACATAAATTTTTCGAGCTGTCGTCGACATGTTTGCAGCAAGATGAATTTAGTTATAAGGTGAAGTCGTCCGCTATGGTCCACTTTTTCAACTCGCTCTCTTGGCTCTCAGAGAGAGACAAACGCTAGAACGAGATAGCACTCTTTGTTTGTTGTTGTTTGCATGTGCTAAAGACGTCACCTTATAAGTAAATTTACCTTGCGTCACTGCTGCTGCTCTTGCTCGCTATCTTTCTTCTTTCTTGGCACCGACGTTGGGAGAGACGTTTTTCCAACATACGCGAAATATATGTTGGAAGACCATCGACTATTAGCAATTTAGTGGAATACAATCCAAACCATATAAATAATAAAATAAATATCAGATCAAAACATTGGAAGGATTGTTTGTTCATGAGAAACAAAAGCAAGACGATGGGAAGGTGAGCTGCATTTTACGTTCTATCTTTTCTCTGACATGCGCATCCCCACACACATGCAAACACTGCAACACACAACGGCCGCAAAGAGGAACCATTCGAACACAAGAAAAAGAGCTTAAACAGGCGCTCTTTTTTTTTGTTTTCACACTTGTTCTTTACTCCGCTTTCTGCTAACGGTGCGTGAATTTAGTGAAAACGGGTTAATTTTTTTCTTTCGTCGCAGGCTAAATGCCGTACCGACGATATATAAATTTTCTTTCATCGGTTTTCGTATATATGTAGTATTTCTGATTTTATAAGTTTTAAAAACGAGCTGTGCATTTAACTAAAGGAGTGAAAATTTACGCAATATTTTGAAATTTCACATTTTTTCGATCACTCGAGCTCACTCACACATACGAACACACACACGCACGCACGCGAATACAGACATCGATAGCATGATGCAACTATATAAGGTGGTCTCATCAGCTGGGATGAGGACGATAAACATATTAAGCCCACTCAATCGGCTCTCAGAGAGACACGATCTATAAAGAGATAGCAAACGACGTTTGACAAACAACTGGCAAAAATGCCATCCTCAAAAGAGAACAGATCTCGCGATTAGACCACCTTATATAGTTGCATAATGATCGAGAGTATTGGGCCATTGCTTAAGCCCGTTTAAGCTGAGTATTTTAAATTAATGCAGAGATATTTAAAAATGTACATATACATCTGCGTTCAATAAAATAGTAGTGCCGCACAACTCAAATAAAAACAAATATTTCATGTTTTTCATGTTTCTTGAGCTTTAATATTTAGTTTTTAATCAATTTGGTTTTGATTGCGAACTTGCACCGGCCGTACATGGGTCATTAATCTCTTGCCAACGCTTCAATAGGATTTGAGCGAATAATTCTTGAACCACTTGCTAAAACTTTGCTCTGGTTGACGGATTTGCAGTTATGCCTACATACACAGTTTCGCTCAATACTTTAAAGTCAATACTCCAAAGTCACTCCAGGCTAGAAAGTCATATGAACTAATGACCCCATAGGGCTCAGCCTAGCATGTTCAATGATATTTTTTCCGTGCTTTTAAGATTTCTGTGGATGCTTAACATATTCTTTTGAGTCCATCTTGCCATATTATTTTTGTCACTGTGACAGTCCATTCCACATGCATTTTTCCAAACTGGAATTCCTGCACCCATGTACTCTCAGACCCAAACGCGGAGCTTTCTGGGACTTCTGGCATTCAAACAATGTGTAATCAACCGTCTGCGCACTGTCACATCATTGGCAGAGCGATATAAAATTTTTTTTTTAATATTTGAGGATATTGAAGGCCTGGTCTTGCCTTCGACCATTGCCGACCATCCTCTAAAAGAGAAGTTTTTGTATATAAAATCGATTTTCAGTCTACTTCTTATGGTTAATTGGGTTAAATACAATAGTGAGAGTGCATAACTCTAACTCTTAGTTCTCCTCTTCTGGACCGAGCAATGAGTCCAAAACTTTCTTTCATAAAATTATTCGATATCTAAATTGAGCTGATTTAAATTAATTTGCTTTGTTTATTCATTTTTTTAAATTAATTTAACCCAGAGCTACTATTTCATTGAAAAGCACAAGAAGATGTAATGCGAATGTAACGGTTTTTCTAATGCTTACATTCCAGGATTTCCGTAAAGGATCTTGTTCAATTTGAAAGACTTGAAATTTCTCAAAAAGAGTTTTGAAAGTAGTGAGGTGCGGCAATATTATTTCATTGAACACAGCTGCACATATATATACAGCTGAGGTCAAAATAATAGAATATAATAGAAAACAACTTAAAATAAACCATACAAATTTTTAGAAAAAAAGAGAAGGAACGTTTCAGTCGCTTCTGGGAACGCGACTCTGCTTTTATACCCGTACTCGTACCCGCACTGTAGAATTTTCAAACATTTTACATTTTTTTGCTACATTTGTTATCTATTTCTACATATAGAATGTATATTCTACAACTAACATGTAGATTATACATGTACCTTTTAGATTCTATATCTTCCCCGCCAGCAGGCGCTCGCGTACATTACGAGGCAGAGTGTGCGAGCGAGAAAGAGAATGAGTAGTGGGTCTCTTGGAGAAGGAGGCGGGGGAAGCAACTGAAAAGAAATTTCTTCATTCTGGCTTTCGTATCTTTAAAATTGTGCCTGTCACAGATTTTCGTCCGTTTATTGGTCGGAAGGAGGCCATGCGAAATTTGGAAATACACTTGTTGCATTGTGATATCACATGAGTCTGGAAACCAAATTTGGTTGCCCTAGCTCTTATAGTCTCCCTGCAGTTCCAAAAGTCACTTTTCGCTCGTGCTTAATTCGGTGAATCACTCATGGCATATCCGAAGCCTGTGGTGACTCACTGGTGAAACTCCAGGTGATGTCCGCTTTTCTCACTCGTGAAACTTCATATGAAATTTTCACTATATTTTATAGTGATATAAAGCTAAGACTAAAATCACTCTTGACATGCCAAGGGACACTTCCGAAAATGTCCTATTTGAAAGCACTCGTGACTCATTCGAAATGTCCTATATGAAATCACCTGTTAGACTTCTCATGAAAAGCCACCCACAAATTTTTTTCAAATAAAAGTAAATATATTTATTTTAAACAGATTTTTCTAGATTTTTTGTTGATTTAAATATTATTATACCCGTACTCAAAAAGAAGTTAAGGGGTATATTCGATTTTTGGTAAAAGTGGATGTGTGCAACGCAGGGAAGGAAACGTTTCCGACTCCATAAATTATATATATTCTTGATCAGCATCAATAGCAGAGTCGATATAGCCATGTCTGTCTGTCCGTCCGTCCGTCTTGTTTGACGCCTGGATCTCAGAGACTATGAAAGCTAGGGCAACCAAATTTGGTTTCCAGACACATGTGATATCATGTGATTCGCCCCGCCCCCTTATGCCAACACAAAAGTCGAAATTCTGTGGCATGCATAATTTTAAAGATACGATAAAACTAAAAACGCAGTATCGTAGAGAATGACCATATCTACCAGATTGCCGAATCTGAATCAGATCGGATCATAATTATAGCCAGAATTTAATTTTCTTTTGCTACCCTCGCCTTCTCCAGCAAGAGATCCGCTACTCTATCTCTTTCTCGCTCCCACACTCTGCCGCGTTAAGTGCGCGAGAAACCCCTAGCGAGAGAGATGTAGAATATAAAAGGTACATCTATAATCTACATGTTAGATGTAAAATATACATTTTAGATGTAGATAACTGATGTAGCAAAAAAATTTAAAATGTAAAATTTTTTTTTTATTTTATAATTCTAAAAAATTATATGCCTACAAATGTATGTATATATTGACTGAGTACGGGTATAAGTAGAATCTGCTTCTCTTTCTAACGTGTCCGCTTCGATCTGCAGCAGTTGTAGCTGGACAGAATTTCATGCTGACGTCGACGTCGAGTCCGAACTATTTTTCCTATGACACTTTTATGCAGGGCTCTGAGAACTAGGCGCTCATCAAACGGACAGATAGACATGGCTATATCGACTCGGCTATTGATGCTGATCAATAATATATATAATTTATGGGGTCTGAAACGTTTCCTTCTCTGCGTTGCACACATCCACTTTTACCACAAATACAATATACCCCTTAACTTTTTTTGAGTAGCTTTTCTAAGGCTGCAATCAGGATCAAAAGGGCGCCTGTCGTAATAGTTAATGTACCGATTTTTGCCGAATAACTTTGTTGATCGCGGGTTTTGCTTTATGGTTATCTTTTTTATATATATCAATTATGTTATTCTTAACCAACAGGCAATAGTAACCAAAACAAATGAGAAGCTTTTGTAGAGCGGCCCGGGCGCAAATTTTCCTTGGCACGGCCCTGTTTTTATCTATCAGAATATAGATACGATCTGATCGTTATAATATCAAGAATAAAGGCAATTGTATTTTGCCATCCATTTCTGTATAAATGCAAAATTATGAATTATTAATAAAGTGCAGTGCATGATAGGTTTTGTGCGATGTGTGGCCCTCGATCGCAGGGAGTTTGATTAAATATATACAGTGCCGAGCAAAAGTGAGTGCATTTTTACGACACTGACTTTCGTCACTCATAAAAAATCAACGAAACAAGATATTCAAACAAATTAAATTATTTTATACTTATCATCTAATCATTTAATTCGTAACAAATTGGAGTACAAAACAGTAACATTTGAGATGTATTCAAAAAGTTTAAAACTAAAAACCAAAAAAGCCCGCATACACTCACTTTTGCACGTTTTATGACTTGCACCTGTTGTCACTCTCCCACTTCTCTTATCGGCAAAATCATTGTGTACTGACTGAGTATTCTAGTGCCGCGACTTACTTTACGAATCAATTTGGTTTTGTAATGTTCATATTGCTTAAAAAAATTGTAGTTGAACAGTTAAGTAATGGCCTTCAACTATGGAACCACTAAAAATGGAGATAATAAAATGTGCTTTTAAGTGAGACGAATTACGCACGATCTCTAACAAATTCCAAAGACTTTCCATGTAAATAGATCTTTCACATGTTAGCTTTATGATATAGTGATCCGAATTTTATCGCAAATAACCATATTGAAATTATCTTCAGAAATAAAATTGTTTCCTTCCTTCCTTAGTGACAAAGTTTATGATATAAATCTAAAGAAAAGTTCCCAAAATCAATTTCACACATAAGGGCAGTTTTTTCTGGCGTTATTTTACATTCGTAGGCAACAAATTTTGAAAGTTATTCGGAAAAATATCAGTACACCAACTATTACGACAGGCGAGATGCCACCATTTTGATCCTGCTGCAGCCTTCAAAAATGTTTAATTTTCAAACTAGTACAGAAACCATTAAAAGAACCGTTCAAAATTTTTACTGAAAAAAAGCTAACATCGGCTTTTCAACTAAATAATAATATTATATATTAGTCGCTTATGAAAAAGTGCACTACTATTATTTTGTCCGACCCGTTTTTGAGGTACTTGAACACTTTAATTATTTTCTAAAAGTGTTGATGGTTTATTTTAAGTTGTTTTCTATTATTATAACCTCCAATTAAAGTAGTTTCCAAAAACACTAAAATTCTTTCGGGGAACTGCTCGTAAGTGTTTTTATTGAGGATATATGGAATATTGGCACTACTATTATTTTTACCGCAGCATACAGCTGCGCTTTTGAAATGACTGTCCCTAGACATTGTCAAGCGCACTTCGCTATTTTCCTTGTTATTGTTCTAACAGGTATGGTTTTTTATGGTATTGTCTTTTTGGTGTCAGCTAGAGCAGAGGCGCAGAGCTTGACCGAGCGATAGCGCATTGCTGTAGACTTGGTCATTTATTTATAAATCCAAAAAAGGTATGTGTGTGTGTTCTAACATTTCAAAGAAATCTGCGAAAATACTAATTAAAAAGAGATCACGTGATCGTGCTCTGATCGATTCGAAAAGGGAAGACAGGGACCAGTCGAAGCAACATATCGGCACGGCACCTACTGCTGACCAGGGCTCCGCCTATGCTGTATAGTTTGATTTCGTTACAAAGTCTCTCTCACCTAATTTATTTACATATGTTGATTTGTACATTTTTCTGTAGATGTGATGTTTCTCCAACGTATGTTACTTATTTAATTATTTTAATTTTATATGTACATTATTGTATACGTGTGTACACACGATTCCTGAAATATCCAGACTCAGAAGAAATTCAATAGCTCGATTTTCAATGCATTGCTGAATTTCTTCTCACTTTACGATTATGCTCACTGCTCACTCTCGCTTGTCAAAAATAGTTTTGTTGGCAAGCTCAGTCAGCACCTACCTTTTGATGTGCTAATTTAATTAGAAACCCGTTCTATCCGCTGTGTGCTCTTAAACAAAATATTTTCCGCCTTGACTAGAACCTTTTTCTCTACCATTAGGGTACCTACCTGTGTGAGAGCACATTTGGACTTGCACCTTCATGTACATATGCATGTTTGTGTACTAATTACCGTCGTGGCCGTTGTGGCAGTGGTGTGAGCTATAGATTGGAAAACGTTTAAATATTTGAAATACAAAAAAATATATGTTATATATACTTATACGTATGTATATGTATTTGTATTTACTGTTTGTCGAATTTGCATTTATTCTTCCCGATTCCCCATGCCGTTGGTATTTATAGGTCTAGTGATACACTAATTAAATAAAAAAACCAAATTATTTCCGTCATGATAGTATTAGATAATTAAAAAGTGTATAAAATGCCAGTTAAATCAATAAAGGAATGAATTTAGAATAAAAATATCTTACTCAGATAGCTTGTGGATTGTTTTTCTGTGGCAAAATATCTGACCTGGTAGCACTGTTCATAATCTGTGCCTAGTGAAACGATTGCGATTACCGACAGCGGACTGCGACGTCGTCGATCGTGCGCGTGCCGTTTGTTGCTCTACCGTGCCTTTTGCTCATTTCTATTTTGACAAGCGACAAGCAACGTGTGCGCGGAACGGAACGCATTGCGCTGCGGTGATTTCGATCTTGCTTTCGATCGATTTTTTTTCGTGTGTTCTGTGTCATACTGTTATTACTTAACCTTTAGTGTGGTCCCGCGTTGTTTTCTGTTTGTTGTTTTTGATCTTGCCGTCTTTTTAATAGACAACAATCCAATAAAATAAAAATAAAAAATTAAGCCCAACAACGGTAATCATTAAAAGCAGTATTAAACGCACTTGCAGCTTTGTGCAGCCATGGCTCAATGCTGCGAGAGCTCCTCACCTTGCTTAGGCAGCATGTCCAGCTCAGCGCCGAACCAGATGACGGGTCAATCGCTGTTGTTGTGTATGTATGGAGCCCGGACAGCACCGAGACTATAAACTCCCATTTCCTACCGCTTTGTTAGCCCTTTTTGCACTGCAGCTCAGCTGTTATTTTTTTTTTTTTGCTTCTTACTCTACGTTTGCTGCGACTTTCTGGCATGCATTCATACATGCATATTCACATTCATACATATGTACAGACATAAGTATACTTTGTGCAATTGCGTATTTAGCATCTATTTGGTTAAATGAAATTTACGTATATGTAAATTTTTCAAGATGGTGTTGTTCAGGCTCTTCCCTGATTATGCATCGAGAAAAAAAATTTGCGGCTGTGTGTGAGTTTATTTTTCGGGTATAGAAAAACGGTTTATATATTGCTTTAGACTTTTGAGACTTTGAGCGCATATTGCATTCCCCATTCCCTTCTCTGAAATTATAAATTTTAAACATGTTGAGCTCCCATTTCTTGGAGCTGCTAATATAGCCGAAATTTAATGATAAGCCAAAAACAGCCAACAGTTGTTATTTACTTGTATTATTAAAGAGATACCTTTAAAATTAAATAATGTAAATAGTTGAAAGCGCTCCCTCAATGAGATAGCGAGATAACGAGCTTCAAAGTTCAACGTTATTTCGCTCTCTTTATGTTTCATCCATCATGCCTGCTTTGTCCATGTCCTAATACAATCACCCTTCTTCCATTAACCATTAACCAACTAATCAATGTGAACGTTCTGTGAATGGCGATACCAATAAAAAGAGAGAGAGAGAGAGAGAGTGCATGTTCCAATTAGTGTCGACTGGTTCTTGTTGTCTCTGCGTTGTCGATCACAAGTGCATGAAAGTTTTCATTTGCAAAAATAGTCGTCAGGTGTCAATTTCTGGAGTCTTCAATAAATTTGGTAGCTTCACGTCAGATTCTGCGGCTAATAACCAGAAGAAAAAAAACTAAATGGTTTTTGCAGTTAATATTCTTAGGGAATTAGCACTCCACATTTCAAATATTATTGCAAAGAATTTTATTGTTAACCCAATTCGCAGAGTTTCTGTAAGACCAAACCCTACTTCTGTTTTTTGCAGGCCTAATAATCGGTTATTAGTCATAATTGGTCTCAGTCATACATAGTTTTCCTCACTTCCCTCTGGCGGAAGTGAAAGAAGAGAGATGTAGATGAAAGATGTAGCAAACAAATAAGATAAAATATTTAAAAATTCCACATATATCATAAGCTCACATCTGTACGTATATACTGACTGACTACGGGTATAAAAGTAGAGTCGCGGCAACAGAAGCGACTAAACGTTCTCCCTCGTTGTTTTGATTGAATATCGAGCAACTTGGTTACATGCAAATAGCAAAAGAGTTTGAATTTAATTCTACATATTTTTTATTTTTCGTTGTACGAATGTCAAATCACTCCTAATTGGAAATTCCCATATGTTGTTACTAGCAGTTTAAAAATAGTTCTCTGACAACTGGCTTGACATATTTTTTGATCACGCCACTCAAATGAAACTCAGTTTCTTTTCAAACTAAACATAAATCAATCGGAAAACTGTAGACATGCTGGTGAAAAGGTAGAACGAAACGTCACCTATTCTTGGTCTTGATGCCGGAATTCGACGCGTTTTGTTCCCCCTATATTTATACTCTCTTCTGCTTTTTCAAACTCGATGACGATCGGTGTTGAGTTTTTAAAGAATGTTTCTTAAAACTGTTTAAAGACATTTTTTGAACCTGATCCCCCGTTTTGTGTATTTTTTCCAACTGAGCTTTTTGTCCTTTTGTCCTTTAGTTTGGATTCTCTTTTGGACGTTTATCGTGAAAATTATTAGCTGGGTATGCTGATACTGATATACTGTAGAAAGTTGTTGTCCTGTTTTGAATCGGTTGTAATCGATTAATACCGGGAACATTTAATAAACTTAAGGCAAAAAAGAAGATATAAAAGAATTATTCCAGCGGATCCCGTTTTTTTTTTTTGTTTGTTTTTTTTTTTTGGCTCATAATGGGTCGTGGGGCACATTGTACGGACATGCTATGAAACTATATCCTAAATCCTACAAATGAAGGCACAAACAATGTCAAATAGTGCCACATATTAAAAATGTGTTTAAAACGAGTGGTTACGGCGATTCACAACAAAAATAACGAAACGCACGCGGAATAAAGCGTGCAACTTCAGAGAAACTTAACATCCTTGTTTAAAAAAAAACGCTTTCTACCGTCGTGAGATCTAAAAAATTATCTTAGTGCACTGGTTAGTAGTCGTACTATAAGAAATATACTCATTTTTGTCGACTAAAAAATCCATATACCTCGAAATATACCACTCCTTACGAAAAAAAGTTGAGAAACAGTAAATTTCGCGAAGGTGCATTTAAACTAAGGTCAATGTGCTTAGAATTGTTGGGCAACTTCATATTAGGCATCTTAATTCTACTGCCCACTACCCAAGGTATACTGTTAAACCGGGTATGCATGGAGATGGGCACATAATGTTGTGGGGATGCTCCTAAATGCTGACCAAGAAATGGTTCCTCGAAAACAGAGTTTAACTGATGGATTTTTCTGATGGAATATCAGATCTAAATCCCATAGATCACCTTTGGGAGATAAAACTGAAAACTACTGGTAGCTATATGACCAAAAATAGGAATGATTTGTGTCAAAAAGTTAAGTCCGAATGGTCCTCCATGGTTCCATCCATTTGTGACGAAATGGTGAATGCCCATGTTTCGCAGATGGGTCGAAGTCACTAAACATCACTGTATCAATTCCAAATGTAAAAGTTAAAAGTTATAGCCTTTTCACACTGGCCGTTACTTGGTATCTGAATACACACAGTGAAGCAGAAAAGGCGTTCACATTGTCAGACGTGCGTCTTTAGAATAGCTGATTTGGGTGCTTGATGACAAGAAAAGTAACCAAATGTTTGGAAATCAGCAGAAATCTGCAAGACGACAAGAAAATAGACTAAAGAGAAATTGATTCTCATATTTATTTATTATTTTCTGACATTTCTTTATAGAGTTTGTCGGAGTTCTTCAAACATAAAGACCATAGAATTTATGCTACAGCAGTATCTTAATGGCCCCAGGGGTCACTAAAATGCCGTATGATATTTAAATTACGCCTTTTATGTATATTTTTACCTTTTCGCACAATCATAACTTTTTAGCGCCAAAATTAAATTTTTGATATGCAAGTTTTTGTTGTTATTGGTGGCAGAAAAAGGCAAAAAGGTGCTGTTAAGCGCAAAACCAATCGCATATTTCGAATAGACGCACATGCATCCAAAAGGGACTCAACTTTTTGGCACCACTGTATTTTCCATCACTGTATATTCTTGATCAGCATGAATAGTCGAGTCGATCTGTCCGTCTGTCCGTCCGATGAGCGCCTAGTTATCAAAAGGTAGAGCAACCAAATTTTGTTTCCAGACTCATGTGATGTCACACTGTTACAAGTGTATTTAAAAAAAAACGCATTTTCGTAGAAAAACAAGAACAAAATATTTTAAAATCTCACATAAATCACAAGCTTGCATATGTACTTGCTCAGTACGGTTATAAAAGAAGCGAATTTACTTTTAAACTTAGCTCAAGAAAGAAAATACAACGAATTATATGTGCATCATATATTTATTTAATTATAAAGTAATACAACTTTAATCGAAATTTGGAGTGCTTACTTTTATTTGTAGTGCGCTGTTACGGAATTCAAACAAAAAATAGTAAACAATTTCGATTAAATGTTAAAGTAAGCTTAGCTCGAAAGTAGTCTTAATACTATAAATATTTACACGTGCATTAAAATGATTCTTTAATAATTATTTTTATTATTTAATTAATTAATTAATTTAATTACTAGTATTATTTAATTACTAGTATTAATTAATTATTATTAGTTAATTATTATTATTAGTTAATTATTATTATTAGTTAATTATTATTATTAGTTAATTATTATTAGTTAATTATTATTATTAGTTAATTATTATTATTAGTTAATTATTATTATTAGTTAATTATTATTATTAGTTAATTATTATTATTTAATCATTATTATTAGTTAATTATTATTAATTAATTATTAGCTTGTTAGAAAAATATCCGTTTATTTCGGTGATTTTAAAGTTCAGCTCGGGATCCAAATCCGAATGCTTCGTCTCCATCAAGGTCAATCGATTTCAGATGGTTGATGCGAACACAAGTGCTTTTCGAAGTATTGACGATTCACTTCCATGCTTCACCGATACTATTGCATTTCGACTGTTTCCAACAGGGGTTTCGAATAACTAATTCCAGTAAAAGGCAGTCGGAGAAGATGTAGAATCTACATTGCGTATGTAGAATTTACATTTTTTAAATTTAGATGTAGATAACAGATGTAGCAACAAAATTGTAAAATATTTTAATATTCTACATAAAATCATAAGCTCAAAAATGTATATACTAACAGAGTACTGGTATAAAAGTAGAGTCGCGTCCATAAAAGCGAATCACACGTTCCTTCTCGTTTATTATGAAGTTTTCCAGAAATACCCACGGTGCTGGCTACCAAGCTTTTATAAAAAGATGAAAAATAAGAGACAATCAAACAGCTGATTTAAGCAACCTAGATCAAGCAGAAGAAGTGCGTTTGATTGTGGGGAAAAATATCATCGCGAACGAACGTAAAGAAAGCTGATGCAATAGTCAAAGCAATCCTGTTTTTTGGTATCTTCAGCACATTTTGTGCTCAACAGCATAATTCTGCGCTTAAAAGCTACCTTATTCTTTTTAGTTCCGATTACTAACCGACCTTTCGAGAAAACCAAATTCTTTAATCGAAAAGTGTATCTGGTGGTCAACTTTATCCTAACGACAACTAACCGGTACCGTAACCCGAAGTCGAGAAACCGGCCCTATCCATTTTGTTGCATGTATGTACTATTCCTGTAACTATTATTTCAGATTTTCATATTTCACATACACACATAGGATATCGCCTATCGAAATGGGCTGAGGCAGGGAACGCTATCATATGTGTATACATCTTTCTATTATATAAAATAATAAGTGGTTTTTTTTTGTGTGTATGTGTTAAAGAAATAGGAAAAAGAGGCTCAGTGTTGGTTGTAAGAGCGAGCGAACCGGGGGTTGGCGCTCTAGCAAAGCGAGTGCACAGGGGACTTGACCCCTAGTTCACATATAAATTAGGCTGGGCCAAAATTTTTTTTAAGTTACTATTAAAAGATTAACGATTAGTGAAAATCAAGAAGTTTATGTGAGGTTGATATGTTTATATAACTAGTTTGCAAAAACTTGTGCAGGTCTTTTACTACCAATAACTAATTAATGGCGATATGAATGGTATTAATATACATGCAATAGATTTCACCATTTAACCAACTCATTCAGCAAACATTTTTTTTTTAATTTTCTTGATTACACTTTTTTGTAAAAAAATAAATAAATAAAAACATGTAAATTACTATTAAATCCAAGGTAAAAAAACTAGGAGGTGTCCCGTTTCAATTTCGGAAACAATTTTTTGACCCAGCCTATACATACATATATATTTCTGATCCAAAGAGATTTGGGCTCTACTTGGATATTTGGCACGATTGATGGCGTTGGCCCTGATAAGACCCAGTGTTTTTGTCACGCTACAATATTTGCACATCATTTGATGTGCCCTTTGGAACAGTTCTTATTTCTTATCAGGCTTTCGGCCCTGTCCATTCATTTTGTCGATAATGGGAGTTGTTATTTCTTCTGTTGGTAATTTTTTGGGTTGTTTTTGTTTCCCTTCTAGTTTTTTTTTTTTGCTGATAGCACTAGGCAACACGACATTTACGCTGTGGCCCAAAATGACTTTTTCTTATTGATTTCGGGGTTTAAAAATTTTTAACAAATTATGGTTCTTTTTATAGTTAAGTTTTTTTTTTTAAGAATTTTAAAAAATCTGGTATTTTATTATGAGGTAGTGCTTCTATTTTGTACATAACTTAAGTATTTCATATCTGGTTGCATAGAACATTGCAGTTCTGAAAAGCTGACAAATGCAGCTATAAATCCGACCCAGACTTTTTGTAGTTTCATCATTCTTTTTGCATTTTTTTTTTACTTTAAAAACTCAGTAAAAGTAGGAAAAAATCATTAATTTTTTGTTTTAGATAGACGCATTAATTGGGCGTCGTTCATTAAAATCTATGGATAGACGGTGCACAGTGGCTCGTTTTCCGAAAACTCGTTGCAAAACTCGGATATCGCATTGTTGAATTAGGCAAAACTTTTGTTACACTTCAATTAGGATTTGCTCAAGCTATTCAAAACCAAAATTTTATAATTTACAACATTTTTTTTTAAATTTTAATCGTTCAAAGTTGGACAATTTGTTTCTGTTTTTTGAAAAAAATTAAGAAAACCGTGCTTAAAATGCAAATGCATTTTTCTCAAAACGTACTCATTTTTTTCTTCCCTAATTTAAGAACCAAATTTAAAAAAAGAATTTTAAAAAAAGAAATCTTTTTTGCGATTATATTTTATTAGATTTTTTTTAAGAATCGTAACTTTTTGCATTGTGGTAAAAGTGGATGTGTGCAACGCAGAGAAGGAAACGTTTCCGACCCCATAAAGTATATATATTCTTGATCAGCATCAATAGCCGAGTCGATATAGCCATGTCTGTCTGTCCGTCCGTCCGTCCGTCTTGTTGAGCGCCTGGATCTCAGAGACTATAGAAGTTAGGGTAACCAAATTTGGTTTCCAGACTCATGTGATATCACACTGCTACAAGTGTATTTTTAAATTTCGCCCCGCCCCCTTCCGCCCCCGCAAAGGACGAAAATCTGTGGCAGGCACATTTTTAAAGATACGATAAAACTAAAAACGCAGTATCGTAGAGAATGCCCATATCTACCAGATTGCCGAATCTGAATCAGATCGGATTAATTTTCAGTTGTTTCCCCCGCCCCCTCTTGCCATGCATTAATTTCTTATCAGCTTTTAATCTCTAGTACCGCTAGCATTAAGAAAAATGACAACTGAGAATTTCCAAGAAAGTTGGTATTTGTGTAAGCTTACTCATTTACATTTTGAGTGGGACGCGCTACTGATCTCGCGGAACAATTTATTAAGTCGCTTGTCCAATTTAGTAAAAACGTATTTACTGTCTAATCGTTGTGCACAGTTAAGATTTTAATTCAATTTAAATTACTGTTCATATAACTTGCCCCGCTAAAACGAACTTTCGAAGGAAGAGCAGGTTCAAATCAAACCAATGGCTGATTGTGGGGTCAAAGTCGGTGTTATTACTAAAACAATAAAGCTTCATCGAAATACAGTAACAAAAGTTTTAAAGTGTCTGCAAAAATATGATCAAAACAACCGTAAAGGGACTGTTCCTATCGTTGGTGAGCGCACTTAGCGGCACATTCGAGCTTTGGCAACAGGAAAAAATTAGTTCAGCGCGCAAATTAAAGCTGCCAATAGCTCGGCAGCGGGTGCAGCAAATTTGCAAGAAGACGTTAAGTCTCCAAGGTGGCAGACATAAAATGGCCCGAGTTTCCTTTTATGAAAAGTATAAGTTTGGGGATTGCGAATTTGGAAACGTAATTTTCAGCGATGAGAGATGGAAACCAGAAGTATTGGCGAGACCCCAGGCATCCCCGTCAGACTTGCCACAGGCGCAACCATGGTGGCGGCTCACTCATGGTCTGGGCCGCATTTAGCTCTCTTGGAAAGTCTCGAATGTGCTTCGTACCAGGTCGGATGAATGCGCAGATATATACGGATCTTCTGGAAAGCGAACTTACATTATTTGCAGAGGAATTCTGTGACGAGAATTTAATATTTCAACAGGATAACGCTCCTATACACGTTGCACGGCATATGATGACGTTTCTGGACTCGAAAAATATTCCTTTAATGAAGTGGCCTGCATTCAGTCCGGATTTAAATCCAATTGGGACCTTTGGGGCATACCTTCAGCCAATGTTTTTGGGGGTGGAAGACAATTCGCGTCTTTGACAGATTTAAAAAAAGCCATTGTCCAGGAATGGGCAAACATTGATATAACCGTCCTCCAAAACTTGGTAAACTCAATGCCCCGACGGTTGAAACTGGTAGTACAACATCAAGGAAAGACTATATCCCATTAAAAAAATAAAATAAAAGTTTTTTAAGCAGCAAACAAAATTTTGAATCTAAATTTTTGTCGTGTACTTACTAATTTTTGCACAAATATCAACTTTCGTTGAACAAAATTTTTACGTTAATTTTGTATCGATAAAGAAAATAAATATTTAAAATATTTCAAGTTCCTTAAAGTTGTATATCACCTAGCCATATAACAAAACGAGAAGGAACGTGTGAGTCGCTTCTGGGGACGCGACTTTACGTACCCGTACTCAGTCAGTAAATACATTTTTGAGCATAATTTTTTAGAATTTTAGAATTAAAAAAAAAATTGTACATTTTACATTTTTTTTTTGCTACATTTGTTATCTACATCTACAATGTATATTTTACATCTAACATGTAGATTATAGATGTACCTTTTATATTCTACATCTCTTCCGCTAGGGGTTGCTCGCACACTAAACGCGGCAGAGTGTGCAAGCAAGAAAGAGAATGAGAAGCGTTTCTCTTGCTGGAGATGGCGGGGTAGCAAAAGAAAATTAATTTCTTCATTCTGGCTATAATTATGATCCGATCTGATTCAGATTCGGCGATCGGTAGATTCGGTAGATACGGTCATTGTCTACGATACTGCGTTTTTGTTTTATCGTATCTCTAAAATTGTGCTTGCCACAGATTTTCGTCCTTCGTAGTAGTGGAAGGGGCGGGGCGAAATTTTGAAATACACTTGTAGCAATGTGATATCACATGACTCTGGAAAGGAAGGACAGACAGACATGGCTATATCGACTCGGATATTGATGCTGAGGAAGAATTAATACAATCAGTTTCAAGTAATTTATTTAATGATTTTCTGTATAGTTTCACTTTTTTGCACAACCATACATTTTTAGTGCCAAATTTTTTTTTTTCAAGTTTTTCCAAGTTTTACAAGTTTGTACTGTTATTAGTGTGATAGTAGCGCTGATAGGCACAAAAGTGCAAAAATGTGCTTTTAAGCGCAAAAGCAATGCAATATATAGAATAGACATGAATCAGAGACCGTCGAAACTTTTTGCCACCACTGTAAAAAAACGGCATCTCCGGCAAGACGCAAAGAAGCATGACGCAGCCCCAATGTAAACAGCCTATAAAAATGATAACTAATCATTTTTTATACCCGTACTCAAAAAAGAGTTAAGGGGTATATTAGATTTGTGGTAAAAGTGGATGTGTGTAACGTAGAGAAGGAAAATTTTCCGACCCCATAAAGTATATATATTCTTGATCAGCATCAATAGCCGAGTCGATATAGCCATGTCTGTCTGTCTGTCCGTCCGTCCGTCTTGTTGAGCGCCTGGATCTCAGAGACTATAAAAGCTAGGGCAACCAAATTTGGTTTCCAGACTCATGTGATATCACACTGCTACAAGTGTATTTCAAAATTTCGCCCCGCCCCCTTCCGCCCCTACAAAGGACGAAAATCTGTGGCAGGCACAATTTTAAAGATACGATAAAACTAAAAACGCAGTATCGTAGAGAATGATCCTATCTACCAGACTGCCGAATCTGAATCAGATCGGATCATAATTAAAGCCAGAATGAAGAAATTAATTTTCAGTTGCTTCCCCCGACCCCGGAGAAACAAGAGAAACGCTACTCATTCGCTATCTCGCTCGCACACTCTGCCGCGGTCAGTGCGCGAGCAACCCCTAGCGGAGGAGATGTAGAATATGAATGGTACATCTATAATCTACATGTTAGATGTAAAATATACATTGTAGATGTAGATAACAGATGTAGAAAAAAAATGTAAAATGTAACATTTTTTTTTTAATTCTAAAATTCTAAAAAATCATGTGCCCTAAAATGTATATACTGAGTACGGGTATAAGTAGAATCGCGTCCGCAGAAGCGACTCACACGTTCCTTCTCGTTTTTGTTTAGCAACAATATATGCCGCCACCAAGACAAATCACTTCATCGACAAGGTGCTTTTTTTTCCTTATTTAATTTTAGTAGAATTTTTACAATTTGCACTGTTTATAAAACACAGCTGATTCATGTACCCTGTTTTAGCTATGCTCCACACACTTACGGAATAACTACCATATTCCTGGAATTTTTCGCGGTCCGCGGAAGCAGTTTTTAAGGGGTTTAAGGGGTTTTAAGGAGTTAAGGGGTATATTAGATTTGTGGTAAAAGTGTGCAACGCAGTGAAGAACATGTTTCCGACCCCGCAAATCATATATATTCATGATCAGCATCAATATCCGAGTCGATATAGCCATGTCTGTCTGTCCGTCCGTCTTTCTGTCTGTCCTTCCGTCTTGTTGAGCGCCTAGATCTCAGAGACTATAAGAGCTAGGGCAACCAAATTTGGTTTAAAGACTCATGTGATATCACATTGCTACAAGTGTATTTCAAAATTTCGCCCAGCCCCCTTCCGCTACTACGAAGGACGAAAATCTGTGGCAGGCACAATTTTAGAGATACGATAAAACAAAAAACGCAGTATCGTAGACAATGACCGTATCTACCGAATCTACCGATCGCCGAATCTAAATCAGATCGGATCATAATTATAGCCAGAATGAAGAAATTGATTTTCAGTTGCTTCCCCCGCCCCCTCCAGCAAGAGAAACGCTTCTCATTCTCTTTCTTGCTTGCACACTCTGCCGCGTTTAGTGTGCGAGCAACCCCTAGCGGAAGAGATGTAGAATATAAAAGGTACATCTATAATCTACATGTTAGATGTAGAATATACATTGTATATGTAGATGTAGATGTCAGATGTAGCAAAAAAAATGTAATATGTAAAATGAGTTCAAAAATGTATTTACTGACTGAGTACGGGTAAGTAGAGTCCCGTCCACAGGAGCGTCTCACTAGTTCCTTCTCGTTTTTATATGAATACGTTTTTATACGTTCAACAGACATCGACAATTTGTTCGTTGGAGCTTGATAAGACTAAATAACTTCAACTGTGGAATACTGTTTGTATTTAAATGTTTCAACAAGAACATTTTCAAGATAACATGTAAAACCAATAAAGGCAAAATAGTTACCGGGGAAGTTTTATTACGCTAACTGCAGGCCTTCCTACAATTAAAACATATTGAAGGAATTGGAGGAGAGCAGATCGGAGCACAAGGCCCTCCTGCAATTGGAACATATTCTCGTTCTTATTAAAAATTCACAACTATAGAAACTTTCTAGAGTCTAGTCTTCTCTCCTGCTTTTATAGCACGCTCAAAAAGCGTGATGGCTGCGTGTTTACGTCTACGTGTTTGACCTTGGATGGGGTATCTGGACCAGTTCAGAGTTGCTCCAATAGCTTCCATCTCGTTCCATCTACATATGTACAGACAGACATATAAGCATATGTTTTCCGTATCTCGTAGTGTCAGATAGAGATGACAGATGACGCACGCGTTTGCTGGACCCGCTACTAATCTGTTATAAAAGTGCAATTCTATTCTATTTGTATTGTCATTCCCGATCCCGATTTCCGACAGCGTTTGATTGCAGTTGGACTCGGTTAAGGCACTCGAGGCGGTCCCGCCTTCTTTGTTGCCCTCAATTTACATACTGAGCATATTGTGCTCAAGTCGACTGTCGTGAAAAAAAAGTGAAGATTAACTTTTAAATGAAAGTAATTGCAGCATCAAACGACCTTCGATTAGTGTACATTTTCAAAAATTATTTTTTTTCCACCCAATCCTCCCAGACAACAAGAAAGGGAATGCTGTGCTTTTGTAGATGAGGTCTCGTGTCAGATTCCCGCATGTGAAAAAGGTATCGCAAGGGCATCTCATAGTCGGATATAAGCTATGATATTCTTGCTCGCTTGAATTGGGATAGAATTACATTATATGTCATACAGTCAACATCGGCATCGCTTTTGGTTGTCATCGTCGTCATCGGCATTGTCGCAGTCGTTGCCGCCACAGTCGTTCTCTAGACTTCAGAGTTCGATTTAGCATTATATTTGTTTAGTGTTTCCGCGTATTGCGTTGTGTCAGCTTCACTATCATTTATTCAGCTCTGATTCCTTTTTTCACGGCGGCTCCAGTTCTCTCCCTTCTTGGCTCAGGTAACTGCCAATACATAATAGAGCCCTGCATGAATCCACAGTATTCATTAAATCACAGCTATACTCATACCCCTTTAATGCTTCGATCACTACGAATCGTTACTTCAGTCCCGAATCTGATTGAAGTCACCGTCACCTCTCACCGAGAGCTAGTTTTGCGGATGAAAATCGTATCATTTCGTTTGCAAGCCTCAAAAATGACTGAATTACGCTTTGGCTTCGTTAATGCTATCCGAAATTCATTTGTTTAAGTGAGAAAGCAAGCAAAAAAATTGCATCTTCGTGTGGCCTTGCGGCTTGTTCTCTACGCTTTCCGATTTCCATATAATATGTTCAGGATATTATTTTCTAAATTTATTGAAAGGTAACCAATTTACTTTATTGACATATAAATTCATTATCTTTGATGCGAAAATGATGCTAAGCAAAAGATCACGTTTTTGATTTTTTGATGTTTTTATAGACATGTTTTCTTCTGCTATTATCTCTTAGGAAAAAGTTTATTCTTTATAGTTTCTCTTTAGTTTCTCTTTCTGACATAGTGAACTACCTAAACAAATTCTCAGAACATTTGTCCAACCTCGGCCAACAGTATATTTTTAAGCTTTTATTATTGCTTAATATGGTAGCATACATATTTCATATACATGCACAAACAATTTGTATGCAGATAGACCTACCCAATTTGCAGAGTTTTGCCATTTTGTACCCCAACCTCGAAGACCACTTCTGTTTTATGTAACGACATTTTAGGTCATATTTTGGCTCTCATCATAAAACTGTATGCTCTATTTTTTCCATCTGTTTGGTAAATAATAAGTTTTTTTTTTGTTCTCTACAAATTTTGACGCAACGCCAGAATGGAACTGCCCATATGCGCATTTCTCTGAAGGCGAACGGGACAGTCGTACGCTTGCAAGTGGTAGAAAGGTCAAAATAAGACAAATTTTCCAAATTGTTTTACCTTTACGAACCTCTTGACGAGCCCTATAACTGGTGCTAATGTCGATTATTGTCAACTATTCATTTTCAGGATTTTACTAAAATATGATTCGTAGTTTTTTTTTTAAATTTAATTACAACCATTACAAATTCCAAGGTTAATAACACTTACAACGTTAGCCGAGATTGAACCATTTGTATCGTATTTTTTTATATAGAATTATTTTGTGGTATTCCTCAAGAATCATCTTTTTTATAAGAGATATTAAGTTAACTTTTGCTTATATAGGTTTTCACATCAAAGTTAAAGAAATTATATGTCAATTACGTAAATTAATTGTCGTTCATTAAATTAAATCGCATTATAAACAGAGTTGTATAGAAATGTGTGTTTATAAAAATTTAATTTTTTCTCTCGGAGGAGAAATTCCCATACTCTAAGGGACCGAAATAGCGAAAACCGAATCCCACCGAATCGATTCAGTGCCTGCTCATTAGGCTGGGCAAAAATTAGATGAAACAATTTTTTTTTCAAGCGGACATCCTTTTGTTTTGTTCTTTGTTTAGTAAATAAAATGATACATTTTTTTTTTTTCAAATCTTTAGTTTTTTAGGTTGCTATCACGAAAATATACTTTTTTGGTAAAACTAGTTCATATTGATAATAAGATATTTTTTTTGTAGTTACTGTTAAAAAATTAACGATTGGTAAAAATCAAGAAGTTCAGCTGAGGTTGATATATTTAGTTAGCTAGTTCGCAAAAACTTGTGCAGGTCTTAATGAAAATAACTGATATTATTAAACTGATATTAATGGTATTAATATATTTGCAATAGATTTCCCCAAATTCTCCGACTCATTATCCGTTTTTTTTCTTGCTTAAATTTTGTTTGTAAAATTCCGTAGCAACCTCTAAAATTGTTTTTAAATAAAAATAAAAATTTGTAGTATTACTGTCAAACCCAAGGGGTGTTTAAGTGCTCATTAAGTGCTCATGCATTGCTCTAGTACACATACATTAATACATGGGTATTAACTTGGATTTTAATAAACTGTAAACGGTCACAGTATCTTTATGTAATGCTCACTTCAACATACATACGCGATTCCCTTGTGTTTTTAAGGGGCGCATCCTAGTAAGTCAATCCAAAGGCAGTGCTTGCGTGTGTATAGACCAGAGGTCTTTTAACACAAAAAAATACTTGGTTTCGGATCGATAATCCCAGTCCATATGTTAGCTACAATATGATAAAGCGGTTCGCTAGCAGCAACAAGAATATTCCATACATATTAGCCAAAATGCTTCAAAAATAACAGACTATTTTTATAAAGAAAATCTAGTCGGAACGTTTGAAGCGGTAAACGTCTCGCAAACCTTAAATTTTCGGTACTAAGTTTCTTTTAAACGAGTCTGGATTTGCATCCCAAATGGGATCCACACTCAAAAGCTCATTGCTTTTTCATGAATGACTTTGAATGTCAATGGTTGAAAACGACAAGTGCGGTTACTCTTGTTTTGTTCATTCGGACGGACAGAAAGCCTATATTGAAAGCCTATATGGCTCCATCGACTCTGCTATTGATGCTGATCTTGAATATATATATGTATTTGATTGTATCGGTGATGATTTTTGCTGGCTGTTAATTATGTATGTATGTACATCTACACGAATTCAATATATCTCTGTGCCCCTTGAGCATCGGCAAATGCCGCGATTTTAATTTTACAACTGGTAATCAGTCTGTACATATGTGAACTTATGACTTATGTGACCTATATAATCAGGAAGCCTTCGGCTTTCACTAAATGTTGCGTCTTACGTTTTCAACCTAAACGCTTACTTTTCGTTTAGAGGTGCTCTTGTATTCGCAAATATTTTGTCGTCGATGTGAATATTTTCGCATGTCCTCTTGAGATAGCAATTTAGTGCTTTTAGTACACTTGCTAGTACAAAATCCTCTGTTATGTGTAACAGGGATTTTATTACAATGTATCGATAACCAAATCGGAGCTCCGAAAGCTTTTCACACAAAAACGGAAAGTGTTGTTGACCAGAACAAACTTTTTAGAGATAATTTTGAGGTTAGTTGTAGAAGTAAATTATTTATAGAGAAAACCACAAGCTAATTGGAAAAGATTTAAAAACGGAAACCATTTTGTGTTTTTGCGAAAATTTAGAAACATGTAGGGAGAGGTCCTGGTTGTGGACATAGGTTTGTTTTTGTCTCATAACTTTTTGAAAATTACATATTATTTGCACCAATTTATGTGCACCAATTTAAAGCTAAAGGTATTAGCTAACCATCAGTGAAGAAATAAAATTATTCCTTCATTCAGAAATTTTGTGGAAACCCCTGAAAAATCCACTTAAAATTAAAAAATATTAAAAAAAAAAAACACCACAAATAAGAAGAAGGATGACACTTTTTAACATCAATCCACGGAATCAGAGTCGAAATGCTTGCAAGTGAAGTGGCACCGGAAGGATTTTTCGGTGTAGCGGCCTTGCAGTGGACCAATGTCTTCCAAAAGTGACAGGCAGCTCGTTGAATATGCACAGTGGTCTAAATGTTATTTATTTGTAATACATTACCATAAACAACGATATTATGCAGTTTCTCAACTAAATACACGAAATTAAATACAAATACAGGGTGTCCACAACACGAATTCCCCTACACTTATAACAGTGTGATATCGCAGGAGTATGGGTACAAAATTTGGTTACTGTAAACTCAATATCGACTCGGCTATTAATGCTGATCAAGAATATACATATTTACTTTATCTTACTTTATATTTTTTTAATTCATAAAAAACGGGAAGGAAAGTGTAAGTCGCTTCTGGGGACGCGATTCTACTTATACCCGTACTAGTCAGCTTATGATTTTTTAGAATTCTAGAATTAAAAAATAATAATTTTAATTTTACCCTTTTTTTTTCTATATCTGCTATCTACATCTACAATATATATTCTACTTCTAACATGTAGATTATACATGTCCCATTTAGATTCTACATCTCCTCCGCTCGCGCACTAAACGCTTGTAGCAGTGTGATTTCTCATGAGCCTGGAAACCAAATTGGTTTACCCTATTATAGTCTCTGAGATCTAGGCGCTCAACAAGAACAAGAACAACAAGAACAGACAGACAGACAGACAGACAGACAGACAGACAGACAGATATAAGTAAAGATATATGTTGATACACACTTCAAAATTTGCACATTTGGTACTATTAGGATTCTTATTAAATCGAAAAATGTTTGGATGAATCGGACCACGCCCATATATGACCCAGTATAAGTTTCCCGACATTGCCTGATAGTCTAGGATGTCGAGAGTGTATTTTTTATCCGAAAATACACAACATTTTTGCTTTCTTAAAGAGATACTTAGTAACAACGATATATTGTGAACAAAAATTATTTACGCAAAAGGCAGTGCTTCTAATTATATATAATTATATATCTAATTATATATCTAATTATATATTATATAATTGGATTGGAATATTTTTTTTTACCCTGCTTTTGTTAATTTTTCCCAATATAAAATCAAGTACAAACTTACGTAACTAGTTTTTATAAGCTGGTGTCAGAACGTTAGTTATATTTCACGAAACACAGGGGACGCAATAAAAACTACACCTAAACCGGACATTACAAAAAAACTTAAATCGTAGAACTAAACATAAGAAAAAATATGTATTTTATATTCTATATATATATATTCTATATTCCTTTTCCATTAATTAGTGGAATTTATTTGGAAAAATGTATTCCAGTGTCACAGAAAAATGTAAGCAAGTACAGAATTTTTACTTTTTTTCTCTGGCAGAACTTTTTTGGAAGAATTTTTTAAAACTGGTATTTTCAAAGATTTTTTTCAGAGGTAGCGCTTCTTTTTTCACATAACTCTATTATCTGTTTGATATTTTGAAAAGATTATTAAAACAGCTAGCAGTTAAGTGCAAACACTTTTTGATTTGAGCTTACCGAGTGGGAAATGGAGTTAATAGTAATAGTAATTTACACTGGGGCCGTGTCTGCGTCTTTGGGTCTTCCCGTCTTACATAGGTTAAAGCGTACCACTCAGTTCCACTCAATTTTTGCTATCAACATGTCCCATATATTTTGTTTTATATTCATAGAAGCTAATACAATTAATAAATTATAATTTCCATTTTTAATTGCCTTAATAAGATTACATTTGTCATCTTACTTTAATTATTTCATTTGGTTTTTTGCTCTCCATTTTGCAATGCTTACGTTTGGAAAATATAAAATTTATATCTTTTCGAGCAACATTCCAACGATTATCAGCAAATACCATCGGTTGCTTTTCTAGTATCTATCGGAATTTTATTTGTTTGAGCTGAGTACTACCTTGTCTAATCGGTTTCATACGAATATGAATCGTGATTTTGCTAGCGTGCAGTTTTTTCGGAACTGTATGTTTCGGAACTTATGTATAGCGGCCTATTGGTGTAAAGCAAAACTCCAACAAACTCTGAAAGGAAATGACTGAAAAAATAAATCAATATGAATGAAAGAGATTTCGTCCATTTATCTAACGTCTTGCATAATTCTGTTGATTTCATCATGTAATTCTGTACTATTTTTCTTGTGTATTTATTTACTTATGTGTTTCCTAGTGCGACAAGAAAGATTTTTATAACTTAATGCACTAGTTATAAAAAATAATCCGTAAAAGTAAAATTATTCTTTGTTTTGGTATAAAATTCTCATGACCTAATAATATGCGTCTGCCCGTGAAAACGCCCATTCTGCGTCATTGCGTCTGATATCGATAGGAAACGCTAAAAGTATAAACAGCTTATAAGACCACATGTGAGAACGTTGGTAGCAGCAGCACAATCACTAGCGGCAGACACTGGCTGGTAACTGTGCTACCTGATCAGGCCACTATGTGGCAGCTCTGTTTGCTTGCTTTGGGTAGTGAGGTCATCTGTTCAAGTCTGCCATCCACAAGCGCACAAGCTCGGAGAACTGCTCGGAGAACTGCTCGGCGAAAGTTCGACTGTGGTGGGCTAGTTCGTAATTTATTTTTGCTGGTTGAATTTGTCAGACGGTATAGAAATGGTAGCCTGTGGATGGCCACCTTCACCGAGAAGACCAGCTATCGTATACTCGATTGTCCATCGCCGTGCCACCGAAAATATTGATAGCGGCAATAGTTCGCCAACTCAGCTGTTTGCTGGCTGTTTCGTTTACTTGTGTGGTTTTCTCTCTCTTTGAAGAGAGCGTAGCTTCATTTTCTTGTGCTCACCCACTCTTTCGTTCGTGCGTTGGTATGCTCGTTTTGGTTTCCAAGTTCAAACAAGTCAAATATCATCCATACATACGCGCATGCATACATATGTATGTATTTATATACACAAGCTCATGTGTGCGCATGTTAATTTGAACACATTTCTAGTTCGTGTGCCTAGATCATTTGCAGCTAGTTTTCGACTTTTACTTCCATTCCGCTGGCCCCATCCTTCGCGGCCCTACACTTATGCTAGTCGGTAAATTTACTTACATTCTTACATGTACATTCATAAATACATATGTACATAGGCTCACACATTTATGAGTAATTCTGTTGTGATCATCTTCTTTACCCCCATTCCATTCGCACGACCCATTGAAGAAAGCTTTTACCAACAACATCAGCAAATCCAACTGAACATTTATGTAAAAATCCTCGACTTATTTCATGTTTCACCACGCCAACGAACAGCAGCAGGAACCACATCAGCATCCGAATCAGCATCAGGAGCACCTGCGTATCTTCAACAACAACAGAAACTACAATTGACAGAAACAATTTCTAACCAAATACTTGCAGCCAGCCAGACGAACATCAGCAACGGAAGCAACAGCAAGGGCCATATAGGTTTTGAAAGTAAACAGAAAAGCGATAAGAAAGACGTCATCGGGCACGGAGACGTGGTCGACGACGAGGACGTAGTAGGAACATTGCCATTGCTTCCCATTAAGAAGAAAAATACCCTCCTCCCCCGTCCTTTTCTCCCACCTCGCTCCTCTTCATACTCGGATCTGTGCAGCTGCTGCAACTGTGCATCTAGCGTCTCGTCATCATCAGCCTCGTCCACTTCCTCGTCATCATCCTCGTCTCAGGACCCAGGCTCAGCGGCAGGTATCACACGATCCGCTGTTACCAAGCAGCTTGTACGCTCAGTGACCGCCACCAGCATCATGGACATGCCCTACAACACATCGCCCTCGCTACGCGTGCGCACCACCTCACTGAATCAACTGAAAAAGACCGCCGACCTGGCGATAGAGAATGAACTTCATGTGTGCCCGTCAGTGATGTCGGAGGAGCTGCGAAAGCTCCTTCCACCCACCTCGGAGACGGTGATGACGAAACCCTTCCCCATCCGTGGGGAGCGGACAATCGCTGACTGTACTACCCCCCATGTTATAGCGATGGTGGGCCTGCCTGCCAGGGGCAAGACCTTTATCTCAAAGAAGCTGGCGCGCTACCTCAACTGGATTGGGATTGCGACGCGCGTGTTCAACCTGGGCGAGTACCGTCGCCATGCTACCACAGCATACAAGTCGCATGAGTTTTTCCGTGCCGACAACGAGGAGGCGATGGCCATCAGAAACCGGTGTGCCAACCATGCGCTGCACGACTCATGCGAGTGGCTGCTGAGCGGCCAGGGTAGCATTGCTGTGTTTGATGCTACCAATTCGACCCGGGACCGGCGACAACTTATCTACGATATTGTGGTTAAGCAGCACGGCTTCCGTCTTTTCTTTGTGGAGTCGATCTGTGATGATCCTCAGATCATCGAACAGAATATTTTGGAGGTGAAGGTGAGTTCACCAGACTACCTTAACATGAATACTGAGCTGGTGGTTCGGGACTTCCTGCAACGCATCGAACACTACGAGGAGCGCTACCAGCCAATCGACGAGGTCACCGAGTCACATCTCAGCTTCATGAAGGTCTACAACGCTGGGAAAAAAGTGGTAGTCTACAATAACGAGGGTCACGTGGAGTCGCGAATCGTCTACTATCTGATGAACATACACATAACGCCGCGAACCATTTATCTGACGCGCCATGGGGAGAGCGAGCACAACCTCAGCGGGCTCATTGGCGGCGATTCGAATCTGAGCGCACGGGGTCATCAATACGGCCGGGCCCTGTCCTCTTTCATATCGCAGCAGCACATCGATGGCCTGCGTGTGTGGACCTCGTGGATGAAGCGAGCCATCCAAACGGTGGCCGATGTGAAGGCTCCGCAAGAGCGCTGGAAAGCGCTTAACGAGATCGATGCCGGCCACTGTGAGGAGATGACCTACGAGCAGATCAAAGAGCGCTTCCCCGAGGAGTTCAAGGCGCGTGATGTCAACAAGTTCGCCTATCGCTATCCGCGCGGCGAGAGCTACGAGGATCTAGTGGCGCGCTTGGAGCCCGTCATCATGGAACTGGAGCGGCAGGGGAATGTCTTGGTGGTGTCCCACCAGGCAGTTCTGCGCTGCCTCTTCGCTTACTTTCTGGATAAGTCCGCCGATGAGCTGCCCTACCTATATGTGCCCCTGCATACCGTCATTAAGCTCACTCCTGTGGCCTACGGATGCAAGGTGGAGCATATAAAGTTACCTATTGAGGCGGTTGACACGCATCGTCCCAAGCCCAAGATTCCCGGCGACGTGAGTGAGCCCGGGCTCGATGGCCTGAGCGGTGAGCTGGTGGCGCCCGATGGCGTTGGCAAGGTGCTCATTGTGGGCGATGATGTGGCAACGGCAACGAATGGTAATGGCGGACGCGTTGATGCCCAATCCCACCAATGACGACGGTGGCTGCACTTGTTGCGTCCCTCAAAATCCAAGACACTTTAGGATCAGTCATTCGTCGCCTCACGATTTTTCCCACATAACCCCAGGAATAATGCACGAGTTACTTTTTCATCGCATAAGCACAATACACGACAGACATGAACAAGGTCCGCACTCCCGGTACCGCACCGTGAGTCGGTCTACGGTCGCTATTACGTTAACACTCTGTTGACCGACAGTTTTCTATCCGTGATGCTCTCCATGCCTCTAGATGGATCTTTTACTTAATCAATTCTTTAAAGATTGTCAATAGATTTAAGGCTCTTTTTATTTTTTTGACTGTACACATTCACTGAACTATATTATTGATTTTTTTTAAAGCAACAGACAGGATGATCACTCAAATATTGAATTTTGAATTACGATATGAATTAATGATGCAAAACCTAACCGTATAGCGATCTAGATACTAAGTTTATTGTGAATTATGCATAAGAACTAATCTGAACTACATGTAACTAAATATCTAAATATGAACATGAACATGTATATAAATATATATATTTACTGTGCACATAAACGAGTGAGTGCCCTGCTACGACAAGGGTGCTACCACTATGTCTATTTCAATATATATTTGGCATTTTTTCATATCTTGATTTGATGGGTTCGTTTTAGCCATAATGAAACAATTAATCCGTATAGCCTAGCCTACGATATATCCATTTATCTTAGAAATAAATAACGATTTATTAAACAAACAGCCAACTATTGCATTTTTTCATTTACCATCCGTCAAACTGAAGTCAATTTCTGACAGTTTCCAGTAATAGTCAGAAGTATCTCTCTATTATATAAAACAATAAAGGTCACTGGCCGATATTTCATTTTTGTGCTTCTTCTTCTGTGTTAGAGGGGAAAGGAGAAGAAGAGGTCTTGAATGGCGGGGGTATAGAAAGAGAGAGAGAGAATGTCTGTAGCTACTTACTACTTCTAATAACATTACATGGATGACGTCATCAATGGCATTATTGGTACGTAGTCTGCTATTTAAGTTTCTGGACTAACTATGAAAAACTCAACTTTTATAGTTTTTTTTTAAATATTCTCCTTGATGATTAATACACTTTTGCATTCGAATTAACCAATTTTCGTAGCATTTCTCCAGACCGGATGAGACACCTCTGAAACCGCTTTTTCTAGCGTCGAAAACCGTTGATCCAGTGGCGTAGGGGCAAGACGGTGTGGCGCACCGGGGCCCTCGAGCTTCAAGGGCTCCCAAGCTCAGGGACCTCTAAGTTCAGGGGAGTGTCACTCCAACTTCTGTTTGAAATGCAAGCACGAATTCGGCATGTATAATTACTCGTCGTTTAAAGTATTGTTCATAAAATTCAATGGAGAAACGTTCCAAACGGCAAGATATGGTCATTCTTTACAATACTGCGTTTTTTGTTTTCTCATATCTTCAAAACTTTGATACCAAAGATTTTCGCCCTTTGTGCGCTGATGCGGGCGGGCGAAGTTTTGGAATAAACTTGTTACAGTAAAATTAAATTTTGTTTCTCTAAAAAATTTAATTTAGTCGATTACTGTTATTTTGCGAAAAGTAAGACAAGCAAAATTTTATTTTGAACAATGTTTTTGGAAACATACCTACATGTGAAAATGAAAAATTCGATTTACTTCATGAAATGAAAAGTAAACGGCTTTTTAAACAAGAAAACGAGTAACAAAAAAAATAGATGACTGATTGATGCATTGACATGGATTCGACACCATTGCCAGTGCAATTGAGCAGCTTGTTCCCCTTCTATATCCGTACTCTAAGAGTTAGGGGGTAGGGAAACGTTCCCGATTCCATAAAGTATATATATTCCTGATCAGCATCAATACCCGAGTCAATATAGCCATGTCTGTATGTCCGTCCGTCCGTCTGTCTGTCCTGAAGAGGGCTTAGATCTCACAGACTATAAGCGCTAGAGAAACCAAATTTTGTTTCCAGACTCATGTGATATCACACTGTTACAAGTGTATTTCAAAATTACGCCCCACCCCCTTTCGCCACCACAAAAGACGAGAATCTGTGACAGCCACAATTTGAAAGATACGATAAAACTAAAAACACGGTCTCGTAGAGAATGGCCATATCTACCAGATTGTCGAATCTGAATCAGATCAGAATGAAGAAATACATTTTCAGTTGCTTCCCCCGCCTCCTTCAGAAAGAGACCCGCTACTCATTCTCTTTCTCGCTCGCTCACTCTGCCTCGTTATGTACGCGAGCGCCCTCTAGCGGAGGAGATGTGAATCATTAGCTCAAAAATGTACATATTGTCTGAGTACGGGTATAAGTAGAGTTGCGTCCCCAGAAGCGACTCACACGTTCCTTCTAGTTTGCAGTGGATCCACGGTTTATCCACGTTTACGAAACTCATCCTTATTGTGGTTCAAAAATGCTAAACTCTCCTTCGTGAGACGTGTGTTGAAATTTATGGAGAAGAGATCCCATAATATTTACCAACTTTTCTTTTGTTTCAGTGGTTTTTTTTCCGCAAAAAATAGTGCTTATATAATTTAATATAATTTGTTCCATTTTTTCTTTGAAATGCAAAAGTGACCATGCCAAACTGCCGTCAAAACTACCACGGTTGAAAAAGCCGGCTGATCTACCACTAAACATATATATTTCCTAAACCAGTCCAGTACCGGTTATAAAAACTAAAAATCCATTGTTCATTTTGTTGATGTTTTACATTTTAGGTGCCACAAAGTATCTTAGGAGTTGCTCAACCGTACTAGGAGGACATAGATCTACCACTAGTCGACTGTACAGAAGAAAAAGTCAAAAGGGCGACGGACGCCCTCCTCTCCTAGAATCAAGAAACACTTTCAAAGTATTTACAGAACTAAGAATCGGCCAGTATCCAAGAAATGTCACGTCCTCAGACCGAGGAGCCCAACGAGTCGCAGTACAACGAAAGCGATGTGGTATGGGTGAAAATACATAACACAGAGATATGGTGGCCTGGCGAAGTTACCTTGTCACAGAACATTCGATTCGTCAAGTCCAGTCGGCCCCCCTTTGCAGTTGTTGCCTTCTTCAACGAGAAAACATAGTAAGTCACATACGCACGTGTTCGCTTGCAGTTGAGAGACAATTTTTTTGTTTTCTGTTTTCAGCGAGCAAGTCACATCAAACAAACTGATTTATCCATTTGAATGCTCCAAAAAGGAGGAGTTCATCCAACGTGGTATCAGTAAGTACCCGCACAAATTATGGACCGTAAAGAGGGGTATATTAAAATTGTGAAGCAGCTTGTAATGGCCAGACCCCATAAAGTATCTATACATGAAAGCTTTCCCATGGCTATTTTTAATTGACAAATTAAATTAAATTAATTTTCAATAAGATTGGCAAGTTTTTATAAGCGTAATTGAATGAATTTCCTCATACAGTTTTTTAAACAAAACGAGGTGGAACGAACGTTGACTTAAGCCGCTCCACTACTTTTATACCCGGTACTCAGTCAGTAAAAATATTTTATCTGTCTCCATTTTTATTTGTTGCTACATCTGTTATCTACATCTAAGTCTCTCTTTATCTATTTCTTCTCACACCACAGCGCATGCTGCACGAGGCAGAGTATGAGTGAAAGAGAGAATGTGAAAATTTCTTCAATCGGGTTATAATAATAATCTCTAAGACAGTCTTGACAATCTATTCAATTCACCAAATAATGGAAATAATCGAGCGGTCGGTTTTATGACCTAAAAGTGCGAAACATAAAACAGAAGTTTTCGAGGTTCGGGTACAAAATGGCAAAACTATGCGAATTAAATAGGGCTATCTGTATAGCATTTTCCTATTCCTTTCTTAAAAATCTGCGGAGGCATCTACTGGCGTGACGTTACATTTTTCCATTATAATTTTCTTTTCTAAGAATTTTTGTGAATCAATTCTTAACGCAACTAAACAATTTAAAAGATATAAACGATTTTTCTAAATTTTACTTTGAATTTATTTATTTTTATTTATTTATTATTATTTATTTATTATTTGAAGATAACAAAAAATTAATGTTATTGTTATTGTGATATAATAGTTTTATTTGAAAATGCAGTTAAGGCATTGCATGTATGCCAGGTATTTTCTTCACCTTCTCCCACTTCTCCCACGTCACACATCACGACTTTCAAACCCCTTTTTGATACTCTTCCAGTCATCCAAATTGAACAAGTGAAACCTTTTTGGAAAGCTTAAAATCTCATTTAATTTGCATTTCATCTTCTTGTTTTTCATGACTTTAGAAAAATACCCATGAAATCTGCTGTTCAATGAAATAGTAGTGTTTTTTTTTTTTAGAAAATTGAAAAAATCTACGAAACTCAAATAAAAACATACATTTCATGTTCTTCATGTTTCTTGAGCTGTAATATTTAGTTTTTAATCAATTTGGTTTTCATTGCGAACTTGTACCGGCCGAACATGGGTCATTAATCTCCTGCCAACGCCTCAATAGGATTTGAGCCAATAATCCTTGAACCACTTGCTAAAACTTTTCTCTGGTTGACGGATTTGCAGTTGCAGCAACGTATTTGGTATTCCATCATAAGATTTTGATGATATTAATATCTCGTTGGACATTTGGCCATGGCAAAATGTCGATCTTTAACGATAAAAATCAATTCCTAGCGAGCTTTTCTGGGTGTTTCAAGTCATTATCCGGCTAAAAGATCCTTTTAACATGAATTTTTCAACTGTAATCTGGATGTAATGTATTCTAAAGTATACCTACATACACACTTTCGCTCAAAATCACACTATACTCAAATGCCAGGCTAGAAAGTACTAGCTCATATGAGCTGGTCCCCATAGGGCTCAGCGTAGCATGCCCAATGCTAATTTTTTCATGATTTTAAGTGGTAATCGGATTTCTTTGTATGCCAAACATATTCTTTTGAGTCTATCTTACCATATAATACAACTTTACTATCATCAGTCAAAAGTATTTTTGTCACTGAGACACATGCCATTCCATATGAGTTTTTCGAAACTGAAGTCGTGCACCCATGTACTCTTAGACCCAAACGCGGAGCTTTCTGGGACTTCTTGCATTGAAATATTATGTAATCAACCGTATAAAACTGTCACATCAATGGCAGAGCGAAATAATATTGTTTTCATAATTTTTGAGGGTTTTGAAGTCATGGTCTTGCCTTCGAACATCGCCGACCATCCTCTAAAAAATAACTTTTTCGCATCCAAAATTGATTTTCCGTCTAATTCTTATAGTTAATTTGGTTAAATACAATAATGAGAGTGCATACAACTTAGTTTTCAATCCCGTTATACCTCCTGCCTTAAGTTTTTAGTCTAACTCTTAGGTCACCTCTTCTGGTGACTCCAAAATCCGCTCCAAAATCAATAGTACCGCTATATCCAAAACTTTTTTTTATTCCATTATTCGATATATAAATTGAGCTTTCAGATGGTGGCTTTTTTAAATTAATTTTCTGTGTTTTTTCATTTTTAGAGATTAATTAATTAATTAAACAGCAGGTATCATGGGTAGTTCTCTAAAGTCTTGAAAAACAAGAAGATGGAATGCAAATGTAACAGGGTTTCTTCGAGTTTCAAATGCCTACATTCCAGGCTTTCGGTAAAGGTATCCCTTGTTAAATTTGAATGACTAGAAATATCTCTGTCCAAAATAATATTCTTTGTATTTGTGATCTTCTGCCAAACTTCCGTGAGAGGTTGTAAAATAGTTCCACTCCAAAACCTTGCATCTGAATTCAGAAACAAAATCAGGTAAAGTTCGAGCTATAAACTTGTTTTTAAATTGGGAGCTGCTTCCATATCAGAATATAAACATTGTTTTGAAATTGTTTGTGTTCTGTTTAAATGTTCTCCACAAGTTTTGTCAAAAAGCAGCAATCATCGAACTTATTGTGGGTGAGTTTGTCACTGATTAGAGCATGAGCACCGCTCATTACCCAGGCAACGCAAGTAAAAATGGTAACCTATCGGTAGCTGAAGTTGGCGCTCTGTATCTCATTTTGAAAACTAATCTGTAATTCTCTGCAAATCAATTTGCAGAACCAGATCTTCTGCCTGAATATATATATATTTTTTTAACAAAAAAGTGACGTTTAAAAAAGGGTAGCTGTGAATCTAGTTTGTACAGAATATCAGATAGAGAACCTTCCGTACTTGTCAGAGCAATTCTGTCTCCCACTTTGCGCCTATTCCATTAAAGGATTTCATCCATTAATGAATATTATTTAAGGGAACTAAATCATTTTTTTTACGTTCCTTGAAAAATTTCTACAAGTACTCATCATACATTCATCAGTCTTTATGCTACAACAGACAGATTTCAGGAATAATTTGAATTTAGTTTAATGTTTGGGGTTGCTACCACGAAATATACATGAAAAAAATTTAATTCGTCGGTTTTTTCAAATAATATTGAAATTTCAAAACTAGTTATATTGATAAACGAGAAGGAACGTGTGAGTCGCTTCTGGGGACGCGACTCTACTTATACCCGTACTCAGTCAGTATATAAATTTTTTAGCATAATTTTTAAGAATTTTAGAATTAAAAAAAAATTTTACATTTTACATTTTTTTTGCTACATTTGCTATCTACATCTACAATGTATATTCTACATGTAACATGTAGATTACATATGTACCATTTAGATTCTACATCTCCTCCGCTAGTGGTTGCTCGCGCACTGAACGCGGCAGAGTGTGCGAGCGAGAAAGAGAATGAGTATCGTTGTTGTGTGTTAATTTCTTCATTCTGGCTAAAATTATGATCCGATCTGATTCAGATTCAGCAATCTGGTAGATATGGGCATTCTCTACGATACTGTGTTTTTAGTTTTATCGTATCTTTAAAATTGTGCCTGCCACAAATTTTCGTCCTTTGTGGCGGCGGAAGGGGGTGGGGCGAAATTTTGAAATACACTTGTAGCAGTGTGATATCACATGAGTCTGGAAACCAAATTTGGTTGCCCTAACTCTTATAGTCCCTGAGATCCAGGCGTCAAACAAGACGGACAGACGGACAGACGGACGGACGGACGGACAGACAGACATGGCTCTATCGACTCGGCTATTGATGCTGATCAAGAATATATATACTTTATGGGGTCGGAAAATGTTCCTTCTCTGTGTTACACACATTCACTTTTACCACAAATCTAATATACCCCTTAACTCTTTTTTGAGTACGGGTATAAAAATGTTTGTATTGTATGTACTTACTGTTAAAAAATTAATGATTGGTGAAAATTAAAAAGTTCATCAGGTTGATATATTTAGTTAGCTAGTTCGCAAAAACTTGTGCAGGTTTTTTAATGACAATAACTGATATTTTTAAACCGGTATTAATGGTATAAATATATGTATATGCAATAGATTTCACCAAATTATAAAATTCATTCAGCAAAAACATTTTTTTTCTTGCTTTCATTTTTTTGGTTATTCTTTATACAGTAAGTCAACAATATGTGCTCTTTTCTGCCCATATGTACTTTTTCCATAATTTCTCCAATTTTTTTTTATCCCATTTATCATTGGACTCAAATCTTTTTCCGCCAATGCATTGTCCTGGTGGAAAATAGCTTTTTTCCTCTAAATCGATGCAATATGTTGGAAGTTTACTTTTTATAGGTAACACTACCCGATACGATTTTTTCTCAAGGAACCAAACCCACCTTTTCTGATAGATTTGGGCCTTTAAAATTGTTTGATGATACTTTTTTTTTCTATGGCAAAACTTTGTGTATACAATTTTTAAAAACTTAATTTTTTTAAAGCTTTTTTCAGAGGTAATGCTTATTTTTTTTACATAATTTTTTTTTGTTTTTTTTAATGAAAATTTTGGAAAGTAAGCTGAACGTAAGCGAAAGCTAAAGAGCATTCAGATCCACTTAATAGTGACATTTATCAACTTTTATGAATGGCAAAGCTCATTACAACCAGACATACGATACCAGAGTTATCTGCAAAAAGCGCTACCACTGCAAAAAGCATAAACAAAAAATTAAATTATAAAAAAAATGTGTATGGATACAAATTACAATTACAAAAACAAAAGAGCTCGCGGAGAAATGGGTCTGGGCACCCCTGCTCTAAAACTTTCAGGACGAGAAAGAACGTGTGATTCGCTTCTGTGGACGCGACTCTACTTTTATACCCGTACTCAAAATTTAAAATATTTTACATTTTTCATTTTTTTTTGCTACATCTGTTATCTACATCTACAATGTCGATTGCACATCAAAAATATAGATATACATACAAAATGTAGATTCTTTATCTTCTTCGCAAAGGTCACGCATTGCAAAGGGCAGAGTGTGTGCGAGCGAGAAAGAGAATGAGTAGCATAGTCTCGTGCTGGAGGATGTGGGGGAAACAACTGAAAATTAATTTCTTTATTCTGGCTATAATAATGATCCGATCTGATTCAGATTCGGTAATCTGGTAGACATGTTTATTCGCTACGATATTCCCTAGCTCATATAGTCTCTGAGATCTAGGCGCTCATCAGAATGAACAGACAGAGACTCGGCTATCGATGCTGATCAAGAATATATACACTTTATGGGTCGGAAACGTTTCCCTCTCTGCGGTGCACACATCCACTTTTACCAGAAATAAAATATACCCATTAAATCTTCTTGACTAGGGGTATAACAATGGCTCGGCGGAATGAGGTTTGGGTCCAATGATGAACACTTCTTCCAAAAAAGCTTATTTTGAAGACCTCGACAAATCCATTTTTATGGTATACAAAAATTGGAGAAATTCTGAAAAAAGTTTACAGAGCTTTCATAAGACCATGTTGATAAATAAAATTATTGGGTATCAACGTTCTGTTTTTAATCCAAAAGATCACGGACTTATTTATCCGCCCTCGTCGTTGCGTAGAAATGTCCAATATTCAATCTCGAAATACTTTCAATGGTCGACAAATCGCTAAAATTTACAAAAATGAGAGGTAAGGAAAAAGAAAACACAGAAATACACACGAAAATCATTCTGCATTTTCCCAACAAAGGCCAATCGCATGCTGAGAATGGGAAAATAACAAATAGAGGTGCTAACAGTCATTTGGAGCTTATTTCAAGGAGGCTCAACACTAGAAAGTTCCAAAAACACAGACCGAACTAACACTTTAACCATCCCTAAATATGTTGAGGTGGAATTATTTTTCCGGCTGTAACCCAAAATGACTTTTTCTCAGGGACCGTAACTGTTATATTTTTTTTAAATAAAAATTGCAATCTAAGAATTATTTCCAAATTTATTATATAAAAGTTACGAATAACACTTCTTTATAATTTTTGCAATACAAATTAGAAATAAAGGTTATTATACCCGTACTCAAACAAGAGTTAAGAGGTATATTAGATTTGTGGTAAAAGCGTATGTGTGTAACGCAGAGAAGGAAACGTTTCCGACCCCATAAAGTATATATATTCTTGATCAGCATCAATAGCCGAGTCGATCGAGCCATGTCTGTCTGTCCGTCCGTCCGTCCGTCCGTCTGTCTGTCTTGTTGAGCGCCTGGATCTCAGAGACTATAAAAGCTAGGGCAACCAAATTTGGTTTCCAGACTCATGTGATATCACACTGCTACAAGTTTATTTCAAAATTTCGCGTTCCTTCTCGTTTTTTAAGAATTTTTGTCTGCTATTTTTTTTAAAGCTTTTTTCAGAGGTAGCGCTTCTTTCTTCACATATCTCTAGTGTCTTACGTCTGGTTGTAAAGAACTCGGCTATTTTTAAAAGACAATTATTCTCATTCTCTTTCTCGCTCACACACTCTGTACATGTAGAATCTACATTTTAGATGTAGAAAAAATTCACAATTTTTTAAAATTCTACATAAATCATACGCTCAAAAATGTATATAGTTCCTTCTCGTTTTTTAAGAATTTGATCAAATCTGTTATTTTTGCATGTTTCTTTTTTCAGAGCTAGTGCTTCTATTTTGCACATAACTTAAGTATCTTATATCTGGTTGCATATAAATACTATACTACTATAAATACGACACAGACACTTTCAACCTGCAGCTTAACGCCTGGAAGATATTAAGCTTTCAAATTCAAATAAATTTTTTGCGGTATTTTTCCGAAATTTTGACTTTAACCACTCAGGAAAAGTAAAAAAAAATATATATATATATTTCCTTGCATGAATTTTTGGTTTTAGATAGACTCATTAATTAGGCGTCTTTTAAGGTATCGTATTTTCAGTCTTTTTCTTAATTAATTCGTGAACGATATTAACGTAATCATCACCCTTGCTGTTACCAAAAAAGTTCCAGGCTGCTTTGTCATTCGCAGATAATATATTTTCAAATCTATCATCTTTTAGAAGCTTTTTAATTTGGTGGCCATGAAATACGTCTTCTTTAAGTTTTGCCAGCGACAGACGTGGAAAACCAGTTTTTAGGTAGCGCATTGATTCACCTTCCTTATCCAGTGCTTAAACCAAATTTGGCATTAGTCCCAGTTTAATGTGTAATGGTGATAAAAATAACGTCTTTAAAATTCACGAGAGCTGCATTCTGTATGTTGTCATTTTCCAATGTATTTTCCGCCCGTTTTGGCCAGAGTTTTATGGAGTAATTCTCAGTTATAGCTCTACTATCCCATAGTTACAGGAAGCAGAAGCATTTTGTATAACCACCTTGCAATACCGTTAACATGACTACGACTTTTAAGTCACACGCGACCATCCACTGGTGTTCTTTATATTTTATATTTTCAAACAACTTAGCCATTTTTTTATATCCTTCATATTAACTGCATGGGCGATGGGAACAGACGGCTTTTAGTTTCCATCGTTTCCAACTTTCCTTACTGCTGTCAACCCCCACCAAATCGTTCAATTGTTCCTGTGAAAGAGGCTTGAAATATTTATATTCTCCTGATTGGTCATTACTTGAATCCGTTATTGCATGCAACGACGACGACATCTCCTCCTTTTTGCGTTTTAGTGGCGAAGTTAGAAGTCGGGATAGGTGGGATTCGAAATGTGTCGGAATTTAATTTATACATTCACTTGAAGTTTGACGACTACTAAATCTATCTCTTTCTACCAACCCGTTTATTAGGCTGAAAGCAGTCCCACATACAAGCAACACACCCAAACAATTATATTTAATTAAATAGTGTGACAACTGTTAGGATATAGTGCGACCAAAATTGAATGAATTTTGAACAAGCACTCATAAAAACTGTTGGTTTGGATATCTTTACACACAAAAAAGGTGTTCGCACAAAGAATTACCATTATTTCTAACCTACAAATTTACAGAGTTGGTGTATATCAGCATATAAGCTTGCAAGCTTTTTTATGAAAACAAATGTAAGCTCAGTTTTGCTAAAACTTTTAAGGATAGCCGCACATAACTAGATCGACTCCGCTTGTTTTCCTCATCAAGATTAAATCTTAAAAAAGTGACAATGAATGTGCATATTTCCTTGCAGCTAAACTAAGTTTATCACGATGACAAAAATAAAACTGACACACTGCCTCAATTCTATTGCAGGAAAAGCCGAAGCAATAAGCACGGAAATGAGAGTCAAGTTTAATGATGATGTCGCGATCGCAGAGTCCCGTAACCATCATCAACGATTAAGTGCACACGCCGCTTCACGACCAGACAGCCTGATCAAGGCGCTCCTCTCGAGCAGCACTAACAGCCAGAGCAGCAGCACTCGCAGCTCCAACACGCCGTCATCGACGCCCAAGAGAGTAAGTAGGTTTTGTGTCTCATAAAATGCTTGCTAATGCTTTTCCAATGCAGGAGTCCACTTTCCGTATTATGGACATTGCGCGCGCGGCTGACCCAGTCCCCGAGCGTTTTACCGAGGCCAGCTACGAGTGCACCATGTGTAGATTCCGCACCAGCAGTATGAATGTTCTCCTTATCCACCGACGCGGGCACCTGGAGTCCTCCAGCAAATACAGCACAAGCAGCAACAGCAGCCAAAACGCCAGCATCACCAGCCTCAGTCACAGCCCCAACAGGCAGACAAGAGCAGCCAGACGCGCCAACACCACCAATGAATTCGATTCTCCCCCACTTTTTGGAAGGCGCAGTCAGGACAGCAGCAACCACTTCCGTTGCCACTCGCGCCACGTCTCGATTCTGGTGGACGCCGCACTCGGCGATGAGGCCCAGCGAAGAGTGGCTTCTATAGCCCAGATCACCATGGAAAGCATTGAGCGTGTGGTACAGCCCATAGCCCATAGCAACAGTAACTCCAGGGCGTCCTCGCCCCAGGTTATTTCTCCGCGTCAAAGCAGGCAAAACCGACGGGACCCTTGTAATCAGCGCTTAAACAGGTTGCGCGCCACGATGCCCGTCCCTGAGCAGCCTTTGGCAAAGCAGCGCCGCCTCACACGATCCATGACCCGTCGTCAGCAAGGCTTTTCTCTCACGGAAGAGAGACCGCCATCGCCTTCTTTGCCACCGCCGCAAATGATTCCGCGGCGCAGTGGCGGACGTGGTATTGCTGCTGAAAGACGCCGCACCTTGGCAGCGGGTATGACTGAGCAGGCAATGGTCGTGCCCAAGCGTTCCAGTCAGGAAAGGAAGACATTTATGACAAAAACCGTTCCAGTCCAAGTACCAGATACAATCTCACTTGAATGTAGTGCACCAAAAGCGAAGCGCCGAAAGAGAACAGTCTCGAAAATCAAATCGGTGAAGTCGTCTCTAGTAGTCAGAGAAGAAAAGAAATCTGAAAACATTGCTAGTAGTTCCGAATCCACATATGATGTATTGCAGTATGCTGCTTCTCTACCACCAACTGCAGTTCTCGCTGAAGATTCAGCATCGCCATTACCAATTACACCAACATCAGCACCATCGCAGACGCCAAAAGTAAATATTTGGCAGTCGCAGACCCCAACTACCGCCTCTTTGGAGCTTCAGCTAAGTCTGATGGCCGAGTGGGGCGACGATGAATGCGAGGAGCCCTTAGATGGCTCAATCGATCCCAAAACAACCATTGAAAAAGCTCAGAACCGGGAAAAGGAGCCGGAAAAAAATACAGGCGTCGCATCCAAAAAGCGAATACGCAACATACCAAAGAAGGACCGGAGGGACGTGGTGCTTCAGGAGTTTGACGTGGATAGCAAGCTGGAAACGGGTGACGAACCAATCGTCATTCAGGACAGCGATGCCAGTTCAAACGAAAGTGTCGTTTTTGTTGAGGATGAGGTCCCAACGCGCGACAGAAGCAATGGGAATAGTAAATCCAAGGCCCACAATTCCTCATCCTGCTTCGACTTTGAAGAGGAGGAGGACCTGCAGGAACAGGATGGAAAAAACCGGTTGAGCTACAGACGTCGCACGAACCGCAATGACGCTAATGGAAAAGGCACTGTGGATATAGAAGAATGGCTCGTGTCGCCAGTGCTGTCAAAGGAAGTCGTCAAGTGCCAGCAGACGGAACAAGCGTCGACAGCACGAACCAGATCCAAAGTCAATGCTTGCAATGACGAATTATTCAAGGGCTTCGACGATGAATTACAATTGGCAGCTGCCGCCGCAGCCTCTGTCGAGGCTAATCGATCTCTTAAACCGATCGAAAATCAGGAAAATCAGGAGTCTGAACCGGATGAAACGGAGCTTGAGGCCGATCAGCTGAGCTTACCCATCAAGGAACGGCAGAAGCGCATTTTTAAATCGCGCAACAAATCAATAGAGACAGTGCCGAAAGATGAAAGTCCTCCCACATCGGTATCCACACTCCCTAGTGACGAGGATGACGGTGCCGGAGGGGGAGCCTCTCCCCAACTTAACAATGGCGGGTTCAGCCGCAGCACGAGCAACAGCAGAAGCAGTAACAGTAGCAGCGGAAGCAGCAGCAAAACACGTCATCGCAGTAAACCCAGGACAGATTTATCCCGTAGACAGCATCGACGTTCCAAAGTAAAGGCTCGATTTAAGCTCAAGCCCAAACCAACAGCCGAGGAATTTAACATCTGTAGCAGCAACAGCAATAACATCTCCAACTCCAGTTCCACCAGTAGAATGGCATCCCCCCTTCTCAGCTCCAGCACAAGCTGCTCGATTGCTTCAAATATAGCGGTGATCTCTGCAGAGGAGGCACGGGAGCTTCAAAGAACCGCGTCGGGAGCAGGTCTCATCAATGCATCCATTGTGGATGCCACACAGCCTGTGCAGCGAGGGGGTGTGCTAATCCTGGAAGACATACGGCTGCCCAATCTTTACGATCGCCTTCCTTTCGGCAGCCTACATTCGTCAGACAGTAATGACAGCTGCCATCTGAAGTCAAACCACGAGAAGGTGGCCGTCGTGGAAGAACATTTAAGAGACACAGATGAGCAGGACTCGGAAGACGAAGAACAAAACGTACCTCATGAAGTAAAATCAAAACTGGCGGCCAATCATATTAGCAAGAAAGTGCTGGACGAAGTCCACGGGGAGGAACAACAAGAGCCTGGCCCAGAGCAAGAGCTCGAATTTGGGCAGGAACTTGAGGCTGACACAGAGCATCAGGATCTGGAGTCTGGGCCAGAGCAAGAACCGGAGCTAGATTCTGAGCCAGGGCAAGAACTGGGGTCTGAGCTAGATACGAAATTGGTTGCCTCAACAATACCAGATTCGCCAGAGGCTGTGTCTTTTGTGCCCCAAAAACGGGAATTGCTTTTGAAAAAGAGAGAGCAAGAGCTACTGCGCCAATACGAGGCTGATCTGATCAGCGGGCGGAGTGTCGAAAAGTGCCGCAGGGCGCGAGAACGCTGGAGTCAAGTATTACAATCCACAGGAGAGTCGTCATTAGATACAGATGGAGTACTGCAACTGAAGTCAGTAACTCTAGACATGGAAATAAGAACATCTGAAGAAGATGAAGCCGGTCAACCAGAAAAGGAGCCACATCCAACAGATATGGAGGCGGAAGAGTCTGAAGAATCGGTAAGTTCGTTACTTGAGCCGCAGCGTCAACTTGCCACAGCGGAGCTGGTGGTGACACCACCATTGTCGCTCCTCGCCCGTCGCCCTGTCAGCCATTCTCGGGTCAATTCATCAACAGCCCCCACGTTCAAGAGCGGAGACTTGAGCTATGCCCAGATATTTTGTGACGAAGATTTTGCGAAAGCCCACCAACAGCTGGAAGACCTCCGTGACCAGCAACGCCGTCGCTCCAGCTCATTGCCCATGCCGCTCTTGCAGTTTGGGCAGAGGCGCCAGCGTCGACGCTCGCGCAATGTAGGGAGCGACAACGTAGTGAGCGGCACCCGCCACGACACCGTCGAGACATCGTGTGATCCGAAGGAACAGCATGAGAGTCTAGATAACGTAAGTGTCCCTCTATATCCCTCACAGTATGAAATATTCATGGAAGCGGTTACTTTTCATTCCCGCCTCTATATTCTTGTTTTAGAGTGATAAAAAGAGCTCCGCCATTTTCCCCCTGCTCTCAATTCCACAATTCTATTTGTTTTAAGCCAGTTTGGCACTAGTTTCGCGACCAAGATTTTGGTGCACTTGATCCTTTGGCAGGCAGACAGATTATATCGTGGATCGATGCTCTTGAGCAACCTGTGATTGATTCATAATGGCGCAGACTACCGCCTGAAATATACTGCAGTGGTTTGGTAGCGTATATGACAGTCTTCTCTCAGGGTCTCTGCAGTATAGGTATATACCTGCTCTTACTCTTCCCGTTATGTCACATGCATGAGGTTGTTTTGGCATCGAGTCAAGCTCTGGGGATCATGTAGTCAGATGATTTGATCATGTCCCGTCCAATTTAGCTGTACCCGTATTCTTGTAATGACGAGCTTCCCCATGCGGCAAGGCGTTGGGCGCCTTTTTCACTGTCAGGAGTGCGTGGATGTCCAGGTCTCTGTTCCGAGTGTGGTTTAGAGTGCTTTCGTTTGGTGGACTTCCGCGCCTCCGTGATGCAGAGCAATGTCTGCCTGCACAAACTCATTTTAGGCTTTTCTGCGTTGATTGGCAGTCTTTTTGCTATGAAGGGAACTCTCGATGATTGCTACGAGCGAATGCAGTGCCGTCTCCACCCATACTGCTTTAGTGTGAACAGTTTTTATTGACCAGTTCTTGACAAAACAGGCGACAACTTGTTTTAAAATGGTTCGGTGCGAATACTTTGATGGCATTTGGTTCGCTTTAAAATGCCCATTTCGTCGATTACTGTTTTTTTTTCGGCTTCATATTTATATATCCCTGATTCGTAACATGTTTAGATGTTATACACAGATTTTGAATCACCACGGCCGTATATTTAGTATACCCGTACTCAAAAAAGAGTTAAGGGGTATATTCGATTTGTGGTAAAAGTGGATCTGTGTAACGCAGAGAAGGAAACGTTTCCGACCCCATAAAGTATATATATTCTTGATCAGCATCAATAGCCGAGTCGATAGAGCCATGTCTGTCCGTCCGTCAGTCCGTCTTGGTGAGAGTGTGTACGAGCGAGAACGTGAACGTGTAGCGCGGTCTCGTGATGGAGGACGTGGGGAAGCAACTGAAAATGAATTTCTGTATTCTGGCTATAATAATGATCTGATTCAGATTCAGCAATCTGGTAGATATAGTCATTCTCTACGATACTGCGGACAGACAGACATGGCTGTATCGAATCGGCTATTGGTGCCGATCAAGAATATATACACTTTACGGGGTCGGTAACGTTTCCTTCTCTGCGTTGCACACATCCACTTTTACCACAAATACAATATACCCCTTACGTCTTTTTTGAGTACGGGTATAAAAAGAATGATCATATCTTTTGTTTTTGCAGAAGCACGGTCATTATTATTTCCGGACTGAAATAAACATTTACCAGTGGCTGGCTCTGCTAAGGAGTGGGTGGTGGAGAGAGCGAGATATAACGGAATGGAAACAGATATACAATTTTAATAACTGGGAATAAAGAGAGAATAAGATGAATAAATCTTAGAGCTGGTTGTAAACGGTGCAGAAGCTACACGTGCAGCATTTATGTCTGTGGGGCTGCACATTTTGTGTGAAATGAGATTGTATAGTTCACACGTACCCATTCTGCAAGGCATCCGCTGCATCGATTACAACCAGCTTAAGATTGCATATATATAAACTCAGTACCGGGTATCAAAATAACGATTTTTTGAGTAGTCGGACCGTCGACTATAGTCTTTAGAATATTTTTAGTGCATCTGAATATATAATTTTCCTCAATAGTCAATGGTTCAACATGTTATGTTTGCTCATTGCAGCCGCCTCAGTTGTGCGCTGGGCGCATCTGCGCTGTGATGACCCGTCCTATACCGGGCTACAACCATACATTTATGCTCTGCTCGCTGGCCAATAACAACTTCATGCCGTTGAACAACGTGGCATTGTACCTGGACAGCGAGAAGAACCACCTGGTACCAGTGCCGCGAGAGGCGTTGGTGGAGCCACCGCGACTTGCAGATGGGCATCCCATGTCCGCTGTCTTTGCGGACATTGACTTCCGTGGTGGCCAGGCTGTGGCTCAGGTCGTAGAGCCAGCGGACATGGGGATGGAGATGGGCGTGGACTTTGAGCAGAACAGCGAGGAGCAGTTCGACGCACCCGAGCAGCCCGTTTCAGTGGAGTCGTCGGTGCAGGTCGTTAATAGTCATTCGGAAGAAACCACGATCGATACCAAACAGGTGGAAATACTGGGTATCATGACGCCCTTAAGCCAAGTGGCCGAAGGGGGTATGCCTGTGGCCAGCTTTGGTGGTACTCTCAATGTAGACGAGGAGTTGTCGCTGCACGAGGACCAATTGCAGTCTAACGTACTGCAGCTAAATGTCAACGGGCATCGCCTTGAACTGGACCCTTCAGTGCTTTTCAGCATTGCGGAACAGCCAGATTCCTGCATCGAGCTAAATGTGGCAGAGACTGGGGCCAGCGGTGTCAGGGCCGTGCTCCATGCACGCGATATACTTCACGCAGCCCAGGCGTACCTGCAGGAGCGCGATTTGCAGCTAGTCAATGTGGAAGACATGACCTTAGATGAGGAGGATGTCGGTGGAACATCGGCAATTACAGTCCCCGCCACGGACATGCTGGCCGAAGCACTAGCGGACAGCCAAGTGGTCAACGACATCGAATATGTAAACGCCGCCAATGCTAGTGTAGCTTTGCTTAACATAGAGACGCGAAGCTCTGCCAGCGCTGGCCTCATAGACGTTGACGACGACGAACCCGACGGCGTTGTGTTCGTCTCACACGTGATGCCGCCAGCTGCTGCACACCTCACACCACCCATCACGGCTCGGACCAACGAAACAAATGCGCTTCTCAACCAGACGCCTATAATGTCGACGCTGGAGAATCCTAGCACTGTGCAGCTGAGATGCGTATCTCCTCTGGGCGAAGTTAACCTGGAAGACAGTTTGGCCGTCATCGGCGTCACAAACACTAGTGGTGTACCCACCTCACTAGAGCTCCCAATTACCGTAACGAATCCGGCTATAGCTCCCCGCGTGACAGTCCCCATCGCGGATATTATGCGGTTCGCTCCCTTTCAGTAAACGGTAGATCGCGTCGACATAGTTTTTTTGTTCTTTTTTTTTTCGAAAACAAGTGATTTTTTCTTAGCCGTAGTAGATTTAACGAGAACGATTTTATGTTGAGCATAAAAGAGTAAGATAAATTAAATTTTTTAACGTTTTGCTAATTTAATTCAGTATAAAGAACCGATTTGATGTGTGGTATAATACTATCTATATATATATATCTGTATGAGCACGAATGGAATAGTTCCCTATCCTACGGTCTTAGCCTTGACAACGTTTCTCCATTTACATTGAAAATAAATGTGTAAGTGCAAAATAAATATTACTCTAGCAAGTAGGAGATATAATTGATACATCATCGCAGAAAAGGCAGAAGTATGCGAAAGAAGAAGCATCAACAGTCTGATGATGATGAACAAACAACAAGAGTACAGCACATATAGAATTTGAGATAACATTTAGAAGATATATGTACATGTAAACATCTAAACTTCAAGCGAAACTTATATTTTATTACGTCGCATATGTGTTTGGCTAAGCAAAATTAATGTGTAAACTAAATACCGTGAAGCTAACTGCTTTGACCGGCAACGAACTAAATAAAGTCAGCATACTCCAAACATCAACTCTAGATCCATATTGGAAACGTTTGTCCAGCAGAGTTCTAGAAGTATTAACCTTTGTAATTATTCGAAATGGACAAGTAAAGTTAACACCGAAAAAGACTGATATTATAACTGAAACAACTTATTTTCCTTCCTAAAGCCTAGTAATCAGTTCCAAAAATGTTTGCTATAAAAATTTGAATATGTTTTGCCAGTCGCCGAGTGTGACCCAGGTGTGCATGCTTATCGTTACACTGCTCAGACAGCTGATTTGTTTTGTTTAAAAATTTGTTTAGAGTAAACAAAGTTATTTAAATGCACTTATTCGGCGTGGGTCGTTCTTCCCCAGGCATATTCTGGGCTCCCCAATATTTGATTGGCAAAGAATTGTGTCTGGCTATCAGGAATAGAAAATTGTGACGCCTCCCGTGAAACCACCGGCGACCACCGTGAAGATAGATGAAAGCAACCTAATAGACAAACGGCTTTTTATTCAACAAAAGGAGTCTTAATTGCAAAATAAAAAAATAGATGACTGGTGTTTTTTTCAAAATAAACTCTTACTAAGCTATAACTTAAAATCTATCCTTAACCGCGTGTGCATGCCTAATAATTATGTAAAAAAACAACCTATTTAATTAATTTTGTGCGTTGGATAGTCGTGGGTTTGTGTTGTTGCTTTTCGTAAGCATTACATTTACTTGCTGGCTTTGCGAAAGCGTAGTGCATGCAAAATATTCAGGGCTTCCGGACCGTGTAGGTGATGCCATTTCCCAAAATAATGGCCTGCATTATAGTTGTGGTGGGAGTCCCACTAAAGCGGCAAGTTTTTGTGTCACGATTTGCCCACACATCAAACGATGTAACTGCTTATTTTTAAAGAAAAATAAAAGCCGATGGCTTAAAAGTGGAGAAGTCTAATTTCTCTTGTGAGGGAGTAAACTTCCTTTAAGATAAGCGTCTGCGTAGAAATCAGGTCAGTGCTCCATTCTTGTATTCCCACTCTAACTCCTCCCAGCCAAAAAATTAACTTCGTTCTTATTAACCTATCAGAAGGCTAGAATCTTGCTAGAATCTAAGCTAAGCACCCTTTTCATTGATAGTTTCCCTTTTTTTTTCCTACGTTATTGTGTTTACCGAGACCTGGTTAAAGCCGGATGTACTTAGTTCCGAAGTTTTGACACACACAATCTTTAGAAATGACTGTTCGTATCGACGTGAAGGGGAGGTCCTCATTTCAGTCGAATCAAACTTCCCGTCGGAACATTTCAGAATCTAGTTTCAATAAGATCTGGAATTCCTGTGTAAGACAATCAGTCTGCCCAGCTTTTTCATACTTATACTTATATTTGTTCGTATATTCCACCCTAATCGGATACCTTTATATACGAGCACCTTCTGTCCACTCTAAAAACTGTTTCTTGATCTTGATCTGATTCAGATTCAGCAATCTGGTAGATATAGTCATTCTCTACGATACTGCGGACAGACAGACATGGCTGTATCGAATCGGCTATTGGTGCCGATCAAGAATATATATACTTTACGGGGTCGGTAAAGTTTCCTTACCACAAATACAATATAACCCTTAACTCTTTGAGTACGGGTATAACAAAAAATAATAGCCGTCGCATCAAACCCACTTATTCTTAGAGACTTGGGACTCCAAAGAATTTAATAAATTATGCCTCTTTGCTCAGTCGCAGATTTATGCATTAATTTACATATTACATAATATACACTTATCGAATATGTCAGGTCGACCCATGTAACGTGAGACATTACACCAGCTGAGTAGCTGAGTCAACAATAACAGCTTCTGCATCAATTTCTGCCAACGATGCGATCGCTCTTCAGAGGCCAAAACACTGGTGCAATTGCTGACTATCACGATTTCCCTATAACACAATATCATATTAAATCTAAATTAATTCAATATGAAATCCAAGTCCATTTTACCATATTCTTACTAGACTCAGAACTTCCTGTACCTTTTGTTACCTATAAATATAACTTAAGTTCCTTTAATAAAATCAGTATCAGAAACAGTACCATCACTGCCTGTTCACTCATTCTCTACAACTGCAATCATCAGAGGCTGTCGCCGTGTCTTCAGACCCTCATTTGCTCTCCGCAGTCCAACTGGTTCAAGTTCTAGTTGCGACGACAAAATTGTAAACGGTTTATGTACCGTATGCATACCAACACACTAGCACACATTAACAATCTTTTTATTATTATGGCTTATGGCCTCTGCACACTGAGCCCATCCCGGGGGAATGGTGGGAACATTTGAAAGATGTGAAACACCGATTCACACTTCCACCATCCACCATCCATGAAAAACAGCTAATGCACACAATTTGGTGCGGAGGAAAATTTGTTTGCTTTTATAATTTAAATGAATATTAATAATATTGCAATGGTTGTGAGTGTGTCAGCACCAAAATATATTCTTGCACAATCGAATCATGTTTCTGGACATGGATGATGATAATGAGGCTAACATTGACGAGGAGAATTTATTGGAATGGATATCTGTTTTAAAAACACTGAAGCGTGGTCATTTGTGACTGCTTCTACTAAATCCAATCAATGTTTTAAATACAAATACATATTCTATGTTTTCTGAGAATCAGTTTGGGACATTTTGATTGAAAGATGTACCCGAAAACAACAAGGCGACAAGACAATTCTGACATATCAGATGTTTTTTTTTTTTTTTAAAGCTTAGTACTCAGATCGAAAAAAACACCTCGCGAACAGAATCAGGGTTGATATTCGTATGAAACCGATAAGAAATGTTTTACGCGTAAAACTGTTTTCTAGGCTCTGTACGGAAGGCAGTACTCTGATCGAAAAACAAAAAGGTCGGTATATACTGAAAAAGTATCAGAAGTATTTGCTTGTTTTTTTGGTATGTTTAGACCCACCGCTTCTGGGTCCCAGTCCCAGTCGCTTCTGGGGACGCGACTCTACTTATACCCGTACTCAGTCAGTTTATACATTTTTGAGCACAACTTTTAAAAATTTTAGAATTAAAAAAACTTTTACATATTAAATTTTTTTGCTACATCTGTTATCTACATCTACAATGTATATTTTACATCTAACATGTAGATTATATATGTACCATTCTATATGTACCTCCGCTAGGGGTTGCTCGCGCATTGAACGCGCCAGCGTGTGCAAGCGAGAAAGAGAATGAGTAGCGTGGTTGATGGCAGAAGGGGGCGGGGAAAACAGCTGAAAATTAATTTCTTCATTCTGGCTATAATTATGATCCGATCTGATTCAGATTCGGCAATCTGGTAGATATGGTCATTCTCTACGATATCGTATCGTATTTTTAAAAATGTGCCTGCCACAGATATTCGTTCTTTGCGGGGGCTGATGTAGGCTAGGCGAAATTTTGAAATACACTTGTAGCAGTGTGATATCACATGAGTCTGGAAACCAAATTTGGTTACCCTAGCTCTTATAGTCTCTGAGATCCAGGCGTCAAACAAGACGGACAGACGGTCAGACGTACAGACGGCTATGGCTATATCGACACGGCTATTGATCAAGAATATATATACTTTATGGGTTCGGAAACTTTTCCTTCTCTGCGTTACACACATCCACTTTTACCACATCTAATATACCCCTTAACTCTTTTTTGAGTACGGGTAGAAAAATCTCAAATTTGGTCTAAAAATGTCTGTTTGAACGCCTATTTCATTTCATTTTGTGTCATTCTGTAGAACAGAACATTCTATGATACTTGTATGATGCTTGTATACCATTTTTTATGAACAATTGTTTTCTGAAAAAATTGAAATTGTGTATTATCATTATTTAATTTCGATGAATTCCTAAAAATGCAATGCATTTAGTAAGCAGCGAAGCGCGCGGGTCTGCTAGTATGTATATATTTGTAGATATTGTACATATGTATCTAAATAATACGTTGATCCAATATTGGGTATATTGGCGTCTGATTCCAGTATTGTCCCCCTCCAGCACCAAAAAACCACCAAATAATTCAATAAATTCAGTTCTCCACATACATACCTCTCTTATCTCCAAATGCATACGTATGCACACAGTAGTGAAAATATTATTTTTACACTTTTGTATTTATTCACACTTTAAAGTCTAGACTCATATCCAAAGACTGTTTGCTAGCAAAAAATATGTCATATATTTTTCTTGCAGCCAGTGGTGTGAACAGAGGTGTGCACTGCATTCCGTACGATTACACAGCTCAGAGAGTTGTTTTTGTTTTGTTTTGTTTAAAGTAAACAACGTGAATGAAATGCACTTCTTCGGCTGGGGTCGCTCTTCCCCAGTCATATCCACTGGGCTGAAAATGCCGTTCGACCTTGTTAAGCTGTATGGATACAGACCAGAAAAGCTTTCATGCGAATATGTTGTTAGGAAAAATTGTGCAAAAAGCTCGGGAATGGCATGATCATTGTTTGCCGACGAATTAAGAAATTATAGCGAGGATGGGTGTGCGGACGAAAACATACGATGCTGTAAAACTGTTAAGGGTCCTGTGAAAAGCGTATCCCTGCATCGAGATAAGTAGTTTTTATAGCATTGAGTGTTAAGAACGGATACATTTGACCGAGAGAGATAGAGAGAAGGAGAACCAACCTCTTTAAATTTGTTATAGTCTTGATTTTAAGTTTTTTAGACTGGATAACTCTTTGGTGAACCAAGTAGGCTTCCCAAATCTAATCGGCCAAGAAAGTGGGACCCAAGAATCAAAAGTTTGTAACGTCAGTGCACGAGTACAGAGCGGACTAATAAAAATCCCTAATTAGTTTAATAAACTTTGTAGGGTCGACTTTACGAAAGCGGACAAAAAACCTTCCCGCTCGATCCAATACATTAGGTGCAATATCGACCGATACTTCGTATGTAGGATGGTAGGAGGCTTCATTATACACAGAGCGGAAGAGCTCGGATGGTCGGATCCGACACAAAGCGCAGATCAAGCAATCGGCCCAAGGAATTTTTCACATGGTTTACTTGAGAGAGGGACAGGCCTAGCAAGCCTTCAAAAACGTTATGTCGCGTATTGGGCACAAGGTTATTAGACCCGTTTACCGAAGACCAAACAGTACCTGGCAAATGGAAATCCCCAAGAACTATCATTGGTCTTTATCTGCTAGCGAGGAAGAAACAGTTTTTAAAGTGATTAGGGTGGAATATACGAACAAGTATAAGTATAAGTATGAAAAAGCCGGGCAGACTGATTGTCTTACACAGGGTTTCCAGATCTTATTGAAACTAGATATTGAAATGTTCCGTCGGGAAGTTTGATTCGACTAAAATGGGGACCTCCCCTTTACGTCGATACGAACAGTCATTTCTAAAGATTGTGTGAACTGATTCGGAACTAAGGATGTCCGGTTTTAACCAGGTCTCGGTAAACACAATAACGTGGGACAAGGTATTTTATTAATTAATAGGCGCAGTAGCTTCGGGATTGTTCGTGGGAGCACAAAGCTATTTGTTGCTGGGCGTGGTTTGAAGAATTTTTCTATACGGACGGCAAATGTATTTGCCTTCTCTTTGTTGCTGCGAGCCCACTCTCCTGTTTGTGTTCGCAAAGGTGATTCACTCTCGATTGGTGGGCATACGCCTGATTTAGCTTTCCACAGTGGGAATCGTTTGATAGTTGTGGAGAGTTGCTTCATATAGGATATATGAGCTCGGTTTTTTTTAATATTCGAGGGCTCTGCGTAGTAGATTTTGGCTCTTTTTAACCGCTCTTTCGAGGCAGGTGATCTGTGTTCTTGCCACTCTCGGCGAAGCCTTCTTTTATGGAGTAGCTGCACTTCAATGTGCCTAGATACACGAGTGCTGTTGGAAAGTTTATTAGCTGTTTATATTGGTTTTGAGCGGTTTGCCGCCAGTGATATTGAGGATACTAATGCTTCGACTGACCTATCAATGTCATCTTTACAATAAATGTTTGGGCAGCTATCAATATGGGAATATATGTACTTCCTGTATTTTAGCCAATCTGTTTTGCTAGAAGTTAGAAAGTGTGGGCGTTCCGAAAGCTGTGGATGGTCGTAAAGGTGAAGTAGTATGGGCGAGTGATCCGATGATAGATCTGTTAAGTGATCTACATGAATCTGAGCTTGCAGCACCCTTCGTGTAACTGCAAAATCAATCAAGTCGGGTTGCTTGTTTGGATCTGTGGGCCAATATGTAGGCTTGCCCGGAGAGATAAAGTCTAATAGTCGTGGCGTTATTATAGCGTCTTCCTTTCGGGTTGGTAAGTCTAGTTCTCCAATGGGTGTGTAGTCACCAGCTGCTATAAATCGTTCACCGCTCGAAGAATGTAACAAATTCCGTTTCGGAAATGCAGAAGCGCGGTAGGTCTAAACCTACCTAAGTAGCCGCTCTGAATTTCAATATGAATTGAGTTGGTAGGTGTAGTAATTAGATTGTTCATTAATTTTCGAGGTATTTTGCAACTGGGCCTTGGCCTTGGGTGTTTGGGCGATCTCATCTTCATTCGTATCGCAAATCTATTGTTTGGTAGTGCCCTTTGTGGTACAGTGTTCTCGGTTATTTTGGTTATTTTAGCTACATTGTTGTTCTTCGCAGTTTGTGGGCTCAATTTTCTTTTGATTTGCACATAGCGATCGAGTATAGTCTGAATAACCGCTCCGTTAGCGTTTTCTGAACTTATTGGTTGGGAGAGGTGGGGCTTGTCGCAGTGGGTCGACAGTACCGGGCGCTGATCAATTGCAGTGGTTGTCGTTGTGGTTGTTGTCGTTGTTGTGGTCGAATACACAGTTTTGAGCGAGGGCATTGTACTAGTGGTTGTCGATATTAGCAAATCGTTGGTTACGCAGTACGGTTCGGAGGGATGGGCTCTGAGCACTCCATGATCCACTATGAAATGCAGGGGAGAAACAAATTATTTGTTTACATTTGCTTTGAGACTCGGCTAATTTTGTGCGAAGAAATCTACGAAAGTATAGAAAATAAAGATCAAGGATATACATATAAGATATATATCAGGGGTGCCACAGAATTCACTTCCCCTGGAAAATCACCTCAATTCCATTCCGCCGTGCCACACACCGATTTAACAGCGGAATCAAAATCGATCACAATGTATCCAGCGATTTGATTCAATACACCCAAAACGATTGGAATATTACTTTCCCATAAAGGTTATTCAATTGGTGATTAACCCTCATCCAAATAATTTAACATTATACATGTTAAGTTAATAAAATAAGCATTTTAGTAAATCACTATTCAATCCGCTGACTGAATTTACACTTAACGATTCCGCTCTCAATACGCTGCAGAGCGAGGTGGCCACTTAGGGCGATTCGGACTTTCGAAGTTAATACAGTAATGCCACCTTTTTTAAGCCGAATTCGGAGCAAGATATTTCATATTAATTATATTGAAAGCATTCTGTTTTTCTTTAATTAAGCATTAAAAAAAATAGCTCATTGCAGTAAAACTTCCTTTACGTCAAACGTGTGCATACTTTTTGTGCAAATTGCGAAAACATTTGTATTCATTTGTAGTTCTACCAGGTGGCATCGCTTCAAAATGTCAAAACAGAACTAACAATCCATTTCTGCACATTATTGCCATTGCATTTATGCGTAGTTCTTCGATGGCCAACAGTCTCGGTAAAAGCATTTTAATGCTTAATGCCAGTAAAATGGAGATGTCTGTTTTTTTTGAACAGCTGTTTGCTGCCATGCCCGGAGAGTTGCCAGACAACTGCTAGAGTTGCCAAGTACAGTGTTTTGTTTGACTCGCACGATATTGGATGTTATTTTGCTTTGAAATTATACAAGTACAGATTTGAAAAATCAGCTATTTTATATTAAAAAAGAAAAACCAATTGTTTTGATATGATAAAATCAATAAAACTGCAAAATGAGCCCCATTCGAAATGAATTTTTAAAAGTGTCAACCCTAGCCTTAGTTCGAATTTGGTTTGTGACAATGCTAAGAAAAATGAAATCGCTCGGAATTCTGTGGCACGGCGGAAATTTTTAAGCGGAAATCCTCTGCGCGGTTTTCAATTTCACTAGTGATTTCTGTGGCACCCCTGATTGTAGATTGTTTCAATTTTTGTTCTACATCAGTCTCTCTCACTCTTTTCACGCCAACCTGCCCGTCTAACTCCACCGCCAGAAATCGGAGAGAGAGAATGGGTAAGCGCGTGGTAGTTGTGGGTTAGCCAATGAAAATGAATTTTTTCATCCATGCTATTTTACTGATATCACAGGTAATGGTGTCAAATACATGTCAATGCATCAATAAGTCATCTATTTTTTTTCCTTTTGCAATAAAGATTTGTTTAGTTGCGGAAAAGTCTTGCGTTTTACGAGTAAAAGATTTAAAAGTAAATCGCATTTTTTTGTAAAAGTGAAAACCGGAACCTGCCTGTTTGTTTTAATCAGAAGCCCATAGTACAAAAAAACATCATATAAAATCATTTCAATACCACCTTTTACATACATTAGTACATAAAAAATACACAATACCCCATGTACTCTATGTAATTGACAAGTGCTTAAAAAAAGTCCGAAAATTCAAGCGTAAGCTTTTCAAGGAGTAGTTTAAATAGGGACGCCAGACAATGGGGTTTAGTTAAGTTTATTTGATTGATTTTTAACAATAGCTTGATGCTTTTGCATTACATTTCGCTTTATTATCAATAACAATTGCTTAATTCAATAGCTTTTGTATGTTTTTCTGCACGTTTGTATACGTTTCACTTTTTTTTTTGTTGTTAATGATCAAATTATAGTAACCGTTTTGACTCAACTTTAAACATGATTTGCTTTTCCTCTTTCCATTATTACTTTGTGGTGAACTTTTCTAAATGATATTTTGGAAGGTTTAACTTAACACAAAAGGCTTAACAAATCAATTTTCAATAAATAATTACATTTAACTTGTTTTATATTAATTAAATGGTGGTGGTTCCACGTATTCACAAATAAACGAAATAGCGCAATAAAAAATGGGGGAAAGTAATGAATTTTAACGTTTTCAAATATGGTCGGAACAAATTAAATAATATACGCAAGTATTCGAACATAAAATACTTTAGGTAGCGTTTCTATTTTTTTTAATTTTCTTTTTTTTTTTTGGTGCCTGGGGAGAGCAAATTTTAGTCAGAATTTAAGAAACTTGAAAATAAAAAACCTGCGGTCAAGTTATGTAAAAGAATGAGTTTTTTCCCACACATTTTTTTGGTTTGGAGAGCGATAGCTCCTGGATCTATCTTCACCCATCTCCACATTTGTGCGGCTACTTTTTCTGTTCTCGTTACTGATTTTGTTGAGGTTTTTATAATTTGAGGCGGGCTTCCCGGGCTGCAATCTAAAGTTTACCGCAGATCTCGTTTGTGAACTCAGAGCATTTGGCGCGACCGCCGAGATCTCCGGTCAGGTATTTACCCTCTTTGATGGTTTCAAAAGCAGCGCGCTCGATCTTATCGGCGTGTGAGTTAAGCTCCATGTGCCGCAGCATCATGACCGCCGAAAGAAGCAGGGCAGTGGGGTTGGCCAAATCCTTGCCGGCAATGTCGGGAGCGGTACCATGCACAGATTCAAAGAGCGCGCCATTTAGGCCCATGTTACCAGATGGCGTCAGGCCAAGACCGCCAACCAGACCAGCGCACATATCGGATAGAATATCACCATACAGATTGGGCATGACCTGGAAGCAAACGGAGCAAGGAGCATTAATACAGCACTTAACACTGAAAGGTCTCAACTTACCAGTACGTCGTATTTTCCTGGGTTTTGAACCATGTTCAAGCACACGGTGTCCAAGTATCGCTCCTCGAACTGGATATCCGGGAACTTCTGGGACATATCACGAACACATCGCAGAAACAGGCCATCAGACATGCGCCTGGAAATAAAATTCGATAATTCAGTCAGTGCTGACGCTGCAATATATGTATTATGATTTAATTAGATCGGTTAGGATCTACTTACATAATGTTCGCCTTGTGCACGACGGTTACCTTCTTCCGATTATTGTTCTTGGCATATTGAAAGGCATACTCGGCCACGCGCTTAGAGGCCTCCTCGGTGATCAGCTTGATGCTCTGAACGACGCCATCGACGATCTCGTGTTCAATGCCTGAGTACTCGCCCTCGGTGTTTTCACGGATAGTAACTACGTCAACATCATCGTACAGTGTTTTATAGCCCTCAAGACTGCGGCAGGGGCGCACATTGGCATAGAGGTTGAACTCCTTACGAAGGGCCAAGTTAAGCGATCGATGTCCTTTTCCAACGGGCGTCATTAGTGGGCCCTTCAAGCCGATCTTGTTCGTGTTCACCGAATCGATGGCTGCTTGTGGAATGCCGAATTTTCCATCTGGGCCCTGTTAATAATCGGTTAAAGATATGTAATAAAATTAATATATATGTGTAGGTACTAGGGTCCCAGTGCACTAAATTAACTCCTCCCGCACGACCTTATAAACCCATCATTATTTTTCATTGATATCAGTGTAATGTAATTAAAAGTAGTTAGTACTACATTTGAGTGACATTTGAGTCCACAGCAAGGCATTTGACTCAGTATAACATACTATGCCCAAAATTTATTCTACGGTTGCAGGCAGAAGTGTCAGGTACGAATGCTTCAAATTTTGTTTAACTTAAAGGAGTAGCCCATTAGGTATCAGTGTTAGGCCACATGTGTTAATTATACCCGTACTCAAAAAAGAGTTAAGGGGTATATTAGATTTGTGGTAAAAGTGGATGTGTGTAACACAGAGAAGGAACATTTTCCGACCCCATAAAGTATTTATATTCTTGATCAGCATCAATCGCCGAGTCGATAGAGCCATGTCTGTCTGTCCGTCTGTCCGTCTTGATAAGCGCCTAGTTCTCAGAGCCTATGAGAGCTACTCATTCTCTTTCTCGCTCGCACACACTCTGCCTCGTTATGTCCGCTGGCGGAGAAGATGTAGAATTGAAATGGTAAATGTAGAATATACATGTTAGATGTAGAATATACATTATATATGTAGATAACAGGTGTAGCAAAAAAAGTGTAATATGTAAATATTTTTAAAATTCTACATAAATCATAAGCTCACAAATGTATATGCGGGTATAAAAGTAGAGTCGCGTCCCAGAAGCGACTCACACGTTTCTTTTCGTTTTTATTATAAAAATTAGAACTCATACGAACCCTGCTTGTAACAGTATGATATCAAAGAGGTTTAGCTCTTAGTCTTTGAGAACTAGACGACAGACAAGACGGACGGACAGACATGGCTATATCTGCTAGGCTATTGATGCTGATTAAGTATATACATATGTACATAGATACATAAATACTTTTTGAGGTAGGAAACGCTTCCTTCTGGGTGTTACACACAAACCACAAAACTAATATCCCCAAAATCTTCGAATAAAGGGTTTAAAAACCATAATTTATTTTAAATCCACGTGGGTAATCGCTTTTCATCTTTGTGTCGCACTCTATGCCCTATGCCCTGCTGCTGCAGAAGTATTGGTTTCATTATTAGGGAAAATACATTTATTTTATTACATATGTAGTCTTACAAGACATGGGGGATACTTACACGCACGGGGGTCACGTCGACGGCTTCCCATTCAATGGGCACATTCGCCGCAGTGAATATTTTTTGAACGGCTGCGGAGATCTCAGGACCAATGCCATCCCCGGGTATCAGTGTGACCTTTTTAGATCCAGATGAGTAGGCACGACTGGCAGATGGAGTTGTGTTGACCTGCAAACAACAAAACGTTTTTAATACATCATACATTTGCGCGCTCGCACACACTCGGGACAAATTGACTGAAAAAGCAATTTGAAGTTACTGGTTAGCGTTTTAGCTAAGAACGGTTATAAAACAACGAGAATGAAAGACCTTAGTGTCTAATTTTTTTTAGAATGAATCCATATAAAAACATAGTACGCATACAAGTATGCATAGAAAGATTACATAAGAAACCTTGAAAAGAAACAAACACAAAGGCAGCCGCAGCCTCTATCCCCGTGGATATCTCCTCTACCCTAGCTCTGCTGGTGCAGACAGCGTAATGTTGAGGTTAGAGAGCAGCAGAGCAGTGTTGACTACAAATGGTAAGCGGACACTAACTAAATTACGCTGACTGTTCCAATTTGAAGTGCTTATTAATTGCAACCCGATCTACGCAATTGTGTAAAAACTCCCACCAGCCAGTTACGACCACGACCACGCAACAAGAGAAGGAACGCTTGATTCGCAACTTGTTATGTAAAGGGGGCTCTTGCAATTTTTAATTTTATCATGGTAAAACATAAGGCATACAGCATTTTCAGGATTTCGGGGCGAAGATAAGACTGATTCTGGCTCGAATTCACTTTTTATAAACGAACCTTGGTTTTAAGTGTTGTTTCAGTTAAGATCGTTGACGCGGACACTGCTGCCGGATCACGCGCAGCACTGAAACCCAATTGATTGAGCTGGAAATGTTTTGCGTAATGGTTTGTGGTTGTATTGAGTAAATGTATTTTGAAACGCCATCCGAACGATAAATAAAATAAGTTTATTTTCAATATTTGTAGATATTATAACAAGAACGTAATCATTGTTGGTCCTATTAGCCCCAAGGTGTGGTTGTGCAAAGGGGTGGTTCAGGAAAAAACTTCTAGGCGATGTGTTCCCTTCATATTAGCTTAGAACAGTGTTCAATTAAATTTACACATATTCTTACAATTTTCTGTATGAATCTAGCAGCCATTTCGTTGCCTAATATATTTGCACTTGTTTCTACGTGGATAGAAAAAAATTCACTCGTTTGTCAAACTATTTGCGCCCGCCGTAGTCGCCACCTTACGGAAAACTGGCGAGTCTGCCGATAGAATGAATGATAGAATGCATGATATCGATATTAAATATCCACTAACAAACTTAATAAAAAAAATGTTTTTACAATATTTTAAGAAAAATAATGTAAATATATATAGCCTATTTTTGTTTAAATAAAACTGTAAAGTAAGTACAAATTATTTGTAAGAGTACCAACTGAAAACTCGATTAAAATAAATCGATCTATGGATGAGGGTTGTAACTTATTGTTCACATCTGAGACTTTACATAAAAAAAACAGTTTTATTTCTACTTTTGGTCATATTTAACTACACTTTAAGTTATGCAATGAGACGAGATATAAAAACTTCATATTCCCACACTTTAAAAAAATTATAATAGCATTTGACTATTCGACTATGTTTGGTCGTTGAAAATACATACTCTAATGTAATAAGGTTGATTATACAGACAGGCTCCGGTTTTCACATTCGCAAAAAATTTCCGATTTACTTTTCAAAGCGGAAAGTTAGACGCCCCCGTAGTCGTAAAACGCAAGCCTTTTCCGTTCTCAAAACGACAATAAATTCCTCGCCGAAATGAAAAGTCTTAATTTCGTAAGGAAAAAAATAGATGACTTATTTATGCATTGGCATGAATTCGACATCATTAAACCAACCTCAAATTTGGATCTGAAAATATGTAAATCTGAAATTATTTTATATACGCCTTAATTTTGCAAATGTGAACGAACACAAATTTATCGTATAGTGTTTTTTTTCAGACTAGCTTGGTCTTGAAGAGTATTGGAATACGACTATTATAAACTTGAACAGTCCGTAATTGATACATCGAAATATTTATATCGATAGTATAAATGTATCCCTTACAACCATGGTTTTTTCAGCCTTAGTTTAAAATTTCGGGCATTTCGCAGTTTTCCGTCTATTCTGTTAAATAAACTCCAATTTAAAGATAGGCAAATTTTTCAAATCATGAATTGTAAAGTTTAACGCGAAAACTGAAACGAAAACTACCAACGCTAAACATAAAACTAGATCTAGCGACAGACAAAGCTACGCTACGGTTGTTTGAGTCAAAGTGCGCTGAAGTCTAATCCGCCAGAGACGTACGCGAGCGGTTTATTTTTTCGCATTTCAGTTTTGGTTCTGGTTACCTGCGCGAAACAACCCAGCCGTTTCTGTCGTGTTTCGTTGAGCGTCCCAATGACTCGAATTTAACAAAAAAAAAAATTGTACCACAGTTATTGTCTGTGGTTCTGTGCATTGTATCATTCTATGATAAGCGACTAGAAATTAAGCAAATACGTAAGCGATAGCGAAAGTGAGCGTCCATTTCTCTTGTGCAGCACTGTAGTGCGGGTTTTCAATTGTCCGGGTGGAACGCTGCGGACGGTCAGCCTGAAAGGTAAATCGTTCCCTCCTGGAAATACAAATTTCGCATAGTTGAAAACGAACATTTTTCCCTAAATCCAATGAATCTGAACTTTTTCTTGCTTTGCCATTTGCGCGAGCTCTCACCCATACACACACGTATAGTTTAATACATGTCTGTTTGCCAGAACAATGTTGCGGCTGTTTTAGACAAAGTACGCACACCCTCGATGAATGCGTTGCAAACGTTGAAGTTTCCGTTTAACATTTATATTTTCCCCCTGGAGTATGCATGTGTTGCAGTGAATATACATAAGCACGCTATTAACACATCGCCTTTTCTTTTTCTACTCATAGTTTTCGGGATCGTAGTATTTCTGTTTGAGACGGCAATATTCATTTAAATTAGCACACTGGAGAAGGTAAATAAACGCGCCCAGCTCATACGGGACAAAATGGTGTTGGCTGAGCGCAACACCACGGATGTGGTGCGAAACGGACGTCGGTCGCGTGGACCCAGCCCCAACACGAATACAACTGGTGGTGTCGCCTCTAATGCAAACATAGTTGTCAGCGCTGGCGGAGGGGCTGGGGGTGGTAACCCCACAAATTCCACATCCAATGAGAAGGCCTCAACGCTCGTACCGGGTGCGGGCACGCCGGAGAGCTCAGACGACGACAACTGTAAGTAGATGCAGTTAGCCCAACGAGTGAGTAATTCAGCAAGTAAACTTCCTCTTTTCTCTTCCACAAAATCCTAGCAACAAAGCGCAATGGCAAGTCAAAGGCCAAGCAGTCTGAGTATGAAGGTAAATCAGATGCTTGCTCATCTTTCGCTTCTCATGCTAAAAACTTCCTCACAGAAAAAATTCGCGTTGGACGCGACTATCAGGCGGTTTGTCCCCCACTCGTCGCCGAAGTGGAGCGCCGCCCTGAACAAATGAATGAACGCGCCCTCTTGGTCTGGTCGCCAACAAAAGAGATACCAGACCTAAAACGTACGTTTCATAGTAAGCTCGGTGGCATGACAATACCCAATCCAAAAGCTTCTTTGAATAAAAATTTGACCGATTGACCTCTGCATTTGTCCATTCACTCGGTAAACTGATAGATTTGTTCCTTTGTATGTGGTGGTGTAATGTCATGCCGAACCCGCTGTTTATGTTCTGTTGTCTACTAAATTATTCATATGAAATCTCGTCAACATGCAGTCGAGGAATACATTTCAGTGGCAAAGGAGAAGTACGGATACAACGGTGAACAGGCTTTGGGCATGCTGTTTTGGCACAAACACGACTTGGAGCGGGCCGTGATGGATTTGGCCAATTTTACACCATTTCCTGATGAGTGGACCATTGAGGACAAAGTCTTATTTGAGCAGGCGTTTCAGTTTCATGGAAAAAGCTTCCATCGCATACGTCAAATGGTACGTGAATCTCTGCCGCGATCAGATGTGAGTTTACCCTAGTTTCTTCTTAATTTATCGAAAAGCTACCAGACAAATCAATCGCAAGTTTGGTGAAATACTATTACTCGTGGAAGAAGACGCGTCATCGTAGCAGCGCAATGGATCGCCAAGAAAAGAACATAAAGGTTTCTGTCAAGGATGGCTCCGAGAATGGCAGTGAAGTAGGCAGCAATGAGGAGTCTGATAACGATGACAAGGTAATTATCATGTAGAAAGCTACCTTAAAAGTAAAGATTCGTCCCTTCTATATCACATCCATACATACATATGTATGTACTCGAATATATTTAAACGCTCCACTCATCTACTCAAACCAAACAAATACGTATGACATACTCATAAGCAAGCGAAAAATGGGCCGTCCCGTCCGCTTCCCCCGTAACCATAAATGAGTAATTACCACAGTAAATTATGTTTGGCGGAAAAACTAAAAAAAATGTTTGTACATGCTTATGTACATATGTATGTAACGTATAGAATTTTGCTACCTTCTAGCGGGTAAATTCGATACTTTGTTCGATTTGTTTATGTTTCGATTCCTAAATATGTATGTACATGTTTTGTACAGTTTCTTTTCCTTTTATCATACTCTAAAAATCCGATTTATTAGGAACATACATATTTACATATATTCTATTCTTCAATTGATCTTTCAACGAACCCAAAATAAACCTTAAGGGTGAACTCTTAAACAACGACTGCTTGTGAATGAAAGAGATTTACCTGATTTTTATTGTATGAATACTTGTTTTAGATACTCCTTTCCAAACCCTTCTTATAACCAAATGAAATTTCGTGCTTGTATGTAAATTATGTTGGGTCTGTATCTTCTGCGATTCTCAGCTCTGCAAACTCAGCTATCCGGTATACATCGTTACAAAGTATGGTTCGTTATTTTTTCAGATGACCGCCGTGCCTGCATACATCACATAAACACTTAACAGAGTACACGCACACATACTTATACTAATGCCAAAACCAATATATTGACCAGCATCCACAAGACTTACATTAATAACACTTCGTACTCGTACAAAAATCCGTTGCAAAAATTGCAGAGCTTAACTGATTTGATTGAGCAACTATAATTTTACTTGGCTAAATCAAAAGATCAGTGCTACACTAGACGAAGCGAAAAAAACCATTTCTTCAGTTAAAATAATTTTTTTTAATAACATGAATTATTAATTTATATAAAGACATTGGTCAATTAAAATTACCTGAGTATGAAACCAACAAAAAAAGCTAAATATAAAAGTTACAATTAATAAAAATGCATATGTATGTTAGTGTAGTTTTAAATAAATAGATATGCATATGGGCATTTCTCTGAAGTCGAACGGAACAGTCGTACGCATTGAAAGTGGTAGAAAAGTCAAAATAAGATGGATTTTAATAAATTTTTTTACCTTGACTAGCCCCATAAGTTTTGCTAAGGGCGATATTGGGAAACTATTCGATATCGAGACGTCAAAAACCAAGCCATTCGCACGGGAAAAGGTTGATGCAATATGTTGATGCGAATTTCTGCACATGTTGTGAATTGATGTCTCTTTAAAATGGTTATATTTATACGCAAATATGATTTGTAGTTTTTATACCCGTACTCAAAAAGAGTTAAGGGGTATATTGTATTTGTGGAAAACTTTTACTGTGATTTTACACTGTTACAAGTTTTTTTCAAAATTTCGCCCACCCCCTTCCGCACCAACAAAGAAAGAAAATCTGTGACAGCCCCAATTTTAAAGATACGAAAAAACGGAAAACGCAGTATCGTAGAGAATGACCATATCTACCAGATCGCCCAATCTGAATCAGATCGGATCATAATTATAGCCAGAATGAAGCAATTAATTTTCAGTTGCTTCCCCCGCCTCCTTCAACACGAGACCCGCTACTCTTTCTGGCTTGCACACTCTTCCTCGTAACGTACGCGAGCGCCCGCTGGTGGTGAAGATGTAGAATATATATTGTAGATGTAGAGAACAGATGTAGCTAGAAAATGTAGAATATTTTAAATATTCTAAAATTCTAAAAAATCATAAGCTCAAAAATGTATACTGACTGAGTACGGGTATAAGTAGAGTCGCGTCCCCAGTAGTGACAACCACGTTCCTTCTCGTTTTTTTTTTAAATTCGCACGGGACATGTCGCACGGAAAAAAATTCCTAGGCTAATAACATTTAAAAATTAACCGTTAGCCGAGATTGAAGCATTTTTCCCATATTTTTGTTAGTTAGTTAAATATGTTAAAGTTAATAAAATTATATGTTAATTGGCTAAATAAGTTGTCGTTCATGAAATTTTGACTACAACTGAATTTTATGGAAATGTGTTTTTGTAGACATTTAATTGTTTGGTCTTGGTTGGACCTCGTCAGAGAAATGCCCATATGTATTTACATACTTATGTATCTCTTTATATATATATTATGTATATACATATACATACATATCTATTGGTAAACGTATTCATAAATATTGTATGTACATACATATTTACATTAGAGTTCGGCCCAATTATTTGAACGAATGAAACGTAGGCTTCTCTAATGCGCATCTGACTCGTTTTCTCGTTCAGACGATTAGTATGTGGTTTTTGTGATTGTCTTCTCAAACTACAGCTAATTTAGTTCATTAAAATTACCAGGATTTGGTATAATGATCGCTATCCTTATATTTGTGCTGCCATGGGTCTGCACTTAGCTGAACAGTGGTTTTTGTTAAATCATTTGGATGAGGGTTTATCACCAATTGAATAACCTTTATGGGGAAGTAAGATTCAAATAATTATAGGTGTGTTTTATGGGTGTATTTAATCAAATCGCTAGATAAATTGTGAACGATTTTGATTACGCTGAAAAATCGGTGTGTGGCACGGCGGAACGGAATTGAGGTGATTTTCCAGCGGAATTGATTTCTGACCCCTGATATACAAGTGTATGTCTATATGTATGTGGAACATTTGTATACTATATATTGAGAGATATAGAAAATCAGGAAAAATACTCAACGCTCGACAAAAAATTCAGATCACAATATCTGTGGATCACCACACCTAATATTATCCTTTTTAGGTTAAATTGTTCTTTTAGAAAGACGAAACGAAAATTGAAACCTGTTTTATATCCTATTTATAGAGATTCGTTATTATTTCCTCCAAGTCTGTTTGATTTTTAATTTTACGCTTTCGCAATGAACCACACAGACCCAAACATAAATGTTATGCATATGAACATGGATATGTAAATACATACATACATTTATGTAGAACACCACATTTGTATTGATATTTGTCATAATGTATTCGCCATTGTATTCCCTGATTCCCTGATGTGGAAATTGGAATGTTCTACTCTTAAGTAAAAGTCAGTACTCAAGTCGACCCTCCCCCTCCCCAACATTCATAGAGAGAAACCTGAAGAGAGAGAGAGAAAGAGAGAGAGAGAGAGAGAGAGAGAGAGAGAGAAAGATGCACAATCATGTATTGGCACACACACACAAACACACATCAATGCATACACCAGCTTTGCTTTCGGAAAATCAGCACAATTAGTGCACCTTATTCTCAATTATTTGGAAAAATCATCTGGAGATTGTGGACTTTGGAACAAGAATCACATGTAGGAAGAGATCTTTTTTGGAAGGGTTTGGGTAGGGAAAGCATGAAAAGCCGGGATACCGCAGCACCGTTTGGACTGCCTATCAAGAAACAAGAGACAAACCAACAAATCAAGCAATCAGCCTACAACAAACAATTCAATTACAATCTTGTACTTGTTAAGTGTTACCAACTGAACTAAAGCAACAACCAAATACGTTTTTTCTCTTTTCTTTGCATTTACTGTCAAAAAAACCGACACACTAAACACCTCACAATACAAACTCAACTCAAAATTGTCCGAAACATACAACCAAAATAAAAAAAAATCATCGAAACTATTGAGCATAACGTGTGGTACCCATTAAATTATCCGATCTCGAATTTCAACAAACAATTGAAAAAATCCTTGCTACTGAACTGTGAATGCGTTGCATCAAATCCGAAATGAATCAAATATTTGCCTGGTCTGTGCGCCAACAGAAGGGCCATAATACCAATGGTACAACGAACAACAGTAACAGTACTAGCAGCAGCTGCTTCAGCAACAACAATAATTGCGACAACAATAATGGAGGAAGCAACAGCAGCAACAACAGCAATGACTTGGACGCGGATCAATTATGCATCTACACTTCGAACGCGCTCAGCGATGATATGCTAGGCTATGGTCTGTCAACCGAAGCTCCAACCAATGGCACCAACAGCAACAATGGAAACGGCAACATTGGCGGCGATATCAACACCGACGAAAATTCACCGCGACGAGTGGTTGTGGGCGGTTTTTGCAAGACGTGCAATGTGGTTTGCCACGTTCTATACGATTCGCCATTGGGGCGCATGTGTAAAAGTTGTCATACGCATTGGAGGTAGATATAATGCTATGGATAACATATACTGTACTATATATGTATATATAATATCCGCTATAAGTTGTACAAACCATCAAGATAATGCTAAGTTTTTTATCTCTCTCTCTTCTCCCTTCTCCTCTAAAAATATTGCATTCAATTGAATATTGTTTGTGCTACAACAATGCTCCTCGTCCCATATACACACTTACACATGAATCTTATCGTTCCCGAATCCTTCACGGTCCAATTCTTTTACTTGACCCTATGTAAGACGCACCGGAAATCTTCGTCCAATCTCCGGTCCTGAGAGCAATGCACCCAGACGTTCTAACCACAACAGCGCCGCCACTGTGGCTGCAGATCGGTCCAAACGAAAACCACCCAAGGGCATGTACATCAATCATGACGATCTCACTGCCCTCGCTACCTGCAAGAACCCCAGCGTGTATTTAGCCGAACGTGATCGAAAGATCAGTGCTTTAATGGCTGAAGTAAGAAATCTGATAAGCTCTTCCTATTCCATCCATGACACCTGGTGCATTCTTACACACCTTTTGCTAAAAAACTAGGTTCCGACCTAATTAAAATTAAATTTTTGTGACCTTGATAAAGCTAACCATTGAAAACAGGTTTTCCCACATATAATTTAATATATTATCTAGATATAGAAAGTCTTTAACTTAAGCTAAAGTAGGAACAATGAAAATGTCAGACAATTTTGTTCACCGTTGTTGACTAGACCGAAATAATTTGCTAGTTAGCTCCATTTGATAATACAATATACAAGAATCTTCTCTGAAAGTTACAAAAGATTTTTACATTGCACACTATAATGATATTATTAAAAATATAAACATCATCGACTATCAAAAGTGGCCGAAATTCGTTATTCGGAGTATTGTCTACTTTGTACATTAATGTACATCAAACGTGCGAGTGCATTCCAATAAGGATTCCTTTCCAGAGTTAATTGTCTTAACGCTTTAAACAGCTCTTAGTCAAAGGTCATCATTTAAGAATGCGGCTGATCGAGATCAGAGATTTTCATATCACTGCTTTCACATTCACCAATACGCACATATATATGTACACTCACATATATATTTACACGTTTACCTGACCCAATTGTACCCTTAGACACAATGACAATTTTCAATTGAATGCCCCCTGCACCCTGACCCATTGCAGATACAAAAAAATAGGCAGCTTATGGAGCTGTTGGATAAAGAATGCGATGCCATCAATGTTGAGGATGTTGTATCTAAGCCAGCGATAGCGATTTCGGAAGCACCCACTGCGCAGCCGCGCACTTCGGCTCGTTGGACTCCGGATGAGATCAAGGTTGCGCTCCTGGTCTTGCGCGACTATGGAAAGAACTATCCGGTGAGTATAACTTCTTTCATTCATTTCATTCAAAATCATCTGGATATGCCCTCCTTGAAACTGCAGATGATAGCGAAGCTTGTGCCAACCAAGACGGAAGCGCATGCCCGAACCTTCTACTTGAATAATCGGCGCCGATACAATCTCGACCAGATCGTTAAGGAGTATGAGGCTGGAAAGTCTGAAGAGTCTGGTGCTGAAGATGGGAACGAACAGGTTGATGATGGATCAGCACCGACAGCCAATTCAGGTTCAGTCATCAATCCGGTTACCGATGCCAGCAACAACGGACCTAACCCTGATCAGGAGTTACAGGCTAAAATGGAGAAGCCCGAACTGGAAACAGCTCCAGTAAGAAGCGACAGCAGTGATACAGCAGTTGTCACTGCCATTGCAATACACGCCGCGGTTGTTAATTCAAACAGTAGCATCGTTGCCGTAAGCACCGGCAGCAAGTCTGCTACAATCACCATTATGGATGAGTCTGATACCGGCACTAACTCGAGTAGCGATATGGTCACCAGCAGCACCAATACCGGTGTTGCCGTCTCATCCTCGTCAGTATCGAGTGTGAACACTCCACCCGCGCCCATATCGGTTGACCAGAAAGAGCCCGACAGCAAAGAGTTGCCACCCAATCACAGTTCAATAGGTGACGCAGATGCTACTGGAGCAAATGCGGTCACAGGGGTGACCATTGCCAAACGCGACATCTCCACCGTGGTAGGTCTACTCCAGTGCCGCTTCAGTACAAACATTTGTTACCACTACTGCATTTCTTGTATCTGTCCACAGACGTCTGCCGAACAGCCCCCAGCCAAAAAAGTAGCACTCTGCGCCAGCGTGGAATTCCTCGAGAAGTAAGGGACCTACGGAGCTCGGTGACGTGTTCACATATGATATATATATACATTTAAATATATACCGATACATACATATATACCCAACTGTTGTGCAGCCGCCTCAATCTGCACTCAAGCTGAGACATCTTGTTTGAGCCGAAACCACCGGTGATTGATACAGAAATACGCATATGCCGTCAGTCTGGGTGTAGGGGGTATTTCTAATGTTTTTTTTATTGAATTGACTACATATACTGTTTTTCTTTATATTTCGTTTTTGGGACGCATTTAATATATAAAAAGCATCACAGCATGACCTAGAGCTAAAGCAATTACATTACATTCGTATTTCGAATTACACTGAAATTGATTAGACAGGTAGATGTGCATATTTTTTGACGGAACAAAGTTGCTGGAGTTGGATGAAAAGATAAAGTCTTGAAATACTTTCCTATAAATTTATAAGTGCTGCGTAGTCGGGCTGTATAGACCACAAAAACTAACGAAAAGTGCACAGAGAAGTTACTACAGAACCTGTGTGTAATATTAATATAATTAATAATATGAGTATAAACGAATTACACAAGTGTAAATTATAAACTACTGTCACTTTTTTTTTCGAGCTGTAATTAGCATATAATGAAGAACTTGGCAAAGTCGTGAAACCATCACTAGACCGCTAGATGGATATATTCTAAGCGATAGGACAGCTGAATCCAGTCTCTCCACATATAAGAACGGCGAAGAGATTGCTCGACTTCAACTGCAAATTGCTATTAGATAAATTACAATATAACTGGACAAAATGTATACAAAAGCGACATCCCTTTAAGAAAATACAAATAAATACGTTATATTAAATAAAATGAGGTCGTTTTGATATTAAACAAAAATTCTAAATACAAGCTGACCCGGCAAAAGATTTTCTGTCATTTAAATTATCAATATTAATTCAAGGAGCAATTAAGTGTAGCCAACATAAATAAGCCCAAATCCTAGCCGGAAACAGACTTCGGTTTTCCCATGTTACTTATTGTCATTTGTAAAGTCAATCTATTAGAAAGTTTAATATTAATTGGAACGTATAGTCGGTAGCTATTAGAACTGGTGGTAGCAAAAAATGTTCACTGAGTTTGACATTCAAAATAGTGCTTTCGATAATGTCAAAGACTATACAATATACAATACAATACTATACGCTCGGCTCGTTTCTTACAAACAGACGAAGCCGTCGGGAAGCAGCGCTGTCGGCATAGCCGAAAAGAGAATTGAAACCCCGCGCGCTCCCTATCCCTCATGCAGCATCTTGGTATTGTATAGTCTTTGGCAAACTCAGTGAGCAGTCAGTATTTTCATTGACAATTTTTTTTAAAATGTGTCAACAAATAGATTTTGTAGCATTTAGGCGCGCATGTTTATTTTAACGCCACACAAAGGCAATGATTTAAAGAAATTTAAGTGATTTTCGTTGTGTTTTATATTTTATGTTTAACGTCTCAGGGGAATATTTCTGTGTTATAGTGCATTCATCCTATTTTATAATTGTTTCTTGTTTCAGTCCTGTTGCCATGAACTATAGTTTTTATATCCGGTATTCGACGAGCTTAGGGATATGTGTATAAGTTTTGTTGTGGAAGTGGATGCCAGAAAGACAGATGAAAGTAAGGCTCTATAAGCGATGTATTTAAATAAAAACTTTGGCTATTTTGAGGAAAAAGGCATGGGTAAATTCTGTTTTAAAATATAAAATTTCTTTTATTTATTGTTTTCTTATACAAATTGTTGTGCTGTGTTCTTTTTTCCGTTTTAGTTTTGTTGATTTGCTCATGTTCGTAATGCCGGCGCGCTCATTCCGGGCACTTCAACTGAATCGCCTTTAAAATAAGATGGGTTAATTAAAATATTTTCATTCGAAATTTCTAAAATCTGGTCAATTTTTTTAACAATGCTCTCAGTAGATCAGCAGTGCATTTTCGCCAAGATATGTACCTGTTCGACTAAAGACTCGCAAGAACCACTGCAGAACCACTGAAAAATTTCGTCCAAAACGCATTTCATTTCGTAATTTCACATTTTCTTCATTTTTTAAAACGCACAATAGACCATTTTTGAGCATAATTTATAAAAATTTTAGAATTAAAAAAAATTTTACATTTTTTTTTTGCTACATTTGCTATCTAGATCTACAATTTATATTTTACATCAAACACGTAGATTATACATATACCATTTAGATTATACATCTCCTCCGCTAGGGGTTGCTCGCGCACTGAACGCGGCAGAGTGTGAGAGCGAGAGAGAGAATGAGTATTTTGTCTCTTGCAGGGGGTGGCGGGGGAACCAACAGAAAATTAATTTCGTCATTCTTGCTGTAATTATGATCGGATCTGATTCAGATTCTGCAATCTGAATTCTCTACGATACTGCGTTTTTAGTTTTATCATATCTTTAAAATTGTGCCTGCCACACATATTTTCGTCCTTTGTGGAGTCGGAAGGGGGCGGGGCGAAATTTTGAAATACACTTGTAGCAGTGTGATACCACATGAGTCTGGAAACCAAATTTGGTTACCCTAGTCTCTGAGATCCAGGCGCTCATGAAGACGGACAGACGGACGGACGGACATGGCTATATCGACTCGGCTATTGATGCTGATCAATACTGCGTTTTTAGTTATATCGTATCTTTAAAATTTTGCATGCCACAGATTTTCGTCTTTTGTTGTGACGGAAGGGGCCGGGGCGAAATTTTTAAATACACTTGTAGCAGTGTGATATCACATGAGTCTGGAAACCAAATCTTTCTCTAGCTCTTATAGACTCTGAGATCTAGGCGCTCATCAAGTGATACAAGTGGATGTGTGCAACGCAGAGAAGGAAACGTTTCCGACCCCATACAGTATATTCTTGATCAGCATCAATAGACGAGTCGATATAACCATGTCCGTCCGCCCGTCTGTCCGTCTTTTTCTGATAGACTTGGTCCAAAATTGATTCATAAATTATGAAATTTTTGTACTGGTAGGTACTACTTAAGGAATTCAAGTAAATATAAAGACAAGCAGGATATGAGTGCATGGTAAGAGAGTCGTTAGATGGTGTTGGGTTTAAGGGAAGGTTGTTAGAAGTGAATAAATCCGAATCGTTATTAACATGAAAGCCGCTTAAGTATAATAATGAAGGAGATTGGGAATTACATACTTACTCTATAAGACCAGACCCCTTAAAAATTTTTTGGGATCACGTTTAAAGATTTACTGAAACCAGACCTAAGCTCCTTACAGGGGATACTAATGGGCATAAGTATTGAAAATGCGAAAAATTTTACTAAATAATGCATTAGCTGCAGGCTAAACGAACGTATCGAGCCAACGCAACGATCTTAAAGAAGTGCAAAATTCAAGTGAAAAACTATCAAAAAGATAGTTGAGGTCGTTTGGAAAAACGTCGTTTTAAAAACTCTAGTACTAAAGTTTATTTAATTTCTGATTTATCGGCATTTTCATATTTTAAGATTTACAACCTGGTCAGAGCTTTACGCGTCCTGCTCCTCCTTTAGACGAAATACAACCACTAAAACTCAAAAAAGATGAGATGTCGTCTTCGTCGCATGGAAACAACGAATTTAAGTAATGACCAATCAGGAGAATATAAATATTGCAAGTCCACTTAAAAGTCTTAGCCATGTTAACGGTATTGCAAGGTGGTTATACAAAATACTTCTGCTTCCTGTGCCTATGGGATAGAAGAGCTAGAACTGAGCATTGCTCAAGAAAACCCTGGCCAAAACGGGAAGAAAGTACATTGGAAAATTACAACATACAATATGCAGCTCTCGTGAAGTTTGAAGCTGAGACTAATTAAAATTTTTTTTATAGCACTGGATAAGGAAGGTGAATCGATGAGAACGATGAAAACGTCTGTCCATGTCTGTCGCTGGCAAAAGTTAAAATATTTGATGGCCCTCAAATTCAAAAACCACTAGTAGATGATGGATTTGAAAATATTTTATATACGAATGAACTCATTCCGACTTTTTACAACAAATTTTTTTGGTAAAAGCATGACACCATAAAAAAAGAAAAGAAGTACTACAAAAATTTGTTAATTCCGAAATCTATCAGAAAAAGTCATTTTGGTTCACAGCCTAAATAAAAAGTTCAATTTTTTGTCGAGTAGTGCAACCAATTGAACGACCGCACTTGTACATCAATGTAAATAGATATTTAGACATAAACTCATAAATTGTCCTAAAATACGAACCCTACAACCCTAATCTAGGTCTTAAAGGCATAGCCGAGATATCTATATATATCTAGATATCTATCTATATATAAAGGGTTGATTAGTTTTTAATTCTTGAGGACCTATTTATAGAAAAGTAAAAATTTGTTTGTGCAAATCAGGCCACATTCTCTGGCTATCATTTTGGTGCACGCGTTGCGGAGATAGACGGTTAAACACAGATTTTAATCGCTTTTCGCAAAAGGGCGAATTATTTGGCGCGGGGAGGAAGTTGGAAAAGCAAAACATAGAGAGACAAGAGGAACATACCATTATGCTCTAATATTAATACTAATATTAATTCATGCACTTCGTCTATCCCTTTTGTACTCCTAGATCTAATTGTCTGGACGTTGATTTTCAATGATTGCACCATCAAGTGGCCCATGCGACACCAAGCCGAAGCTTATTACGCGCGGAACCCAGGCAGCAACGCAGCCCTCCTCCCGCTCAACCTATCGAGATGCGCTGCTGCATGACTCGCGACGAGTGTAACCGAACCGATAGGGGTTTGGTTAGGGGAAGATAGGGGTTATACTAATATTCGAGGAAACTTAGAGCTGAACAGAACTAAAGGAGGTTGTACAAAAAATCACACTAAGCATTTTTCTACGACTAACTAAGTTTGGAAATTAAAAACTTTTTCTAGACTGATTTTACGGTTCTTGTGTACTTTGTGGTGAGGGTCCAAACACAAAAACCGTCCTCTAAAATCGGACGAGCAAACGGGATATGGAAAGTTATATAGGGCTCGTCAAATTCCTTTGACCACCTCTTTATAATCCCAAGCACGCCCATGGCCTTATTTACCATTGTAGAAACGTGTTCAGAAAACTTTAGCTTGGGGTCTAGTTTAACACCAAGATCATCAACCAAGATAACCAAGAGAACCAGCTCAGAGGGAGGAGCCAAGAAGGGACTGGAGCGATGAAATGTAATTACTTTTCATTGCGAGGCAATTAAGTGTAACATATTTGCACAACACCATGATTAAAAGTTATTGAGATCGGATTGCAAGCGGGAGTGAAATGAAATGTCCGTTTACTGGACACAGAGCTTAACATTATTCGCATACATGAGTACTCGAGAGTTTGCTGTTCATAAATAGTGTGTAAGGGGCATAGATCGTAACACAGGTGGTACTCCAGTATTAACCCTAACATTGAAAAATCCGATTTGAGACCTAACAAATTTGCAGAAAACACTAAAAGGTCAAGTTTTTGCTGGGAGGGAGTGGTGTACAGAGTCTAATGCTTTTCTGAAATCGGTGGAAATAACATCCGTCTGCAAGTTACCTTGGAAGTCTGTAAGCACCCTACCCGATACCAGTTCGCCGCTTCGAACCTTTAAACATGCTTAGGTATATTTATTTTTTTTTATGGCAGAACTTTTTTGGAAGAATTTTTGAAAACTTGTATTTTTTTTAAAGCTTTTTTCAGAGTTAGCTCTTGTTTTTTCACACAACTCTAGTATCTTACGTCTGGTTGTAATGAACTTTGCTATTTTGAAAAGATAATTAAAGCAGCTAGAAGTTAAGCCTAAACTTTTTGTGATTTCAGCTTGCCATCGGGAACTGCGATCGCGATCAGGTACCAAATGTACAACCCTTTTCGTTTGCTTTGTTCCCAATTGGCAGTTGGGCCCGCAACCTTCAAAAAGGTATTTTATGTGAATTTTTTGTCATTTTTTAGGTTTGGTTAACGAATTTTAGCTCCAAAGTCTCTCCATAGATTTAAATAAGCGATACCTTAAACGACGCCAAATTAATGCACCTATACACAAAAAATAGAAAACATAGGATATACTTTTTTTTCGACTTTTCCTGAGTTTTTAAAGTCAAAATTTCGTAAAATATACTGCACAAAAATCATAATTTTTGCATTTCAATGCTTTATATTTCCCAGACGAACTTGGTTTTTTTTTTTTTAAAAAAAAAACAAAAAAAATTAAAAAAAAAAAAAAAAAAAAAAAAAAAAAAAAAAAAAAAAAAAAAATTAAAAACAAAAAAAAAAAAAAAAAAAAATAATTTAAAAACCGAAAAAGCGGAAAGGTGGAATTAAACAAACACCCAAAGAAAAAAAAAAAATTAACCCACCCCCACCAAAAAAACACACACCCCAACACCCCCAAAACCAATTTTTTTTAAAAAATTATATTAAAAAATTTAAAACAAACACCCAAAACCAACAACCACCCCAAACCCCCACCCAAAAAAAAAAAACAAAAAAAAAAAACAAAAAAACAAATTAAAAAAACCCCCCAAAAAAACACTTAAAAACCCAAAAAAAAAAAAAAAAAATTAAAAAAAAATTAAAAAAAAAAAACCAAACCCCCCAAAAAAATAATACAATTTCTTCTTTGTTTGAACACGTTTCTACAATGGTAAATAAGGCCATGGGCGTGCTTGGGATTATAAAGAGGTGGTCAAAGGAATTTGACGAGCCCTATATAACTTTCCATATCCCGTTTGCTCGTCCGATTTTAGAGGACGGTTTTTGTGTTTGGACCCTCACCA